>CAWUFW010000363.1:807500-1407500 GCA_963921515.1 Calotriton arnoldi
GCCTGAAAGCATCTTTTCCCCACCTGTTTCTATTAGTGCTTGATTCGGGCTTACAGGGCTCAAGGGTGGCAAGCTTTGGTGTCCATCATACATTGGCGCAATACAATATTTGATAAATAATTTGCTTGCTTATTGTTCTTGAGTTGGGGTGAGTGGTTTCTTTCCAGGGTGTTGTCCATGGACCATCATGCTTGTGAGTAAGGACATACTGTGGGACACCCTTGTCATCTCGGCTTCCCATGGAACTACTCCTACAAATTGGTCCCACCAATAACTTGGTGAAGTTGGCTCCTATGTACAAGATGCTCAGTTCTTGTTTTTGATCTGTTGAAAGGCCTGTCAAGCCTGTGACGTTTGGAATTCGCTCTCTTCTGGACTTTATTTACAACATTTTTGTTTTCAAAGTTGTTTTTTACAATTTCTTTTGTACATGTCTTTGAAAAATAGAGTTGTGCTTTTATTGTTAAAAGATTTTGTGCATTTCCCATTAGATCACATATAAAAATAGCTTTAGGCTATCTGAAGGGCTAGTGCCAGGTTTCCAGAAAGAGGTGTTATCTTGATGCCAGGTTCGAGAAGCAATGTGGAAAGGCGTAGTCTAATTTCAGGTTCTGCAAGTGATGTCACTGTCTGGGGTGACTTTTAATGAGTGATGTCAATGCATGAGAACTTGTTAAATACTCTGACTAGGAGCTCCGATAATTGCTGAATAGACGCTGTTTACATTAAGTGCTGCACAGATTATGTAGCACATGTGATATACACTGATCTCATAGGTACTGAACCCCATAAGTGCTACGTCGGATAGTTGCTTTCAGTACATGCTGAGCAGACGCTAACATGTTATGGGATTTTGATCTCTTACTTATGTCTCAATGTACTACAGTCTGCTGGCCCAGGGGCATAGCTATCAACCATGCAGGAGGTGCAGAGGCACCGGACTCCATAGGTTTAAGGCGGTCCACTGCACCACAATTGTTAAACTACGAGGGAGCGAGTCTTCAGTCTTAAAATGAGCTGTAGCTCCACACAGCTAAGACAATCCAGCACCCAGAAGTCCAAGCCGGTTTCTTTGAGAATTTCCATGCTTACCCTGTCGGCGTGGCACAAGCAGCAAGGCCTTTGTCAGAGAAAATGCATTAAAAATACACCAAAATGATAACATTTGAATAAGAGATATGGAATTTTGAAAAAGCAACCGTAGATAACAATGGGGCTCTGGAAAGTCAATGTTATTCTATGGGGAGTGGCAGACCGAGTCCGTAGCACCCTTTGTAGCGACTTCAATGGAGCGAGGTCAGGCAAGGAAGAGAAGCTCGCAAGTGAAGTATTTCAAGTTTGCACTTTGTCTTTTTCTTGAAGGTCAAATTCTGCCAGTCCGGCAAGGCAGGAAGCAAAGGCTGAGATGGGCTCCACAAGGTCAGACACGCAGCTTTTGCAGTCCCACTAAACCTCAATGCTGCTCAGCACAGAGCGGTACAAACGTTCAAACTGTAGCTGCTGTTGGGCACATTTTCCACCCTTTCCCATTCTCATGGATTGCCATAACATGTAGACATTTTTCTTTCGGTCTGAATCTATCAGCGAGGCAAAGCTGTAGGTTGTCACTGAGCAGCGATTCATGAGGCTGGATACTGTTTTTAATAGGGTTCCACCAAAGCAGTGTTTCCTGTGGCAAAAAGCTCCAAGTCGGGCAAACCTGAAAATCTTGGCCACAAAGTTCTCTTCTTCTCCTGGGAACCAAGGCAACTTGTTCAAGTCCTTCAGAGATGAAAATGCTTCTAAGTCCCAGCTATTAGAATTTGCAGAACTTGTTTCTTCATTGCTGGTGTTACAAATGTCCCCAAATATTGAGGGACTGCTTTTTGGACACCACCCCACAAGTTCAAGTAGAAACGGTGGGTTTCCCTTCTACCAGTCAGGACCCAGATCTATGGTATAGTTCCAACGTTTCTTGATGGTTCATTTTGCAAAGATGTTCTGGACACTTGTCTCCTTGTGTGTCTTCTAATGGCAAAGTCCCTCACTATATAATCAGCCTTTAAAGTATATGATTCAAGGAGAAGAAGAAACAGTCCTGCTCTATTCCCCAAGCAAAAAGGACTTCCCAAAACCAATCTGCTTCTTTATGTCATTGGTGATGCCGAGTTGTGAGCGAAGGGAGCAGCATGTTTTTGTTTGTTTGTTTGTTTGTTTGTTTGTGTTTCTAAGTGTTCAGTGGTCCCCTCAAGCAAGACTTCTTCTATTTGTGAGAGCTCGTGGTTTCAAAGGAAATGTCTTTGGAGTTCAGTGACTAAACAAAAGGCAGAATCCTCTTTATGAAAGATGGTTTTGGGAAGTGTGAAATCACAATCACACAAAAGGAGATGGGATAAATGCTTGCAAATAGTCTAAACCACTGACCATCTCTGTGGGTAGGATTCCAGCCCATAATTTTTTGCCCTCTATGCCAATCGAGACACAGGCACGCCTTCTGTAAATCAGTACTGACCCTGCTCCTCATGAGAGCAGTCCACCCGAACTGCCTGGCGAGGCCCCACCATAAGAGAGCACAAGCAACACCAGACCAGTTTCAGCCTTGTAAAACTTTGTCAGATCTCACCTGCCAGGAGGCTGCAAGAAAAGAAAGCTGTTGGTGCCTTGTTTGAGAAGGCTTTCATCACTGACTATCTATCTTTCACAGATGTCCGTCCAACAGGATAGGGATTGAGCTCGGAGAGACTATTGCCTTGGGATAACTTCAGATCTGTAGCCCACTTATCCATCATCAGGCATCCCCCACATTGAAGGGGATATGGAAGAAACTATTTACTGGTGCCCTGTGAATAGCCCATCCCAACAGAAGATGCCAACCACCAGGTGGAAAAGGATTACTTAAAAGGCAGAAATATAACAATCGTATCAAAACTTGACGTGTAAAATAAGAATCCATTTAGAATTAAAAAAAAAAATCTTTTGCTAATGAGTTTTGTCACAAGGAATGACCTTGCCTCTTCCTAGCCAAAGATAGAAGACTTAGGCTTTTGACATGGCTTAGACTGGAGTATTTTAACTAATTGTAAAGTTGCTGCAGCTTCACAAATAGCATTACACTTAAAGCCTGTGTTGCTAATTTCTGCATGTAAACGTTTTAAAATGGAATGATATGCAGATGGACCTTACTGCTGCAAGGTACAACTGTGGCTGAAATATCTCATTTCAAATGGCAGACTGCAACACAAGAAACATATCTGTCCGCAGTTACTGCACTGCTGCATGGCCTACTGTGTGAATGGATGTTCTTCATCCCACTTGCTAGTATTTTCCCCTTGTCTTTTTGACAACAACCTCGCTTTTGCCCACTTGGTGATTTTGATTTTTTCAACCCATTTGCAGTTTGTGCGCAATTAAAATAGACTAACAGAAAAGTCAATGACGCCAATTAAAGTAATGAACTGGTTACCAAAGTTTAAGTAAAGGCACATGCAGTGATGTGCTCACTGACCAGAGAACAGAAACACCAACTATACAACCAAACCAGCATTTGCAATGCAATAGGTCTCGCATTTGCGAGAGTTTAAGTTCTTGGCATTGTAAATGACAATGCATTTTATCTATCTGTTTTGATAATTAACAAATAAATAAAAGGCATTGTCATTTACAATGCCGGTAGCTCAAACTCCTGTAAATGCGAGACCTATTTCATTTCAAAGAAGAGTCCCGGGCTGCTTGGAAAGTGAAAGGGCGCATGGCGCACTGAATGTGGCAGAAAAGCATGTGGTGCCTGCAGTAGAAGAAACTCATTAAAGAAAATAGAGCTTATAGACTAAATAATACGTACTGTGTAACAATCGAAGTAAAAGGGCCAGTCCTCATGGAAGTTTACAAATGAAGACAAGGCGGTACTAAGGAGGGACTAACAAGCCTATTAACGAATCAGAAGCCAACATTTACGAAGGACAATGACACAAGTCAATGACAAATATGGGCAGAGAGTGGGCGGGGCTTCAAGTCCATACTCAAATACAGCGTGCCTCGCAGAGCAGCGCATGCGCTGCCCAGGCTCGACCTAAAAAAGGAGGGAACCATGCAAAAAGGAGGATATTTAGGTAGCTTTTATTCTGAAAATGTGGAATGAATGTGTCCCTCTTGGACCGATGTGTATACCTCTATTTTATTTTAACTTCAGTGGCTGTATTATGAACCCGCACAGAAGTGAGGGTGGTGCTGTTTTTTCAAGATATCAAGCAGCACTAACCTGGTAGCTCTGTTAAGGCACGCGGTGTTCGCTCCTAGCACGTGAGCTCTGCTGCTTTGATCGCTGCTCCACGGACAGTGTCATGATTTCAATGTGCGCATGTACACGGATGTAGAAGGGAGATTTGTGTCATCTTTTTCAAGAATTTGCTCTGTTGGCTGTGCATGGCCTGCTCCAGAGAGGGCAATCCGAAAAACTCATATAATGAAGGAGCTTCCAATTGGTCAAGAAAAAACTCTGCAGCATCACTGAACCATTTCTTAAAAAATAAAAACACACACCTCCCTTGCATATCTTTATCGAAGCTGCCCTGTCTTCAACAGCACAAGCTCAGTAAACATTGCCATTTTTTGAAGCAGATATGCATAATTTCGTTCTAAATTTGTGTGAATTTAGAAATTACAGAGGATGTGGACTTGCGGCCAGAGCTGCCGACCTTGGAGCTGGGGAACCAGGTTCGAGCCTCTGTGTCGGCTCGGAATCCTGTGAATCTGGGCAAATTACTTAATCTCACTGTGCCTACCAAAAACGAATGTGTCCTTGTGTAATGTAACCGGTGCTTATGTCAAGTGCTCCAATACCTTTGGGTCGAGTTCAGGCTATATAAATCTGCAAAAACAAAAATATATATTGCAGTGTGTGAATGCATATAGAATCCAAAGGTGCAGATCATTAAGTTCAGCATTCAAACATTGCATCTAGAAATTCAACAATAATATTTAACTTTCTACCTGCTGATAAAGCGAAACCGTTGAATTGTTTTTCTGGCAGAGGCATACGCTGAAACCAAAGGGAACCAAACTATTTTGCAGTGGACTGAGCTGTGTCATGCCAATTAAACTTCATAACATGGGTTGATCTTTACTTTAAAACCAAAAAGCTCACTTATTTCAGATTCACATTATAGAAGTCATTATGAGGGGTGTGCGAAATTCATATGTTTTGCTTTTGCATAATTACATGAAAGTTCGGCTATATTTTAGCACAAAAAGTGTCCTTGAGTCAATTTTTAGGGGGAGGAAACATTTAGGAAAAGCACTGCAAACAGCAGCCACTTACGTTAGGTGTTCCTCTGCATTTTCTGTAAATTTGTACTGCACATGGCATATGCCTGGTAAACTTGCACCACGAATTGCTCATAAGTATGTGAAGTGGCGTAATTTCATAAAATCCCCCCCCAAAATACTAATTACACTGACATAGTTTGTATTTCACCAAGTCCTAGAAATTAATAAGTATATAATATTCACTTATAAAAACCACAGTTAAATTGCAGTCATTGTTATTAATTCAAACTGAAAAACCACTGAAATTCATTGATTAGGACCACAAATGTAATTCACACCGCAGTTATGCAAACCATAATTCACACACCAAATGCAATTCTCATGACTTCACCTTTAATGAAACAGATGCAGTTACAAATGTTGTAAATCATTTTACAGGCGAGATTACATATCTCATTACCCATACCACCTTGTCAGTGACAGTTTGAATGTACTGTTATTTATTGGTTTAGTTATATCTTGTGGTTAATTGCATTTTGCTCTTCGCTGTTGTAATTTGTTGGTATAAATATTATGAGGTCATCAGCGCTGCATCTGGTATGCGAGTTGTGGCTGTAGTGTGAGATGTGGATTGTGGTCCTAAACATAACGTAAGAATTTAAGTGGTTTTTCGGTTTTAATTCATAACTATGACTACACTTAATTGTGTTTTTTTTACACTATGTGCAGTGGCTGGAGGCCCTAGCCCAGGTTAGGCCAGGAGCTCATGTTGCTTCGGGTGGCCAACCCCCCACTGCTATCTATAGTCGAGTTCACTGTGGATTGGCCATAGGGCGTGGCTTCTGGCGGAGCAATGCACCCTGCCCTCTGTAGGTGGCCAATCCCCACTGTTTACAAAATTCAAGCATGCACAGCAGGAGTTGGGCAATAGACCTGACCTCTTGCAGTGGGGGTTAGCCGTAGGGCCAGATCTCCTGCAGTAGGGGTTAGCCTCGGGGTCCTGCCTCTGACCAAGCCCTGTGCTCGACCCAACCCGGGTGGCCAAGCCTCGCTGCGCATAATCTTTGGTTGTGCATAGTGGATATTGGCTGCAGGGTATGGTGCTCTGCAACAGGAGTTGGTCTCAGGGCCTGGCATTCCCCATCCACCACAGGTGGCCATTCCCTGCAGCTCATGGCCTTTGACAATGAGTAACGGGGTGGCCAAAGGGACTCAACTGCTGATTGGCCTTACTTCCAACCCAACATGTATGGCCAATGCCTATATGTGGCCATTGGCTAAGCACAGAAGTAGGGCACAACATTTTTGTTCCACTATTTTTAACCAGATTTCAGGGTCTCACTGTAGGATTCATGAATTATGGACACTCCCTGGCCCCAGCTGACCCAGGGACAGTCTAGCTAGGAATTCATCATTGGATCCACGAATTTCGGAATAAAAATAATTTTTTCATATGTTATTGCTGGGGATCCCTTTGAGTCCCCCCCCATAGCCCTGAGGGGGTCAGTGTGTACTCAAGCTGCCCACTTATGCCCTTTTTCTTTTGATACTCCCCAAGACATGAGCTCAGTGCACAATTTAATGTATTCATGACTGCAACAGAAAGGTTTCTGGGATGGCTAGCCAATTATAACACAGTGGGCTCATAAATCCCCTGCCACATCTCAGAATCCGCAGAGCACAAAAGGAGAAACATTTCCCTAGTCCTTTGGGGCGCCTTTATTTTTTTTATTTGACTCACAAATTCTCTGTTGATTCACAAATTCACTAATTAACTATCTAGATACCTCTAAAATGTAACGTCTTCATGGCCAACTCAAGCACCATTTAAAACCTTAATTTCTCAAAAATGACTATGAGTTTACACCAAAACAAAGAAAGGCACTTCCTTTAGTAAAGTTCTGTCTTCAAGTTGAAATTGGTGTTATTCTGTTCAGCTGGTTTTCCTTTGTTGAAGAATCAATAATCCTATGGGAATCAAAATGGGAAATGGCATTTTTGGGACCCCTTTATCTTGGTTCCCACTTGACGGATCTACATGAAACATGCCATGAAAAACCTAAAGTGGATATACTTTTTTTTATTTTTAAAGTTTCATACAGATTCGTCAAACTGCATCAAATTAGGAAAACAAAATAAAATGCTATTCCAATGGAAACTGACTCAAACATAAACACACTGGCGCTATCATTGCTAGTGTAATATATACACTCTGATGCTTTAATTTGCCTTTCTCCTTTCTATGACAAATATTGCTTTTAGAAATAGTACAATTAAGTCAACCTTCTTCTGTGGCGGAGAATGCTAATGCAGTGGTGGCCGCCACTAACAAAGGGTGGTGAGGCGGGTGGGAGGAGCACGTGGGGGGACGTGTGAATAATAATTTTTAAAAAATGATTTGAAACTGCTGGCTGCCTCCCGAGTTGCGTCGCGTCACGCCGCTCCTGCTGGTCTCTTCCTGGTCCCAGCAGCCCCTGTGACAGACTCCCATCCAATCCCCGTGCTGCAGAGCAGCGCGAGGATTGGTCTGAGCGGGCAGGAAAGACGCTCCGCTCAGGTCATGGAGTATGTGATGTTTCTCCAGCCCAGTTGCAAACCTAAGTGTGCATGTGTGTTTTTGTTGGCCTGAGACGGCCCGCCAAACACATAGGCGTACTTAGGGGTTGCACAAGTACTCCTCCTCCCATGCCCCGCCCCTCCATGAACAAGCTGGCTTAGAGCCGGCAAGCATAATTTTATTTTTCGTTTGCTGGCTCTGTGCCAGGCAGTGGGTAGACGCTCGTTTGCCATTGCGGAGGAGCTGCCACTGTGCTAATGAGATTGAAGGCATTAGGTCTGCATGCCGTTTCCCAAAATGCACGTTCACCTTTAGCAGGATCTCTCTGCTCTCCTCTATTACATCCCATCTATTAAATTACTAGCCTGTGTGATGAAACTACCACTTTCAAGTGTAAGGTTGAGCTATTCCTTCCGCCACTTTCTTGGGGATGGCTGTTCTCGGTTATAGGCCTCTTTGCACTCATGCATGAATTATTTTCATCACAAATTGGAAAGAGTTTCGGTAGTATGGGGATCACTTTGTGTACTACAAGTCCTCTCCTAAAAAATGTTTCTCCCTTCCAGAGTGAATTTCTTAGTTCCTGAACTAGTATAATGTTTATTGCTTAGTAAACCAATTAAATGCACCAGCAATGGGGCTACGTTATGTTCTGAAATGGAACTTTGTTATGTACAGTTATAACAAGAACAAGGGATCTCCTGGATTATATTGAATCGGCTACAATTGTAAAGTAATCCTACAGTAAAGTATCTGTTGCGTTTACGGAACATTAATTAGAAAAGAGCTAATTCCAAAGAGAAGTCTTGCTAGTCAGCTGCAACACTTGTATTGCAGAACCTAGAACAATGTTGCTACTAAAAAACGTAAATGGTTCAGGGCTCTGTAGGTTTTCAAATGGCGAGACCGAGTACAAGTGTAGGAGTTTGAAAATAAAAAAAGTCAATGTTTTCTGTTTCTCATCTGCATAAGACAAGTAGTAAATTTCGTCAATAGCAATTTTGTTGTTTCGTTTAAAGCTCTGTTATATGCTGGCAAAAAGGGCACATCTGTAATGGAGTCCATGTTAAAGGCGTTCGACTCAGGGAAGACTTTCTACAATGTTAGGATATTTCCTCGCTTTCAAATATCATGTGGTCCTCTAGATGTATATTGACGAGTTAAATAAATTGCACGATTTTTCACACCATAGCCATGTTCTAAGTTCTCACTTTTTGTGCTGTTGATCTTGGTATACTTCTTATATGGGTCTAATATAATTGCATGTGATGCCAACCTGTTGTCATACTTGATGGAATCTTGGGAGTTAGGACTAAACTGGATATTACTAAGTGATCCAAGCTGATGCTCTTGTGAGCTCGCCGATTCCCTCTAATATTCGTTCTCTAGGGTCCAAGTGATAACATAAGTTTGAGTCAAGGTGGAATGACAAATGGTTATAGACTTCGGTATTTTCATTCCTTCATTTGGGCTTTGACATACTTTTAAGACTGTTTATCTGTTAGCTTGATCATCCCCCATGTTGGTCCTAGGATCATTTTTATTATTTTGTAGACCTTTGTGGGTAGCGGTATAGCGATAGTGATGGTGTTTCCCGCAAGTTCTAAAATTCCATCTCTTAGTATTACTGAGGAGGAAATTACCACTATCTCCTTAGGTACTGAAAGTACATCATATGTGTAGCTCAGCAACTTCTCTTTATAAAAAAGCTTTGATAAAGGGGATTTGCCACCTTTCTATTTGAGTTGTATCATTGACCCGCAATGAGGTTTTGCTTCGGGGTTAATTTGTGAATTGGTTTGTGGACAGTTGTATTACCTGTGACTGGTTTTGAAACTGCAGGCTGTTTGGAAAATATTGGAGAGTTTGCCGGGATTCTTGCAGGGCGACTTGGTGTTTTCAAAACATTACTGTCGCGATTCTTTTGTAAATTTTCAAATGCCCATGTCGTTTTTTTAATTTTTTTCCCTTTTATTTGTATTTTTTTTAAATAATGGGAATTAAGTTATATTTGTCTCTAACCTTGTTTTCAACGATGGATAGGTCTTCAGCCGCAGATGGATTGCCAGTCGTTTAATTGTTCCTTTCCTGCTATGAACTGCTTTGAAATGTCATTGGGTGATTTTGTTTCAATCACTGCTTCCAATTCGGTCTCCTGTTTTTTTAGTCTCAGTATTGATGAGTGCTACTACAGTGGTTTTGTTTATTTGTACTGTTACTAATTTGTGTAGATTTGATTTTTGAACTGAAGGCTCATAACCAATGTTTTTTTTTCAAATCTACAACAAGAGAAAACCTATCAAGGAAGGGGACAGATGTGCATGAATTTCTGGTATTGTCAATCTCTTTTTGAGCCCATTTGATCAGGAAATTTAGGTTGCTTCTTTTTTTTTTATCAATTCACACTATTGATTCATAACTTTCGGCCAAAATGATTGATTTTTCTGAGTGAGCATTTGTTTAGACAGCACCATAATCATAACATTTAGAGCAGCCAACTTTTCAACCCATCTTATTGTTTGTTCATGCGTCCCATGCCTTATTAAGTGGACTTGAGGAAGAGTTGCGTTTATTTCATGTATCGAGCACACCTCTCACCTTGGGGGAAGCAATACTGTGCCGATTATAAATTGCAGTTCGCCTTGAATTTTTACTTCTGATGGGTCCAGCTTGCATTTGGTTTTGGCCTCTTGATGTTGAGTAGTTGCATTATTTTATGACGTTTGGCCCCCCTCAGATGGTGTTGTAAGTACATTTAAGGCTAAAGGAATTGTGAAATGATCTGCTCCCCACAATTTGGCCATATTGATTAACACTGTTATATCTAGAGATGAGGCGATATCTTTCGCACATTCACTTTATGATCTGCATTAAGGATCACTGTAAGGCAGCATATTGGGACCCTTTTGGTGTGGGCGAGGGAAGGATATCTTTCTCTGGGATGACAGATTTGCCCTGGCTTTTGATAGAATTCTTATGATGCAGCCTTTATGTAAAGCACAAGGTCAGTTATAATTAGTATGAATTAAACGCTGGGTCAGTGTAGGTTCTCCGTGCTTAATTTGTAAAATAATAATTGTTGGGAGCCAAACTTTTGCACAGAAGCTGCCGCTGGCACTGCAGAAAGTGGCGGTGCTGAATTCCAAGGCTGCGAAGTTTTGATTCCCGCCCCATGCACTTTAATCGCTCACGAGACACTCCCTGCCCCTCAAAGGCACTCCTTCTTTTTTTTTTTTTTGTCCATGCCGTCTCTCTTTGTCACTGCTTTTGTATTTTTCATTTTCTCGTTTTTATGTTTTACTTGCTCTGGGTCAAACGCTGATGAGTAAAAATAAGAGCCGATGCCCAAAAATAAGTGCCTGTGGGCCCCACTTGCATCCACCGGCTCGAATTAAGCACTGTTGGTTCCCCAGAGGTAACTTCACTTTTGTTTTGTGGGAGCTTAAGCTGCACCAGCGCAGCGCCTCTCTCCTACAGGGCCCTGGCCTGGCTCCCTTCCCACACCCCTCGCAGCACACCGCCTATCATGGTCTCAACCCACACCTCTGTTCAACTCCTTGACGAATGAAGGGGAAGAGAAAGCTGTGGTGGCAGGTGCCACTGAGCAGCAGGGGTCGGGGGCCACAAAGTCTCCCCTAGAGATAGGATACGAGCACGCCGGCCACCTCCGCAGACGGTGGAGATTCCTGCGGCACAAAGTGTTACAAGGTGCTGCAAAGTACCACCGGCTGCGCGGAATCTCTTGGGCCACTGACATTTTCGGGACTCTCAGGACACACTGAGCTTGACCCCCGTCAGGCTCTCTCCTCTAGGGGTGACTCCTTTCTCCTCCTCGCTCTCGTGCGTTTCGTTCGTTTGCGTCCACGAAAAAGCAGAGGTATTTTGGGGCTAGATTTTGAGGTCAGCCACTAAATTCATTTCTTTACCATACTGAATGTTATGTTAGGCTCGACTAGCTACAGTTTGAAAAATAAAGAAATGGGGAACTGAAAAGTTTCTGACTGGAAAGAATCAGGCACACTAAAGTCTTTTGTCCTGGGAATAACTTTTCCCTTCACGAATCCTATTGTAAATGGGTGGCTTTTTTCAGGAAACTGAAGCAAAGCACTTTATTTCTTTGTGATCCCGAATAACCTCCAGTCAATCGTGTCTCTTAGGCTAGGCAGGAGTTGTACTTTCGGATATCAACCAAACTCGCTTTATGCCTTTTACTAGGAGTAGCAACAAAACCCACTAAATATTATGTGCTACATTTGTTCCGGATCGTTTGTTAGGGCCACCTGTGGTTTTGTCTTGAAGTCTGCACTGACTGCATTCCTAGCTGTTTCTCTTGTTGAGCGCTGTCTGTTACTTATTGATTTGTTCTTCCTCTGCCTAACCAGTTTCAGTTCAAGGTCTACACTGCCGCTTGAACTTTCTTTTTTTGAAAAAATACTTAAGCCAAATGACTTTTACTGCATTCTAACCCAAACTCTCTGGAGGTATGATTTCAATTATTATATAGACATGCTCGAGCACTGGGTTTCTTCATCATTAAGCTGCACAGATGCATCGTGCTTGCTAAATTTCAATGGCTGAGACATCCTCTTCGCATGGAAGCTTGAAGCACCAGGGAGGCCTGCGTGTGGCTTCTTTGTGGCTCCTCTCTATGTGATATCCGAGGCCACCCCTTGCTCCATGGTGGCTGCATGTGCACTTCTAGAGCGCTTTCTCATCGACACTGGCCAGGAGCACCTAGGTAGGGGAACTAGGAGGGTCCGGAGCAGAGTCCTTGCAGGAAGCTGAGATCATTGTGCCAAGAGCTGGGAAGCCAGCATCAGCCCCACTTCCTTTATGCACTGCATGGCTATTGATGAGGAAGAGGTCCGCGTTTCCAGGAGTATCTTCTCGCACCAAACAAAAGCATTTAATGTGTCTGACTCTGCCACCAAATCATGAGAGAAGTGTGTCAGTCTGTGGGCCTACACTGTGCCCCTGAAACCAGATACTCTCTTTTTGACTTGTTTTCATCCCCTTAATTTTATATTGTTTCGGCAAGGTACTCATAAGATAATTTAGTTTGTATATCTATCTGTTCACCTGTATTTTTGCTTTCATTTCTTCTGCCTCACACTGATAGAAACCAAGGCCCCACTGAGACTCAGCTTAGCACTCTTGTCCCAGACACCGTGCCACTCTCTCGTGTACTAGAAAAGAGGAGAGTCCGTGAGATGCTTCTTGGTAGCTCCGGCCCATTGGTGGAATTAGAAGCCTGGTCACCATCCTTCAGAGCTATTCACACAGTGGAAACTCGTAAAGAAAGGGATTTTCTTTCGGACAACCCTCTGCCCAGGGTGGTATTGTAAAACCCACAGAAGACGAGTGGAATGTAAAGTGCTGCTGTTGAATACATTGAATCTAGCTGCTCAGAGTGGTGCCAGTATGGAAGAAAGTGCAATATGAGAGGTGCCCACAGATACATTAAGGATAAAACCTAGCTGTGAGTGTACTCACAGTAGAGAAGTAAGCTAAGAATAGAGGCCGTCCTGGGCAATATTAGAAGGGAGGTGAATGACAGAATAAACCAAGCGCATCAGGTCTGCATTCATTATATTAATTCAATCTCTGGTCCCGTTTGCCTCTGCGAATTCATTACTTACCACAGCCTCCTTCCAATCACAATTTACTCTCAACAGTTCAACTCCCAAGTTCTCATGCACTATTTGAGCCTCATTCCATGGGATCCTTCTCCTATAATAAAAACCTTCAGGGAAGCCTTTCACCCTTGGTTTCTACACACTTGGTGAATTCAATCATCACAGCAGAAAATATCCCCAGTAAGATTACCGACTGTTGATCTAACTAATATTTCTCTAACGGACCACGTTTCGCATTGGCATGAAGATACCACCTCCCCAAGGTGTGCCAACATCTACTGTATCTAAGAGTACAACTAATGAAATCATGCCAATACCCATCACCTTCCATCTCAACAGCACTGCATCCCACCACCAAACTAGCTCTCCTTTACCATGCCCGTCTCAAAATTATTAATCTTCAGGATTGCCACCAGTATTCGTCAACTAATCAAAAACAGATTGTCAAATCTCTGTGCACCGACTGAGAATTGGTTCGTTGAATTTTTAGATCCATCAGGTGCTAACTTACTGACGTCCAAGAACATCCTGTGTAAAAATGAAGAAAATGTCGAGGGCAGGATGTTTTCAGATCATCTGCTTGGATGACGTCTGCCATAAAAAAAAAAAAAAAATTGCCATGCTTTAAATACCATTATTAAAGTGTATCACCTGTACTGACTATGTTCAGTATTATTACTCCCACTGAAAAAACAGATGACTTTCTTCCAGCTTACCGCGTCAACCTATTACAACACCTGATTGCGATCTGCAGTGTTACTGATTAAATACCAATTGAAATAAGTAGTCCCTGTTAGACACAAATGACAAGTTACAAAATGTATCTAGAATCATTTTGTATAAATTATAGCAGTTCATTAGATGCCCAAAACCCCACATAGTAGCAATTATATCCAGTAGAAACCGATTGCATATTCTCTACTGTAACTCACTCCAGGGCTACCAGTGAAAGCGACAGAATATCTTCAACTAGAGCAAAATCAAGGACTTGATCCCCTCTGAACTGATATGGTTTCAATCACAATACACCATCCCACTGCTGTTGAAATATGAGGGGTCTAGTTTAGGTCTCTTTGACTTATTCTACCAGAATAGGCTTTTTCTCTCTTTTGTTGTTCTCACACTTTCTCTGGTTCACTCAATCCTCGTAGTTATGTGCCAAGGGAGACACTGATAAGAAGGCAGGAATTGCGTGTCCACTCCTGAACTAGTATCTTCTGCAGTATTGTTGTTTTTTCGCTGTTTGTTTTATTCCTTCTGTAGTTTTCACCAAAAACGAATTAAATTCTATAGAAAAAATTCAGTTTATTAATAGGTAAGCATGTGTACCATTGAAGTGCATGGTTGTCCCCATCGGTCTTTTTGCTAGGGTATGTTTCTTCTGAATCAGTTAGGGCCCTGGACTGTCTCACTGGACACACATAGATCTACCATCTTACTATGACATTTTTGCTGCGCCGATTCACACCAAGATCATGTGGATTGGCTGGGGATGCTGCCACATCTGATATAATCCTGCCTTCCCATACCTTCTAAGGGTATGTCCTTCCTGATTTGGATAGCCATAGCCCCTCTATTATTAATCTTACTCTGTTGGAGCTCCTGAATGAAGTTTCTTCGGTTAACACCCCTGTCTCTTCAGCCGTTCGTAATAGTGTCCCTCACCTAGGGAAGAACATTTTCCTCTGGTGGTCTTTAAAATGCATCCTTTTCTAAGTCATTCCCTCTGGGACCCAACTAGGTGCTGGTCTTTCTAATATCTGTTCTTCAGCCAAACACCACTGAGGACATTTTTCTCACATCTTGCCAATAGTGCCTTGGATTTGGTATTTATAATGTACACCTTGCTTCACAAGGCCTCCGGTTCTGATACTGCAGTCGCCACCCTGGTAGTTATTCCATTCTTATCCATACCAAGGAGGACAGAAAAGACAGAGGTGTTGCCCTAATATATAAAACCCATCTAAAGGTTTTATTAGCAGGATTGGAAGAAATCTCATAGGGAGGAGTTTTAGTGCCCCATTGTGCCATCTAGCAGAAGTTTCTTTTTTCTACTTTGATTTATTGATTCCCCTCATCTATTAGAGCCATTTTGTACTTATTATTTGATGTGATTAGCTCTGTTGCTCCAACAGGAGATGGAATAATTGTCCTGGGGAATTTCAATATTTGAGTCAATCAATCAATCGCTCAGTAGATCACTACTTTTCACCTGTGAGGGTAACGAGGTGCTGGCAGGGTCCAGTTGATTATCCGAATATCCAAATCGTCTGGGACTTTTGGAACTCTGGAATAGATGGGAAGGTCCGTAGATGAAAGGCTAGCTCAATCCATGTCTTCGTTGCTAGGTATGAGAAGGAGTGACCTCCGCATCTGCTATGTCCGATGCGGGTGTGAGGGTTAGAGAAAGGGATGTGGAGCGGAGGTGTCCGGTGGGCTGATGGAAGTTCAGGTGGTTGTTCAAGTAGACAGGTCTGCAGTTTGCAGGGCCTTGTATGCATGGTCAGGAGCTTCAACTGGCATCTTTTCTGAACAGGGAGTCATTGGAGTTCTCTGAGGTAGGGAGTGATGTGGGTTCATCTAGGGAGATCCAGGATGAGTATGGCTGTGCCGTTCTGTAGTCCTCACAGGAGGTGAGCTGCAATCTCTGCGTAGAGCGTGTTGCCGTAGTCCAGTCGGCTGGAGATGAGGGCCTGGATGATGGTGCGCCTTGAGCTTTGAGTAGCCATTTGAATATCTTACGAAGCATGCAGAGGACGAAGAAGCAGGAGGAGGAGATGGAGTTGACCTGAGTTGTCATGGTTAGCTTGTTGTCCAGAATGGTGCCTAGGTTCCAAGCGTGGTCAGTGGGGGTAGGAGTAGGCCCGAGTTCTTAGGGCCACTAGGAAGCGCCCCATTGGGAGCTTTTTATTTTCCTCCAAAAAGTCAGTACCTTTGTCTTGTCCGTGTTGAGCTTCAGGCAGTTGTCCTTCATTCAGTTGGTGACATCTGTCATGCAGATGTGGAAGTTGGTCTTGGTGTTGGGGGTGTCTTTGGAGAGGATGACTTGTGTGTCGTCAGCGTAGGATATATTGAGTCTGTGGGTTTTAGCGATGCTGGCCAGAGGTGTCATATAAGTATTGAAGAGGGTGGGGCTGAGCAAGGATCCTTGGGGTACTCCACAGATGATTTCCTTGGTTTCGGAGGTGAAGGCGGATTTTTTGTGTTCTTCAAGTGAGGAAAGAGGTGATCCATCTGAGAGCGGCTCCTTAGATGCCCATGTTGTGCAGCCTTGTTATGAGTGTGTGGTGGGAAATGGTTTCAGAGGCTGCCCAGAGGTCTAGGAGGATCAGAGCCACAGTCTCTCCTCGGTCGAGTAGGGCAATCACTGAAGAAGTCCTGGAAATTATTTACTGGAAGTCATGTCAGGGTATGGGCTCTCACTGGTGGTTTCTGGCCCCACACATAAGGCAGGACATATGATTGATCTTTTCTTTGCCTGGTTTAGTTAAACTATGGAAGTTCTACCTATCAAGCGGACTGACACTTATTGATAATGTTTTATGTAATTGTGGATCAGAAGTTATTTACTTATCTACATTGTACACTACTATGCCCCATGCATGCCTGTAACAAGCGAGATCTCATGCGAGGGGGTGAGATGTTTAGACAGCAGTGGGATCATTTTAGGCCATTGACGGCCCTGATAATATGACTGATGCTTTCTGCACTCCTCTTTCAAAGGCATTTTATCAGCTTTTCCTGTTGCAGAGAAGCAGGAAAACATTTTGCAATACGGCTAATCTCTGATTTACATCACAATTAAGAAGAGCAAAAATCAAGGTCCAGCTGGCCAAAAGATCATTGTGCTGCACTTACTCAGTTGAGTTGTGAGCTGTTGTTCGTGCCCAACTAAAAACTTACAAACACGGTCTAGTTTAAGCAAAAATGACTTCTTTTTAGTAACTCTATCTCTATCACTGTCAATTCAGGCAGAATTCTATTCAAAAATTTAAAGCACCCATGAGTCCTGATAGTTTGAAATCCAATACCACACTCTCCCTGTTTGTTATGATCCCTCTGTTTTTCATAATAAAATCAAGGCTATAGATGAAACTATTTCTGCCAACCTCACCTTTTCTTCACCCCTTTTCCCCACCTACCATATCTGTTTTCTTCTCCCAATCACTATCCTGCACAAAGTTCTCTTCCTCAGATCACTTAAAAAGAAATCTCTAAATTGCTTTCCAGATTGAATTCAGATTCTCCTGGTGTTTCACCAGTAAAAATATTTAAATCGATCGCACTCACTATTATGCTGGCTTTTACTTCTGTCTTCAACCCCTCATTCTCATCTGCCATGGTTCTGAGTGGATGGAAATGTGTTGTGGTAAGGCTGCTTTTATACAAATCTCATATAGACCCTTTAGTCGAAGCTACATATTGATCCATACTTTTCATTAGCCTTAGGGAAAACTGGTATAAAGGTTCTTGCCCAGTGACTTTCTGGATATTTGAAAGATCGGAATCTCCTCAATAACTGGCAAATGGGCCTAATACCTAGCGTGTGGACAGAAACAGCGCTGGTTGCAGTACTGAAGGACTTGTGACTGGACTTCAGTGAAGGTATTCCCACCTGTCTCATTCTGGTGCACGTGTCGCTCTGCTTATGTTATGATATGATTAGGCTTTTTTTTCTGGTCAAGCAAACTGAGGAGACAGAGTTACACAGAAGAGCCAAATCTGTTTACTTAATTTTTTGTAAGAAAGAATTTAGTCTTTAACTCCACCCCCACCGATATAAGCAATTAAAGGTGGCCAGTGGTGTTGCACAAGGCTCCCTCCTCTTCCCTATTATGTTCAATATTTACACCGGAGCCTTTAGCAAACATCCTAAACGCGTTCAACTTCAGTGTAGTCTCATAAGCTCCGGAAACCCGGCTCATTGTGAGACTTGGCCTGGATTTTAAAAGGAAGTTTATTATTAAAGGAAGCCTCTGTCATCCTACAGTGGATGAATCAAAAGATTCTAAGACTCAACGGGTCGATGTTCGGTCAAAAGGCATCCTGGATTTTCGGAAACATGTCCATACCAGTTTTAATAGTTTGGGTTCTGGGCTGAAAAAAAATCTTGCTTTACAAACTCGCATTAGGAGGTGACTGAAGCTTGTTTTTTAGGTCTCGCGTGCGTTGCTGGGCAGAGCCCAGCTCCGCCTCCGCGAGAGATTTTGTAGGAGAGGATTTTCAGAAGAGGGCTTTAAGCCCCGCCCCTCATTTCCATTGGCTGGCGTCACCGTTTATGCTAAACGGTGGCCAGCGATTGGAAATGAGCTATCTATGTTGCCTCCCTTTGGCTTTTTGTGCTGGCCCACTTGGACTGGCTCGCCTGCTTTCCTTCTGTCGTAAGCGATTTCTTATCTTTATGGGGCCATGTGTTTAAACACATGGCACCATAAAGACAAGCTCCGGTGCGATCCTCTTTCGCTTTCGGGACCGCGCTTGTTTTATTAGCATCCATTACAATCCTCCCGCATACCAACCCACCCTATTTGAGACTCAAGAGCAGAGCCAATAAGAGACTGCGCTTTCTCTTTTAAAAACACTCTTTCATCTTTACCGCCGGCCGCCCTGCTAGAGGCAAATCAGTTGCTTTATCTGAAGGCAACCAAACTGTTCTCCGTCACACGAGAAGCCAGCATGCTCATGGGGTGGGTGGGTCAGGGATTCATTTAAAAACAGGCGGAACACAACAAAGATCACACATCTTTCAATGCGGAGTTTCCATCTCTCTGGAAAGTTAGCATTTTAAAACACGACATAACGAAAATGTTGTCATGGAACTGCTCCTGTTTCTTTGTACCTTGCAGCCGCTCCAGACTCCAGGGCCCTCCTTGGCAGGCAGGTCTGTACACAGACCAGTGGTCAGCTTGGCTCTTACAAGGAGTCTGGCTGGCGCACCACTGCGGAGTTACTGCCCGGGGTCTCCCGAGACGAGGTAAGTCGAGGGCACAGGTCATCTATGTGTGACCGTTGAATGTTTGTGTATGTGTGTCTGTGTGACATTGTTTGTGTGCACGTGTGTGCATATTTCAGTGTGTGTATGACTGTTGTAAAAGTGTTTATGTGCGTTTGACTGTCATGCGTGCGTGCATTTCAGTGTGTTTGTATTACTTCTGTAACAGTGCTTATGTGTATGTGTGACTTTGCTACGGGTGTGTACGTGTGTGTCTGTGTGACACTGTCTGTATGCAGACTTGTGCACATTTCAGTGTGTTTGTGTGACCGCAGTAAGAGCGCTTATGTGTGTGCGTTTGACTGTGTGTCTTTGATGCATGTGTGCGCATGAGTGTGTTTTATGCCTTAAGGGAGATCTGTGAGCTGGTGGAGGTAGGACAGGACAATCCATGGACCGGAAGCAATGACCTTCAAGCAGAAAGAACACTCTTGGTAAAACAGGTCTCAATTTGAGGCTGGAGTGGGAAGCTGAAGAGTAAATGTACACAAAGCAGATCACGGAAACATATGTCTGTAACTCGCAACAGGTTTCAGTGCCAGCGAGGCCGAGAGCTGCAGAGATCAATAGTTGGGCGCTTTGTACATGTCACCTGTACCCATTCCAGTAGGATTGCTCAGCAGGTTAATGCACCTGCTCCAGATAAGTGTGCGTGAGATGCGGTTCACCTTTCAAATCACTGCAAGATTGGTCAGTATCGTAATGTGCCCTGGATAGATCTGCATAAAGCCTATGCTTTGAATTTCCCAGCTAGATAGTTCAGCGGGTTGATGTTCTTGCACTGACGATCTGTCGGTCTGGGGTTTACAAGTTTGACTCCTGCCACGGTTGGTTCTTTCAAAGCACTATACATTGAATGTACTCGTTCGGGTCAATAATAAAACTATATATTTACACACCAGGAGACAGTTCCGTGTCTGTTATCGTCGTCAATTATAATATGAAGAGACGCGGCATTGCTTATAAAAGTGACATTTCCTGCTTTGCATTTTAATCTATTGAACAAAACGGACTTTATTTTGGTGAAACAAATATAAGTGGGTTTTGTTCTGAAAACGCAACATATGGCGGATCTTATGTTCCATTTCTTTTGCCTTCTCTGCCCTGTGGTTATTTTCTAAGGACACAGACCCGACCTCCCCAACCCCAATGGAGAGTGTGACTCTCGTAAGTTTATCAGACATCAGCATGGCACTGTTATTACTATTTTTAGCGCGCTGCTCACTCTGCGAGGCATGCTGTAGTAGTGTATGCTATTGGAAATGTTTATAATGTTTTATGGTGACCATCCGATCCCAGGCACCTCAATGAGAATTAATTAGCAACTCATTGAGGCGTCCTCCGAGCGGCGCAGATGGGTGTCTGCCGCCCCCCACCTCCCCCCTCCACCCCCAGGCGCTCTCAGTGCAGCCCTGACAGATGGGCGCTCGCCCTCTGACTGGCAGCTTTTCGTGCCACTTTGGAGGAATTTATGTCGCCTCTGTCACATTAAACATCTTTTTTAATCTGCTCCTAAATCGGGGTTTTCTCTTCTTCGGGAGGGGGGGTTGGTTAATTAATTGTCGGATGTCAGCTTGTCAGATGCCAGCCACAACATTTGTGTTTAAAGAACGTTTTTACGAGCTCAGATACTGAGCGGATAAGAGCTGGGAGTTAATTAAACGCATTTTGGGAGAGGGGCAAATGTTGGGGGTGGGGGCAGAGAAGGATGTGTGGGGAGGACCGCAGAAGAGCTCCTGTGTGGGTGTGAAAACAAAGTAAAACAAGCATTGGCATAGCCAATAGGTCTCGCCTTTGGGACCTTATAAGTGTTTAGCCATGCAACAGTTGATGTTGTTGCACCAAGGATATTGTGCTGCATAACTAAAAACTTATAAGTTCCCAAAAGCGAGACCTATTGGCTATGCCAATGCTCTCTGCCCGCCAACACACTTTTTTTTTTTTTTTTAAACTTTAACAAACGCGGCGCCGTCTTCACGAACACGGCGCTATGCAATGCAATGCAATAGGTGCTGCTTTTGGTATTGTAAATAACAATGCCTTTTAATTTTTTTGAAGGCATTGCCATCTACATTGTCAATAGCTCAAAATAATGTCATTGCGAGACCTATTGCATTGCAAATGCTTGTGTTAAATGCCATTAATTCCAGACTAGGTTGCTCCAATGCCTGTTATCTTGGCCTCTCCATTGCCTCAAATTGTAGATTGGAGAGCGTCCAGAACACGGCTGTTGGGCTGGAAGGCTTGTTTACAATTTGTAGAAATTCAGCAGTGTCAGATGCGTAACACAATCTGCATTGTTTTCCAGACGCAAAGTAAATCCAGTGTAAGGCTTTGTGTTGTTAATAAGACCAGCTCCATATGTTTTTCAGAATCTGTTGCCCAGGATCTCCCCCAGCGCTCCTTGAGATCAGGTTTCGTGCCTCAGCAGACAGTCCTGCGCTTTTCAAAAACTAGAATGGGAGACTTCTCCTTTCTTGATTCCCACTCAAAATCAGTAACGTTTTAGGAAAACACTTAAAGCTTTCCTTTTCTGTTGAATTTGATGCCCTCGGCATCCTATTTTCAGCGCCATGATGCTCCAAGCGAATGCCAACGCAGTTTATACTTTATATTCATTGATTCATTAACTTGCAAGCGAGGCTCTGTGGGGTAGTTCACCTGTCTACCCTCCCTTTCACTTGTAATGTCACCTTCTTCTAAAACCATTACATTGTAGTCCGAAGAATCAAAGTATTCGCTTGTTGGGGCCTTGTAATGTCTCACTGGATACATTTAGATCCACCAATTTAGGATGACATTCGTGCAGGGAAAAAAGGATAATCTGGCGGTTTCTAAAATTCTCTCGTGGAGAAGTGTGGCTCAATGGTTAGAGCGGCAGACCCTGATGCAGAGATCTGGCCCGGGACCAGGGTTCAATTACCGCCTCGGCGGGTCTTGGGCTCAATTTCCTCGGACCTGATAATTCTCGCCTCGGTGCCTATTCTAATCATGGGTCCCACTCTGCAACTCTGGGCAATAGCTTGCTTAATCTCCACAACGGCCCCAACAGCGCTGGGATGCCTGGCTTCACCCTGGGGGTGCCCAGGAGTGGACATTTCACAGGGAAAAGCCAGGAAGGGTTCCACAGCGGTATGCGTACAGCGCCTGGACACCCCTTTGGGGGTATGGGTGCGCTTTACAAGTACAAATTTCATTTCATTTCCAAGTGCACCCTGGTTACAGTATGTTGGATCTCTGAACTCTCCACTAGAGGCATGCAAAACTGTGATAGGTTGACTTAAGCTTTGATTTTTTTTGTTTTCTGAACGATCCAAGCTCTGTGAATTGTTGTGAAGGTCTCCAGGTTTTAAAAACATTGTGGAGCACAAAATCCTGGAAGTATGTGTTTAGACAAAATAATCGGTCAGGGCAACACTTTAATAGACAGAAGAACATGGTGATTGCTTTATCATCTGCACTGAGGAGGGAACACTTTTGGGCAGAGTTAGTAGTAAAATAATGAGAAATATCACCTTTATTGAGAAGTGAGTACACTTTTGGGCAGTTAGTAGTAAAAGAACGAGAAAAGCAGACAGTCTAGAAAGTTAGATCGAGAGAGGGTGGCTTTTAAAATTGTTTTCTGTGTGGTACAGAATATAGGACTTAGTTCTACTCAAACTCGTTATCAGTAAGGGACAAATTGTTAACTAGCATATTTAAAGGTGCCAATAGAGATTATCTGCACAGGCACTCAGTTTCATTGGACGATCATTCAAGAGCTTCCAGAAAATTTAAAGTCACCCAAATAGTGCGCCTCGACATCAACAAAGGAAAACTAAGTTTGAATGTAAAAAGTATGAAGTATTAGAGCCTCTCCGTCTCGTGAGATGCTATATTGTTTGCACATGTTTGTCACACAGATTAGCATAATTGGTTATGGGCACAATACCAATGTTTTCCTTTGCTATATTGATTGGTAACAAATCATTACTGAAGCAATTAGCTGCCCACTGGGTTTAACTCTGGTTCTGAAAATAGCAGTAAATCAACTTTGACAAATTCTTCGATCCACTTTCCTGCCTGTCTCTATGATAGTGCTTGACAATCTGAGTACCTACCAGGGACAGGTAGAAATGGTCTCACCTTAGTTTACCTCTAGACCTCTTTGGATACTCTTCCCATTTTTTTAAGCCCTTTTTTTTTAGGTTACGTCACCCCCGATTTGGAGCTACGAGTTTTTATTCCTCCGTGAATTCTGATGCACTCTTTCCATGCACACACACTTGTTATGAAACGTTGCTGTTCTTAGCAGCGTTGTTTCATTGTGTGGGGACATTGGCACTCCCTGCGGGTTCTTCAGGGGTTTCCCATGGGGCCGTAGAATGGGACAGTGCCACATCCTGTAGGATCGTCAGGGTTTTCCCACAGGGCCGTGGAATGGAACAGTGCTTCCTGCAACATCCCCAGTCAGTAGCACTCGACAAACCAAAGAGAGAAACAACAGCTGCTTTCTGCAAACACCAGAGTTCGACAGATCTGCTCCAAATCCCTATCCCAGTCATTCTCTCTTTCATTCATTAACCCACGACTGTCTACCTCTCACCCATGACTGGCTACCTCTCATATCGATCTACCTGTCGAGACAAGGAGGTAGATGTGAGAGATAGTTGTCTGTCCAGTAAGGTGAACCCAGGTGGAGATTTGCCCAAGCAGAGTCCTGCAGATCCCAGGATCTATTTCCAGAAAAGATTTATAAGATTTATTTTTACAGCGCTCTTATACCCGGGGGTATTAGAGCACTGTAGCAATAAATCTTATAAATCTTTCCCAGGCCCAGCACACCAGAATACGACTTTCTTCCTTATGAAACTATTTAAATATATTTATCGAGTTTGGTGGTTATACCATCTATTGTTTTTGATACTAGGAGATAATATGGCTATGACTACATGGGCCCTCATTCTTAGGTTGGTGGTAATGTCAGATCTGGTACAAACGGGTTTGTGCCCAAATCAGCATTGCAAGTTGTGCGCAGATTTCACACTCACCAGATAGTTTCTCCAATGCAAATTTCGCAGCCTTAATTTTGAGCAAAAATGGTGGAACATGTGTGGTGGTACTGTAGGCAGGGGCGTAGCTAGGCCTTAGGCTACCCGTGGCGGCCCCTGCGTTTGCCGCCCTCGGCAAAATGATAGAAGGGGGGGGGGGGTAGTGGCCGCGGCTGTTGCGGCCGCAGGTAAGAGCGGGTGAAGGGGGGCCGGCTGCTGCCCCAAAACTCGTGCCGCCTGGGGCGGTCCGCCCCCATTGCCCCCCCCTAGCTACGCCACTGACTGTAGGATCTTCCTTTTGAACTGGTGAACTATTAATGGGGAGAAAATGGCACCACAAAGTAATTCCAATGCCTAATTTGAGATGGTGGTTGCAAGTGGGACCCACCAACACTTATTTTTTGGGACTGGCACTTATCTTTACTAAACCAACTTTGATTCAGAGCAGGAGAGAAAAACACAAAGCGGGTCAAGAAAGGGAAAGATGGAAAAACAGTGTCAAAGAAAGAACCTGAAAGAGTGAAATAAAGGGGCATAGAGTGTTTGGCGGTGGATGAAAGGGGCTTGAGGTGGAATCAAGAATACGCAACCTTAGTATACTGCACACCGACTTTTGTTAGTGCCGGCTGTGCACTTCTGAGCAAAACTTTGAACCCCGACACTTATTCTTTTACAAATTAAACCCTGAATGATATTTATGAGGGCAGCATTACTGCAAGCAAATACCGGCTAACTGCTATTGTTATGATTATGTCTGCATGACTACCAGACTTCCTGTCTGTTGCTCTTTTAACTCTATTTGGATCTCTTCATATGTATCTGTGTATTCCTGTTTTTCCACCTGCCTGTTCATATCGATTACTAGCCGTCATCCCGTTTCACCTATGTGGCTGTCCAAATGCCTGTACCGTGTGTAGGCCACTTCCCCTCTTTATTTCCGTATGCATTTTTAACCCCTATTTATTGTATTAGAACACAGTCCCTCTCTTACTCTCACTTTTTATCACACTCTCTGTCACTCATTCTCACTCTCTTACTCTCATTCAAAGGAAAAACCAAGGATAATGCTAAATGTATTGGTTCCATCCAGGCAATATGCTTTTACCAAGTGGCATTACCATCCAACAGAGATGGACATTCTCAAAAAAATTCACAGTACTTAATTGAAATAATAAACTGATGATTATTTTCCATTGGGCCAATTTTACCTGGGACATCAGCTGTGACCTGATTAACAATTTGTTTATTGCTGATTGCTACAATTTGAACTTCTCTTGCTAAGAGGGGTAGGTTTGGACGTCCACAGAAAAACTGTAGAATGTGTAGCTCCTGCATCTATAAATTAATACATGGGGTGGCCATTTACTTCACCATTAATGTATGGGTGACTTTGGTCTGCCTCCAGGGTGGCTCCAAGTAGGCACTTTTACTTTTTTTCACCCCTTAGGCACTGTCACTGTGTTTTTTTGTTTTTTTTTTTTAAAGAAAACTGAGGCTAATCATTGCCCAGAATCATTGGATTCTGTTGGTGCCCCGGAATATACAACATCTTTAAAAAAAAAAAAAAAGTTTTCTGCAGCACTGGGGCTTTAGGCATATTCATACAAAATGATTTCTGATCATGCATACACTGCACAGATGGTGGTTGGACTAGGACCATTGACTGTATGTCTCTATGCACTTGGGGAATACATTCATTCTAGACTATCTGGATTTTGTTAACATTCCCGCTTCCAGTGCCCAGTTCTACCACAGAAATGACAAGCAATGTTCTTCTTCAACATCAATCTTTACATTAATTCTAGATTTAATCACCAATCCATGATTTTGCATTGCACCATTTCCCATTCTTACAACTTGCATTGAAGACATTACATTAATTCCAGGATTTCCAGATTGAACGTAACCCAAATTTGAACCCATCAACAGATTCTGGGCACTCCTTTTAAATTACTTAATTCGGGCAACTATCAGCTCCTCTTTAATTTCCTTCAGCTTCGTATCAAACGAATCACTACTTTATTTGGCTAGCTTCAAAATCTCATCTATACTCCATCTGCCAACACACCTTACTTTGCTATATATGATTACTAAGCCCTAAATGCAAACCCATAACAAAAGCAGAGATGAAACCACCAGCCACATCTTTCTTGGGATCGTCAACTCCACTGTGCTTTTTGAAAATCTGCATAAGTCTCTCATAACAAACATGTACTGCCACTTTCAACTCTTGTGAAGTACTTAAATTCTCTACTCCATTATTATCTTTCCCAAGCACCTTCTTTTTCCAGTGCTCAATTATCTGCTTGCATTTGTTAGCGACCTCTTCAGAAGGAGCATATTTAGGCAGAACAGCAGCCTTCCCATAAATCACTAGGAACCACAATCTCCAATAACAAATTTAAATCAATCCACAGCTTTTTCAAAATAGTAATCAACCTATGCATTGCCTTGTACAACTGCCCGGGTTCCTCTCATAATTTTGGAAACATTTTTGTGAAAGCATAAAAGATCAGCTCTCGACCAGTTCATGTAATTCCCTATGTGTACCTCCCTCAATGGAAACTCTGTAACTGCCCCTTATTCTGAATCTTTGCAGACCCTTTTACCTTCTTCCCTATCTTTGTAGCTTTCTTTTTACTTACTGTCTCTCTTTACAATCTTTCTCTGAATTTCTTTAATTCACTCCATTCTTTTTTTTTCTTTTCAATTAAATCTTTAATGTGAGCTCTTAAGTTCACTAAAACTTATTAGTTTATTCCACAATGGGTGAAATCTATTTTCCAATTTCTCCTCATTTTTCATTCTGCTAATATCAATCCCACACATCAGCCATTTCTTTCAACTTATGTGCCTCATTTGCTCATCTGGCTGTCTCTTTGATCAAATTATCGTAATTCCTCCACATTGTATGATAACAATTTAAATTTCAGTTTAACCAACATTAATAATTCTTTCTGTTGAAATCTCTTTGACCAAACCTTTAGTAACCAGTGAGTCGATTTGAATTTGCACACCAGCTGTGGTATCTCTGCTAGCACTCTGCAATGTTATCATTGCAGTCCCAGGCGGGGCACTCGCTATTATGCTCAGTCACAGATGTAGTTGGTCTGTGTGTATGGACACCTACACTGTCTCCTGCTGTACCCATATCCGGTACCACAACAGGATCAAGACCAGGTCCTTGCCTCTGTATCCTGTCAGTATATGGAGGAGGTCTGAAATTCAAAAGGTCATTTAAATGTCATCCTCTTCATCTAAAACATGATTCTGTTTTTCTTTCTTTCCCTCGTCTGTTTTCTTTTTATCTGTCACTAACTTAACTATTACAGGAAAGGCCCTCACTCCTTCTGGCCTGCCATCCTTCCAGCATCTTTCCTGTCAATCCCACTTATTCTCAAGCAGTTGTCTAGAGGAACTCTTCACCTGCTTTGGCATTTTCTTTCTCTCTTTCTCTGTGGCCATGTGATACCATTTGTTCAATGCCTCAAACTGTGTAAGTCTAGGTAACTGCTTTCTGTCATTCATAACTTGTCTCAGGAAATCAAACTTTCTAATAATAAATGTACCCTCTAAAGGAAACTGCAAGTTTTCATCAGAAGTGGTATATTTATGCCATTTAGGAATCCAAGTACACCTTTAAAATCCAATGGCTGTCGTTATTTCTATGCGGGTGTTTCCTCAACAGGTAATTTCTGACCTTCAGCAGAAGGTACAACAGTAACTTTAATCTTTTTCAACACAGCACCCCTTTTTTGTGAGAATCAATCCAAAAATCACACAGAACACACTAATGAAACACCAACCAATCTCAGGGCAGCTCTGTTAAAGGTCATACTATCTCAGCGTGGCTGTGTCAGGTACCAACCAATGACAGCACTGCTTTGTAATGACATTTCACAAATCCCAGCGAGGCTCTCCGGCTGACTAACCAGTCACAGCATGGCTTCTCGGCAATTAAGGAAAACCATTGCAAAGTCTTTCTAAATGATCGTACACTAAATAAACAAAATAAACCTTGTCTGCTCAACCTAAATGGAAAGGAGATCAGCAAATTAGAGTAAGAGAAATCTTAATAACAAAATAGATAACAAGCGCAGCACCTTTTTGGTACTAATTCAACCCAGTTGACCCTAAGCAGAACCCGTCCAGTGGCAACATAATCCCCTGGAAAGGAAAATTATTCAATTCAGAAAACCCTATCTGTGTTCATGCTGCACCTCGCAAAACACACTACCTTATGCACACAGGTAAACCACAATATCTCAAAATCTTGGATTTCGACAAATCCGATAACCAATATAAAGTAAAACCTTTTTCAAGACCACACATAAGAATAATACACCAGAACAGCAGTGTTCAAACTACCAATTGATTCCAAAATCGGCACTGCATAGCCAAAAACCTCACACATAGCATAACCATCCATCACTCAATCAAAACCTCATAGTCACATAATAAACACACCAGAATCACTCTGTCGTCAAAAATCACTCCGCTCTGTTTATACTTAAACTCTAAATTGCTCAAGAACAGAACTGCAAGTCAGGTTTCTAGGCAAAATCCTTCGGAAAATCCACACTGGAAAATCCACTATTTCTAAGGACTAGGCAAAAAGCGAAAACCACTATAAAGATGCTCTTTAATGTGCAACTATCCTCTGCTACCAAACCTTTGTGGGAACCAAAGGGTACCCCAAAGTTGAGACACCCCAGAATTGACCTCACATGATACGCCGTGGCAGCAGCTGGGTCCGATTAGCTTCCCGCCAGCCCTCAACGACGCACCATTTGGAGCATAAGAACGGTGCACTTCTGACCGTTCGGCACCATCCCGGTTGCAGCACGTAGGGGTAGGTGGTTAGCGCGGCTTCCAGTGGAGGCGGGTGAGTATTATCTAAACCCCAAGTGTCGCCTGCACTCTACAGCAACTGAGTACAGGTAAGCGACTGGATTGTTGACAGTGGGGTTTGTGGATACACGGTGACTGTGCCTGCCCCTTTTGGACCAGCGACGGACTCTTATCCTTGTGGGCACCGCACAGGGGCGTGGGTGTGTGCGGATGTCTGTCACACACAAGATCAGTGACAGCACCGCAGCACTTGCTTGGATTCTCTCTCTGGGACTCTTGCCCGCACCATTCCCGCATCTTGTGTTGGCGCTTGGGAAGCTGGCTAGGGGCATGTTCTGTGACCATCCCTACGTACTGCCGGCTCGCTTGTCTTACCCGTTACTGTTGCAACGAGATGGGTTGACTATTTGTGTTTGGTCAATACAATATATATATATATATATATATATATATATATATATATATATATATATATATATATATATATATATATATATATATATATATATATATATATATAAACCTTTTTTGAGGTTTAACCCTTCCCCATCTGTTTTTGTTGTGTTTTTTTCCCACCGTTACCAGACATCCTATTACAGATGTCTTTATTTAGTGCTGTAACAGATGGGGTGTAATTCTGAAGCTCATTAGGTGAGTTTGAGATTGCTTACTTCACCACTCCTCACTTAAGCACCAACGATGATATACACTAGATATCACTTCATAACCATGATACTTGTTAATTGCTGTCTAAATCTATTTCCATTTGTATGTTGCTACTCATGTAATATGTACTTTTAACTCGCGGTTTATGAATAATCATTCTCCTGACCGCAGACATTGTGCCATTACTAAACATATGCGAGGGGCTCTCCTCCCCCCCCCCCCTTTTTCTTGTTTCACAATACGGCTTGCACCTTGTTGGGCAATCGACTTTTAGATACATAACCAAGTGTTGTTTTCCACTATCCTTATATGCAGGTTCGTCCCAGTAATAACAGGTAGTATCCTGTTCATCCTTATAGTAGTAGGTAATATCCTCACACTATTCTTTTATATATTTTAGTTATGGGGCATGTTGCACACCCCATTCACTGTAGATAGTCACTTCTCACGGTCCTGAAGAAACGCCACCTGATCCTTTGGACTAACTGGCGTGAAACATGTCGACCATCAAGGAGTAGAGCGCCTCTTGAACCTTGATAGCTTGTTAGTCGCCTCTCCTCACTATTTTTAATCGAGTAGGGATCCACCTAGAATAAAATTTGCTCTCAAAGGAATCCCAACTTGTTTTATATTCACTTTCAGAACATCTACACTTACACTAGGTCCCTCACACCCACGGCACCCTTACGGCAGGAACAAAAGATCTCCGGCAAAGAGCCCCTTTATGGGTGCCCGTCGGGTATTGCAGCGCCGACCCGACGAGGAGCAGACCCATATGATGAAGCATGACACCTAGCTGTCTGGGTGTGTGAGGGCCTTAGTTCGAAAAGGAGGATTTCTCCTCCTTTCAGGGTGCCTGGGACACTACCTGCATATTGAGGAACTGCGTACCTCTTCTTTGCGTTTACTCTGATAGGGCAAGTACGCTGGACCTCTTGATTTAAGCCCTCTGTCGCCCCCCCCCTTTTTTGTAACATTATACGCACGGACTCCCCCGTGGGACTTAACTGTTTAGGATACCAGGACGCCAGTGGCGATCTCTGGCCCAGAATATTACTTTAGTAGGCACAACATCCACTCCAGAGCAAGCTACCTGGTTCACTCCCCCACTATGGAGGAGAATCAGGGACTCAGTTTTGGGGAGGAGATGGCAGCAGAAATTCTCAGAACAACTCCATCCATCTTAGGCTCCGAAAATAATTCAGCCACAGGTTCCACATCGAAAGATTGGGCATCATTGACAGCAATGAAGCGAGATTGGCTGAAGGTTACGTTACATGGGGCGATGATGACCGAATACCTCCGAGCCAACATCGCACCCAATGGCCTTATGGTAAAAAACTTTCCGAGACTTTTTCTGGAAGATCAGATGTTCAAGAAGGAGTGGTCCCTGGTAGCATGGAAGTGCACCAGAGATTGGCTCATCTTGATCATCAACACAGCCAAGAGAATAGCTGACGCTCTCTTAATACGGATACAAATCGCTGAGTGGTCTCTAAAAACCACCATCCAGATAACCCAATTTAAATCCAAACTCAATGAACTCAATAATGAGATAGCTGAACAAAAAGAGTATCTCATGAAACAAAAGGTGAGCAAATTGCAAAAGGATATACAAAAATTTGAGAAAGAAAAAGTATACCCCTATCTGAGATCAGACTATACCTCTACCAATAACAGCTATTCCTCAGATGAAAGCACAGATAACACCAGAAGGGGTTCGTCCAGCAGTGATTCGAGCTCCGGCAGTTGGGGAGAAAACAGACCGAGAAGAAGAAATCGTCCGAATTTTCCACATTATAACATACCCAACTTTCAGGGCCCACCTCAACCATATTGGCCCTTCCCGATGTATCCTCAAGGCGCACAACAATTTTTTTCCTCTAGCAACCAGCCTTTTTTAGGCAGAGGTTGGGGCAGAGGAAAAGGGCGCAACAGAAGAGGCGGGCAGAAAACGGTCCAATGGCAAGACAACCAGCAGAGCTCAATGGACACACGGAGCAAAACACAGAACAAAAAACCTTAGTGGTTAATCTATCACACCGCGTGCTATCGGAGACCGACGTGAAGGTCCTAGAGAAAGGCCTCGGTTTCGGCCCCACTCCGAAAATGGATAAATTCAGAGATCTCAGTGAGATACAGAATTTTTTTAGAAAGATCCGTCTGAGGGCATTTTTTCAGGATAAACCTTCACCTGTCCGACAAGATTCCGGGTTAAGAAATCCATCTACCTTTACCCCTAATAGCAGCATGGTGCCTGTAGAAGTTCTAACATTTGAACAAGCTGTTCTTAAAGAACTCCAAACTACAAGTTGTGTACTCCCCTTTAACAACTTGTCGAAAGACTGGCGGCCAAGTCTCTCGCCGATGATATAAACATCACTATTAAACAGGCAGATAAAGGTGGTGCTACTGTCATACAATCCACCACGGATTATGAACAGGAATGCCACCGTCAATTGAACAACAGGAAATTCTATACCCCCATCACGGTGAATCCAACAACCAGACTGACCACGGAGATAGCAACCATGGTCTTTGAGGCAGAAACCAATGGATGGTTGAGTAGGAGAGAAGCTGAGTTCCTTATCACTAAGGAACCACGCACTCCCTACTTTTACACCCTCCCGAAAATCCATAAGGGCACGACACCCATCCCGGGGAGACCAATTGTCTCAGGAATAGGTTCCATTCTCGAACCGCTTTCCATTTTTTGTGATCACTTTCTCCAACCCTTGGTGAAACAAACTCCGTCATACGTGAGGGATACGACAGACATACTTCGTATAATGGGAGAAATAGGAGACACACGAGACATTGACTTGCTGCTAACATTAGACGTTGAACAGCTTTACACTAACATACCACAAAGGGCAACACTCACCGTTATAGAGACAGCATTGAATCCGATTGAGTGGTCGTCACCAACACCCGTGACTCTTGTCATGCAGTGCGCCACTCTTGCTTTGACTGAGAATTTTTTCGAATTCAAGAACCAACTATTCCATCAGGCTCAAGGTACTTCTATGGGGAGTACCTTCGCTCCTAGTGTAGCCTGCCTCTATATGGCGGCATTTGAGGAGGAGGTTATCTACCATCAGAGCAACCCCTATCTACAACATTTGAGCCTGTGGAAAAGATATATCGATGACATTCTGGTCTTCTGGAAGGTGACCTTAATACCTGCGAGGAATTTTGTAATTGGGTTAATACGAAGAATGAATACCTCAGGTTTACAAGGTCCATCTCAGCCACCAGTATACCGTTCCTTGACCTTAAGATTAGCATCCTAGGGGGTCACCTTCATACTTCCCTGTACAAAAAACCTACTGATGGGAACAGCTTGCTATCTTATAATAGCCATCAACCACGAGCATTGAGGGACAACTTGCCATTTGGGCAATTTCTCCGGATCAGAAGAAACTGCAGTGATGTCAAAGATTACAAAATTGAGGCAGAGTCACTGACGAAAAACCTGATTGAGAGACATTATCCTCCTCGTCAAATTGAGAAATCTTTAAAAAAAGCAAGGAATAACAACAGAGAGGCCTTGCTAGAAGTAATACAAAAAGAACCCAGTGATATCTTAACATGTGTGACTTCATTCACACCAGGTTCTAACCGACTAAAGAAAATCATAAACAAACACTGGAATATCCTCAATACAGGATCTCTTGATATCTCCAAACCAAGGTTCGCTTTTAAACGCACAAGCAATTTAAAAGATATGCTGTACATACACGACCCAAGTCATCCAACAAAAGCACGCAAAGAACCTTATGGAACCTCCCTCCGGTACAGGGCCACTATCCTTGTGGCTCTTGTGCAGCATGTCCTCAAACTAGACATACCAAGGAGATAACATTAACAGATACCTTCACTTGGAAGATATACACTCACACTAACTGCAACACATCTCAGTGTATTTACTTACTGACTTGCCCTTGCGATAAAAAATATGTGGGTATAACCATGCGGCCTGTAAAAAAACAGGATTTCTGAACACAAAAGCAACATTCGTTGCCTGAAAACCACTACCAAACTCTACACACATTTTAAGGAACAAAATCATGCCCTGGAGAGTTTACACTGGCTAATTCTGGAGGCACACCCACGCATCACACAGTCAGCTCTATTTAAGATAGAGCAACGATGGGTGCATCGACTAGGGCTAGACCACCTGGGGCTAAATGATGAAATACCTTGGAGTTCTTTGTTTTAAAGTGATATTCAACATAAATTTGAATTAGTCATATCACTGTACGTATAATTCCAGCTTATTCAGCAATATGTTAATAGGGAGCGTTGAACATGATATATCTTGCAACCTGTTCTCTATTCGGTACTGAAATAGATTGGATCCACCAGTTTATTCAGTACCACTAGCCACTCTAAGATGGCCGACATGCCTTTACTGCCTTTACTACTCTGAAGGGTTACACGATATGATACAATAATAACAGCACGCGGGGTATATGCACAAGCAAGCTCACCGGTCTTCTATTACGCGTTTTCCTTTTTCACCAGGCATTTTTATCCCAGTAGTTACCTTGGGATATTTCCTTACACACCTTCACCTGTAGCCGTTCCAAAATGGCCGATACTCTAACTTGATGCTCACCAGTACACTTGAGCAAGTCACATGATACGCCGTGGCAGCAGCTGGGTCCGATTAGCTTCCCGCCAGCCCTCAACAACGCACCATTTGGAGCATAAGAACGGTGCACTTCTGACCGTTCGGCACCATCCCGGTTGCAGCACGTAGGGGTAGGTGGTTAGCGCGGCTTCCAGTGGAGGCGGGTGAGTATTATCTAAACCCCAAGTGTCGCCTGCACTCTACAGCAACTGAGTACAGGTAAGCGACTGGATTGTTGACAGTGGGGTTTGTGGATACACGGTGACTGTGCCTGCCCCTTTTGGACCCGCGATAGACTCTTATCCTTGTGGGCCCCGCACGGGGGCGTGGGTGTGTGCGGATGTCTGTCACACACGAGATCAGTGACCGCACCGCAGCACTTGCTTGGATTCTCTCTCTGGGACTCTTGCCCGCACCATTCCCGCATCTTGTGTTGGGGCTTGGGAAGCTGGCTAGGGGCATGTTCTGTGACCAACCCTACGTACTGCCGGCTTGCTTGTCTTACCCGTTACTGTTGCAACGAGATGGGTTGACTATTTGTGTTTGGTCAATATATATATATATAAACCTTTTTTGAGGTTTAACCCTTCCCCATCTGTTTTTGTTGTGTTTTTTCCCACCGTTACCAGACATCCTATTACAGATGTCTTTATTTAGTGCTGTAACAGATGGGGCGTAATTCTGAAGCTCATTAGGTGAGTTTGAGATTGCTTACTTCACCACTCCTCACTTAAGCACCAACGATGATATACACTAGATATCACTTCATAACCATGATACTTGTTAATTGCTGTCTAAATCTATTTCCATTTGTATGTTGCTACTCATGTAATATGTACTTTTAACTCGCGGTTTATGAATAATCATTCTCCTGACCGCAGACATTGTGCCATTACTAAACAATTGCGAGGGGCTCTCCTCCTCCCCCGTTTTTCTTGTTTCACAATACGGCTTGCACCTTGTTGGGCAATCGACTTTTAGATACATAACCAAGTGTTGTTTTCCACTATCCTTATATGCAGGTTCGTCCCAGTAATAACAGGTAGTATCCTGTTCATCCTTATAGTAGTAGGTAATATCCTCACACTATTCTTTTATATATTTTAGTTATGGGGCATGTTGCACACCCCATTCACTGTAGATAGTCACTTCTCACGGTCCTGAAGAAACGCCACCTGATCCTTTGGACTAACTGGCGTGAAACATGTCGACCATCAAGGAGTAGAGCGCCTCTTGAACCTTGATAGCTTGTTAGTCGCCTCTCCTCACTATTTTTAATCGAGTAGGGATCCACCTAGAATAAAATTTGCTCTCAAAGGAATCCCAACTTGTTTTATATTCACTTTCAGAACATCTACACTTACACTAGGTCCCTCACACCCACGGCACCCTTACGGCAGGAACAAAGATCTCCGGCAAAGAGCCCCTTTATGGGTGCCCGTCGGGTATTGCAGCGCCGACCCGACGAGGAGCAGACCCATATGATGAAGCATGACACCTAGCTTGCTGGGTGTGTGAGGGCCTTAGTTCCAAAAGGAGGATTTCTCCTCCTTTCAGGGTGCCTGGGACACTACCTGCATATTGAGGAACTGCGTACCTCTTCTTTGCGTTTACATAATAAACACACCAGAATCACTCTGTCGTCAAAAATCACTCCGCTCTGTTTATACTTAAACTCTAAATTGCTCAAGAACAGAACTGCAAGTCAGGTTTCTAGGCAAAATCCTTCGGAAAATCCACTATTTCTAAGGACTAGGCAAAAAGCGAAAACCACTATAAAGATGCTCTTTAATGTGCAACTATCCTCTGCTACCAAACCTTTGTGGGAACCAAAGGGTACCCCAAAGTTGAGACACCCCAGAATTGACCTCAGTCCAATTTCCCACAACATTATGATGTGAGCGAATGTATCATTTCTTCAGCAAATCGGAACACAAGAAAAATGTCATATTACATTAATAACTACGCATTATCCCACTACATGAATAATTATTCACCACCCCTATGCTAATGTCATCCAGAGATGACATGACCAAACAAACAAGATACCTTTACAGTGTCACACTATTTGAATGAATAGGTCTTTGTGAAGAAACAGAAGCTATCGCAACTTGTTACAACCGAGCTAGAGAAAGTTCACCATGAGCATAACAACAATAACAATCGAAATATCTTAATATACTTGACTATGTACTGCGGAGCTTGTGGGGAATGGATGGGTGCAGAGAAGAAAAGCACTGAATGAGTGAAAGAGTTGACTTCCATTTTAGTCAAAATGGTGCTTTACACAGAAATGTGGCCTAGTTAACACCTCCTCAGAAAACACACTTCTATGCATCATAGGAAACTCGTTTTAAAGGAAATTGTATTAAATGGGTCTGTACATGTGGAATTGTGTGTTGAAGGCATACTGCACATTGTAAATGATGCACAAAATTATACATTTATAAACTTCTTCTACAATATTCAGGACTTTTTGTCAGAATATGTATAGCCTAGTTAAAAATATATCTTTGTATTCATGGGTACCCCTTACAACAATATTGAAAGCCCACTTATTCTAAGACTACTACTTCTTTTTTGTAAGGTGATTGTGTTTTGTGGATACCAGTGTAAGCTGATCATGGCTGCTTCTATTATTTATTTTACTAGTTGCAATTTTTTAGAACGTCTTCTTAACCAAAGGATTGTCCAAAAGCTTTGCAATATAAGAAAAAGACTAGTCTCCTCTGGTAACTCAGTAACCGCAAACAGTGGCTCATCTTATGAGCAGCCTGTACATTAAAGGGCCGCTAGATGCATTCCAGCTCAAACAAAGTGCAGACATACAATACGTACCAAGTAGAAATATACAGCACAAAGCATATAAAGTTAGCTGCTACTACAATTAAGCTGCTCTGTACGCTTAGGGGTCCATTTGCAATATCTTTGCAAACACTTAACAGATCTCTCTGTAGACTATAAAGCAGTGGCATCCAGAGCAATATGAATTAGGCTTAGTCTGCTGCAGAACTTTTTGAGAGTTACTGCTGCATTCTAAACTGAGGAGCCCGTCAATAACACTATTTTTTCCCCACCTGATTCATGAGCCATTGTTGCAGCCAAGGATGCATAAGTAGGGTAACAGACAAAACGTAGCATTGACTGCTTATAAGATCAAGAAATATATCATTACATAAATGATACTGTGCTGTCACCCCTTTTTCATTTATTCAGTTTGCATACCAATACGATGATCATACATAGGTCAGCATTAGTTCATGAGGTAAGCTATAGATATGGTGGCAAGTATTATGCATGTTAAGTGATGACACTAATATGCCAGTGTATAGCGTAATCATTTGAACATACAGACGATGAGCAGATGTATAGAGATGTTCTTTGGAATCATTGTTGCATGAGGAATCTGAATCCATGTCTGTGGAAATAGGGGTCCAACGGGGAGGTCCAAGTAGAGAGAAACGATTGGCACCTCAGTGCTGTGGATGGGGTAATTGGGTGTTTTGAATAGCTGCATGCATACTTCAAGTAGGGGTGTAACAGCTGAGGGTTTAGATAGGTGGACTTGGAGAGGCTCGGTTTCCTGTTTTGAGGACTTTGATCATTATTTCTGTACCACCCAACTTGATGGCAATAAATCGAGCTAGGGGTGGCTAGGAAGATTATACAGATGCATTGTGGTAAAATATGGTACATTAAGCAGTAGTTTGACGGAGTATTGTTGGTGAATTACCAGAAATCTCTTGGAAGTGACAAATCTGCTGAGTTCCAGTGCATCGACCGTTGGCTTGCTTGTGTTGAAGGGAATGTTTGGATGAATTTTATGTATTTGCAGTATTTGATAAATAGCAACAGCTGCTTTCACAGAAATGAAGGATTCCACGTTAATTGGGGGTTAAAATGCAAAGCGAGGTTCCTGGCAGATGGTGCTGGAGTTTGGGGTTTCAGGGTAAAAACAAGTCCGAATGGAAAAATCTGCATTCTATTATTTCTTCTCTGATCGTGACTTGTAAGCTATCCCAGTGTTAGATAGGTATGAGGTAATCAAAGATTCCAGATTGATCTGGATGTAGAAGAAGGAAATTAGATCTTAGTTGTGTGCACAAGGATGATAGTAGAGACCAAAGGAGGAGATTATGTCATCAAGATATGTAGTTTAAAGGGAGACAAGAAGATAACCCAGTAGTGAGCCTTTTCGAGTGCTGGCTAACATTTGTATCATGGTGGAGAGTGAGAACCACCATGGAACTGAAAAGGACCAATCTGAGAGATCAGAAAAAACAGTGCAATGCAGGTCAATTAATGCCCAGGGTGGCAAGGGTCGATAGAAAAGTGGAGTCATCCACAGTATCAAACCCTGCAGAGTCTGAGAAGTAGGACGATGGATCAGAGGTGATGATAACGGGCATATGTAATGAAAATTACTACATAAGAGAGGGCTTTTCCAGTTAGTCGTCTGTATTGACACATTTTTAGCTGAGGGACTGTACGAGTAATTATTGTCTATATTTTGACCAATACAATTAGTTGTCTTGCCATCAACATTCCAAAGAATATGCTGTTGTCTGTTCGTACTAGAGGTGGGTGGAACTTGTGGAGTTTCACTCTAAAGAATTCTGGGGAGTTACATGAAACCTCTGCGAGATTCCGCAGAGTTCCATGAGTGGGCGGAATTGGCACATGGTGCTGATTTTTAGCACCAGAAACTTGTTCCATGCTGCAAAATCAGCTCTAGTAGATTTCTTACTCTTGCAGCAGCTTTCTCACTGCGAACGTTCGCGTTTGTCGCATTGAGAAAATCTCACCAGGTGCCGGCCTAGCACCCGAAAATCACACTAAGGAATGCCAATACTCACACACACTCACCAACTTATTATTATTATTATTATGGGATTTGTAGAGCGCATGGCTGCCCTAAGGCTTCCCAGCGCTGAGTGGTCAGATACTGAATAGGGCTAACCATGTCTTAGAGATATTGCATGAACAGCCAGGTCTTGATCTCTTTGCGGAACTGTAATTCCCTGTCTATCAATCTGTATTCCAACGGCAGGGAGTTCCAGAGTTTGGGGGCCAGGTGGGAGAAAGATCTTCCTCCCCATCTCTCCCTCCTGGCCTTTGTTTGTTTTAGTCGTTCCTCCGCGCTGGATCGTAGCCGCCTATTTGGGATGTAAGGAGATACTAGCCTCTCGATTTTTTTTTTTAGGACCTCTATTTTGGCGTGCTCTGTGAATGATGACCAATACTTTAAATTTTATTCTGGCTTCTACCGGAAGCCAATGGAGTCCCAGTAGGTGCTTTTTTACTGACTCCCGTGTAGGAACGTTGCACAGCAGCCTTGCGGCTGCATTCTGAGCCACCTGCAATCTGCGGGTAACATATTTAGGTGCCCCCAAGAACAGTGAGTTTCCATAGTCTAGTCGACTTACCTTTGGTGAGCCACGTGTGAGAAAAAACTCTGCCACGTGGAGGTTGGCGGAGTTTTGCGAAAATGCCGCGTTACAAGTGTTACGTGGAGTGGGCAAAACCCCCGAACTCCGCTGGCAGAGTGAAATGTACTGCCCACCCCTAGTTAGTACATTAATTTTAATAGCGAGAATGGTACCTTAGATTCCAGATTCCACAGAAAACAATTCATAACTGCTGTTTGTAGGATTGTCAAAAATAATTCAAAGCTGGTTTCAAAGTATCTTTATTATTATCTGTGCAGATACTGAGTCACCCAACGTGCTCTCACTCACCCACCCAAGTCTTAACCTTTACCTGTTCTTCCACACACATACTTCTGTGAAGAAACAAATTCACTAATCAAACAGCTATAATTGTTGGCTTTGCCAGTGTGAGTTCCTTTTTTTGTGCAGTTGGATTCTGATTGCTACTGAAATTAAAATTATGCACTTTACTGTTTTCTTTTTAACCGATAAATGTTATCATTTATTTCAGTTGTGCTTTATGACTTTGTGTGTCTTTTTCTGGGTTTGTCTCTTCCTCCCCCTCACACTTTCACTCATGTGAACTACTCCTCTTTTCTCACTTATTTTCTCCCCTCTCATTCTTTCTATCTCCTGGTTTTCATCACGCTCTGGTATTCCCTGTTAACATGCTTTGTTGCACTCATTCTCTGTGATTCATTGTTTCTCACATTGAAACTCACGGTCACTCTTCTTCTCTATCACTCTCCTATTCCCACACTCTGTAGCACACTTTCATTTTTTCGTGCTCTCTTTTTCCGCGCTTTTTTCTCTTTCCCTATTTGTTATTTCTCCGTGTTTTTTTTCTATTAGTTCTTCCCCTTGCTCTCTAGTGTGCTCACTTTTTAACTTTGCTCTTAGGGTCCTGCGATTTTTCTTTCACTCCTCGTTCTCACTCATCCTTTATAGTTTCCCTCATTCTAAATTGCTCTCTTGCTCCAGTTCTCTTTTCTTTCATTGCCATATCTTGTCCCCTCTCTCATTCTCCTTCCTTTTGCTCTCTCATATTCTGTATCTTTTTCTCCCACGCCATATCCTCTCTCTCTCGCTGGTCCCCCTCTCATTCTCACTCTGTGCATTAATTTAGAAATGCTTTACTTAAATAACCTGTTGGTTTACAAGTACTGCCAAATGCATTGCAGCATACTTTACTCGACTCTCTGCCTCGCCAATGGTGTCACGTGTTCACTACTGTCTTTTCAGCAGAAATTGTCCTCCTCCAAGAAAGATGCAGATCTTATGTTCTCATTGAGCTTTGTAATGTCATTTATCTTGTTGGAGATTTGCCCGAAGTAGCAGTTAATTGTTTCCTTGTAGCTGGTGAAGTTCATTAGGAAATATATGTAGTTCTGTATGAATCGCGAGATGCATTGTTGACATATTTGTAATGTTCTACTCCCCTCAATAAAGGCACACCACACTGATGTTGGTGTAAGGCTTATTTATTATGTTAATTCCTTAATAGCAGGAGAGCGCCGGGAAACGCGTCCGTACCGCTCTGATATTGGGCGCTGAATCGGCACCCAAAATGGCGGCCGCGCTCTACGTCATCGCGCTTTTTCATAGTGTCCTACGATTCCGCAGTACATACATTTGGCTCGGAAGGCCGGACATCGTTTATCATATGCCGCGTGGGATGGACTGCCGCACCTGTAGCACGTGGTTGCGCCCTCCTTGTTCGGTTTCTGTGCCTGTGTGGATCGTGGAGTCCATCTGTTCTGTGCTCTCCCTTCTGCCGCCATCTTTTTTCCTCTCTCTGGCGGTTCTAATTCCGTGACTCTATTGACCATGGGCCGCTCCATATTTTCTTTTTTCGCTGCCTCCGCACATCTCTTTGACAGTTCCGCCTTTTTCACCATGGCAATGACTTCCTTCAGTGTGGCGTCCCCATTCACCCACAGTTTGTCTTGGATCGCTGTGTTCTTCGTGTGCATGACAATTTGGTCTTTGATAAATTCGTCGTGCAAGGCGCCAAATTTGCATGTGATCGCTAACTTCTTTAACGCCGTCACGTAGTCGTCTATGGACTCATCTCCTGCTTGTTTCCTCTGTTGGAAGTTGTATCTGTCAATGGACGTGCACACTGCCGGTCTGTAATGGTTGTTTAGGTCTTCAATCGCGTGTTGGAATACGTCGTCGTCTGCGTCCGGCCGGCCGTTGTGTGGGGACCAGGTTCTGGAAGACTCTGATTCCCTCCGGGCCTAAGTTGTGGAGTAATATTCTTTTCTTCCTCTTGCTGGGGAATGCTTCTCCACTTTCGTCTTCTATGGCCTCTAGGTAGTTCATGAAGTATTCTCTCCAATCTTCCCATTTCATCAATGGTTCGCCTGGTTTTGGTAGGAAGGGTATAGGTGTCGTGAGTGAAGACGCCTGCGCGCACATTGCGGCGTTTCTTTCCGGTACCGCTTCGTCTCCCCTAGGACTGCCCGGTGTGCCTGTGCTTCTGGGATGTGTGTGGTCTTGATGGGGCCCTGAGGCTCCCCCGGCGCTGTGCTGCACCGCTTCCGCCAGGGCCCTGGATGTCCTATAGGAGGATCTGGAGGGGTGACTTCCTGCTTCCCCGTGTTTTCTACCCTCCTATGTTGCGGGCTGTGTGCACTCTCTTGATTGCAACTACCTGTTCCGTGGGTGCTGGCTTGCGGTAGTGCCGTCCTCTGCCACGCTCTCCTGCTGTGTCACGTCCCTTTGCCAGTGGTCTTCGTGGCTTGCCTTGTTGAGTGCTTCGGTGGGTCCTAGTGTTGCTCTCCTCGATATTTATTTATTTATTTATTTTCTTCAGTCTCGTCGCCACTGTAATGTTCTACTCCCCTCAATAAAGGCACACCACACTGATGTTGGTGTAAGGCTTATTTATTATGTTAATTCCTTAATAGCAGGAGAGCGCCGGGAAACGCGTCCGTACCGCTCTGATATTGGGCGCTGAATCGGCACCCAAAATGGCGGCCGCGCTCTACGTCATCGCGCCTCCGCGCGACCACTAGAGCGCGACACTACAATATTCAGTCTTTTTTTAGGTCTTGCCTGACATAGAGCATGCGGTGTTGCTTGTGTGACATTTTGTTTTCAATACAGGGGGTTAAAGCCAGCCTTGTGCTTAGCATTTGCCGGCTTAATTATCACTCTTATTTGCTGGCTTCGGCTTGATCAGCGTGTGCTGGCTTCATTTTCTGTTTGTGGGTATTGGTATCCTTGAAACGTGGACCAGGTAACGCTTTCTGTTTTTTTTTTTTTTTTAGTGTCTTTCCGCTGCTTCCACTTTCTGTCTTGGCTATTTTTAGGTTGAGCGTGAGCCAGGCGCAAGCGCTGCTCTGCGAAGATCTGTGGTAGTTCAGTACAGAGAGAAGCTTTGCCCAGTCCCCCCGCCCTTATTTTTCATTGACTTGTGTGTTTGTCCTTTGTAAATTCTGTCTTCTGATTCATTATGAGGCTTGTTAGTCTCTCCTTAGTACATCCATGTCGTCATTTGTATCATCCCATGGTTACTGGCCCCTTTACTTTGTTGTTACACGGTACGTGTACTATTTTTGCCATTGACCTTCTTCTAGATTAGGCACAACGATGTGCTGTAGTTACATTCTGTGCGCCGTGCGCGCTTTCACATTTAAAGCAGCCGGCGTGACCTGGTGGGAATACTCAAACTGCGCCTATTCATCGAAGTCACTTCCCAACGGCACACCAAAACCTTTATTTACCCTCATATAATAAATTGGGGATTTCCTTTAGGCAGGTGGCATACATTGCTGTGACTTAATCCGGCAGTAAACTGCGGATTGCAAGTTTTTAACAACTTCTTGTTGAAGCATAAGCAAGCTCCCACCTCTTAGACATAGTAGGAGGACTCGCACATAACCCTTTCTAACAGGAAACAAGCCGGATATACTTATTCTGGCTGTTTACCACGTTAAATGTATTATCCTTTATATTTTCGTTTTAGTATGGAATGCGAAAAACTAAAAATCAAAGCTTAGTCCTAGACTTGGAATTACATATTTCTTATTGACAACCAAGCTAGAAACGTGTAGGTAATATTTATCATATTTTATACAGGAAGTTAATTCTATTCACGATCATAAAAATAAACTCTACATAGCTCACATAAAATACTAGTTTAAATCATTCTTTTCTTTTTGCTTCATTGGGAAGACGCCCATCGTTATCCTATTTCAGTTTTCTAAAATGAATCAAAAAGGAGGTAGTCCAATATGGCGTCCACCGCAGAAGCCACCTCCCCTACGTGCTTCCCATTGCTAAACTTGTTCACACTCTTGCATTCACGTGACTAAATTTGTTCTGTCTCACATGACCAGCCTGAGTAGATCCTCAGGAATGGCGAAAGAAGAGGTTCGGGAGCCTCTGCTGGACGGAGCTCCCAGAAAGACTGGCAATGTGGAAGGCCGGAGAAAGATGCTGGGTTGCTGCAACCCCAGTACCTTCGGGCACAGGCTCATCGTGCTGGGACTCATGTGTTTCCTGGGATTCGGTGAGTTGAAACTTTTCCACGCACACCCTCGTTCCTAGCTGACTGCTGTTGCACCAGAACAAACACCCTCCTAGTGTCCAGCTTCAGCCTCTGCCCAGACACAATCGGCCTTGGCCCCCTTCTACGATACCACCCTCCGCAATGAACCAGGCTCAGGCATTCACAGCTCCAAGTCCCTTGTGGTGACCCCGCACTGAGAGTACTGTGTCACACAACCCAGGATCAGATAACTGTAGCCCGTGCTCACAGATCACCCTCCTTCCATCCAAAACCATACTACGCGCCTAACGAAACCCTTGGGTGCTTTGCGTACATCATTATCGGATAAACGTATTCATGGTTTTTGATTAAGTTAACATCCAACACCTTCTGAGAATCTGGACGCGATAATATTTTCCACTTTTTGTGTGCTAATCCCTGTTTGTTACAGATCAGATCCTAGAATTACTATTATTGATTGTAGTGGATAGAAAGAACTGAGCAAAAGTAGGGGCTGGTAGCATTGGTGGTGCTCACATGTAATCATATCTATGTGTTTGGCTAGAACATGACTAACAAAGCTGATAGTTAATAATCCCTGACTGTGAGGAAGTTTTTTTATTTGTTTTTATAAAATGTGAACCACATTAAGTTGCCATTCGAGCTCGAGTTGCATAGCCTGTCCTCCATGCTTGTGCCGCAAGGTGATATGGGCAGATCTCGTTAGTGACAGACTGACCTGGGAGTTTAGACTGCCTTGGATTATAGACCAAGGCTGGAGTGGCTGGTATTTCACACGTAGGCTGTAGGCCAATGGCTGCTTTCTGAGCAGCTTCAGCTGTCATGACCCAACCTTAACCCCACTGCCCCAGTCTGTTCTCTTGCAGTGTGGGCTGGATTGAACAGTTTTGCCAGGGTTGATTTTGTGTCTAGTCCGGCCTGCTGCAACTCTGCAGACAATTGGTCTTCTGTGGAAACCATCTCAGGAGCTGAGGATAGTCTTAATATGTACACATTCTAGTGCTGATGTCTATCCCATTGCGAGAGATACTTTCTCAGGTTCTCTCACTTCACTGCAGCCTGATCTGCTGTAAACGTCGCTTGCCAACTGAAGCGTCCGAAAATTGCTGTCTGTTGCCCCTTTATGCAGTGGCTTAAGATCATTTTTATTTGCACCCGTTATTGCTGTTTTTTTAAATGTAACTATACACTCATTTTCATTGTTGGTACTCTTTCCTCCGACCTAGGCTCGGAATGCCTCGCGGAGTACAGTCAAGTGTTAATTCGGCACCAATGTAAGTTGTGCAGGAGCAAAGTCCTGTCTCTTGGGCACTGACTGACAACATATTGAATGACTAGCAGATCGTGTTGAGACCTGTGCGGAGTCAGTCCATGCATGACATCTGGTGTTTCTGGCACCTTTCTGATTTGTCCTTTCGTGTCTTCATTTTCCACATCGTAGATGGTGTTTTTGGAGTCTGGGTCGTATGTAAGGGCAAAAGTAATCTGAACTGTTAAGTTTAATGCATTGGTAGCTGTGTTGTTGTGAATCGTCACGAGTAAGTCAGTTGCAATATATATATCCCTATTGGCCCAGCTCATACAGGAATATCAAGTGGAGTTCTCATGCATCATGGAGTTTGGGCGTAGTTCAGAGCAGCAGCGACCATAGAGCTAGACCTCTTTGAGAAGATCTTCATGCCTGGTGAAAGAGGAAGTTCCACCCTCACTCTGTCCCTGCCCTCTTTTAATCTGATAGCTCAGCACCTACTCCCTCCAGTGTCTGGCTAGAGGTGGAAGGAGGAAGGCCTGCTTCCTTGTTTGTCGATGAGTGTCAAGAGCCCTGCACAGTACACTCCTTGTGTCAAACTTTTATCTCTAAAAAAGAAACCATTGTTGCCTAAAAGCATACTGTAAGTAATGGGGCCTTTAAGATTGGCACCATTGATGTATACGGGCCCAACCGTGATGCTTGTTTATTATACCTGAAGTAGGTCACAAAGACTGTGAATTGCCTATAATATTAGCATAAAATATAAATCATGTCTCAAGGATCATGATTACACCCCTCGCGCCTTGAGAGCCATGCCTCCTCCGGAGTGTACCAGATCGCTCCGCTGTGTGCCCTGCAGCGATCTGGACTGCACTCAAACCAGCAACTTTTACTTGCTGCTCACAAGTTTATGATTTCCGTTTTCGTATTTAAACAAGCATTTGTAATGCAATAGGTCTCGCATTTGCAAGAGTTTAAGCTATTGGCATTGTAAATAACAATGCCTTTTATGTATGTTTTAAAAACCAAAACATAAATAAAAGGCATTGTCATTTACAATGCCAATAGCTCAAACTCTCGTAAATGCGAGACCTATTGCATTGCAAATGCTTGTTCTTCTACTCAGCACTTCGTAAGTGCTTTCGCTTTGCTGTTGCTCTCACCATTCGTTTCCTGTTTTTGTGTTCGTTCCCTTTTACTTTCATCTTCTCCCCTTCTACTCTTTGGTTCGGCATAACAACACCAGCAAAGCCACAGGTTATTAGCGCCACTTTCTTTTCGCTATCGCTGCTAAGTAATCACTCATTTAGTCTGTAACAAAGTGCATTTTTGGCACGTGTTTCATGATTTATATGATGTCTGGCACATGATCAAATGTTTTATGAAAACCAGGGTATGTTTTAAATTGATTTATTTGCCAGCCTGTCACTTTTCTATGGACGAGAAATGTAGAAGAGGATAAGACCAAGATTTTCACTGTCTTTTTACATTGTCCTCTTCCTGGTTTTTAGGTCTCGCCTAGCGTTGCAGGGCATGCGCTGCTCGCTCTGCGAGACCTCTTGTAATCGAGGAGATTTTGGAAGTGGAGTGGAAGCTCCGCCCATCCTTTCTATTGGCTGGCGTCATCCTTTATGGTAAACGCTGGCCTCCGATTGAAAACGAGGCTTTTTTGTTACCGCCCTGTCTCCTTCTCTGCCATCCCATCCGGACTGGATCTTTTGCTTGCGGCGTGACACGGTCTCCGTTAATTAGTGGGTGAGCATTTTTTTTTTTTTATTTGCGCAATGGCGACAGCTTGTTCTGCATGTGAGAAGCTGGTTTACGAGGCTGTCTATAAAGCATGGCCTGTGGGAGGCGGCGTGTACTCCTGCGCAGGCTGTATCTGTTTTATGTGTCGCGAAGCTTGTACTGCTCCTGTATTCATGTGTGAAAACGGCATTGCTGCTGCAGCTTGTGCGCGCGCCGCGAGCTGGCGCTGCCGGTATCTGTGCTGTATCTAAGCGCACCTTTAATGGTTTGTGAACGGCGCCGCCTTCACTTTTTGAACAGTGCCACTTTAACGTTAAGCGCGCCTTTAATACTGTGAACGGCGCCGCTTTCAGATTGCAGAGGTCAAGGGAAGGGGGCGGGAGATATAAAAGCGGGGGGAGGGCAGGGGCCCTCCAACACTGCCCTCCAGACGGCATCATGGAGGGAAAGGCGCTTCTCCTTCGCCTGTTTCTGCTCTGCCTGGGTTCCCTGGTGCACAGTCAGTCACAGTGAGTACAGCCTTCACGGGTACCACCGAGCTAAAGTACTGTACCTGCGGGGGTGTGCAGTTCAGCGGGCTGTGAGTAGGAGACGGTCCGACTAGGTCACCCATGTCAGAGTACTGAGAGAGGCCGGGGGACTCACTTCAGAGTACTGGGAGTACCTGCAGGGGTATCGCCTCCGAGTACTGAGAGAGGCTGCCGGGGTCCCAGCTGAGCTTGGAGTACTGAGAGTACCTGCGCGGTACCGGACACCCAGGTATTACTAGCAAGAGGATCTGCATGATTTGCGCTGGTGCGCCAGCTCTCTTAGAGCACTGGGGCCAACCGCAGGGGGATCCCAGAAAGTGCACATAGTCTCCAAAGGAGTCAAACTGCTGGACTCCTCGTCTCCCCCCTGCCTCAGGGCCCCTCGCCATACTCCGGTAGAGCTTCATCAGCAGAACCTGCCTCCTCGCATCTACCTTGTCTTTCTCACTCTGCCTTCCCACGCCTGTCGTCTCTCTTCCCTTCACATCCCCTATGTCTCGTTCTTCTCCTCGCTCTCTCTCCCTCGCTCTGTCCTTCCCTTTCTCTATGGCTTCTCTCTAGTCCTTTCTTTCTTTCCCTCTAGCTCGCTTTACGATTCTCTCTTTCGCTCTCTTCATTTCTATGACTTTGTTTCTCGCTGTTATCTCATGGATACATCGCTCTGCCCCGTCTCTCCGAATTGGTCATTTATGTTATTATGGGGTGCTGATACACGTTCTCAGTGACTTTATTTTCGTGTCCATCTTCCTCTCTTTCAATTTCTTTGAAATACATTTCTTTTATATTCTCTCTCTTACTCTTCCCCGATATTTTAATCCATCTGTTTCTCCCTCTGTGCTCCACTCTCTCTCCCTCCTACTTCAATCTTCCTCGGTAGCTCTTCATCTGCCTCTCTTTCCTCACCTTCTCCCACAGTTTGCGCTTTTCTCCCTCTACTGTGACTGGCCACTGACCATCGCTATTCGTGTTTGCAGTCTATGGCGTTCGTAAATTCCAGTCTTTGACTGGTCATTGAGGAGGCTGGCACAATTCACTCTCACTAAATGCCATACTATGAATAGACAGTGGCAGTCCCTGCTACACTGGTGTGCCATGTCAAATACCATTAGCAGGTCACTACCACCCAGATTTACTAAAAATTGTTCTGCGAAGCGCTATCTGGCAGTATGCAGTCAGGGTTGCCACCTTTCCAAGAGGAAACTACTGACCATTTGTTGTTGTTTTAAGAGCCAGCAATTGTCTCGACTGTCACATCATACTAAATATGACTTAAAACAAAATCAACTGCATCCATTTGTAACATGACCTTTCTGCCTTTGTGTACTTTATTAGACAGGGAACGTTAACCCAGCTTTAGAACGCGTTTAAAAGTGTTTGCAACCTCAGCCAATGAGTGGTCACTGTTTGTCTCAGCACATACGGAAACAGCTGAATTGCCCCCTGTTGTGGATCTGCTTACCCTAAATTGAGATAAAAGGATTTTGCCTACCCTTATGTATGAGCTCAGATCCCCTTGCTTTATAGCCAGCTATGTTTTGGGCCATGTCTTCTTGTTTCTCTTGAGGTCAAGTGTATTATGCGAATGTTGTGACTAGAACCTCATTTTGCTTTGTGAAGAGTAGGTGACCTGGGTTCCGACACACAAAATCAGAGGGTTGCCACCACAAAAAACTTTTCTTAATGTACAAATTCTTTCAGACATAAAAGGGCTTTTGCGATTCTTACTGAATCGCAGATAGGTGGGGGAGTTGAAAGGGACATTCCCCTCCAATTACAAGTTAGAAAATAATGTATTCATTGATGAGATACCAACCCTCAAGTTGGTGTGGTAACTGGTTAAACAAGCATTTGCAATGCAGTAGGTCTCGCATTTACGCGAGTTTAAGCTATTGGCATTGTAAATGACAATGCCTTTTATTTATGTTTTAAAAACCAAAACATAAATAAAAGGAATTGTCATTTACAATGCCAATAGCTCAAACTCGTGAAATGCGAGACCTATTGCATTGCAAATGCTTGTTGCTGTTAATTTCACCTGCACTTTTTCAGTGTTTGTTCCCATTCACTTTTCAACTTTTCATCCTCTCCTTTCTTCTCTTTGGTGCAGCATAAAATAGCCAGCAGTCCACGTTACTAGCGTCGCTTTTAGCAATGATTTTAAAATACATTAATGGCTTTGCTCTCTCACTATTAATATCCCCAGTTTAGCTTGTAACAACATGCTTTTTCCGGTACGTGTTTCATGAAGTACAGGGTGTCTCGCGCTTAATTTAAATGTTTTATGCAAAAAACTGGGTGTGTTTTTAATTGGTTTATGTCGGGATAATTTCGGAATGGATAAAGCATTCTAGCCTGAACATTATATTGTAAGGCACTTTTTTGATTGTTTGGCCGGTCCTACTCAACTTCCTTTCATAGCCTTATGCGTACGTTGTAACAAAGATTACCATACCATACAATAACATGCCAAACTGCACAGTGACAGGCCATACCATATTATACAATGACAAGTCATACCATACTATACAATGTCAGGTCATACCATAACATACCATACAATACAATGACAGGCCATACCATAATATACAATGACAATCCATACTACACCATACCACACCTTACTGTACCATACCTTACCTTCACAGGCTATAAGATACCAAAACCGTACCATACTATACAATAACAGGCTATACATCCTATACAATGACAAAGCCAAGCCATACCATACTGGATTTCTCAGTGGTTTGCATGTAATGTCTATGAATTCCATATCTCTGCTCCTCTCTCAGGCCCTGACTGGATTCTTTTTCATTGTCAGAGAATCTACAGTCTAGTTTTCCTGGGGTTGAATGACTTTGTATTGGAATATTTTGTTTTCACTTCTCCCAAGTTTATCTGGAATTTTGTACCTAGTTTTGCACATCAATCATCCGTGTTTGTCCTACATATTTTATTAATCGTGAATGGTCTATAGAAACCTACATAAATAAATAATTACACAAATAAAGTGTCTGTAGCAATCCTGTGGTGCCCCCTCAGTCATTTCTTGAAAAACACCAAGTGCATGTTTTCCTTTGGGCTGCCTTGCAACTTGGCATGAATGGGGGCATGTGATGAGCCTCAGAATACTTTGTGACCATATCTTTTAGATAAACCAACGGAATAGTTAAGTCCAGAGCTGTAACCAGGGAGTTATTTTAATGTTGGACTTGACCTTAGAGAAGACGATCCCATTGCCTTCTCTTTGATGTATTTCATGGCTTGAGTGAAGTTTCTTTATGTGCTGAATGTTATTCCTAAAGTGGTGTATTTGATTGTATAGCTTATTGACTGTTTTTTATCTGGTCTGGGGATTTGCTTCTTTTACTCACTTTTTAGAAGTTTGAGAAGAGTTGCTACCATCAATTTCTCTCTGTTATGCATTCCTCCTTTCCTCACTCTTCGGTGCACATAGTCTTCAATTTACACACAAAAAGTTTGATGACGGTTGTGCCACAATTACATCGGGTTTTCTCACATAATTTTCTTTTTTTTCAGAATATTGAATCTTTTTATGTTAGGCTATCTTGCATCCCTCTGGGCCTAATTGCTTAGTTGTCTGTGAGTTTGGACATTGCAGATCAGTGTGGTCTGAGTGTTTTGCGGTGTCGTCTTTCTTTTTCTTTGTAGTTGTATTGCGATTAGTGACAGACTGACCGCTTTCTTTAAAACGTTTGCATCGTCCATGGACGCACTGTTTTAATCCTATTTTACATAAGGAAAAGTTACAGTTGTCTTTCGATCTCTTTCTCCTGCTGTCACTATGTAACCCAAAATAAGCCAGAAATGAGCATTTTGATGACCAATGCCAGCATGACAAGTGTGTACCAACTTATGATGCGAAAAAACTGCTGCTGTTCTAACGACACAAAGGTTTTGGTGTACATAATTAAAGGGAAAGAAGGAACGGCCTGTGAGATGCTCTCACATCTGGGGGAGGGGGGCTTACCGATGACTGGGAGGTGCAGCTGACCCTAAAGGGAGGGCGGCTTACCTCCCCGTGGGCAGCAGACAAAGGGCATGGCAGCAGCAGCACGCAAGAGCGCGCCAAAGAAAGGGTCAGTGAATGACCAGAGGAGTTTGGGTTCAAAGGACCCAATCAAGGAAGAGGGGCGTGGTCACAAGCATGGCCAAAAGGTGACCAGGACAATCTGTCCCCAGCTTTGTCGCCGGAGGAAATTCATCCCACCCACTCGCACAAGAGAATGCGGGCATCGCACCCGCAGTCAGACGAGGAGGCAGGGAGTCACAAGGTTTAACTATAAATATCTTCACATAAGGATGTAAAAGGGCAATTGCCCGAACGAGGTCCTTGGGATGCCTTAATGGCAGGGATACTTAAGAGCAGACAAAAGGTAAAATGGTCAGCGCTGGTCGGACACAGCACTTGCAGCCCAGGCATTGTCACAGGGCCACAAATGCCACACATTCTGTAGCAAGTTGAAGCGTCGAAGCTGCATCCTGCTGTACCAAGTGACAGAAGTAGAGCTGTCACAGCAGTTGGAAGCGATTTAGGACAACCTTGAAGAGACATCATGACTGTAAGGTTGGTGCATTGCAGGATTAGGCAGGCTATGGTTATTAATATGGATTAAAGTATAGGATGTACAATGTATAACCTGTTATGAAATGACTTGTGTTGTAACCCAAAATAAGCCAGAAATGAGCATGTTGATGACCAATGCCAGCATGACAAGTGTGTACCAACTTATAATGTGAATAAACTGCGGCCATTCTAACGCTACAAAGGTTTAGGTGTACATAGTTAAAGGGAAAGAAGGAATGGCGGGAGGACCCGTGAGATGCTTGCACATCTGAGGGGGGGGGGTCCTCCTGCTGTCACTATCTTTTGCCTCTATCTCACTCAGTCTTTCCACTTTCACTCATTCTTGCTTCTTCTTTCACCTTTGCTTACCACTTTGTTCATTTTGTTCTCCAGCTCTCTTGCTTTCTCATATTTTTCTCTTGCTCTCTATCAGTCTGTCTCCCTTTTCTCTTTCCCAAGTTATCTGGCTATCTTCTCCTAGGCTGTTAGCTCTTTCAATATTTTCCTTTTTCCCTCTTTTTCCCTCTCTGCTCTTTCCCTTTAGTGATGTCGCTGAATATTTAGTTTTTTTCTATGTTTTCCGAGTGGTCAACTCCCTTCTCTCCCTCCTCTGTTTGGTCTCTAGGTACCTATCTTTGTATGTGTTTCTTACTACATCAAAATGTTCCCTTTTTACTATCTCATAAAAAACATATTTGTAATGTGTGAAGTCGGTGTTTTAATTGGCCGGTTCCCTCCGTGTCTGAGACCCAGTAGTAATAAAAAATGGGCATTGAAAGTGTCCCTGTTGAGCCCTATATTCACATTCTTAACTGCACTGGCAAATAACAATGATCGATTTCTGAACAATTAATTTAAAAACGTTAAGGTAATGCAAGTTAGTTATTTAGCTCCTGTTTATATTTCACTTGTTTTAAATAAAATGCACCAAAACACCGGGCGGGTGGCACACTACAGGGATCACAAAAGTGTTTAAGCCATGCCCTTAAACCCCCCCCCTTCGCCGTCCCTCCCCACCCACCTTTTTCATCCCATATAAAGCCCTGGGTAAATTCAGATTGGCACACACCTGTCCAGACATGCAATACACAATTAAAATGTAAGCTTCGACAATGGTAATAAAACTGAATTCTACCTTCTAGCACGTGCCTTACCAATGAAGCATATTAAAATGCTAACTATAGGGCCTTGTGCCCTAAATACAAAGCGGTGCCAGGCAGGGGATGAATGGCGGGTAAGGCTTTCTGTAGAGCTGTGGTAGCTCTTCCGTGTTCTACTTCCTCCCCCTGCTGGTCACTGAGTTCATTTCTGGTACAGACAGCATCTTCCATAGGAAGAATTCACATGTGTACATGTTGCAGTGGTTCCTAAAACCAGTCTGAATAAACATCACCCCACAGCGCTCCCTTGTTAATGAGAAAATGTATTGCTGAAATTCATTTTTAACACCAATATGTGTACGAGATGCTTCCAAGCAGCAGCTGGGCCTTTGAGTAGCCCAGTCCCAGGAGTGAGATATAAAAGCATTGCTAGTTTTTACATTCATCCCTTAGTGCATTCAGGGTCCAGCAGCTGAGCAAATCCCTTACTACGTTGAGATGGAAACCTGGAATTCAGTGTCGGACTCAAAATTCACCCGTTGGATTGGAAAACCAACAGTATCAAGATGGTCCGACCTTGAAGTACATCACTTGAAATAAATTCCTCAGCACACCCTTTGCCCTAATGGCTTTAGCAGTGACGTTTTAGAGCAGTGCATCTTTTAGAAAAACACTGGTCAGGTGAGGGGATAGAGAGATAGAAAGACCAAGGATGTTTGTGGGTAAGGCCGCGCAGTCTCCCAGCTGCCTTGTCAGGAGAACCATTCAGACCCCAACTGAAGACTTCTTAAACGTACCCCTGCCTCACCTATTTATAACTGACTCTGAGGGGGAAAAACTTGTAACGGTATGTGCTGAGACTACATACAAGGTCTGGAAACCTCCCTGTGCAGTGGTTTCCAGCCCACCCCATGTCGTATCAGTTCACCAGTGACGGTCTGAAGAGCACAGATATCATGTGCAGCGGCAGCTCATCTGCTATGGCAGAGGAGCATCTCTCCCCCCCCCCCCCCGACCCCTGCGAGCATTCAAAAATTTGAAAAATAAAACAATAATAAACCCTTGTTTATTACCATTGTATTTTTGCTCTTGAAGCTGAGGCTTGGAGGTAGGGCCAGGGGATGACCCGCACTAGGGGGAGTGGTTGCACTGCTTTCAGTGCGCATGAGTGTTTAGCCGGCCGTCTCCGAATGGCCAATTAGTCATGCGCACTGAAGCTCTCTGCAAGCCGAGCTACGGTGCCGGGTTGGAGAGAGCAGGCACAGGCTCCCAGTCTAACTGGGAGCGCAAATCGAGGGCGTTCAGGCCAAACATGACGCTGCTCTCATGCATGAAACCAGCATCAGGATTGGCCACAGTGGAGCCTGTGCCTGCAGTGGAGAAGAGCACAATGCGGCAGGTAAGTGATTTTTTTTGTTTTTTATTTGTTTGTCTTGCCATCCGTATGTTTCCGCCCCCTCCACCCTGCCTCACCACTCTATCAAGACACTTGCCGCTACTGACCATGTGACACTTGAAGGCACAGTGTGAGTTGACCGGCCTAAAATCCTGGCCCCATATTTTTGAGTAGAAAATGGCAACTGCTAGGAATATTTAGCATTTATGCGTATCAGGGCAATTTTGGAATTGTGCCCCGCTTACAGCTACAAAATAAGGCCTCAAAATGATAATACAGTAATCGAAAACAGGGAAATTTACTCCCGCAGACACGAGTATGATCCGGCTACGGGCATAGGCAGCAGACATAACCAGGACCTAAAGCTTATACAGCTGTAAAAAATGCGTTTGGATTGGAGTGGGGCAGATTGTTTTGGATTGGAGTGGGGCAGATTGTTTTGGATTGGAGTGGGGCAGATTGTTTTGGATTGGAGTGGGGCAGGTTGTTTTGGATTGGAGTGGGGCAGGTTGTTTTGGATTGGAGTGGGGCAGGTTGTTTTGGATTGGAGTGGGGCAGGTTGTTTTGGATTGGAGTGGGGCAGATTGTTTTGGACTGGAGTGAGGTGTTTTGGATCAGAGTGGGGCTGATTGGACTGGGGCAAATTGTTTTGGATTGGGGTTGATTGGAGAGGAGTAGACTATTTTGGGTTGGAGTGGGGCTGATTGGAATGGGGCAGATTGTTTGGATTGGTGTGGGGCAGATTGTTTTGGACTGGAGGGGGGCAGATTGTTTTGGACTGGAGGGGGGCAGATTGTTTTGGACTGGAGGGGGGCAGGTTGTTTTGGAGGGGGGGCAGATTGTTTTGGATTGGAGTGGGGCAGGTTGTTTTGGATTGGAGTGGGGCAGGTTGTTTTGGATTGGAGTGGGGCAGGTTGTTTTGGATTGGAGTGGGGCAGGTTGTTTTGGACTGGAGTGGGGCAGGTTGTTTTGGACTGGAGTGGGGCAGGTTGTTTTGGACTGGAGTGGGGCAGGTTGTTTTGGACTGGAGTGGGGCAGGTTGTTTTGGACTGGAGTGGGGCAGGTTGTTTTGGACTGGAGTGGGGCAGGTTGTTTTGGACTGGAGTGGGGCAGGTTGTTTTGGACTGGAGTGGGGCAGGTTGTTTTGGACTGGAGTGGGGCAGGTTGTTTTGGACTGGAGTGGGGCAGGTTGAAGTGGGGCAGACTGTTTTGGACTGGAGTGGGGCAGACTGTTTTGGACTGGAGTGGGGCAGGTTGTTTTGGACTGGAGTGGGGCAGGTTGTTTTGGACTGGAGTGGGGCAGGTTGTTTTGGACTGGAGTGGGGCAGACTGTTTTGGATTGGAGTGGGGCAGGTTGAAGTGGGGCAGACTGTTTTGGACTGGAGTGGGGCAGACTGTTTTGGACTGGAGTGGGGCAGACTGTTTTGGACTGGAGTGGGGCAGACTGTTTTGGACTGGAGTGGGGCAGACTGTTTTGGACTGGAGTGGGGCAGACTGTTTTGGACTGGAGTGGGGCAGACTGTTTTGGACTGGAGTGGGGCAGACTGTTTTGGACTGGAGTGGGGCAGACTGTTTTGGACTGGAGTGGGGCAGACTGTTTTGGACTGGAGTGGGGCAGACTGTTTTGGACTGGAGTGGGGCAGACTGTTTTGGACTGGAGTGGGGCAGATTGGATTGGTGTGGGGTAGGGCAGGTTGGAGTGGGGCAGATTGGATTGGTGTGGGGTAGGGCAGGTTGGTGTGGGGCAGATTGGATTGGTGTGGGGTAGGGCAGGTTGGTGTGGGGCAGATTGGATTGGTGTGGGGGTAGGGCAGGTTGGTGTGGGGCAGATTGGATTGGTGTGGGGTAGGGCAGGTTGGTGTGGGGCAGATTGGATTGGTGTGGGGTAGGGCAGGTTGGTGTGGGGCAGATTGGATTGGTGTGGGGTAGGGCAGGTTGGTGTGGGGCAGATTGGATTGGTGTGGGTTAGGGCAGGTTGGTGTGGGGCAGATTGTTTTGGATTGGTGTGGGGTAGGGCAGATTGGTGTGGGGCAGATTGTTTTGGATTGGTGTGGGGTAGGGCAGATTGGTGTGGGGCAGATTGTTTTGGATTGGTGTGGGGTAGGGCAGATTGGTGTGGGGCAGATTGTTTTGGATTGGTGTGGGGTAGGGCAGATTGGTGTGGGGCAGATTTGAGTGGGGCAGAGTGTTTTGGAGTGGGTTGGGTGGATTGGATTGGAGTGGGTGGATTGGGGAGGGTTCGGGGTAGATTGGATTGGGGTGTATTGGATTGGAGTGGAGTGGGGTCGATTGTGGTGTATTGGAGAGGGGTGGAATCGAATGGAGTGGGTGGGTGGATGGGGTGAGGTGGATTGGAGTGGGGCGGTTTGGATTGGAGTGCAGTGGGGCGGTTTGGATTGGAGTGCAGTGGGGCGGTTTGGATTGGAGTGGAGTGGGGCGGTTTGGATTGGAGTGGAGTGGGGCAGGTTGTTTTGGATTGGAGTGGGGCAGGTTGTTTTGGATTGGAGTGGGGCAGGTTGTTTTGGATTGGAGTGGGGCAGGTTGTTTTGGATTGGAGTGGGGCAGGTTGTTTTGGATTGGAGTGGGGCAGGTTGTTTTGGATTGGAGTGGGGCAGGTTGTTTTGGATTGGAGTGGGGCAGGTTGTTTTGGATTGGAGTGGGGCAGGTTGTTTTGGATTGGAGTGGGGCAGGTTGTTTTGGATTGGAGTGGGGCAGGTTGTTTTGGGTTGGAGTGGGGCAGGTTGGAGTGGGGCAGGTTGGAGTGGGGCAGATTGTTTTGGACTGGAGTGAGGTGTTTTGGATTGGAATGGGGCAGGTTGTTTTGGATTGGAATGGGGCAGGTTGTTTTGGATTGGTGTGGGGTAGGGCAGATTGGAGTGGGGCAGAGTGTTTTGGAGTGGGTTGGGTGGATTGGATTGGAGTGGGTGGATTGGGGAGGGTTCGGGGTAGATTGGATTGGGGTGTATTGGATTGGAGTGGAGTGGGGTCGATTGTGGTGTATTGGAGAGGGGTGGAATCGAATGGAGTGGGTGGATGGGGTGAGGTGGATTGGAGTGGGGCGGTTTGGATTGGAGTGGAGTGGGGCAGATTGTTTTGGAGTGGGGCAGATTGTTGGGCAGATTGTTTTGGACTGGAGTGGGGCAGATTGTTTTGGACTGGATTGGGGCAGATTGTTTTGGACTGGAGTGGGGCAGATTGTTTTGGACTGGAGTGGGGCAGATTGGCGTGCAGAAGATTGGAGTGAGGCTGATTGTTTTGGATTGGAGTGGGGCAGCTTGGAGTGGGGCTGGTTGGAGTGGGGGGGTTGGGAGGATTGGAGTGTGGTGGATTGGATTGGATTGGGATGAGTGGTTTGTATGGGAGTGGGGTGGACGGGATTGGTGTGGGGTGGCCTGGATTGAGTGGGGGGATTGGTGTGGGGTGAGTTGAGGTGGAGTGGATTGGCGTGGGACGGATTGGAGTGGGGTGGATTGGGGTGTACTGCACGATTATGTGTAAAAGCAACATTTCTGAATTTACACATAAAAAAGAAACCATGTTGTGTTGCAATAAAATAATCCTCTTCTTTTGAGACCAACACCCATGATCAAAAACAAAAGAAAGCATAAGTGCAAAGTGAGAAAAGAAGACTTGCCAAAATAAAGAAAGTTCACTATAGAAAAGAAATGTTTGCAGTTTTGTTTGTCCTGCTGGGCACGTTTTTGCCAGTCGCACACCTTCTGTTTGCAGGGCACTAAAAGTTGAACAGGACAAACTAGAAACTCAATCAGGTCGTGAGCAGCGGATGGGCACTAATTAAGTTGACTCAATCAGTGCTTGGTCTCTGCTCCACAGAGAGGAACGGAAATGATGTTAGGCCTGCCTTGATGAATTACAAGGCTGTAAAGAAGAGTGCCACGCAAGCCAACAAATGGTAAGCACAGGGTGGGGGGTGGGGGGGGCTCCAAGCCCATTTTGGATACATAGGTGTCTCGCAAGCGAGACGCATGTTCTCACAGTCGACCCTAAAAGAAGTACAGTCCGCAAATTACAACACTTTTGCCCTTTTCATGGAGATTTGGCGGGCTTTATGCCCTCTTTTTTGGAATTTTGTGGTCAAGGACCAAGGTGACGTCTTCAAATTTAGAGTGACTTGTCTTACCAATTATATTTGTATTTGTCACATAGGCAGCTCAGATAAAGCGCAAAGCACAGACTGACCAGAAGCCACATTTTTGCACAGAGCGCATCTGGTGACCGCCCGTAGACCAAGACTGGAAACGATTTTTTACACACAGTCCATCTGGTCACCCAGCTTCAAAGACGGAAGTCAGCCTCTAACCGTGGATACAAGCGGTAGAGAGATGCAGTGTCAACCTCTTGACAGATAATGAAAGGCCTCGTTGTGCCAAGGCCAGTCCCCTCAGGCCCGCTCTTCCTCCTTCACTCTTTGCTGCTAACTTCATAGTAAACATTCTATCCACGTAGTTTCCGGATGGCCCGGGTTCTTGCTGGGAGAAGGCATACAAATTCCAGTTTTAGACTCGGGGCCGCTTAGCCTCTGATGTTGTTCAGAAGTCTAACCTCAAAGATCTGGGGCAGGGCACACCCAGGGTTTAAATAGAGTTCAATAAAACCCTCAGAACGAACGATTCCAGGAGAAAAGTGCTGTGTATACAGCTCACTATTTTAGGGCACAGTTTACATCCGGCTGGTATTTTTACCAGCCTGGCTTATATTTTTATATCCATGTCAATTTAAAAAGGGAAATGCAGTGAAATCTGGTATTTTTACTCTTTTGAATAAATCACAAAACTACAATTTGATAGCAGTCTAAAGTATCTCTAAAGCATTACTAAAGCAAACAGTGGGACCATTGTTATATTGTAAAACAATACTGAGGATTTTGCAAAAAATATTTTTCACCTAAAAACTCTTGGCCTTTCAGAAACGTAAAATGTAAACAGATGGCCTGTTTTTTTTTTTTTTTTTTAAAAGATGGCTACACTACTTTTGGGTTAAATAAGGTGAAGGAATTCACACATTTTCCATTATGTATAGTAAACGTGAAGGAACAGCAGAGAACACATAACTTTATATTTTTCTAACTAGATTGTTTGTCCTAAAAGAAAGCAAGGAGCAAACAGCTGGCAGACGTCGGTGGGCAACCCACGGGTAGAGCCTAAAACTGAAGGCCCCAAGTCCAACCTAGCTCACAGACCAGCCCCCACAAACAAACCTGGGTTACAAAAAGCAAAACGGCTGCCTCTCGGATGCTGAGCAAGATTACAGAAAAAAAGGCAAAAAGACAACTTGCAAAGCCGTAAGCAGCCCAAACTGCACCCCTGCTCCCCCGCCACATATCCTTACCTATGGCAAGCCAAGGTCACTTAGAGTCCGTTAAAAGTTGGCATTTTACAGCACTATGAGGCAGCAAGAAGCAAAAGTCCCTAACTTCCGCCTTCTAGCAAGCCTTCCTCAAGTGCGTTCACAGGAACTAGGGGTTAAAGGAAGCCTCTCTCCTCTCGGCCTGATTGCATGCCCTGTACCAAGAACCTGTGAAAATAAAACGTGTTTCCCTTTGCTCATTTCACGTTTGTCAGCATTGACAATAAAAAAGGCTTCTTGAGGTACAGCACAGACCCGGTGTAGGGAGGGATACATTCTGTTCTTCTTGTGTGGCACCAAGCACAACGATGGCAACACTTTAATTGAATGCGTTGACTGTGGGGCGTATCACTTTTTGAATGGCTTCCTGAAAAATGTCTTCTGCACATGTTATGTCTACAAGGCATTTTAGTTTTCTGCCACTGTTTCTTCAGTACCGTGAGTTTGGCAAAAACTGGGAGAGGGGCCTCGCGAGCCCTCCATTATGCGAAGTGCAAGCAGTGCTTGAAGTTCGTACATCTAGTGCTTTGCAGAAGGAACGTCATTCTGTCGAGTAGTTGGGCTACTGGTCTTAAGGAGTGGTAGACTTGCATTTTGACCTGGAAGTCTTCTGTTTTTTAACTAGTCCACTGAAAAGTTTTGGAAATGTATTTTGAATTGATTAGTGTGTTGCAAATGTCTTGTCGATAGGAGACTCGTTTGTTCTACTATTTTGATGCTTCGTAGATAGTATGCTGGCATGTGCCCTGTAGCACCCGTCATGGCCAATATTTCATAACATGTGTCTTTTAATATGGTAAAAAAAGACCAAGTTATTTCAGTAGTTTAGATGCGGCCTGTGTAAATACAAGCACTCCCACCTCTTCATGTGTCAGCAGGCTAGCCATTTTTAGATGTGGTGATAGCCAAAACCTTTTAATTTTGCTAAATTATATGTATACTATATTTAATTACAGGGGCTTTCAGCCAGCCCTCTTCATCGATAAGCTATTGTCATTCACATTTTTCCTTCACCCACTGCAGGATACAGCATGGAACAATGGGTCACCCAATTCAGCAAATGACTAACTTCGCTGTTAGTGATGGAAGCCAGTCCTTACACAAGGTGGATATCCACACACAAAGTAGTTCCCTTATGTGCCAACAACTTCTATGGCAATGTGTGCTTTTTGAGACCCAAACATTTTTTTGCTTTTAGCCAATGTTTTTTTCTTAAACTGCTGAAGGCCCAGTACTTTATCCAACAATAAAACTTTACAAAAACCTTGACAAAACAAAACAAGCATTCTCAAAGTTAAATGGCTGGCGGTAAACACATATTGGCTTTACCAATGCTTGCCAGTAGGAGACTGAGTTCATGACATTGAGGGATGTCACAGTGACCAGAACAAAATGTGCCTGATGCCCTCCAAACAGTAGGCTACTAGCAGGACATTTTATATGCTTGAATTAGCAAATGTGCTTATTTTTGCAACATTGTAGTTGAGCCTGACAAGCCCAAGCTCGGTTGCTGTTTCCAAGCTTAAAGGAGAAGCAGCAGGTACCTTGCCTTCAGGAAGATGTATGACTGTGACGACCGATCTTGTTTTATGTTGCAGCCTGACTGCAAACCTTCCTTTGCCCATCCGTGCATTTGGGCTCTGCCCACACCCATATTTGATGGTCAGCCGCTTCCAGTGCTGGTTCAAGATTTAGAACCTTGAATTTACTCTAGCTTATGATATTGATGGATGCCCTACTATCGAGCACAAAACGTGTTAGATACTGCGCTGTCCTGTCAACAGGCTAGCACTTGAGGCTTCAGTTAAGTCCTATCTGTCTAATATCACATACAGGTATTTTTCTCTGCTGTTGTGAGATGAATCGTTGGATGTCACAAATGAGGTGGCCAACCAGGATTGTCGTGTCTCTGTGCTAATTGCTCATATGGTTTATTTGGACTGTCAACTTCTATTTGTGCTGCATCAGGGTGGAGGGGCTGCATCTTCAGAATGGACCCTACAGTCCACCTGGAAGTTATTTACTTTGCCACCTCGTAGTCCTGTTTAACCCACTTTTGAAAATTGTCCATCTTTTGGATACTCTTGTCCCCATTATAAGTATTTCTTTCGTCATTCAAGTGTTTTGTCAACCACTCAAGGTTTGCTTTTGATGATCTTTCTTGCTAGACTTGGCCATCACTTTCTCACCTGTCAATGAGTAGACAGTCTCTGTGTTTGCAGCTTGCTTATCTGCCCCATTACCTGCACTCGCTTTCTGTAACTTTGCATCAAGCTCATAATTGTGTTTGAGTAAGCGCCTACCAAAGTATTCTGGTTGGCCACCATCTATGAACAGTTATACAGTATATTCATCATTAAGCTAATTGAAATGACAGCGCTGAATTAAAAGTGTGAGGCAAATGAAAGTCCTCTCTAGATTCCTGTTTCGTATGGTAAGCTCATCATCATCATCAATGTTTGTTAAAGGGTTGAAACAGTCAGTTAAGGCCTTCTTAGCTTCTTACTAGGTTTCAGTGTTGTCAGTGGGAAAGGTTTTCTTTCAGTAGAACATTGGCTATTTTTTTTAAAATATTCTCAGAATCTGTTTGCCTCTTTTTTCTTCTTTTGTCTCCACAAATTTGTCTTCCTTTTTCAGACTTGTACAAAGCATCTTGTGATTTCTAGCTCTACATTAAATAGGTTGCTGCTGAGAGGGCATTATTGTCCATACTCTACTACCCAAATGAAATTTTCTCCAGATTTCAGCCCTTGCAATTATAGATAAAGAGAGCAGAGAACCATAGACCCAAGGCTGTTTTGAAAATGAAGTACAGAAGTGTGTTATGTCACCCCTGTCATCTTGTTCTTCATGTGTATTGCTGTGAATGTTTCAGCCAGCTCTGCACCTACAACCAACGTTTGCAATGCAATTGTTGAGTTACCATGTAATTGTTGAGTTACTCCTTGGAAGCCCACAAACACCTCTGTGGAGGACTTAAAGGCTCATCACTCAGCCCCACCCTCTTCAACGCATACATGATCCCTCTGGCCAATGTCATCCATGCACACAACCTAAGCATCCTCCCCTACACAGATGACACGCAACCCCTACTCTCCCTCTTGGACATGCACGGCTTAAGTCGCTAACTGTATGAAAGCTAACTGTGTCAAGCTCAACACCGACAAGACGAGAGAGATGATCTTCAACAAATATACCTTCCTCTCCATTGGCCTGCAGTCCACCCCATTAGGTAATGTTTCTCACATTATTAATCCCCTTATTTGTAAGTGTTAATCACTTAGCGAACCGTGCCACCCTCAGCCAGTAGTTACACATAATCAACTATCACCAGCTTTTATCGTACAGCCCTTCATGACCTTGCATGGATTGCAGAGTATCAAATGGAGAGGGTTGTCACCAGAATTTCATTTGAAGGGGGCAGCCGGTCCGACTTGTGTCCCAAACACTGTATGATCAACTTTAAGATCTGTAAATTAATGGCTATATCTCAAACTTCCTATCACCTGTGAAATCTTTAAGATGATTGCCCCAGAGGAATTATGAAAAGGATTTCTTCTTCTTATGCAGATGGGTGCACCAGGACACTCCAAGTCTGATGCTGTGAGATAGCTTAAGATCAACGATCTTCACAATTGACACAAAACAGAGTAGCAGGTTGTATTATTTAGTATCTGGTATTGAGAAAAATATGTGCACTTCTCTGCACCATGTTCAAAGCTTAGGATGGTTTTGGTCCCAAATGCGTCCAGATAATTTCCCCGCCATACATCTTTAACCCTAACTACATATCACTGGAAGAAGCATGGAAGGAATGAGAGCAGTCTGGGCACTGAAAATTCAACTGTTCAATGCACCAAGCCCAGATCTCCAGTACATTCCTAATCTGACAGTATTCAAAGAGTCATTGTTACCTGTCATGTTCTGAACTTATGTGCATTTAATGGAATGTGGAAGGGTGAGAGGTAAACTGGAATGTTGCAGGGAGGCCAGTTTGGGTTGCAATAGGTGTGGTTTTATGCTGGTCTTTTGAACTGCTTTCTTGAATAAATATTATTCCTCTTAACAGCTCTGTAGTGTGGTACATTTCAGTAGCAATGAGAATGGGATTGTTTAAGGGATTTAAGCACAGAATAAGGCTATGCAAGGATGTCGGAGCGGTTGTGCATAAACTGTGACCTGTTCCTTTGGCAATGAGAGGAGAATTAAGAATTGAATTTAACAAATTGTGCAAGCAGGGGATTATAGAGCCATAGAAGCATCTGAATGGTTAGCCCTGGTTTTTCTAGCTCAAAAGGCTGGAGGGGGTTTCAGGATGTGTGTTGGTCTCAGGGATATTATTCTAAATATTTGGATATACCGCCATCCCATACCCAATGTAAATGAGATGTTGAGCACACTTAAAGGGATGGAGAGGTTCTCATCGTGGGAATTGTCCTCTGTCTATTATCAGAAAGATCTTGATGATGAATCCAAACCAATAACTTCATTTATGGCATCAGAAAGAGCACTTAGATTTTGGTGCATGCCCTTTGGGTTTCTGCATTGTTCGAGAAGATGATGCACCCATTGTTAGGGGGAGTAAAAAATATCACGTACTTTCAAGACGACATTAATTTATGGTAAGAATTGACAGGAACATGATCATGTGCTCAAATTGGTGGTTTGAGCACTAAAGTGAGCAAATGTCACATTGGTACTAGTGGGGTTGATTATTCGGATAATCACATTGATGGTAATGGGGTTCAGTCCATAGAGAGCTTTGTTAGAGCAATTCACGAGATGCCTAATCCACAAAATAAAAGACGTGCTATGTGAGGACTGTTAAAAAACAAAGTTTTCTTTACGTGGTAGGAGCATTGTGACAGTGAGTTTGTTAAAATGAAGGGTGAGATTTCCTTAGCTTCTTGTCTTAACCATTTAAAACCAGATTACACACTTTCATAATGACAGATGCTAGCAATTACAGTTTGGATGCTGTGCTAGCCCAGGTGAAAGACTGCAAGGAAGCAGTAGTAGCATATGCATCAAGTGCTTTATAACAAGCTGAACACAACTATTCTGTAATCAAGAAAGAAGCACTTGAGTGTTAGTGGAGAATCACTCAGTTTAGATGGCATGTGTGAGGAAACAGGTTTTCTATGCGATCTGACCATGAACCACTGGCTGATGTTTTCACAACAAAAGGTGCAGGTAAAGCCCCTCCATGCATAGTGAGTTGGTTGTTCAAGTTGTAGAAATAGGTTTTCTATGTGGAATATGTACCAGGAATCAAGAACGTTACTGCGTATTGTTTGTCACACCTTCCCATTACTGAGAATGATTCCATAGATGATGAGGATGAATGTATGATCAATGTGGGTGATGCCTCATGATTTGGCATTATACAAGGCGATTGGGTGAGATGAACTAAAGCTTATGACAATCTAAGGAATGTGGGTCAGTAAGAGAAGGATGTGTGATCTATTAAAAGATACGTAGAGGAAGGGGTGAAACCTTATGACTATTAAAAGCTAATTATTTTCCCATGAGGGTATACTCAATAGGGAAAATGTGTTGATGGTACAAGAGATGTTGAGAAGTCTCATTCTGGAACTCGCTCATGAAGGTCATGTGGGGATGAGTGCCACAAAGAGAAGGGCGAGGCAAGGTTTTTGGTGTCCTAAGTTGGAATCATGAAGTACAAGGTATGGTTCGATGTTGCATGAGTTGTGCCTGGTACAACAAATATCAAAAGGTGATGTTTTATTCTCCTCAAGTCATTGACAAAGGAGATGGATCCTGGAAGAAGATTGCACTGGATATTATGGGTCCCTTTGCGACATTAAGTTCTGGTGCCATGTATGCCTTTGTGGCCATGGACTTGTTCTCCCAAAGTCCAGCAGTCTTGTTTCAGAAGTATGTAGAGGCTAGGAATGTTATTGACTTCTTGGAAGATATTTTTGTAAGGGAAGGTGTCCCTACTAAAATAGTTACTGATAATGGAGTACAGTTAGTGTCAAAGGACATCAAAATGTATTCAAACAAACTTAATTTATGATATATTAGGGTGTCATTTTATTATCCTCTGGGCAATGCTGTGGTGGAAAGGTGGAATAAAGTTCTAAAGGAAGGATTACAGTTGGTGCTTGGTGAAGAAGGTGATTGGCGTGCAATGGTAAAGAGATTAATAGGGGCTTGTCTGACAACTCCCAACAGTAGCACAGAACAAACTGTGTATAAATTTATGAGAGGCAGAGAATTCAGTTTGGAGTTGAGCCAGGCTGGATTTTGAAGTCTATGTCTAGAATGAGTCAGAAAAAGGTGCTGGAAATTGCACATCAATTTCGTGAAGGTGTGTATGGGTGAGCGTCAAAGTGGGACGTTTTGTAAAGAAAGGAATGTCACAATTTTCCAGTCTTTTACAAGTGAAGAGAGTGGGACATTTTGTTGTCGAATTGTCAGATCACAATGTGTGGAACATAGGTTGCATGGAAGAGCAGAACTAGATTTAACTAAGTGTGTAGCTTTAAAAAAGGGGCCCAGAGTGGGATGATATATATATATATATATATATATATATATATATATATATATATATATATATACACACACACACACACACACACACACACACACGTGTTTCGATGCTCACATGCACCTTGGTTTACCGTTAACTCTGATGTGATTAGGAGAGATTGGGCCCATTCTGGAAAGAGGTAAATGGTAGTTTTATTTCAGATGAGCCTACTGCCTTTCTGCTGTATTTTGGCCTTTCTGCTGAAGTTCAGCAGCGCAGCTTACATGAAATTTACATAGTCTGCTACGACTGCATGGAGAAATGAAATAGCGAATAAAGTTGAGTAGGATCAGGAAAACCTGTGTAAGAAATTGGGTTACGGGGGGGGGGGTGAAACCTTACTCATGCAGCAACCACAATCCTTGTCAGGGTGAAGTTGCAAGCAAATTGCAAATTAGCCTGTGCTTAAATCTCTGATAGCTTGGCACAGAGCAGTCAGGCTTAACTTGGAGGCAATGTATTCGCTAGATAGCCATCGAGGACTGCATCCGCACTGCCTGCTCTCACTGATCTTTAACAAGTTATGTGTGAGATGGGTTCCATCACTAGTCGCCGCCACGATGTACCTGTTTTTGTTTCTGTATTGTTCAAAATTTCTTCCCTACTCTTAACAAATACTGTTGCAATTATTCCGTCAGGTGCTTGAAAAATGCCAAAGATGTAATTTGCGAATTAGCCCCATGCGCAATATGTAACACCCTTCTGACGATAATGTACGGTGATGGTCATGCAGAGTTGCAATAAAAACAAGTTATAAAAAAAACACCAAAAAAACTTGGAGGCAATGTGTTAAGTATTTGTGCAACACTTCAAACCGTAACACAGTGAAAATGTACCACAAAAGGTTCCCACATCAGAGTTAGAAAAATAAAACAACATTTTTTAAATAAAACAAGACTAAAATGACAAAACTCCAATCAGTGGAACCGGAGATATACAAATTTAAAGATTTCAGTGAAATTGGTGCCAGAAAGCACAAACGGCCAATTGTGGCTATCTGGCCGCGCCGAAAAATGCATAATGAAACAAGTTCAGGCCAACTGCAATGGAACGCGGGCCAGCTACAGGGACCCATTTAGTCCCGCTGAACAAGAGTACCATAAATCCTGGATGTGGAGCGTTGCGAGATCTTTCTTCGGTGATCCGTTGCGCAGCCAAAGTGATGCGTCGGTTCAGAGGAACTGTGAGGCTTCAATGTGAGAACCTGCATCATCATACAAGAGATTTGCGATGCGAGGGCCTGTGTTGGGGAAGCTTCGCACAGCGACGGTTCCGATGCAGGCTGTGACGTCGATGCAGTGTCCTTGTGCTGAGAGAACCCTTGCAGCAGAGGCGATGTGTTGGTTCTGCTCTGGCTTGCGCTGCGGTGCAGAGGATATGCGTTGGTTGGGCTGGGTCCACTGACAGAGCACCTTCAGGCCCTCCTCCAAGGGTCCAGGACCGGGGTGGCACCACTTGTCAGTGTAGGACTCACAAATGGCAGAGTCCAGGTGCTGATTTCAAGGTTGTTTGAACCTTCTGTTCCAGACGCTGCAGTCAGAAGGCCAGCAAAGTAGCCTTTGGAGTCACTCTTAGGTCCTGGGTTCAACAGATGCAGGTCCAGTCATTCACACCCAGGCAAGAGGGCAGCAGGCAGCAGGTCAGCAAAGCAGGGCAGCAAACATTCAGAGCAGCAGCCCAGCAGAGTATCCACAAATCCAGAAGTGTATTGAAGCGTTGGTGTCTGAAGTCCAATATTTATACCTGGACCTTCCTTTGAAGTGGGAGAAGCTTAAAGAGGGTTCCCTTTGAAGTCCACAGGCTTCCTGCCTTCCCTGGCCCCAGACTAAAACCAGGGGGTATGCAGCCCTGTGTGGAGGCAAGACATGGCCTATTCATGTGTAAATAGGACTGTGCCCAGCTCCGCCCTCTCATCCTGCCAATGATGGCCCATCCAGCTGCACCCAGGCATGTGACCCAGACACAGCCTGCAGGCACTAAATGGTTATGGCAGGAATATGCTAACTTTCTATAAGTGGTATTTTCAAAATTGGAATTCAAAATCTGACTTCACCATAAAAAAGGATTTTTCATTACAATTCCAAACACACCAAACACAAACTGGATACTTGTTCCCATTTGGAAGTTACAGCTTATTAAATGCACGAAGGTAACTCCAATGTTATCCTATGGGAGAGATAGACCTCACAATAATGAAAAACGAATGTAAGAGTTTTTCACTACCAGGACATGCAAAACTTAAAAGTACATTTCCAACTTGTAATACATTGCAGCCTGCCACATGGGCTGTCCAGGGCCTACCCTAGGGGTGACTTATATTTATTAAAAAGGGAGGATTGAGCCTGGCAAAACATTTATTTTGCCAGGTCGAAATGGCAGTTTACAACTGCACACACAGGCTGCAATGGGAGACCTGAGACATGTTTAATGGCACCTTGAGTGGTTGGCACAATCAGTGCTGCAGGGCCATAAGTAGCATTTAATTTACAGGCCCTTGGGCACCTGTAGTACCACTTTACTAAGGACTTGAAATTAAATATGCCAATTGGTTGTAAGCCAATTCTACCATGTTTTAGGGAGAGAGCACTGGTTAGCGGTGGTAAACTGAGCAGTGTCCTAAGAACAGCAAAATTAGATCGGCAATAATAAGAGGTGCGAAGGCAAAATGTTTGGGGAAAGACCACCTAAAAGCTGACGGGTCTAACATCCCCCTTCTGGGACTGTGATTTATCAGTGAGTTCATGAAAACTACAAGTGTCCTAGAGGGCTAGATGCACGAGATAGGTTGTTAAAAGAATGTAAGGGACAGAAGGAAGGGTGCATAATTGTTGATAACTTCGCTGTATTGCTGTGTCCCTTTTGTTTGGCCAATCTCTGGTCTTATTTCAGCTGTACCCAATCCCTGTTTTACCAGTCCTCTTGATCAATATCCACTCAATAAAATGTGTTCACCACGTCCTAAGTAGTACATATGTTGTGTTTCCTGAAAGCGCAAATGCAATATACATGGGATTGTACTCCTTATTACTAGCTTGGTGCAGCGGACAAGTGCATGCACGTTTTCAGAGGGAAAGTCCACTGCTTGCTTTCAGATCCTATTGTTCAAGTCTTGAAGTAGCGCCTCTACAAACCTGGCTCTCCCAGCTCTGGAAAGCGTTGGATCAAGAGTAGAAATTGAAATAGCAGGCGGGTGCTGTCCTTTTGGAACTCATCAGTGTGATGTGAATGAGCCACATTGTTTTATATAAAGGGTGTTCTTGAACAGGCCATTCGGGTTTAAACAGTCTACGCTTTTTTATCTTACGAAATTGAGGGTTCTCTTTCTCCGATTCATGTACCACAAGAGTTAAGTACTAAGTTCTGTGCTTCGTGGACAAGAGCATTTTGGGAAGACAAGGGTTGTGGTGAGAAGAGTTGGTGGTGATTTGTAACAATGGCAGCCAGGCAGATCTATGTGCATAGAAGGGGGTTTGTAGAGTGGCTGGGTTATAATTGGTGCGCACTCAGTAATTATTCTTCAATCTTATAGCAATTTAGCAAATTAACGGGGGCTCAAGAGGTGAAGATCACCCACCCAATGGCCCTCAAAAGAGCAAACTCCAAAATTCACAAGATTGTTTTCAAACACTCAAATACCATTTAGAAGAACAGCCTAGAGGAGCTATGCAGAACCGTGGCAAGGCAACATTCAGAAAAGATGGAATCAAGACTTTTGGCTGCTGTTCATTCAGATCTGTGTGAACTTTACACATTCTGACTCTCAAACATCTAAAATGTCATCCCCAATATGATTTGAATGGTGTGAGTTAAGGTCCTTTTTGTTGGCAGCCCCTGTGTACACTTTTCTCGGCTGCTGTAAGTCAGCGTTTCAGCAAAGCATTGGAAAGCAATATCCTTCCAATAATTCTGCAATGGAATAACCCTCCATCCCCTATGAAGCAATATTGACTTATGTTTCTCTTGAATTCTAGTGGAAGAAAGCAATGTGCCCAGGGTCACACTAGGAGTCATTGCAACATGGCATGAGTCATGAACTCACGAGCAGTTTAGATAAGTTATAACCCCAAACTGTATGGGAAATAGTTCTTTTCAATGATACAGTCATTTTAAAACAGAGCATACCGTATGCTTAAAAGAAGGGAAATATTACATTGTGATTCTTGGTCGATGGATGGTGATGGAACAAATTAAAGTTCTCTGGTCAAGTAGTGACACTCACAGACTGAGAAAGTGAGTGCAGTCTTTTTTGCGTCGGTGCTTTCTCCAAGACTAGTATTTCCATATCAGGGTATATGTGCACCGCCAATTGAAGGGACAACTGCAGCTTATTCTAATTAAATCCAGTGTCATCTTAAGGATTTTGGAGGCCCTGAGCAAGACTTATTTTGGGGGCCCCTGTAGAGAACAAATTTGAATTTTATTCTAATTTTCTTGCTACTATAAAACTCTATGATACCAAACAATACTACATTTTATGTTACATTTTCACAGGATCATAAAAAACTGTTCATATAGTAATTGCCCAGAACCCCAAAAATCCCCACTGGGTAGAGAGATAAAAGTCAAATATAAGGAAATGTCATTTTCCAAAGGGCCTCTTGGAAGATGGGGGCCCTGGGCAATTGCCCACTTTGCCCATGCCTTAAAACGTCTGATTAAATCCTTATGAGCAAAACCTGTTGGATGTTTGGGGGTGCAATGGTAGAGCAGCTACGAACAGTGATATTTTGAAGAACTGTTAGGAGTGAGGAGGTCTGCTAGGTCTAATATGGGGACTATCAAAAGCAGATGAGACGATACTCTAGAGAACTTCCTACACCTTCCAGGGCAAACGAGATGAGGACACACTTTCGAGCATCCAAGCCATATTAGGGTAATTTGGAGCTTTGACTTCAGAGGAATATGAGATGAGGGGAACGGATTCAGAATCTGTGATGCTTTTAGCCCACTTGACAGCAAAGTAGCACTTCAATTGAGGTGCAGTCATCAGGAGTCTGGAGATTTCTATAACGACCAGGAGCAGTTGAGGTGATGGGAAATTTTCAAGAACTAGGAAGAATTCGAAGTGATTGAGGTGACTTTGAAGAATTCAGGGGAAGTTGAGATAAAGGCATATCACGAAAGGTTAGTCCTATATTTGTGCGCCTCTAGAAGCATATGAGCAAATAGGATATTCCCTTTAATATGAGAGGCTGTTAGGTCTTTGGTTACACTCTTTTTGCTCTTTTTGCTCTTCAGAAACAAATTTGATCAGCTATCTTTCACATTGCAGATACAATATTACTGTAACATTACTGGAGTTTCACATAAAATGGAGGACACATGCAGTGGTAGTCCTAGATTCTTTTGTTGCAGGCCAACATTCCACATTTCTTGACCTCTCCATTTCTGCGTAGACTAATCTACTGAGTTTACATGGATGTACATAGCACTAAGACTTACTTTGCAACAGCCTCTAATCACGTTTTATAGGTTTTCAAACGAGAAGTTTATACGATTTTCTTCTCCAGATCACACTGTGAGGTAAATAAGTAGACCAGGCTTTGACATTCTTCATCATCTGGCCTTCGCTTTCAAAGTGCATAAGAATTTAACAGTACTCTGAAATGGATCCAGCCTGGTGTGGGTGGATGTGATATTTGATTTCAGTCGTTGGGCTGTATGTGGTTCCTAAGGCAGCATTTGTGGTGGGTACAGTGTTCCATGGCATCAGGTGCTATTTCATTCAAGTTACTCCATTTTTATTCTTCTCTTTTCATGGGGAAGAGAGCGCCAGCAGTCGAGACTTACTTCAGGAGGCGGGTGAGTGTTTGGAACTCAGATGTAGTATGACACAGCGGTTTCTCCATTAGGGCTCAGGGGCTGCACCCCTCTGAAAATTCCTACACATTTTTATAAAAAAATATTAAATAGATCGATTTATTTAGAGATACGATTGTATCTCTAAATAAATTGATATATTTAAGTCTGGGTTGTTTGTTCCAGGCTGCCTGCCCCACCTCGCTCTGAAGCAGGAGACTGAAGCCAGGCAGTAAATCAACTTTCTTAACGGTGCTGCACGACGCAGGGCTTTCTGTTCATTGCCATTGTGGTTTAGGGTTGTATGCACACTGTAGGCCAGTGACGCAATAGGCGTCATGGTTTCGGGCGTCAGAGACTTCATCCCTTCATGATTTCAGACGTCCGTCATTCAAAGGCATAGATCCCACCCTTTCGTCATACGTGAGAGTGGATTCAAGCATGTCTTATCCTGTGCCTTGTTCTCAGTAATGGTGAGTGTTTGCATGCTAATGCTGTGTTCTGTATATTGTGCTGAGACCCGTCATCGCGCTAACCACCCCCACTGTGACACCCTACGCCCTCGCTGCACATCGCTCGCTCCTTTAGAAGTGGAGCTGCGGCATTTGTTCCCTTGCAAAATGGATCCATATAAGCAGTGCTTTAAATGGGCCGGTACTCACCGGTACTGAGTACCGGCACTTCTCAGTTTTCTCACCCTGAGTACCGGAACTTATTTTCGGGCAAGGAGAGTACCGGTACTCCATGAAGCAGCAGGGCTCAGGCCCTGAAGTACGGGTACGTGCAACAGATGGTGCGTGTTGAGGTGCTGCTCTGGCTGGCAACAGCCTGTGTATTTCTGTGCTGGGGTGCTCCTGCAGTGTTAGCAGCAAGCCCATTGGGATCAAAGGGCTTCAGACACCCCACCCCCCCTCCCCGTCGTGTGGCAGCCCGGGATGAGACAGCTTACCGGGCGCGCACACAGCCGCACCCGAGTACTTCACAGGTCTTTAAAAGACCAATTGCTTTTTAATGAAGCTTTGTTGTTTCTCACCCCTTCTTAGAGCCCCTGCATCTCTGCTGCCTATTGCTGAAATAATTGCACCCCGCCCCCCTCCCCCCCCCCTGAAATTTGACTCTAGTTGCGGCTCTGGTTCTCATTGGCATCGCAACAAGAATGAAGATATGGTCAGAGGTGCCGAGAGTGGAACTGAAGAACCAGGGTCGAATCCCGACGTCCGCTCATCATCCTGTGGTTCTGGACAACTCCCTTAACCAGGGGTCTTAAAAAAGTAAGCTTTAATGCAGATGTTCTGATTGTATGTAAATCGCTTAAATGCCCATGGCCCAAATTCGCGCAATATCAAACTGCCAAAAATTAGACTCTGCACGTATGCCATAGAAGCTGATGCTTGCCATGTCTCTTATGTAAGGAGGCAGTTTGATTTTGCGCGAATTTGGCCCATGGGCATTTAAGCTCTTTACATGACAATCCGAGCATTTGCGTTAAAGCTTACTTATGTGGCTATTATTAAATTCCTGGCTCACAGACACGCCCCCAGACACGTCCCTAGACACGCCCCTAAATACCTACCCAGTCTAATTAGTGAGTACCGGCACTTCTAATTTCCCATTTAAAGCACTGCATATAAGGAGCAGGGTGCGCTCTTGTTCCCTTGCGAAATGGATCCAAATATCCGAGTCAAGCCCAAAGCGAGAGATATATGCTTACTGTGGAAATATGTGCTTACAGTGGCCAGTTCTCTGATGTATGACATTAAAACTGGCCCTGTCTTCATGCCCCTAAGTTAACACTGATGCCAAGAACATGGATTGACTTGCAAACAATGAATGTTAAAAAGTCAAGAGAATGCATTTCAGCAATTTAGTTCCTCTCTTATTTCACATGCTTTACTTATTCTTGCATTCCTCAGGAGTTAGCTATTTTATAATGTTGTTGTTTATCTGTATTTTTTACTGTAAATACTTTGAGGCTTGAACCATGGCAGGTGTTTATGAGGGGCTTTCATTGAGCGCAGGCGCTACGGCTGAAGCCAAACAAAGTGCCTATCAGTGGGGTTGGCCTCTCTGCAGAGCACACAGAACAATGTTTGTGTATTCAATTTGCAACTGAAATTCTGTGGATGTGTGTGTGAAGGGGGTACACAGATGACAAAATAATTGCAAGGCAAAAGTAAGAGAAATTAAAGTGCTTAAATTTGAGGGAGTGCAGTGCATGTTGGGGGCGGTGAAGTGACAGAGATGCGAGGAAGTGCATTCGGGGAAGAGTGAAAAGAGGATGCTGAAGAGGAAAGAGAGGGGGTTGAAGATGTGCAGATGGACAAGATATGCAGAGAAAAAGAGGATACATATCTAACATAAAGCACACATAATTGAAGGCCAAAACTCCTTCCACGGGCCTCAATGCCATTTAATTCACAGACTCACTATTTCAGAATTTAAACATTTCCAATGTTAATTATTTATAAGAAATCATTGTTGTTACTCATTTATCTTAAACAGCTAACAACCTGTGACAAAGCCACTCATACTGCCAGGTTTTAGGTGTATGTCAGTTGTTGTGCAATTTATCTGGATAAATTTACATCTCAGAGAGAAAACAAAATACCAGTCAGGTGTCACGCTATGGGAATCACAGAAATGTATTTGACATGTTACTTTATAAAGAGCACCCACTTTTTTCATCTCACTTAAAGACCTGTCTGAACATATTTCTATATGACTGGTTACAGCCAGTATCTGTGGGGGCTTCTTGAAGTATGGTTAGAGCATATTTTTCCAAAGTTAATGCTGCATGCAGTGCAAGACACTGGGCAAGCATACATTTTACAGGGATAAAGTTGTCATGCTGAACAATTTACACATTACAGTAACTGTTTAACAAATTAATGCAAGAAGATATGGGGCAGTTTTTAATGTGTTTAATATTTCAAGACTATACGTTCCCACAGCTTAATAAGCCTTGCTTTAGCGCTACATTCATTTGCTTTAAAATGCACCCTTTACCAATCTTTTTTCATTTCTTTCTCAGGAGAGGGACTCCCCCCGGACCCTAGGTTTGTCCATTGAACTTGTTCACATCGCATGCTATATAAAAATCATGCCCAACGTTTATGCCCCCACCCCTTTCAAATGTCAACATCCGCCACTGCAGAAATAGCACATAATTAACTCAATGTTGTATCAGCGCTATGTCTTTGGGAAAGAATATGGTCCTGATAGGAGTTGGATGCTGCTGTAAAATGTTCTGATTTGAGAAGAACGGGCTAAATCTGAAGTGAAATCCACCAGTACAATTTTCCTCCACCATACCACTACTTCGGTGGACAAAGTAATTCTTGTGGACAAATCTCCATTGTCACAAATTGGAGGATTTTCTGTGTCCAGGTAACTATAGTACAGGCCCGGGGACATTTATTTACATAGAGAAAATTGGGGGTCATATTTCACATGGTGCTTTGGGGGTCCAAGGGACGTGTGCACACTTTGGTGTGCAGGGTACTTTGGCACTACAGAAGGGGCTGCAGACAGTTGTGTGGCCCATTCTGTAATACAGATTGCACTGGAGCATATATAGCACATGTGCGATTCTAAGGGAGCTTTCCCTCATTAGCAAGTGGGTGTGGTCCCATGCTAATGAGGGAACACTTTGCCTCTGCACCCACACTGTATTATGGATGCAGGAGCAGAGACAAAGAGACCATCAATGGACACACTAACTGTGTGCCACAAAGAGGAGTCACACAGTCAGTGGGCCCCCTGAAGGCAACCCCTGCATCAAAGAAAGAGGGTCCCACCTGCACCTGAGACATCCACATGCATGTAGAAGCAGTCAACAAGGCCACACTGGGGAACCAAAAGCATCCCTTTCAAAAAATGCTCAAATCAGTCCCACTCTCCTTGTGTGCTCATGCTCAAACAATTTTTCTCTTTCTATCCATCCATTCTCTCTCTCTCTCTCTCCACTCTCTTTCCTTGACGACTTTCTCTCTACCTCATCTTTCTCTCTTTCTCATCTTTCTCTCTCTCTCTCTCTCTCTCTCTCTCTCTCTCTCTCTTTTTCTCCCTCTCTCTCTCTCTCTCTCTTTTCTCCCTCTCTCCTTCCTTCCTTGCTGGAATTACCCTCTGAAGCTAAGCAAAGTGAGAGAGGCCTCAGGAACTGCCTTGGGCTTTTAAAACCAACCTCAAAGGGCTCCAACCCACCGGGGAAATGCTCAGTAGAACAAAAGGTCTCTATGACCCTGACATTCACTCACTGCACCCACCTGCAGGTTGATCTCCGGACCCCTTTTAAAAGCAGGCTGGGTTCAGCCTGCACTGTGAAAAACAGACCGGCTGCTTCAAACAGCCACTCCATGTTTCACTAATGTGCTGCCAAGGGATTCATGGCAGCCATGGTGGCCTGCAAATTATCCATAACAGGGTGACAATCCCTAGTTCAAGGTGCACAGCTTCGCAAATGGAGGCAGTGCGGCCTACATAAAATACGGGCCCAGGACATTTAAAAATATAATCAACAGAAAAAGATAGTCAATCCGAGCGCCATCTGGTGCCAAGATTTAGCACAAATATATGCCTACATGTAAAATGCTACAATAATAACATGGGACACTATGACCAATCCATCTGAAAAATGTTTTAGGAGGCATGAGCAGTTATTTGGAATAACTTTTCATATTTACTCGAGACAATTAAGGGGGTATAGGAGCCAGTCCAACTGCTACAATCTATCAACATAGACATGATACGCAGGGGCGTGGCTTGGTCAGTAAGATTGGAGGCATGTGAGCTTCAGATTTTCCCACAGTCATGCTGGCATATAATGTTATAATGTTAAAATAAATTATATGACTAGCAGGGTGCATGAGAGGGGCTTAAGGGGCAGTGGAAAGGGAGAGGACTGCACATTGGTAGGGGTACTGAAGTGAGGGAAAACACAATATTTAGTAAACTAATTTGTTAAAGACTTTCAAAACACAGAGAGAGAGAGAGTGTGTGTCCGCGTTTTTGTCTCTCTGTATCTAAAACTTTCCTGTGAAATCTGACAGACACTTCTCCATACCCAACGGAAGCCACCTGTACCCAACTATTTACCAGAAAAGAAATGTATTAGGTGGGTGTAACACTCCAAACAGCCCCCCTGAAGCTACACACCTGATTATACACCTCTTCTCTGCCCTTCTTTCTCAGTGGCTCTAGGTGAAAGGCGGAGAACATGGCGAGTTTTAGCCCAAGTGGCTGTGAATCCAGTAAAAAAAGTTTCTTACCCAGGTATCACTAAACACAACAATTCAGAAAGAAAGGGGAGCCCACCCAATGACTATGACAAAGACTTTGCTTGATAAGGAGCTAGTTCACAAATTATCAGTCTCCAGTTAACACTGAGTGTTCAGTACGATATCACAAAGAGGCAGTGTTACAGTGACAAACACATTGGCTAGCTGCATTGGGCTAGCACCTAAAGTACATCCCCAGAGTAAGCAAAAGGCAATTGGTCATTGTCACAAACGTAACCACTGGTGGACAACGTTTTCCATTTGTGTGGACACCAACAGAATCGTGGCAACCTCTGGACTCGCATGTTCAGCAAGTTCTTACATTTTAAGCTTATGATCCAACTGCAACTTAAAATAATCATATATATAAAACTTTAAGGACAAGAGGGATATGTTATGCAGTTACAGAATCAGGCAGTCCACACATCCTACGAGACACCACACTAGGAAAGAGATTGAAGACGAAAACCTCTGCGTCCATCCGGGCCTGGAAAGAAGCTCCCATCAAGCGAGGATGGTTCAGGGAGAGGTAGGGTGAGGCAGACTGGCAGCCTCTGCAGTCCTGAAATACTCTCTGCCTATTCTCAACACTCTGATAACACAGATTGCTGTATGCCAGATCTGGCCAGCAAGTTCCTCGTTGTTCCTTCTGTAGGACATATTAATTGTATTTGTAAAGTGCTCATAGACAGCAGCTTTTCCATGTCAGTCTGTCAAGACAACTTCAAAATTGGCTCCAGGCTGCTAGCTTTTTGTCTTCCTGGAGTCAGGCCAACTCCTTTACACACTGGGTGTTGGACAGTTCCTTCTACCATGACAGCATGCTGTTCCTTTTAAATGGTTAGTTGGGCTAGTGCAAGGAACCTCTTTCCAAAGTAAAAATGCAGTGCATCTTCTGGCTGGATGGAGCAAGTATTTCCCCTGCTGTCAGTAGTATGAAAACTGCAACATTTAAAGCACAAGCTTAGTTTAAAGTTAAAACAATCCTTCAAGCAAATCAGTACTTCCAAGTACCAACCAGGTTTAAACATTGTTAGATCCTGTCCCCTGGTCTTCCCTTTGTTCCCACCTTCCTTCCCATCCTCCCTTGGCTGCTCTCATAGAACCACATGGACCTTCTAACTTGTCGGTTCCTAGGAGCATTTCATGACGAGGCTTTTGTGTATTAGTTATTTACTCATGCCAAAAAATCTTGATCATTCACTGTGCGTTTACTCTTTAATACGATCAAGCTTTGTCAAATAGTTTTATCTGAGCTCAAATTATCTATACTAACCTCTCCCCGTTGTTAGGTGACGCCAAGTACAACACAAAAGCAGGGGCGGCTCCTCCAATAGGGCGGAGGGGCGTCACCCCCACTGCTTTCTCGCAGTGCGAGAGCAGAAACATAAAATGGTAAAACTACCATTTTATGTTTCTGCTTCTTGCACTGCGAGAAAGCAGAAGTGCCTGGTTGGGGGCGGGCGGGTGGGTGGTCCTCCTCGAGGGCAGGGGGGAGTGGCTTGCCCACTGTTGTGGGCCCTGACTGTTTGGTCGGCCCTCTGGGGCTGACCAAACCAGTCATGCGCTCTCTCCTGTTTTCTCTATGTAGGCTGCATGCAGCCTACATAGAGAAAATGGCCTCCCTACAGGTGCCCGGCTGGGTGCCGTCCACACCAATCACAACGCTGCCATTGCAGCGTTGTGATTGGCTTAGGGGAGGGAGGCTGCCTGCGGAAAACGAACGCAGACCCGGCCAAGAGCAGCAGGAGCTGAGGCGGCGGCGCGTGACCCGGGGGAAGGTAAGTTTTTTTTTATTTATAAATTGTAGTTACCGTCCTGCTTCCCCCTCCCCGGCGACCCCGCACGACCCTCCCCCTGGCAAACCCGCCCACCTCGTCGAACCCCAACCCCCAGGGGGAACCCCCCACCCCTCCCCACCTGCCTGTCATGCCAGCCGCGACTGTATCAGCATGCATCCATGATGTCAGATTGGGAGTCACTGAACATTAAATGGAAGAAAAGCTGGTGTGGTTTTACTCCTACAAATTAGCTGTCTGTTAAAGCGTGTGCACCCCGTTGGAAGAGGCAGGCTTGCCATTTTTTATTTACATCGATTTCTTGCTTGGCATTGTGATACAGGTAGTTTCGTGTTTTGCATTTTTTTTAAACATTTCCTGGCACTCCTCATAGGAACTCGGCAATCACAGACATTTTTAGAGCTGCGCGCGGCCTGCTGGCATGCAGATTCGGTAATTTCAAGTCAAGTACAATCATAGATCTGCAAGGGAGAAGCACCCTCGGGTCGAGGTCACCGGACCACGGAAACCCAAATGAATTCTAAGCTCATTTAACTAGGAAAGCTACGGCCACATTCCACCTATGGCGGGTAATAATAAACTGTCAGGTGAAGATGTTGGGTATGGGAACCATGGAGGCTCAAAACTCCACCGGTCATGCGCACCACTCTTTCAATGCCAGTGGTATGTTGGTTTGCATTTGTAAGGAATACCCAGTGAGGTTTGTCTGGTGGCGCCATCTTTTTCATTTTTGACATAATATCCTTGTCTTTGAGAAAGCTGCTCACCCGGGTCGTGGTTTCCATTTTTATTTGCAGAAATTTGTATAGCTAAAACTACTTCCTGGGAGTGCTGTTTGGATTCATCTCTGTTAGGGTAGAGGGTTTGTGACTGGTTACCATGTGATGAGCCAGTGCAAGGCAGATCACAAGAGAAGCCGCTTTGACATCCGCATTCAGCATCTTGCATTTTTTAGTTTATGCTCGACTCATGTGTGGGTATAACGTGGTGTTTGTGCATGTGGTGGGTGCCTGATTGTGTGGTATCTTTTGTGTTAATCAAACACCGGACGAGTGTGCACTGATAAAATGACACAACTTATTAGAGGAGAGCAGACAACCACAGCCTGTATATTCTGATTGTGTACATGATCCAGGCTTTGGGCCCTGCAGCTCGAGGGCCCCGTGCTCTGAAGTTTCTGTACCTAGAGCATCAGATGTGTAACCTCCTGGTGTATCCGCGAGCCTTATCAAACCTAGGGCTGCACATTGAAATTTAAGAAGTAAACGCTTTTTAAGGAAGGTACAAAATAACTTAATGGAATTTTGCATTTAAAACTATACATGTTTTGTTTTATTGAAGCTGTATAAAGTATATCATTGATGTGCGCAGAGACTATCCATTTATCGGAAAATCCTATTCCGTGTGTGGCAAGACTGTAGAGAAGGCCATTTTATAATGTACCTGTGTAAAAAATTGTTCAATGCTGAGATAAGTTTGGATAATTAGCATTAACGCCACAATGTGAATAGCATGCCACGTTGCATACATAACCTGTGATACACCTTTATTGTATTGAATTATGATCGGCGCCATTAGCAGGCGGACACTCATACACAAGCAGGCAGTGTGGTTCCATCTCATGTGAGTGATGGGCAGACATTTATGTTTCCCTCATGGCTGTTCACCCCATGGGGCACGCATTGCCACTCTGATTAGTGTAATGCATGCCACATCCTACAGTCTGCTAGTGTTGAAACACTACAACATATTCATGGGTCCCCACACAGACACACACTATGATCACAGGCTCAGCCAGAACCTTTTTTGCAAGTTGCGCCAAATCTAGGCCGCAGTCATTTGTCACTTGTGTGGTGTCCTGGTTAACTGTGCCATGTGGCAGTGGACAGTGCAATAGTGTATTCACGCACAAGGATGAGTGGAGAAGGAAATGTACGTTTTCTCAGGCTCTTCAGTCGTCAGTGAGATTGCTGGACTGCAACTCAACAACAATAACAGCAAAGGGCTTTTTCACCGGAGAAAGATAGAAACTCACTAAAGTTTCTTAAATGATAAATAATTCAATCTTATTGCTTTATTAACCTTCCTGGTTCCTCAAATTTGCTTGAAAATGCACCATTTGTCCACTATTTTTTTACAAATTTTAGCAGGGGAGAACCCCCTGTAGGTTGTTCGGGCTCGCTCGCTGCGCGCGCTCGCTGCGCGCGCTCGCTGCAGTGCAGTATGACAATTTTACGCCTCACCACTTTCAAATGTCACCAGCCGTCACTGCACAAAAGAAGGAAATGGTGATGGGATACCGTGGCAGGCGAAACGGATTGTCTGAGAATCAGAAATATTAACCCTCACCTCACTAGCCACCTAGCGGACACTAGGGGAAGTGACCTATGGAGTGTATCATGCAGCATGCCATGTCCACAATGAAAGGCGAAGCACAACCTGAAAGTAAGTAAGCAAGTATACTTTATTGTTCAATTAATTAAAATCATTACAATATACCATCATTTAAAAAGCTATTAAGAAGGAGAGAAAGTTAAAATCTCACTGAGTTTGCTAGGGACTAAAAGAATAAAAGTCTTAAAAAGATTGTCCGAACTGGAACTAAAGTGCTGATGCGTACGGCTTACTCCTGCGTCTGGTGGCCAAGTTTGCATAGCTTTTTAGATGAGCCCTATACCCGTTAGTGTTAATGTTTCTTGGTTCGGTGCCAGGTACCTGGATTGCCTTGTTTAGTCCTCTGGTCTTGATCTTTTTTTATTTCCTTGTGAGCCTAGAAGTTGTGACGAATGTTGTCCGAGAGAGGACTCTAAGTGTATTGCAGAAACAGAAATAATATTTTAACTTTTAAAAAAGGTTAATTATAGTCACTCTTGTGGTGGTGGCCGTTTGATTAGTTCTTGATGTTTTGTGTAAGTGCAGTCCGGATTGCATCAATGAATTTTCCTAGTCTGGCCACTGTTTGAGTTGTATTAGCAGAGAAGCACAGGTCTGAGACTTCTCTGCATCGTCCAATGCCGTGAGACCTGCAACTTGGGAGTACCAGATATTGCCACTCTCTGGCTAGCTTCGGGCAGCAACATAACGAATGGAGCCAGGATTCACGATGGTAACTACAAAGACGACAGGCGACTGAATTGTCTTGCCGGGCCCAGGATGTATTGTAGTCCACAATGGGCAGTGCTAGCAGTCTCATAAAGGAGATTCTTTTCTGAGCCAAACTGTCAAAGCTTGCTCAAAATAAGGCTGAGGGTTTCCCAGGATGTAAGAAGCGTCCAGTATTAAAAAGTTGGGTTGGTGGTGTAGACTTTCCAGATCCCTTACATAGTTAATACGCAGGTCAAGAGAATTTCCTGTCTTTTTCCAGGCTATTGCCGGGATGTCCAGGTTGTGCAAGTTTTGGGCTTCTATTTCAAGTAAACTTGTTGCGGCTACCAACTGTTCCTGCCACGGAGAGCCTTCCACTTCAAAGATTACTTTAATTTGAGCTTTCAGTGATAATTCTGGAGCGCGCAGCGTTCTGATATAGTATTTTATTATATCCCCTGAACAGATTATATCCGGGCAAATGAGGTCCAGCTCCAGCCTTACTCTGGCTCTCCTGGCCTGTCGTGGGAGTGCTAGGACCTTCTTATAGGCAGTAATTTGAAGGTTCATGAGGAGCTTGTTGAAGGCACCGGGAAAAACTAGATGGCCATAGTTGAGAGAGGGAACAAGTTTTGCTCTTAGAACTTTCAAGATGGGTTCAGCTGTCGGACTGTGAAGACGCTGGTTTAGACGTCTCATACTGTAAATGATGCCGGCCCCTTTGCTTCTGAGATGTTTCAGGTGGGCTGTGGGTTTTGCCCCTTCCGATAGCCTGATGCCCAGGTAGTTGTAGCTTGTGCATGTTTTGATTTGCAGATCACCTAGGCGCCATTGGGCTGTTTTCTTTCGATGGTACTTCCCAAAAATGAGTACCTTGGTCTTCTCCTGGCTCACCAGGAGGTTGTTCTTTTGATTATACCTGTGTAAGGCATTAAGGGCTTTCTGTAGGCCTGACCGAGTGTGATCCATTATTGCAATGTCATCGGCATACTGAAGAATTTGGATCCGCACTTTCCCCAGCCTTGGTGTTAGTAAGCTTGCCCCTTCCAGTGCTTTTCCCAGGTCTGATGTATATAAATTAAAGAGTAGGGGGGCAAGGACACACCCTTGTTTTAGCCCGTTATTAGTTGACACCTTGGCTGTTACAGTTGTTTGACTAGTCTTAATGCGAACCCAAGTCCCCTGATGTAGCGCAATTATTGCCTTTAGCAGCTGTTGGGGGATTCCCCAAGAGTCTAGTTTTTCCCACAGCTTCCCTCGATCAACCCGGTCAAATGCTGCACTATAGTCCACAAAACAGCAAAAGAGGGGAAGTTGTGATGACTGAGTTGCTCGGTGTGACAGGTGTCCCAGTACTAAGATGTTGTCTGTGGTGGAACTATCAGGCCTAAAACCGGATTGAAAAAAAGGAAGGATGTTGTGGTCTTTTGCCCAGGCTTCTAATTCCTTCAGTAGTATTCTAGCATACGCTTTTGCTTCTATATCTAATAAAGCAATAAGCCAATAATTTTCTGGTTTAGTGCTGTCCCCTTTTTTGTAAATGGGGAAGAGAATAGAGCCTTTCCACGACATTGGGACAATTGATGTGGCAAAAGCGTACCTAAAAAGCGGTGTGAGCTGTTCTACCCAAAAAGCATGTGAGGCTTTAAACACTGATGCGGGGACTCCGTTGGGTCCTGGAGCACCATCTGTCCTCATTTTTCTGATTAACATGGTGACCTCGACCTCTGTGATGTTAAGTATTTTAACAACGTTGTGTGTAACTGGGGAGGGTTGTTGTGAATGAATATAGGGCGTGTTCTGGTGGTTAGAATATAACTGCTTTGCGTGTTTAACTCAGAGTTTCTTAAATGATAAATAATTTAATCTTATTGCTTTATTAACCTTCCTGGTTCCTCAAATTTGCTTGAAAAGGCACCATTTGTCCACTCTTTTTTCCAAATTTTAGCGGGGGAGAACCCCCTGTAGGTTGTTCAGGCTCGCTCGCTGCAGTGCAGTATGACAATTTTACGCCTCACCACTTTCAAATGTCACCAGCCGTCACTGCACAAAAGAAGGAAATGGTGATGGGATACCGTGGCAGGCGAAACGGATTGTCTGAGAATCAGAAATATTAACCCTCACTAGCCACCTAGCGGACACTAGGGGAAGTGACCTATGGAGTGTATCATGCAGCATGCCATGTCCACAATGAAAGGCGAAGCACAACCTGAAAGGAAAGGGCCTTTTGGGTAGATGCTCGCTGGGTTCCCCGTGAACAGCCTTCATTCACACACGGCATGGTTTGCCAGTGCTCCAAAACACAGAGAACATGCCACAAATACAGCACCCTTACTCACAGGTCAGCGAGAGAGGAAGGATGAGTTATGGGGTCTGTACACATTTTCCTGGTGAGGGCTGATATACTCTCAATGCCTGCACCCCTGAATTAACATCGACTGCCACCAACTATCAGCCTCTTCATAACATGGTATAGGAAAGCAATAGTTAGTTACCCAGGAATATTGCTGGGTGCATTAACTGGCCAGCAGAGGGCTCTGCTGTCAAACGTCAGCAAAGGTCACGGCGCTCCATTGAGAGGAGCTCCACAGAATTGTCGAGCCCTCTGGTGGAAAACCGCAGCAGATATAAAGTCGAATGCGCACCTGGTGCCACTGCTTTCCCAATTATGTGAGGACTTTCAAAGTCGGGGGGAAGGGGAGGGGCTCTACAAATTAACGCAATAATTGATAGATGAACATCTTCACTTTGCAGAAACGTTTTCCAGTGAGGTTTGGTAAAGGCAGCTCGGAAACAGGCCAGCCTGTTTTACTTTCGCGGCTTTATGGAAACTGTGACGTTTTCGCTGTTGCGTCCTTCCTGCGCTCTGGAGGCAGAGGTGAGTTTAAGTCTACGAGAGAAGAGGCCGAGCTGCTCCAGAGCCTTCATTGAGGCTTCGACAGCAATGTGCGTCACCAGTTGGCAGGCGTTGGTTCTCTGACATCGATTTTTCCCGCACAAAATATTAGTTTGTAGAAACCACATGCCTACTGCCTTGTTTAGGTAACTGCAACTCTCCCAGAGCTCCATGGGTTTTCTGTCCCCGTCTTATTTTCCGTAAACCACTATTAGTTTAAACACAGACTCTGGTTAAATATAGACCATACGTCATGCCACCAAGACAGGAAGTTAGTTGAAGTGTTACTACCGTGAACATGGCGGCGTAAGGAGGAAAGACGGCCCGCTTCTCACTGCTTCTCATTAAAGCAGCAGTCGGTATCTCCTGTTGAGTTTTGGCAGACTGGGGTTATGGTACTGATGGAGATAAAGTGCTGAGTGCGTGGGAATGTTGGTCCGTGTCCAGATGACTGTGTCAGTGCCACGATCATTTTAACGTGCCCGTCAGGCACTTGCAAAGCGTGGTAACCACTGCTTCACTTTCCCGGTCTTTTTTCTTGGGTGACCAGGAAGGTGCTACCAGAACCTTTGTACCTCATTCCCTGACCTCTGGCAATATTTCCACACCCCACAACTGTTCCATTCCCACCAACAACCTGTGGCAGTTTCTCTCCCTGCCTCTTGGCCAGTGTGTGTCCCTTCCTTTCTGGACCCTTCTCTGGGTCCCTCTTTTTGGCATTGTCGCCTGTTTGGTTTTCTGTTTGTAAAGCCCCAATCAGAGCTTTTTTTCTCTGCCTGACTCCACTCTACCTGTCCTTTTCCCTTACTATTGCCCATCTCTGGCCTGTTTCCATCGACAACCCCATGTCTGTACCTCTCAAACATCCAGAAAACCATCTCTTGGTCCCTCTCACATCCACAGCCCCACCTCTGTATCCCTCTTACATCCACAACCGCTTCTCTGTACTCCTCTTTCTTCCACAGCCCCACCTATGTATCCCTCTTACATCCAGACACATCTCTTTATCCTTTCTACGTCTTCAACCCCCACCTCTGCACCACCTTAAACTCACAGCCCCAACATCTTCACCCCTCTTACAACCACCACCCCAAATCTGTGCCTCAATTACTTCCTGTACATGGCTTCGGACGGGCAAACTGTTTCTGGTGTGAATATCAAAAGGGCTACGTTGGAGTTGCTTGCAGTGCACCAACCATGATTCTTTGTCCCACTCGATGTGGAGGCATTGACCTCTGTCCTGTTACCACTGCTGAGGAGCGGTGCTTTAACAATACTGTGAAGGGTGCATGGCTGGGAAGTAAGATGCTGTCAATGGGATGGACTAGGAAAGCAGGAGATGTTTCTAGGCACTCGGGGAAACCATGAGATGTCACGAAGATCTGAAACCCCTCTTACAAAGCACAATGGCACGAGTGTTGAATTGAGAATGAGAGGCCTTGCTCGCTGCTTGCAGCACCTTGATCTTGTGTTGTCGGCCTTCTCTTCACACAGTTGCTTGTTGTGGTTCTTGAGTCCAGCTCGGTGCATTCCTCCACAGCAGAGATCTCCAACCTTTTCGGGAGAGCTGCTTCTGGTCTATCAAAGCCATCTTGAGCTGCAGCCTAACATATGCATTGGATGCCAGCACCAAAAAGGGTCAAGCCTCTTAAACACTCCTCCAGTAGGGTATGCGTGTTCCTCCCTACTATGCATTTCTGTGCACAAGTCTGTGCAGTGAAGTGTACTTGTGAGTTTATTTTTTCATTCAGCTTCCAAAGTGACCTTCCATGTTTTTACACGAATAATAAGCAAGATGCAGTCTTTCTTCACAGCGTAAGTGCTCTCTTTTTGGCCTCAAATAGAATTCGGTGCATTACGGGTTTCTTTTTCCCGCACTTTTGTCCAGCATTGAGATCCTGTGTTACCTGCCGGGCATGCTGCCTTGCTTGGTGGGCATAGTGGGATATATTGCTCTTTCCTGTTAGCAACGCTCCCCCCTCTTCTGACACTCAGTCCAGGCACCCAAGTGCTCTAGAATAATAGTTAAAGAAACAGTAACTCCATGCTTTGCCCAGAGGCTGCAAGCGGCCTCTCATGCAGCCTCATGTCTGTCCATTGGAGCTCAAAATACATAACATAGTCAGCCATTGGTTAATTACATTTTCTTTTTCTTCACTTAGGCCTGCCAAGGTCCAAGTGCTGTGTTGCATTATCTCTTCGAGGGCTATAAACTACGCCCACTGTTCCAGGCCCTCAAACTATTCACTCTCAAGCTAGCTTGCCAACTTTGTTCGGCCTGTCTGCCTATCGGGGCCAAGCTCCATTGTCCATGTACAGAAAGCTCCCCGGCTCCACCCTGATGTTCCATGACCCCCAGTGCATCTCCCTAGCTGTGATCACCTGCAAGACTGGTCTGGTGGGTGACCACAAATAGGCAATAGGGCGGGCTACGGAGTGTATGAGTGAAAACTCAAGCCGCTTTCCACATGTTCTCCTGCCCAACCCCACGGCCATGAACGATCATGGACTTCACTCTAGCTTCCCGGTATTGCCCCAGGCTACCGAAAAGTTTGAGAGTCAGAGCTGTTCATTTTCCCTGACACCAGGTTTTAATAGCTCACCCGGTCGATCTGTCCTTTTCCTCCATAGAGGTACGTCTTGTCCTTACCTCTGCTGAGAAGTAAATAGAACTACAAGTACCACAGTGCGGCGAAAACATCTGGAAAGATGAACTTGCACATGGAATCGTTAAACAATGGTCCTGGAGGTCTGAGTGAGACCCACTGTCTGACTCGCGAGCACTCTGAAACCAAAATGTTGATTCAGCTCTCAGAATCCAAAATGACATTTCTTCTCCGACCCTGCGAGTTTCTACATTTCGAGAACTGGCATTCTAGATGGACGTTTCCAAAGTGTGCACTTTTTGGGCAGTGCCATGATGTGAAGGCAGAACTCCACAATTTTAGGGACGTGGGAGGCCGCAGAGGTGGACTCGGTCTCCCCAGCCCTATATTGACCGAAGCAGGTCATTCTGTGAGCGCCAGGCTTCAAAGAGGAGTAATACCGCAGTCCTGGCTTCCTGCAGCTTCGAGCGCAGCCCTGCGGCACTGCGTGACACAGGGCGCGAGACGGTGGGCAAGGCGCCGCGCCCCCTTCCTTCCTGCGCTGGCACTTCCCCAGCAATGGAAAGCAGAAAACCGGGACACCTCACCCAGACATTACTGTTTAAATCTAATCATTTAAATAAAAAAAAGAAATTGCTATTTTTTGGAGATCTACATCCGCTGAAAAGTAACAGAACCTGAACTAATGACCTCAGTGCTTCATTTCTGTATGCCAAAGTAAATTAAGATTTAATGGAGAATCTTGCCACCAAGGGGCCCATTTTGAACTTGGTGTATATGTAACGTGTACTTTTACTGCAAAAGGGGTTTCTTGCAGGGGTGGACCTAACTGGCGTAATTCTCACTAATTTTAATTACTCGTAATTTCTGCAAAATGTCTGGTAATTATGCATGATTGTGCGGGAAGCATAATCCAGCATTTAGCGCTATTTACTTAGTGCAAAATGCACCCTTGCACCCAAAATGGGCCTGAGGATGCATTGTGTACTAAGAAAATAGCATGAAATGCTACAGGACACCAACAGCAGTCGCCAGCAGCCACCCGCTCTCACTCAGTTTAATGTTCCTGTGCTCCTGCGTAGGATTTTTCCCCAAAAATTTCTGTTAATTACTCAATTTGACATAATCGCATAATTTGGCATCACAAGAGTAATGCGCAATTACTGAAATTACTCCGATTACTCTAGCATAATTAAAATTTCCCCTATGGATAGTTTCTTGGTGCTGATAACAGATTGCATTGCATTGTATAGATAATTACATAGTGCTTACCATTCCACCTTGCACAGACTAACGCACTTTCTCGATTGTTGGGTAAGTAGCTACTCTGTATGAACAATTTATATAGCACTTCGTGGTCCTGACCAGGTTCTGGAAGATCTCCAGTTTTTATTGTTTTCCTGGGCGTCCTCTGGGTGTTTGATTCAAAGTGTATGGGGTGTGCAATGGCCTATGTGGGCAAAAATCGCTGAGGTGAGTGAGGATTGGAGGCAGGATAAAAGTGTAGGGTTTCAGCGTGGCCTAAGCATGGGTGTTGGTGAGAACGCAAGAGAGAGATGCAATTTCTCATGTAGATGTTTACTATCTATATGTCAGTGATGTTATGTACATTTAAAACCATTCAAGGTGCCTGTACAGGCCACTGTTCCGAATACCTTAGACCATGCACTGTGGGGAAAATATCATGGACCCTCCTGTAGTTTCCAGTCCATCCCCCGCCACTGTGGTCTTGTATAATGGGCTGGTAGTTGGTGAGGTCATCGGGGTCTAGGGTAGGTTTCTTTAGGAGTGGGAGAATGTGGTCAGTCTAAAGAGCTTATAGGAGTATGCCTTGATGAAGCACATTGTTCATAGCAGTAGTCCAAGTTGCAGGTCAAGATTCCCAGAGTCTTATATGTGTGATAAAGCCCACTCCTTTCCTCTCATTTCAGAGCATATGTAGCATCCTCATCTCCCTTTGCTTTCTACATCTATCTGCTTACTATATTACCAAGAAACTTAGACTTCTCTGATGTCTATTGCTGTGCATCAACTATAACCTTCTAAGTGTAGCACACTAAGCCACTGCAGTTCAGTTGTGTCGTCACAACTAGTGTGCTATAATAAAATTGCTTAAAGGTTATCATAAAGATGATGGAGTTTTTCTATGAAGTTTAATCATAGACAAAGTGATTGCTCAGTGAGTTAACGCTCCTCACTAACATCAAGTGATATAAATGAATTATAAAAAATCGTTGTGCAATGAACACTTTTCATTCCAAAAGGCAAAATTGTATAGGAAGTGAAACCTTCAAGTCATTTATACCTATTCTGTATTACTAAAACCGATTCCTACTGCAGTGCTTAAATTGAGCAGGAGATTGCAGGTTAAACCACCAGCACTTATTTTTGAGAAATAAGATTTATTTTACATTCATTAGGCTTTGGCCCAGAACAAGAGAGAGAAAGGCAGAAAAGGGGCAAAACAGGAGGAAGAGAATGACGGAAAAACAGTGGGAACATGAGAAAGCAGAGACTAAAAAACCTGTAGGAGTGATATAAAAGGGTAGGGAGTGTTTGGCTGTTGATGAAGGAGGCATGATGTGAAACTAAGACTAGGCAGCCTTGGTATTCAGCAACCCTGACATTCTGCAGCGCATGTGTTCCATCCGTGTAAGCGCCCCGTGTGTCAACTGTGTTTCTGAGAACAAATTGGAACCCAGCACTTTTTCTTTTACAAATTGAGCACTCGCCTACTCTCTGGAGGGGTATACAATGGGCGCAAATATCATTTGCATACGTTATTTAAAATTCACAGGTGTAAACTAGATTAAAAACACGTACAATATGCAACACATATTTTAATAGCATCAGCATGGTTTTTCATTCGCTAATTACATGCAAGGCTAAATAACCCTAGTACTGTAAATTTCAAAGTTTTCAGATTACACAACCAGAACTGTGGTCAAGTGGGTCTGTCAACAATGCACAGTATGTGTTCACTGTGTGTTCAGTTGGATGGGACAGTCTATCAAGAGCTACCAGTAAGCTTCCAGACACCTTCAGAGTAGCTCACACCCTTGAGTTAGTTTTTAAATAAGCACAAGGTCATATTTTCCTTTTAAAGTTAAGGGAAGGCTGTGTTTATTTTACATTATCATCAGGCTGCCTATAGCAGGGCCTGATAACGAGCAGTGCTCAGCCAGATGTATGACCCAGGCTGGGTCACAGAGATGAACAACTGAAGCACTGAGGTATTTAAGTCCTTGTCAACTCAATATTGGAGCTGTGAACTAAAAGATGTTTCTGAATGCTTTAAAGTGGAAGAAAATTGAAATGAAAAGTTACCATTATGATTACGTTAACTCTTTATTTTAATTTTCTCCCATTTCAAAGTGTCACATTTACAAACAGCAGGCCCCTTACTCCAAGTGGTCAGTAGACACTGTGCCATAAGTATAACTGAAAAATACAGCCATTTTGTAAAATGAGAGAAATTTAAAGTGCAGAAAAATGTTCAATTTTATGAACATTTTTGCAGAACTCTTCTCTGTACTTCAAATTTCTCCCATAAAAAAATAAAAATAAGGATTGTATGTTTTTGTTATACATCTAACTGTGCCACATATGGCGAAAGGTATGTCCTGTGCTGCAAGTACATATTACACAGGCTCTGTTACCCATACAAATATATCCCATTCGAACACACACCTATTCATACATCCTCAAAGACCACACTTTCACTGTCACACATGGCAGCCCTGTCATATTGTGCTTAGTCAAAGTTATTTGTTCAAACCATAGTATCTTGCTCTATGGACATTAGGCTTAAAGTTAATGAAGCTGGACGGGGGAGGAGGTGGGGTTGTCTGCTAACAATGCGAGTGGACTTCAGTAGCTCACAATGATTTTCACTGATCAGAAGTAGCTGTCACTACAGAAAAGGTTGGAGACCCCTGGGTTAAAGGAATCACTGAGATAATAGGCTCTGAGGGAGTGTCTTGTGTTAGCTACTCAAATTTCGTAGTATCCTTGGATTATCAGTTGCTGCTGACATTGCACAAACTGAGCCCTGCTTTGTTCTTCTGTAATAGATCTTATGAACGCCAGGCTCAATGCTGCTCATTTTACCAGCCTTTGAAGGATGACAGGCTGCGCTGACCCTGTGAATTTCAGGTTCTGTACGAATCGCTGCAGCCACACTCAGCCCACTGAGCAACTTCATGTTTGCTGGGGCTATTTAGGATGAAGGGTGGGATAAACACATCCAGACGAAAACTTTGCCAGCCTGCGAAATGGAGACTTTCCTTTTGAGTGAGTCATTGACATGGGAAAACTAATTCCTCTAACCCCACCCTCCCCCGGTGCCCTTCACCTCTATGCCCTCCTATCAACTGTTGCACACACTTCCTGGAAAGTTCAGACAACCCAGCTGAAGAGAAAGTATTAAATGTTATGGGAACAATTTATCTTGAAGGTCGAAGCTAAGGAACAGTAGAGCCGCCAAACAATGGGAACCAGATAGAGAGGCACCTGACTAGGTGGGGAGTTGAGCATACAATACATGCATAATGGACTGAGTAAAAGCCGTCCACGTCTAGGGGTTTTAGGGCCCTAGACTAGGGCTTCTTGTGAGAGTTCGTGACCACTCTCACTTTAACAACAAACCACAGGGACCGCACGGAGTCCAGAAGTAACCAATGAGGCAAGCCAGCCAAGCATTCCGAAAGGGGCATTTTGTGCCAATCCGTCCTAAATATTTTAGAATAATGGGCAGATGGAGCTTTTTCCTAAATTTGTTGGAAGCATGGACTGGACATTTATTGAATTTTCTGAAGGGGAGCTCCTGAAATACTGCAATATTTTTAGAGCCGTCTCAAATACTTTTTGCAGCCATCAAAAGATTGGGTGCAGAGCTGAAATAGTTTTGTGCCGGAGAACCAATCCCACCCCTTATAAAAAAACAATCCACATTTAAGCTTTAAAGCACTAATTTAGGGAGAAATAACACCACTTCTATATCCCGTGCACGGAGACATCGTCACTGCCATCTCTAGTCAGCCAGAGAATGTCTGTGCAGTGAGAGTGCCACTGCTTCCATTGATGTTGTTCCTCGTCATCCAGCCTTTCACCCATAAGAAGTGGGACAAGCTTGATTAGGACTCATTGTAATGAAGATTACCAGTAAGTAATCGAGGCATTATCACCTCCTCCCTCATTCTCCGGCTGGGAAGAGTGGGATTAGAATTTATTGTATTGAAGATTACCAGTAAGCAATCGGGTCATTATCACTTCAGCCCTGATTTTCTGCGTAGGAATAGTGTACGTAGAACTAATTTTAATGAAGATTGGCAGTAAGTTATCCGGCATTATCACTTCATCCCTCATTCTTTGACTGGGAAGAGTGTGAGTAGAACTCATTGTAAGGACGATGACACATAAGAATTTGGGGTATTACGAAATTCCTGTAATTGCCATCTGAGTTACTGTTGCAGGAGAGCAGCATGGTGTCACCACTTTCTGGTCATAACAGTATAGGAATGTTTTTGATATCTATAATCCGGTCTCGTTTATGGAAAAAATGAGATAGACTAAAGTTTGCTAGGCAAAATTATAATAGAGCCATTGGAATTCCCAGAAAACGCCCTCCTGAAACATAATATAATAGTAAGAATAAAAACAATCCCTGCATTTGTAAACAGCACTTGTAAATGCAGTTTTGCTGTTTTAAAAATCTGTACATAACAGACGTTATTTTTATTCACATCAAAGATGCTATGCCTTCTGAGCTCTGAAGGATCAAATGTTGAGTCTGCCCTGTTGGGCTTTGAACACAGATCACAGCAGATGTCAGTAGCGGGAGCTACACTCATTTAGGCATCTTACAAGAGATATGTCTAGATTATTACGCATGACAACTAACACTAGCTAGAAATCCAGTGCAACATTTCCTGCAACTTACAAATCAACCTCTCGAAGATGTCCAACAACTAGTTAATATAAAAGAACCCTTTACCACAGGTGATTTTGGGGCTTGGATAACTACAAAATGTCCCCCTCGTTCGTCAGTCAGGGATCACCCGGACTTCAATTTCATTCCCTTTGGGGGCGGTTGAGCGGCAGGGGAGGCAAGACTCCCAAGGTGCAGTGCAGGATTCTTTTTTACGCCATATAGCCAAAGAGCATGCCCACCTCCTCCAGACATTAGAGAGTTTTGGGTTACTCCAGTAGTCAAAATAGCTTATTATGTAGTTGTGAGGAGAAGACCTGGGATAAGCTGCCTCACCAGAGATATGTAGTCAAACTATTATGCCTTTGGTGTTCTGGGATAGCTGTCATGTTGTGTTACTATAACTTGTAGAGCACACATACACCAAACAGTTCTTGGCGCTGAGGTAACTAACCCAACATGGCACAGGATATTATTAAAAGGCTTGTTTGAAGAGCCTGGTCTTCAACATCTGTCTGTATTTCACATAATTGGGAGTAGTCCTGAGTTCCAAGGGTAGGCAGTTCCAAATGTGAGGGGCAATGACTGAGAATTTGTCTCCACCTGTCCTTTTCCTATTGAATTGAGGGGTCACTAGATAGCGTAGATGGGTCGATCTAAGATTTCTATTGGGGTGTACTTTTGGATGCGAGATTGTTAGATTTGGGGGTCTCTAGTTGGCATAGGTAGGTACCTGTGACAAATGGGGACCCTTGCGTCTAGTCAGGGTGAGGGGCTACACTCCTAAAATAACCCCTGCTCACCCACTTGGTAGCTTGGCACGAGCAGGCAGGCTTATCTCGGAGGCAGTGTGTAAAGCATTTGTGAACACATACAGTAATACAGTGACAACACTACAGATGGACACCACACAGGTTGTATTATAAAAATAAGTATTTTTATATAGACTTAACACAAGACCAAACGACAAAAATCCACAATACTGTACTCAAAAATAGACTTTAAAAGGTTATAAAATAGTTCAGTTCTCTCAAGTTGTAGATGCGACACTTTACTCTCCATGTACCTTGAATGCGTAACGCAAAGAAAACAAAAGGGTCGCAGGGAAGGTGATGCGTCGGTTCCTTACACTCAGGGAGTGGATGCGTCGGTTCCTTACTGCTGCGCAGGGGAGTTGATGCTCGCTTCCTTACTGTGTGGGGAGTTGATGCGTCGGTTTCTTACTGCTCTCCGGTGCGATGCGACAAGATGGCACCTCGATGCGATACTCTTCTCCGGTGCGATGCGACAAAATGGCGTCTTGGTTGCGATGCGACAACGTTGGTGCGATGCGTGCATGCCCGACGGCCGTGCGGCGACTCGATGATCTTTGGAGCCGCGACAGGCCCTGCGACGCGCCTCTCCGGTGATGCGACGATGTCCTCTGTGGCAGCGTCCCGCTTCTCCGGCGATGCGCCGCGCTTCGGCGATGCGATGATGACTGCGGCAGCGGCGTCTCGCTTCCTATGCGATGACAGCGGCTGCGGCGGAGACACGCTTCTCGTCGTTGCGTCGCGCTTCCAGCTCCCAGCGACACGCAGTCTCTCAGAAGGCCCAGCACAACAGTAGGCACTTCAATTCCCAACAAGGGAATTCAGGGGGGAGCTGGTTGGTGAAGTCTTGTATCCCTGAGACTTCAGGCAGGCGGCAAGCTCTAGTTCAAGCCCTTGGAGATTCTTCTTCAAGTTGATAGAAAGCACACTCAGTCCTTTTCTCCTTTCTTTGGCAATGAAGCAACCACTGCAGGCCAACCCCCAAACACACAGCACAGGGGTAGTCTCCTCCTTCAGCTTCCTGGTTCTTCTCCTCAGCAAAGGTTCGCCTTGATTCCCAGAAGTGATCTAAAGTTCTGGGGTCTGGGTCCCCCTTTTTATACACAGTTTCTCTTTGTACTCTGAAGGCAGAGAGGCCTTTGCCTAGTCCAAAACCAGTTCTGGTCAGTCCTGGAGCACTTTGTTGACAAGATTCCTTCTTTCCTTTCACAGTGTAGGCCAGGGACATCAGACACACCACAGGAGGTGGAGCCAGCATTGTGGAGGAAAGGCACAGCCCTATTCAGGTCCCAGGTGCAACTCCTCCCTCCTATCTGCATGCAGATCTCTCTATTCAGTCCTGTGCTGACTCACCCTGTCTCCTGGAAGCCCCCAGCCCCTGTCACTCAAACTCCAGACAAGGAATACACAACCTAGCAGAGGCAGGCTTGGATAGTTAGGCAAGAAAATACCTACTTTCTAAAAGTGGTATTTTCAAACACAGAATGTTAAAACCAACTTCACTAAAAGATGTATTTTATCATTCTGAGTTCAGGCATACTAAACTCGAATTTCTACCTGGTTCCCTGAGTCAGTTAGGATTATAAGATGTAATAATCTAACTGCCCATTCTGGCCTATGGGGAACAGGTAGCCTTGCAATAGTGAAATACGAAAATGGCTGTAATTCACTATTAGGACATGCCACACACATCAGGGCATGTCCTACCTTTTACCTACAATGCACCCTGCCCTTGGGCCTACCTTAGGGGTGACTAATATGTATAAAGGGAAGGTTTAGGGACTGGCAAGTAGGTACACTTGCTCAGTCAACATGGCAGTTCCAGACTGCCCACAGGCTCTGCAATGGCAGGCCTGAGACACACTTACAAGCTGCTCCGGTGGGTGGCACAACCAGTGCTGCAAGCCCACCAGCAGCATTTGATTTACAAGCCCTGGGCACACGCAGTGCACTGTACTAGGGTCTGACAAGTAAACCAAACCAGCCAATCATGGAGTCACTAATCCATACATCAATTTACCATAGGGAGCACTTGCACTGTGGCACTGAACAGCAGTGGCACAGTGCCCAAAAGCATCTAAAACCAGCAAAAACATAAGAGGCAACAGCAAAAAAATGGAAGGGAGACCCACGCCAATGGTGCCAGGTTCAACACGTGTCCCCTCCAGCTGAAATGTGGGGAGAACTACCCTACCTCCGGGGAGTTCTCATCACTAAGGCGGAAAAATCTGGCAGACCATCAGCATTGGCGTGTTCTGTACCAGGGCGGTGTTCCACCGTGAAGTCCATCCCCTGTAGGGATATGGACCACCTCAACAGCTTTGGATTCTCACCCCTCATCTGCATCAGCCATCTGAGGGGCCTGTGGTCTGTCTGAACCCGGAAGTGAGTCCCAAACAAGTATGGTCTCAACTTCTTCAGTGCCCAGACCACAGCAAATGCCTCACGCTCAATTGCACTCCACCTCTGTTCCCGTGGAAGTAACCTCCTACTGATGAAGGCTACAGGTTGATCTAGGCCCTCTTCATTAATCTGTGACAAAACAGCCCCCACACCATGCTCTGAAGCGTCTGTTTGCACAATAAACTCTTTTGAGAAGTTGGGTGCCAGGAGCACGGGCGCCGTGCACATGGCAGTCTTCAGGGCATCAAAAGCTCTCTGACAGGTGTCAGTCCAAATCACTCTCTTGGGCTGCTTCCTGGAAGTCCGCTCTGTCAAGGGTGCAACAATGCTGCCATACCCCTTGACAAACCTCCTGTAATACCCAGTGAGTCCTAAAAGGCTCTCACCTCTGTCTGGGTCTTGGGGGTTCCCAAGTCAGGATGGTCTCAATCTTGGGCTGTAGGGCGCCACCTGGCCGCTCCCAACCTGGTGTCCCAAGTACACCACGGAACCCTGCCCGATCTGGCACTTACTCGCCTTGATCGTGAGGCCTGCTCTCCGCAGCGCCATCAACACATCCCAGAGGTGGCGCAGATGTTCTTCCCAACTGGCGCTGAACACTGCAATGTCATCCAGGTAGGCGGCACTGAACTCTTCCAGTCCAGCCAACACCTGGTTGACCAACCTCTGAAAGGTGTCAGGGGCATTCTTCATCCCAAAGGGCATAACCCGGAATTGGTAGTGCCCATCTGGTGTGGAGAATGCTGACCTCTCTCTGCCCCATCAGTCAAGGCGATCTGCCAGTACCCAGACGTTAAGTCAAACGTGCTGAGGTACCGGGCAGCCTAACCGATCAATGAGCTCATCAGCTCTGGGGATGGGGTGCACGTCAGTCCTGGTGACTGAATTGAGCCCTCGGTAGTCCACACAGAACCGCAGTTCTGGTGAGACACCCAGTGCGGCAGCCTTTGGGACCAAGACCACTGGGCTGGCCCAAGGACTGTTAGAGGACTCAATCACCCCCAACGCAAGCATCTTGGAGACCTCCTCCTTGTTGCAAGCTCTCACCTGGTCAGTCACCCTGTAAGTTTTGTGCTTGACAGGAGGACTGTCCCCAGTGTCTACATCATGGACGCACCAATCGGTGACACTGGGAATCAGGGAGAACAGGTCAGAAAACTGTCCCAGCAACTGGTGACAGTCATTCTGCTGCTCAGGGGTCAGGGTGGAAGAGAAGTTCACTCCATCCACTGACCCATCTTGCTCTGTTGCAGACAGGAGGTCAGGAAGAGGCTCAGTCTCCTCCTCCATTCCAGCATCTGTTGCTAGGAGCATGTCCACTTCGGACCTCTCTAAGTGGGGCTTCAGGCGGTTGACATGCAGGACCCGCAAGGGGTTCCTGGGAGAGACCGCAAGTCCACCAAGTAGGTAACCGGACTCTTGCGCTCCACCACCTCAAATGGTCCGGTCCACTTATCCTGGAGCGCACAGGGCTCCACTGGGGCCATGACCCACACTTTCTGACCAGGCTGAAGCTCAACCAGAGTGGCATTCTGGTCGTACCACCGCTTCATCTCCTCCTGGCTGGCTTCCAGATTCGCCTCAGCGAGTTTTCTGAATCGCCTAGTTTGGTTCCTAAAGGCCAGCATGTAGCTATATACATCCTGGGGAGGTTTCCTGGGAGATTGCTCCCAGCCTTCCTTGACCAAACTCAAAGGTCCTCTCACTGGGTGTCCATAGAGAAGCTCAAAGGGACTGAACTCTAGAGATTTCTGTGGCACCTCACGGTAAGCAAAGAGAAGGCATGGTAAGAGGACGTCCCACTTACGCCTCATGGGTTCCTCAAGACCCATAATCATGCCTTTGAGGGTCCGGTTGAATCTCTCAACCAGCCCATTACCTTGGGGGTGGTAAGGAGTGGTGAACTTGTAGGTTACACCACACTCCTGCCACAGGGACTTCATATACTTGGAAATGAAAATGGTACCTCGGTCTGGCTACCACCTCTCTGGGAAACCCCACGCGGGAGAAAATCCCCATCAGTGCACGTCCCACCACGGGGGCCGTCACTGTCCTGAGAGGGATGGCTTCCGGGTGCCGGGTGGCATGGTCCACCAAGACCAGGATGAACCTGTTGCCCATGGCTGTCTTGGGATCCAGAGGCCCCACAATGTCAATGCCCACCCTTTCAAAGGGGGTGCTGACCACAGGGAATGGCTGGAGAGGAGCCTTGCGCTTCCTCCCACTCTTTCCACTTGCCTGGCAAGTCTGACCGGTCCTGCAATGAGTGTCTGAACTCTTGCGCATTTGGGGCCAATAAAAATGGGTGACAAGCCTTTCAAAGGTCTTGTCCTGCCCCAAATGTCCTGCTAAAGGCACATCATGAGCCAGCCCCAGTAGGAAGGCTCTGAAGCGCTGGGGTACCACCAGCACACGGGCTGACCCAGGCTCAGCAACCTTAGGCTCACTATACAGGAGACCATTCTCCCAGTAGATCCAATGTGATCCAGACTGATCACCTGCTGCCTGGTTTGCAGCCTGCTGCCGCAAACCTACAAGAGAAGGGCACTTGTTCTGCTCCTCACAGAACCCTTCCCTGGAGGGACCTCCTTCCTGCTGCCAATGGGTCAGGTCAGGCAGGTCTCCCAGTTCAGCAATCTCTTCCCCGGAGGCTCCAGGGCATCCCCCTCAGGGTCCGCCTCCTCCTGGGCCGTGGGAACCTCAGGGGCCGGTTTCCCGTGCCCCCTACCTCTTCTCTTTAAGGCAGGCACCTGGGCCATTTTCTCAGGCTCCAGGTCCTCTTGAACACCCTTACTGGCTGCCATAGACCGAGTGGTCACGCAGGCCCACTCAGGCAAACCCAACATCTCTAAATGAGCTCTCCGCTCCACCTTAGCCCAAGGGGAGCTCTCCAAATCGTTACCTAACAGACATTCAACAGGCATGGCTGGCCTCACAGCTACTTGAAGAGTCCTTGAGACCCCCTCCCACTCAAAGGGAACCTGTGCCACCTTGCAGTGGCTCTCTGTGTTGTCAGCGGCAACAACTGGGTAAAATGCATTTGGGACTACCTGCTCTTCAGACACCAACCGACAACTGACAGCTGTCACACTGGCTCCGGTGTCTCTAAGAGCTTCCACCCTCTTTCCATTGATGGTCACCCACTGCCTGTATTTTTTAGTGTTATCAGGCAGCTGGGTCTTGGGGACCACCTCACAGTCTCCTAAAGAGACAAGGGACATCTCTGCGGGACCCCACCCACCTTGGGCACCCATCTCCTCCCCCAGGGCTACACTATCCAACTGCCGGGGTGGTGCACCAGTGGGTGCTGTCTTCCCATACAAGGGACATCTAGCATCATAAGAACAGTGGCCTACTAGACCACACTTAAAACAGGTCTTGGGCCCCTTGTGAACAGGCCTATCTGTTGGGGCCACTGCCTTCTTCTCAGGGGAGGCTGGGAACCTTTCCCTTGGTTCCCTTGGGGATTACTTTGGGGCCCTTTCTGGAACTCCCTCTGTTTACCCTTGTCCCCCACTCTTCTGCTGGGGACCCTGCCCACCTTTGGCGAAGTCTCCCACATGACCCTTCTGGACCCGGGTGCTCACCCAGCGGTCCGCCTCCTCAACAAGCTTCCTAGGGTTAGTCAGCTTGCTATCAATAAGATGCTGGCGTAGCTCTGGAAAACAGTTATTTGACAAGTGCTCCCATGCAAGCAAATCATAGAGCGCCTCAAAATTATCCACTTTGCTACCCTTCACCCAACCATCCAATGCTCTGCAAAAGAAAGACACATATTCCACCCAAGTGGTAGACTCCAGTTTTCTGCAATTTCTAAACCTTTGTCTATATATCTCTGGGGTCAAACCAAATCTGGACATTAGGGCTCCCTTCATGTGGGTATAGGACATCTGCTCCTCTGTAGGCAAATCCAACAAAGTGTCCCTCCCATCACTAACAAAGCGGCCCCACAACCCCGCTCCCCAATCCTTCTCAGGGACCCGGTGGGCCAACATTGCAGCTTCATAAGCCCTAAACCACTGACCAATATTCTCATTCTTGTGGAAATCTTTAACTACATCTTTGGGAATGTAGGTTCCTGCTTCTACATGCACTGGTGGTGTGCTGCCACCAGAGGGAGGAACCTCGAACTTCTTGGCCTTGAGTTCCAATTCCCTCAATCCTCTCTCATGCTCAAAATGCATCCTCTTTTCCTCTAAGGCTAACTTCTTCATTTCTAATTCCATCCCAAGCTCTATTTTCTTGCTTCCTATGTCTTTCTGACCATCCATTTTGAGCCTAGCTAGCTCCAATTTAAGCATCCTCTCCCTTGCTCTGTCCTCCAGCTCTCCTGGGGACAACACTTTGGAAGAAACACTGCTGCCCGCCCCTGAAGGTGCTTTCCCTCCAGTTGGGCCCACTGGCCCCTCAAGTTGCTCATTTAAATCCTCTGCCTCCATTACTGGCTCCTCCGGATGCTCACTGGCATTCCTAGATTCTACCCTGGCGGCAGCGCTTTCTGGTATTCCTCTTTCCTGGTGAGGCCTTTCACAGAGATTTTAAATTTCTTGCACACAGCTTTGAGATAAGGCACAGTGTAAGTATCAATTCTCTCTTCTTCCAAAACAATGTCTGCAGATACTATGGATGCTGACTTGCTCATGGTAGCAAAAAAACTGGCAGTTCTCAAGAATCAAAAATAGAAAAGAAGTTCCAAGGAAAAAGTCTCAAAAAGTATGTGGTTGCGTTATGGTCTGCACTCACTAGTAGTGTACACCATTCACTGTATATGAATCACAAATGCAAGTCCAAATCCTCACCGCTGACCACCAATGTTAGATTTGGGGGTCTCTAGTTGGCATAGGTAGGTACCTGTGACAAATAGGGACCACTTGCGTCTAGTCAGGGTGAGGGGCTGCACTCCTAAAATAACCCCTGCTCACCCCTTGGTAGCTTGGCACGAGCAGGCAGGCTTATCTCAGAGGCAGTGTGTAAAGCATTTGTGAACACATACAGTAATACAGTGACAACACTACAGATGGACACCACACAGGTTGTATTATAAAAATAAGTATTTTTATATAGACTTAACACAAGACCAAACGACAAAAATCCACAATACTGTACTCAAAAATAGACTTTAAAAGGTTATAAAATAGTTCAGTTCTCTCAAGTTGTAGATGCGACACTTTACTCTCAATGTACCTTGAATGCGTAACGCAAAGAAAACAAAAGGGTCGCACGGAAGGTGATGCGTCGGTTCCTTACACTCAGGGGAGTGGATGTGTCGGTTCCTTACTGCTGCGCAGGGGAGTTGATGCTCGCTTCCTTACTGTGTGGGGAGTTGATGCGTCGGTTTCTTACTGCTCTCCGGTGCGATGCGACAAGATGGCACCTCTTTGCGATACTCTGCTCCGGTGCGATGCGACAAAATGGCGTCTTGGTTGCGATGCGACAACGTTGGTGCGATGCGTGCACGCCCGACGGCCGTGCGGCGACTCGATGATCTTTGGAGCCGCGACAGGCCCTGCGACGCGCCTCTCCGGTGATGCAACGATGTCGTCTGTGGCAGCGTCCCGCTTCTCCGGCGATGCGCCGCGCTTCGGCGATGCGATGATGGCAGCGGCGTCTCGCTTCCTCTGCGATGCGATGACAGCGGCTGCGGCGGCGACACGCTTCTCGTCGTTGCGTCGCGCTTCCAGCTCCCAGCGACACGCAGTCTCTCAGAAGGCCCAGCACAACAGCAGGCACTTGAATTCCCAGCAAGGGAATTCAGGGGGGAGCTGGTTGGTGAAGTCTTGTATCCCTGAGACTTCAGGCAGGAGGCAAGCTCTAGTTCAAGCCCTTGGAGATTCTTCTTCAAGTTGATAGAAAGCACACTCAGTCCTTTTCTCCTTTCTTTGGCAATGAAGCAACCACTGCAGGCCAACCCCCAAACACAAGCACAGGGGTAGTCTCCTCCGTCAGCTTCCTGGTTCTTCTCCTCAGCAAAGGTTCGTCTTGATTCCCAGAAGTGATCTAAAGTTCTGGGGTCTGGGTCCCCTTTTTATACACAGTTTCTCTTTGTTCTCTGAAGGCAGAGAGGCCTTTGCCTAGTCCAAAACCAGTTCTGGTCAGTCCTGGAGCACTTTGTTGACAAGACTCCTTCTTTCCTTTCACAGTGTAGGCCAGGGACATCAGACACACCACAGGAGGTGGAGCCAGCATTGTGGAGGAAAGGCACAGCCCTATTCAGGTCCCAGGTGCAACTCCTCCCTCCTATCTGCATGCAGATCTCTCTATTCAGTCCTGTGCTGACTCACCCTGTCTCCTGGAAGCCCCCAGCCCCTGTCACTCAAACTCCAGACAAGGAATACAGAACCTAGCAGAGGCAGGCTTGGATAGTTAGGCAAGAAAATACCTACTTTCTAAAAGTGGTATTTTCAAACACAGAATGTTAAAACCAACTTCACTAAAAGATGTATTTTATCATGCTGAGTTCAGGCATACTAAACTCGAATTTCTACCTGGTTCCCTGAGTCAGTTAGGATTATAAGATGTAATAATCTAACTGCCCATTCTGGCCTACGGGGAACAGGTAGCCTTGCAATAGTGAAAAACGAAAATGGCTGTAATTCACTATTAGGACATGCCACACACATCAGGGCATGTCCTACCTTTTACCTACAATGCACCCTGCCCTTGGGCCTACCTTAGGGTGACTAATATGTATAAAAGGGAAGGTTTAGGGACTGGCAAGTGGGTACACTTGCCCAGTCAACATGGCAGTTCCAGACTGCCCACAGGCTCTGCAATGGCAGGCCTGAGACACACTTACAAGCTGCTCCGGTGGGTGGCACAACCAGTGCTGCAAGCCCACCAGCAGCATTTGATTTACAAGCCCTGGGCACACGCAGTGCACTGTACTAGGGTCTGACAAGTAAACCAAACCAGCCAATCATGGAGTCACTAATCCATACATCAATTTACCATAGGGAGCACTTGCACTGTGGCACTGAACAGCAGTGGCACAGTGCCCAAAAGCATCTAAAACCACAAAAACATAAGAGGCAACAGCAAAGAGATGGAACGGAGACCCACGCCAATGGTGCCAGGTCTAACACGTGTCCCCTCCAGCTGAAATGTGGGGAGAACTACCCTACCTCCGGGGAGTTCTCATCACTAAGGCGGAAAAATCTGGACAGACCATCAGCATTGGCGTGTTCTGTACCAGGGCGGTGTTCCACCGTGAAGTCCATCCCCTGTAGGGATATGGACCACCTCAACAGCTTTGGATTCTCACCCCTCATCTGCATCAGCCATCTGAGGGGCCTGTGGTCTGTCTGAACCCGGAAGTGAGTCCCAAACAAGTATGGTCTCAACTTCTTCAGTGCCCAGACCACAGCAAATGCCTCACGCTCAATTGCACTCCACCTCTGTTCCCGTGGAAGTAACCTCCTACTGATGAAGGCTACAGGTTGATCTAGGCCCTCTTCATTAATCTGTGACAAAACAGCCCCCACACCATGCTCTGAAGCGTCTGTTTGCACAATAAACTCTTTTGAGAAGTTGGGTGCCAGGAGCACGGGCGCCGTGCACATGGCAGTCTTCAGGGCATCAAAAGCTCTCTGACAGGTGTCAGACCAAATCACTCTCTTGGGCTGCTTCCTGGAAGTCCGCTCTGTCAAGGGTGCAACAATGCTGCCATACCCCTTGACAAACCTCCTGTAATACCCAGTGAGTCCTAAAAAGGCTCTCACCTCTGTCTGGGTCTTGGGGGTTCCCAAGTCAGGATGGTCTCAATCTTGGGCTGTAGGGCGCCACCTGGCCGCTCCCAACCTGGTGTCCCAAGTACACCACGGAACCCTGCCCGATCTGGCACTTACTCGCCTTGATCGTGAGGCCTGCTCTCCGCAGCGCCATCAACACTTCCCAGAGGTGGCGCAGATGTTCTTCCCAACTGGCGCTGAACACTGCAATGCCATCCAGGTAGGCGGCACTGAACTCTTCCAGTCCAGCCAACACCTGGTTGACCAACCTCTGAAAGGTGTCAGGGGCATTCTTCATCCCAAAGGGCATAACCCGGAATTGGTAGTGCCCATCTGGTGTGGAGAATGCTGACCTCTCTCTTGCCCCATCAGTCAAGGCGATCTGCCAGTACCCAGACGTTAAGTCAAACGTGCTGAGGTACCGGGCAGCCCCTAACCGATCAATGAGCTCATCAGCTCTGGGGATGGGGTGCACGTCAGTCCTGGTGACTGAATTGAGCCCTCGGTAGTCCACACAGAACCGCAGTTCTGGTGAGACACCCAGTGCGGCAGCCTTTGGGACCAAGACCACTGGGCTGGCCCAAGGACTGTTAGAGGACTCAATCACCCCCAACGCAAGCATCTTGGAGACCTCCTCCTTGATGCAAGCTCTCACCTGGTCAGTCACCCTGTAAGTTTTGTGCTTGACAGGAGGACTGTCCCCAGTGTCTACATCATGGACGCACCAATCCGTGACACTGGGAATCGGGGAGAACAGGTCAGAAAACTGTCCCAGCAACTGGTGACAGTCATTCTGCTGCTCAGGGTGGAAGAGAGGTTCACTCCATCCACTGACCCATCTTGCTCTGTTGCAGACAGGAGGTCAGGAAGAGGCTCAGTCTCCTCCTCCATTCCAGCATCTGTTGCTAGGAGCATGCCCACTTCGGACCTCTCTAAGTGGGGCTTCAGGCGGTTGACATGCAGGACCCGCAAGGGGTTCCTGGGAGACCGCAAGTCCACCAAGTAGGTAACCGGACTCTTGCGCTCCACCACCTCAAATGGTCCGGTCCACTTATCCTGGAGCGCACAGGGCTCCACTGGGGCCATGACCCACACTTTCTGACCAGGCTGAAGCTCAACCAGAGTGGCATTCTGGTCGTACCACCGCTTCATCTCCTCCTGGCTGGCTTCCAGGTCGCCTCAGCGAGTTTTCTGAATCGCCTAGTTTGGTTCCTAAAGGCCAGCATGTAGCTATATACATCCTGGGGAGGTTTCCTGGGAGATTGCTCCCAGCCTTCCTTGACCAAACTCAAAGGTCCTCTCACTGGGTGTCCATAGAGAAGCTCAAAGGGACTGAACTCTAGAGATTTCTGTGGCACCTCACGGTAAGCAAAGAGAAGGCATGGTAAGAGGACGTCCCACTTACGCCTCATGGGTTCCTCAAGACCCATAATCATGCCTTTGAGGGTCCGGTTGAATCTCTCAACCAGCCCATTACCTTGGGGGTGGTAAGGAGTGGTGAACTTGTAGGTTACACCACACTCCTGCCACAGGGACTTCATATACTTGGAAATGAAGTTGGTACCTCGGTCTGACACCATCTCTCTGGGAAACCCCACGCGGGAGAAAATCCCCATCAGTGCACGTCCCACCACGGGGGCCGTCACTGTCCTGAGAGGGATGGCTTCCGGGTACCGGGTGGCATGGTCCACCAAGACCAGGATGAACCTGTTGCCCATGGCTGTCTTGGGATCCAGAGGCCCCACAATGTCAATGCCCACCCTTTCAAAGGGGTGCTGACCACAGGGAATGGCTGGAGAGGAGCCTTGCGCTTCCTCCCACTCTTTCCACTTGCCTGGCAAGTCTGACCGGTCCTGCAATGAGTGTCTGAACTCTTGCGCATTTGGAGCCAATAAAAATGGGTGACAAGCCTTTCAAAGGTCTTGTCCTGCCCCAAATGTCCTGCTAAAGGCACATCATGAGCCAGCCCCAGTAGGAAGGCTCTGAAGCGCTGGGGTACCACCAGCACACGGGCTGACCCAGGCTCAGCAACCTTAGGCTCACTATACAGGAGACCATTCTCCCAGTAGATCCAATGTGATCCAGACTGATCACCTGCTGCCTGGTTTGCAGCCTGCTGCCGCAAACCCACAAGAGAAGGGCACTTGTTCTGCTCCTCACAGAACTCTTCCCTGGAGGGACCTCCTTCCTGCTGCCAATGGGTCAGCTCAGGCAGGTCTCCCAGTTTAGCAATCTCTTCCCCGGTGGGCTCCAGGGCATCCCCCTCAGGGTCCGCCTCCTCCTGGGCCGTGGGAACCTCAGGGGCCGGTTTCCCGTGCCCCCTACCTCTTCTCTTTAAGGCAGGCACCTGGGCCATTTTCTCAGGCTCCAGGTCCTCTTGAACACCCTTACTGGCTGCCATAGACCGAGTGGTCACGCAGGCCCACTCAGGCAAACCCAACATCTCTAAATGAGCTCTCCGCTCCACCTTAGCCCAAGGGGAGCTCTCCAAATCGTTACCTAACAGACATTCAACAGGCATGGCTGGCCTCACAGCTACTTGAAGAGTCCTTGAGACCCCCTCCCACTCAAAGGGAACCTGTGCCACCTTTCAGTGGCTCTCTGTGTTGTCAGCGGCAACAACTGGGTAAAATGCATTTGGGACTACCTGCTCTTCAGACACCAACCGACAACTGACAGCTGTCACACTGGCTCCGGTGTCTCTAAGAGCTTCCACCCTCTTTCCATTGATGGTCACCCACTGCCTGTATTTTTTAGTGTTATCAGGCAGCTGGGTCCTGGGGACCACCTCACAGTCTCCTAAAGAGACAAGGAACATCTCTGCGGGACCCCACCCACTTTGGGCACCCATCTCCTCCCCCAGGGCTACACTAGCCAACTGCCGGGGTGGTGCACCAGTGGGTACTGTCTTCCCATACAAGGGACATCTAGCATCATAAGAACAGTGGCCTACTAGACCACACTTAAAACAGGTCTTGGGCCCCTTGTGAACAGGCCTATCTGTTGGGGCCACTGCCTTCTTCTCAGGGGGAGGCTGGGAACCTTTCCCTTGGTTCCCTTGGGGATTACTTTGGGGCCCTTTCTGGAACTCCCTCTGTTTACCCTTGTCCCCCCACTCTTCTGCTGGGGACCCTGCCCACCTTTGGCGAAGTCTCCCACATGACCCTTCTGGACCCGGGTGCTCACCCAGCGGTCCGCCTCCTCAACAAGCTTCCTAGGGTTAGTCAGCTTGCTATCAATAAGATGCTGGCGTAGCTCTGGAAAACAGTTATTTGACAAGTGCTCCCATGCAAGCAAATCATAGAGCGCCTCAAAATTATCCACTTTGCTACCCTTCACCCAACCATCCAATGCTCTGCAAAAGAAAGACACATATTCCACCCAAGTGGTAGACTCCAGTTTTCTGCAATTTCTAAACCTTTGTCTATATATCTCTGGGGTCAAACCAAATCTGGACATTAGGGCTCCCTTCATGTGGGTATAGGACATCTGCTCCTCTGTAGGCAAATCCAACAAAGTGTCCCTCCCATCACTAACAAAGCGGCCCCACAACCCGGCTCCCCAATCCTTCTCAGGGACCCGGTGGGCCAACATTGCAGCTTCATAAGCCCTAAACCACTGACCAATATCCTCATTCTTGTGGAAATCTTTAACTACATCTTTGGGAATGTAGGTTTCTGCTTCTACATGCACTGGTGGTGTGCTGCCACCAGAGGGAGGAACCTCTAACTTCTTGGCCTTGAGTTCCAATTCCCTCAATCCTCTCTCATGCTCAAAATGCATCCTCTTTTCCTCTAAGGCTAACTTCTTCATTTCTAATTCCATCCCAAGCTCTATTTTCTTGCTTTCTATGTCTTTCTGACCATCCATTTTTAGCCTAGCTAGCTCCAATTTATGCATCCTCTCCCTTGCTCTCTCCTCCAGCTCTCCTGGGGACAACACTTTGGAAGAAACACTGCTGCCCGCCCCTGAAGGTGCTTTCCCTCCAGTTGGGCCCACTGGCCCCTCAAGTTGCTCATTTAAATCCTCTGCCTCCATTACTGGCTCCTCCGGATGCTCACTGGCATTCCTAGATTCTACCCAGGCCCTCGGCGCCTTCTGGTATTCCTCTTTCCTGGTGAGGCCTTTCACAGAGATTTTAAATTTCTTGCACACAGCTTTGAGATAAGGCACAGTGTAAGTATCAATTCTCTCTTCTTCCAAAACAATGTCTACAGATACTATGGATGCTGACTTGCTCATGGTAGCAAAAAGACTGGCAGTTCTCAAGAATCAAAAATAGAAAAGAAGTTCCAAGGAAAAATTCTCAAAAAGTATGTGGTTGCGTTATGGTCTGCACTCACTAGTAGTGTACACCAATCACTGTATATGAATCACAAATGCAAGTCCAAATCCTCACCGCTGACCACCAATGTTAGATTTGGGGGTCTCTAGTTGGCATAGGTAGGTACCTGTGACAAATAGGGACCCTTGCGTCTCGTCTGGGTGAGGGGCTGCACTCCTAAAATAACCCCTGCTCACCCCCTTGGTAGCTTGGCACGAGCAGGCAGGCTTATCTCAGAGGCAGTGTGTAAAGCATTTGTGAACACATACAGTAATACAGTGACAACACTACAGGTGGACACCACACATGTTGTATTATAAAAATAAGTATTTTTATATAGACTTAACACAAGACCGACAAAAATCCACAATACTGTACTCAAAAATAGACTTTAAAAGGTTATGAAATAGTTCAGTTCTCTCAAGTTGTAGATGCAACACTTTACTCTCAATGTACCTTGAATGCGTAACGCAAAGAAATCAAAAGGGTTGCAGGGAAGGTGATGCGTCGGTTCCTTACACTCAGGGGAGTGGATGTGTCGGTTCCTTACTGCTGCGCAGGGGAGTTGATGCTCGCTTCCTTACTGTGTGGGGAGTTGATGCGTCGGTTTCTTACTGCTCTCCGGTGCGATGCGACAAGATGGCACCTCGATGCGATACTCTGCTCCGGTGCGATGCGACAAAATGGCGTCTTGGTTGCGATGCGACAACGTTGGTGCGATGCGTGCACGCCCGACGGCCGTGCGGCAACTCGATCTTTGGAGCCGCGACAGGCCCTGCGACGCGCCTCTCCGGTGATGCAACGATGTCCTCTGTGGCAGCGTCCCGCTTCTCCGGCGATGCGCCGCGCTTCGGCGATGCGATGATGACAGCGGCAGCGGCGTCTCGCTTCCTATGCGATGACAGCGGCTGCGGCGGCGACACGCTTCTCGTCGTTGCGTCGCGCTTCCAGCTCCCAGCGACACGCAGTCTCTCAGAAGGTCCAGCACAACAGCAGGCACTTCAATTCCCAGCAAGGGAATTCAGGGGGGAGCTGGTCGGTGAAGTCTTGTATCCCTGAGACTTCAGGCAGGAGGCAAGCTCTAGTTCAAGCCCTTGGAGATTCTACTTCAAGTTGATAGAAAGCACACTAAGTCCTTTTCTCCTTTCTTTGGCAATGAAGCAACCACTGCAGGCCAACCCCCAAACACACAGCACAGGGGTAGTCTCCTCCTTCAGCTTCCTGGTTCTTCTCCTCAGCAAAGGTTCGTCTTGATTCCCAGAAGTGATCTAAAGTTCTGGGGTCTGGGTCCCCCCTTTTTATACACAGTTTCTCTTTGTTCTCTGAAGGCAGAGAGGCCTTTGCCTAGTCCAAAACCAGTTCTGGTCAGTCCTGGAGCACTTTGTTGACAAGACTCCTTCTTTCCTTTCACAGTGTAGGCCAGGGACATCAGACACACCACAGGAGGTGGAGCCAGCATTGTGGAGGAAAGGCACAGCCCTATTCAGGTCCCAGGTGCAACTCCTCCCTCCTATCTGCATGCAGATCTCTCTATTCAGTCCTGTGCTTACTCAACCTGTCTCCTGGAAGCCCCCAGCTCCTGTCACTCAAACTCCAGACAAGGAATACACAACCTAGCAGAGGCAGGCTTGGATAGTTAGGCAAGAAAATACCTACTTTCTAAAAGTGGTATTTTCAAACACAGAATGTTAAAACCAACTTCACTAAAAGATGTATTTTATCATTCTGAGTTCAGGCATACTAAACTCGAATTTCTACCTGGTTCCCTGAGTCAGTTAGGATTATAAGATGTAATAATCTAACTGCCCATTCTGGCCTATGGGGAACAGGTAGCCTTGCAATAGAGAAAACGAAAATGGCTGTAATTCACTATTAGGACATGCCACACACATCAGGGCATGTCCTACCTTTTACCTACAATGCACCCTGCCCTTGGGCCTACCTTAGGGGTGACTAATATGTATAAAAGGGAAGGTTTAGGAACTGGCAAGTGGGTACACTTGCCCAGTCAACATGGCAGTTCCAGACTGCCCACAGGCTCTGCAATGGCAGGCCTGAGACACACTTTACAAGCTGCTCCGGTGGGTGGCACAACCAGTGCTGCAAGCCCACCAGCAGCATTTGATTTACAAGCCCTGGGCACACGCAGTGCACTGTTCTAGGGTCTGACAAGTAAACCAAACCAGCCAATCATGGAGTCACTACCAATTTACCATAGGGAGCACTTGCACTGTGGCACTGAACAGCAGTGGCACAGTGCCCAAAAGCATCTAAAACCAGCAAAAACATAAGAGGCAACAGCAAAAAAAATGGAAGGGAGACCCACGCCAATGGTGCCAGGTCTAACAGAGATTTAATAAAAAGCTGGACTTTTCATGTGAAGGGATTTGAATGCTATGCAACATGTTTTGAATGCGGATCTCTGGGCAACTGGGAGCCAGTAAAGATCTTTTGTCACTTGAGAAATGTTGAAGTGTCTAGGGAGTTGGTAGATTAGCCGAGTGGCTTGGTTTTGAACAAACTGGGGCCTATGGGTAAGAACGTTGGGAAAGCCCAAATAAAAAGAATTGGCGTAGTCGATTCTTTACAAAAACAAGACAATTATGACTTGGACCAAGGCATCAACAGTGAGAACTTTCTGTATCTTCTTGACTGCACAGTTGGAAGAAACAGGAAGAGATCACAAAGCCAAGTGGCAGTATAAGGGAGAGATACTCGTCAATGAGGAATCCAAGACATTTTCCCGATGACTTTGAAGTGGGGGGAAAACCCATCTCAGTGGGCCAGATACTGAGCTTATTTTTGGTAATTACCAGCTCTGTTTTATCAGTGTTAAGTTACAGATGATTGCTGTCGCCACTAGGTAGTTATAGTTAGGTCTGCTTTTCCATAGAAACAGCATTTTCGGTTTGCTAATAACTTTGACCCCATATGACAAATCTTCACAAACCTAAAAAAAAAAAAAAAATCATCCACCTCAGCTCTTTCCTGAAAACGTTTTGGGGTGATCCATCAAGCAGGTGCCGAGGAAAAAAAGGGGGGGATTGTAAAATGCAAAATCCCCATGCATTTTCTATAGACTTCTTTTAGACGGGCTACAGCAAAAACTGCTGTACTGAATTACACCAAATTCGGCAGGAAGCTAGCTCTTGGGTGGAAAATGGTGCTTTTTGTGATATGGTGTAAATCCATTCAGTAGTTTTGGGAAATTAAGTGCCAAATAAATATTGGTATTTGGGCAGATCGGCCAGCGAGAGTCTCAAGAAACTCGTGCGGGAGCGCCAATTAAAAATAAAGTGTTCTGATTGGCCCAGGGAGCTTTATTTTCCTAAGGCCATCTTGCTCCCACAGGAGTCAGACTCCTGCGGGAGCAAGCACTCTGATTGGCTGCCAGCAACATGTGAAAATGTTCCTGGCAGCCATTACAGGACTCGGGGACTTACTCCCCTGAACTTAGATGAGCAAAATAGTATAAGGGGGCAGGTTAGGATACTCTGACCCTGGTAGCCCCATTGGTGGCACCCCCTTGGGCCAAAAAATTAAAAATCGGCAAAAAATGCCACAACTCCACTAGACTGTGGTGGGATCGGAAATAAAAATTGTTGCAGGGCCACATTTACTAACTATAAGCCTCCGGGACATCACCCCAGGGGCTGTATTTATTAAGATGGGGGGGCTGCAAGGCCCCCCTCCCTGACCTCCAGAGGCCCCAGGTAGCCCTCTCCCAAGGCTGAAATTTGATTATATCGGGAGGGGGGACGCGCAGCCCCCCTCACCCGAGCCATTAGAGGCCTCAGGGAGCCCAGGGCCGCACATATTATGAATGTGGAGGGGGGACCTGGGGGAGCCGCGGCCCCCCTCCAGCAGCCGTCGGATGCCCCGGTAATTTACAATATTCGCCCAGTTGCAATTAAAGTGCCTTTAAATGTGCAAAATTCACAATGTTTTGACCGGTAATACTTAAAGTGCTTCACAATCTCTAAAACTGCTAAAAAGTCCTCCCATGTCTTAGAGGGCTGATACAGTATACCATCATAAAATACCTTGGGGGAGAAAAATAGTTTTTGGGGGAATGTGCAAATTTGCAAAATCTACAAAAGATGTCCAATCTTTTCCAAATGCCAATGCATACATGTATGCTCAATTGTTTTCTCTAAAGTAGAGTTTCTTAATACCTCATCCTGCATGCTGGACTGCTAATCTATTTGAGAGAAATTGTGCAAGTGCTACCCTATGTTTTTCAGTTATCTAATGAAAAACTAGTCATATCCTTAAATCATTGTTTCACATTACATCTAAAAAATTCACACTGGTTGAGAGGCAGGAACGACAAAATATCTGAAGTAGGGAGAACGAGAGACTAAAACAGTATGTCATATGTCAAGTACCAATGATGGCAACAACTCTATCAATCCATTTCTTTGTGTTCTCAAAAATGACTGACATACAATATTGTTACTGTCACCTGATTGAGAAATCCCAGAGGAGGGACACCTGATCGCAGGCATCAATAAAAATTCAAGCTCAGAACAAAGAAGAAAGAAAAGAGAAGAAGGAAATAGGAAAAAGAAAAGAGACAGAAAAACCAAGACGTTTTCATATAGATTATAAATATGTATATAGTTCTGCATCTCTATTGAGCACCCATGGGATCTCAGTCCCGATTGTTATAATCCACTTGGATTCTGCTTTTCTCAAAGTCACTTCACGATCACCTCCTCTAATTTTCAGCAGGATATGTTCAACTGTAAAGAAAGAAAAGTTGTTCAAACCCCCATCATGATCCTTTCACAGATGTTTCGATTTGGCATATGTAAAGTCCTGGTTGGTGATTGCTCTCATATGTTGCAAAATGTGTAGTTTCAATTTGTTCAAGCTACTGCCAATGTATTGCTTCCAACGTTTGCACTCTAGAACATACACCACATGTGTTGTCTCACACAATATCCTTTCTTTGATTTTCTTTTTTTCACCGCTAAATGTTTTGATGTCTGTCCGATTTTGTACATACTGGCATGGTTTGCATCTGTGGCATTTTATGAATCCATTAGTTCTGAGCTAGTTCTGTTTCCCTGTCCCTTGTTCTGGTCTATGGAAATAACTTTGTGTCAACAAATCCCCTAACGAAGGTGCCTTCCTGTATGTTACACGGAGATGTTCCACGGTGTGGTTTCTTATATCTTCATCCTTCTCGACTACCTTCCAATTATTTTCCAAAGCTTTCTTGATGTCTCTGCTTGATGTATTGAAGTGCGTAATGAATCTAAGATCCTCCTGATTTTTGTTCCTTCTTTCTTTTGTCATTTTGGAAGCAACCAATTATCCCTCCTCTGTTTCATTGCTCTCGTCTTAGCATCATCTAGTACAACCACTGGGTATCCTCGTCTTCTGAATCTTGCATACATCTGATCAAGTTGCCCTTCGAATTCATGATCCTCTGAGCAATTTCTGCAATTCGCCATAAGGCACGCTCCATTTGAGAGCTTTCAGGTGGACAGTATGTCACAGGCTGTTAATTTTCAGAACAAGATGGTACAGATTTTATTTTCTATATATACGCGTATATCTAGATAGTTTATTTCTCTTTTACTCGCGGTGTAGGTACATTTTAGTTGGAGAGCATTATTGTTAAGAGATTTTTAAAAAAAGATCCAGTTCTTCCATTTCTCCTTCCCATATTAAAAATAGGGCGTCAATATAACATACCAAAAACACCACTTTCTCCATCACCTTCTTGTTCTCTTCCACCCACACATGCTCAGCCTCCCAGTAACCCATGGTGAGATTCGCGTAAGTTGGTGCGAAGGAAGTACCCATGGCAGTTCCTCTACTCTGCTTGTAGAATTTTTTATCAAAGATAAAAACATTGTTATTCAAGCAGAATCGCATCCTATCTAAAATCATTTTAGTATGTTTGATCAAACTCATGGATTGTGTCCTCAGGAAATATTCACTCGCTCTTATGCCATCCTCATGTATGATTGAAGTATATAGTGAGACCACATCTATTGTGGCCATCACATATTCCTTTAACCATGGTATGTCTCAAATTCAATTAAAAAAAATCCATTGAATCGCGAATATAAGATAGTACATTTTAAACATAGGAAAACAAAAAGATGTCCACAAACCTAGATGTATTTTCCAGTAGGAAACAACATAAACTTACAATGGGGTTTATCGAGACTTTTATGGACCTTTGGAAGCACATATATTGTGGGAGTGATAGGATGTGTCGTTGATAGATATCGTAATTCATCCTCGTCCAAGAGATCCTGCATGTGACAGCTGTTTAACTTAGTATGATATGCATGCATAATTTGTGAGGTTGGATCCTTCTTTAATCTCCTAGTTTACAGTGTCTTGCAGTTGTCTTTTGACTTCTTGCTAGTACTTGTAGCAGTCCATCACCACAATATTTCTGACCTTGTCTGACGGTTTTTATGATGATATTGCCATCATTACGAAGATCTTTAGGGGCCCACCAACCATCACCAATCATGTTCTGTGTTATTATGTTTCAACTTCTTATCTTTACCAGGATGTCCCTAAGATCCTTGATCATTAATTCCTGAAACAAATCCATCTATTACCGGGTGGAAGCTGGGGACAAAATTTGGATGTCATTTTACAATTACTGCTTACCAATTTATTCATTTCAATTCCCAACCTGTTACACCATTCATTATCAGTCATTTTTACTGTTATTGCTGAAATGTTTTCCTCTTGGTTCTCAAGATCCAAACTATGTAGGATTCTTCATGGTGTTATATCTTCTGATGTTAAAGGTGTCAAGGTTTGGGGGTCCTCGTGATCCTTTTTCCTAGGCGCCCAAGTTGCAAAGTGTTTTTTTAATTTCAGCTTATGACAAAATTTGTATAGATCCACCCTCCTCGTGGCAAGATCCATTCCATTACAGGGGCAAAAGGTTAGTACTTTATTCAATAAATTCAGATGTTTTTGATTTAAATTTTTGCATGATAAATTGATAACTATCTCATCCTTTGCCAATGGGCTCATATCTTCTTCGGTCCTTATTGATTCTTTACATCTTTGGCTTTTTTCCCTTTGTTTCTTGCTGCTCCGTCTGGTTCTTTTTGTTGTTCTCCCCAAGTTGTAATCCTCTCGTTTGCCCTCGTGTGGTCATCCGTAAAAGACGCATCTCTCCTGAAAAATCCATTCTTTGCTGGCTGTTGATGCCCCTTCATCCCCCGAACTTACTTCTGAACTCTCAGCACTTAACATTCTCATTTGTTCCCGTTCCTGGACTTGATCCATCGTTTGTTTGTTATAATTTGCGTCATAGCAACGGGCAAAAGTGTATAGTCTGCCAGTGGCATAGTCCACTTTATCTCAGTGAAACTTCCTCATTTTCTTGTTTTGTACCTCCTTTTCATATTTCTCTAGTCTCTTCTCTAATTCCTCAAATAATTTAATACCTTCTGATGACTCCTGGAATTTTTCGAGAGATTTCTCTAGATCTTTGATCCTTTCCATAGCCCACACCCGGGGCCGAACCGACAATACTTTGTATTGGGCCCCCTTCTCAAACCTCAAAAGGCCCCGTGGAGCCGACCCCGTAGCTGAAATGCAAGAAAATGGGGAGGGGGCCACCTGACCCCTCTCCCCAAGGCTCAAAAGGCCCTGGGATCCCACCCCCGGAGCCAGCTCAGATGCTATGTCATGGGGAGCCCACCCCCTGGATTAGCTGTTTCCCTGCCCGCAGCAGCGTGGTCCGGGAAACCTGTGTTTGCTCTTGCTTGGCTGGAGCATTTTCAAATCTCCCGCCAAGTGGGAGCAAACAGCAAGTCACTCCGATCAGGCAGGAGCTTTAAAAATGCTCCCGCCCACTGGGAGGGGACTTTAGATCTATTTCCCTGCCGCAGTGATGCAGGCAAGGAAATCTATCTAAATATTGCTCCAGCCCACAAGGAGCAGCATTAGGAGCTGCTCCCTGCTGGCTGACAGCCGGCTGGTGTGCAGGGGCGTTGGGGTTCCCCCTGCGGCTCCTAACAACACTATGTTGGTGCCCAGGGTGGGTACCAGGGCACCCGCCTTTAACTGTATGGGCTCCGGGGGATGGGGTCCCCTGGACCAAAATCTGCTCAGGGAGGAGGGCCACGTGCCTCCTCCACAAACAAGCATACTGGGCCCCAGAGAACGGGGTCTTCATTTGAGATGTCATCAATGATGTCATACATTATGTCCTAGAGCATGTCATGATTGATGCAATATGTGAGGTCGTAAGCAATGCATGGCGGATGTGAAAGTTATAGTTAGCACTGCTAACTATAACTCATGCATTTGTGTTTTGGTTTACTTCAAAACTTTAATGTTGTCACTGACAAATACACCTAACTATAACGTTACTTTAACCTTTATTAAATATAGTGTAATACTTTCTTATAATCAGATTTACATATTGTGACATGTAGAAAAGAGGCATGAGGATATATACACACACTCCTCCGCTAAATGTTATGTAAATAAGATGTATTTATAATGTACCATGACTTACATACATGTAATGCAAAATATATACATTTATTGTTAGATATTGTTTCCCCCTTTTTGCTATAGCTAAAATAAAATACACATATATATGTATACAGACATACCCACATATCTAGATCTAACTGTGTGTGTGTATATATATATATCTATCTATCCAACAACAAGTGTTACCCTCACAGAGGAGCCTTCACACTGGTAGGTTGCGCTTTCAGGAATTTTAATGGAGGCTGCAAACAGCGAAAATAAAACACCTCACAGCATGTAATTTGCCAGCATAGCCTGACGCGTTTCGTGCCTCGCACTTTTTCAAAGGCTACCTTGTGGATGGTGAATGCCCAACAGTCAGTGAACTCATTAATAAGGAAATCCGTCCCCAGTGGGCGTGGCCACTTCGCAAGGCCTCCTGGACTCAGTAGTACATGTATTGCTCAAGTGAGCCTGTTGCGCAAAACACCAAAATGTAGTCCCAATTCAAACCCCAGTGGGTTTCTGTGCCGTGTTCAATGTTCACTGCTGCACATTAATGCCCCCATTTCCAGCACCAGTCCCGATATCGGCGCACGCCGGTTGGCGTCGCCTCAGGTCCACATTAAGCAGCGGGGCTCCTCCACGGCTGGGTTAGCCGTAAAACTTCCAACAACAAGAGTTACCCTCACAGAGGAGCCTTCACACTGGTAGGTTGCGCTTTCAGGAATTTTAATGGAGGCTGCAAACAGCGAAAATAAAACACCTCACAGCATGTAATTTGCCAGCATAGCCTGACGCGTTTCGTGCCTCGCACTTTTTCAAAGGCTACCTTGTGGATGGTGAATGCCCAACAGTCAGTGAACTCATTAATAAGGAAATCCGTCCCCAGTGGGCATGGCCACTTCGCAAGGCCTCCTGGACTCAGTAGTACATGTATTGCTCAAGTGAGCCTGTTGCGCAAAACACCAAAATGTAGTCCCAATTCAAACCCCAGTGGGTTTCTGTGCCGTGTTCAATGTTCACTGCTGCACATTAATGCCCCCATTTCCAGCACCAGTCCCGATATCGGCGCACGCCGGTTGGCGTCGCCTCAGGTCCACATTAAGCAGCGGGGCTCCTCCACGGCTGGGTTAGCCGTAAAACATCCAACAACAAGAGTTACCCTCACAGAGGAGCCTTCACACTGGTAGGTTGCGCTTTCAGGAATTTTAATGGAGGCTGCAAACAGCGAAAATAAAACACCTCACAGCATGTAATTTGCCAGCATAGCCTGACGCGTTTCGTGCCTCGCACTTTTTCAAAGGCTACCTTGTGGATGGTGAATGCCCAACAGTCAGTGAACTCATTAATAAGGAAATCCGTCCCCAGTGGGCGTGGCCACTTCGCAAGGCCTCCTGGACTCAGTAGTACATGTATTGCTCAAGTGAGCCTGTTGCGCAAAACACCAAAATGTAGTCCCAATTCAAACCCCAGTGGGTTTCTGTGCCGTGTTCAATGTTCACTGCTGCACATTTCTGAAAGCAGTATAATGACAGCGGTGCAGCGCAGGATGGCGCAACAACCCACTTGGGAAAAAGATTTTAGATGGGCGGATTGTAAAGCACTCACTTGAGGAACACTGGCACTACCGATACCAGGAGGCCGTGTGGCGGCCACGCCCACAAGGGCGGGTATCGTACAAAATCAGGTGCTTTGAAACAGCAATGACTTTCCGCAGAATTTGAAGCCTATGATAAAGGGCAGGGGCCCGAAACGCGTCGGCTTGGTGTATTAAGACTGTTTGTGTCATTCTGCCTACATACGCTGCAGCTTTCATTAAATCGTTGGCAGATACTTACCTGTGTGGGCTCTTCTATTGAAGGTAACTTTTTGTGGATGGATATATATATATATATATATATATATATATATAAGCATTATGCAATTTTATTGTTGCATAAAATACTGATGAGATGGATTTCATTTATGTATTTTGTTTATTTTTGCTTTGCACAAAATTTGCCCAAAAAGATAAGTGAGTGCTGTGCATGTAGCAACAGGAAAAATACTTTTATAGTGAAAAATGGACAGCTGGTAGGGACCGCAATATAGGTATAGTAGAGGGTCCGAGGGTGGTCTTTGGTGTGCTACTGAAGGACGGCAGTGCTCTCCAGATGCACTATTATTTATCTTACTTAAGAGTAGTTTTATACTATGTGACCAAGCCCTGGAAAGGTGACAGGTCACTTTACACATGTTCATGTTGTTTGCCACATGAAAAGTACAATATTCAGACAAACAGTGAAAAGAGGTAAAGCCATTAACTATATATATATATATATATATATATATTCACTGAAAAAACCATAGGTTTCAGGGACGTTATAGTTACAAATTAGCATTTAAAAAACCTTTGAAATTCACTGAAAAAACCATAGGTTTTAGGGACAGTTATAGTTAGTTGGACATTGCACTCGTACAAAACCCGTGAAATTCCCCCGTTATAGTTAGTCCAGCTAACTATAACTCGCGCCTCATAATGCACTGCTGATGACGTCACATATTACATCACTCATGACATGGTCAGTGACATCACTGATGACATCACTGATGACATCACTGATGACATCATCCAGTGACTGTGTGTTTCTGTAAAGTTTAAATATTTTTAATATATATAGGAAAAGACATATTGAAGAATGAGTGGGTGTGTAAGTGTCTGTATGGATGATTTAGTAGGTGCGTGACTGACTGTATAAGTGAGTGATTTAACGTATCTTACTGAATGCATGGGTTAGTGACTAAACTGGGTGAATGTCTGTATCCGTCTGTCTGTTGCTGTGTAAGTGGCTGCATGTGTTTGTGAATAGCTACATGAGTGTCTATATGAGTTATTGAATGCTTGTCTGAGTATCTGTATGGGTGCCTGAGTGTTTGTGTGGGAGGGGTGTGTGCAACTCTGTGCATAGATGTGGGAGTGGGTGATTCACTGGGTGGATGGTTTCAAGAGTGCATCTGTGATGGACTGTATGGGTGGGTAAGTGTGTGTAAGAGTGTGTTAGTGAGTGAATGTATGTCCCAGTGGTACATGTGTGAGTAACTACATATGTGAAAGGCAGTATATATGTGTGTTGGAGTATATAAATAGCTATAAGCGAGAGTGAGTGATTGTGATAGTGGCTGTATGGATGAGTGTGTGCTTGTATCAGTGATTGTATAAGAGCGTAAGAATGTGCTAGTATTTGTATGAGTAAGTGAGCTGGTGTGTGTATAACTGTATAGGTGAGTAAATGGTAGTGTGTTTAATTATTTGCATGACTGACTAGGTGTGTGAGTACCTCTATGGATGAGTGGCGGTGTTTGAGTGTCTATATAGGAGTATGAGTGCATATGATAGTCCTGTACTGAGTGACCGTAAGTATGAGTGACTGTACGGGTGAGTGAGTGGATGTGTGCGTAGACCTAAGAATCAGTGAGTATGTATGTAGTTATTGGTGTTGGAGTGTCTATGGTTTTGCGAATGGCAGTCTGTAATTTAGAGTGGGTGTATCAAAGGTTATATTAGGGTGTGAGAAGATGCATGAAATTATCACATGGATGATGTCATCAGTGATGTCATCAGTGATGTCATTTGAGATGTCATCAGTGATGTCATCAGTGATGTCACTGACCATGTCATGAGTGATGTAATATGTGACGTCATCAGCAGTGCATTGCGGGGCGCGAGTTATAGTTAGCTGGACTAACTATAGCGGAGAATTTCACGGGTTTTGTACGAGTGCAATGTCCAACTAACTATAACTGTCCCTGAAACCTATGGTTTTTCAGTGAATTTCAAAGGTTTTTTAAATGCTAATTTGTAACTATAACATGTCTGAAACCTACGGTTTTTCAGTGAATTCAAAGGTTTTGTAAATGACAATTTTTAAATGTATTAATTGTTATATAAATTTTTTTCATACTGATTTACTACATTTTTAGAAACAATTTTTTTTACATATTTTATTTTTAAATTACATTGTAATTACATTATACATTACATTACAAAAAATACTTTCTCAGAATGAATTACTTTAGTTTAAATACTTTGCACATAGGCAATAGACTTTTAAGTACAGTAGTTACAGTTGTTGCAATGGGCAACACATTTTCAAACACAATGCAACATTCAGCTCAATGTGAATTTCTAGTTAAATGCAATTAGTTACTTTATGGATTACTTTTCTAACCACAGGACTGGATCCTAGATTCAGTCCTGGGACATCTCCTGTAAACAGTTGAGTAAAAGCGTTTTGGTTACAGTCGTGATTTTTAAGGAATATTATTGTACTTTAAAAGTTGACACTTAGAAACTTTTTCTCATAGAATCACCAATGTTATCCTATGGAAGGAAATTCACTTAGAAGGTAAAAACTGTTATCGTTACTTTTTCTTACTCACGTGTTGGATCCTGGATCCAGCACTGGTGCATCTCCTGTAAACAGTTGAAAGAATGCGTTTAAGTCATACAGGCGATTTTTAGGAATATTTGTAGTTTGTGAAAATCGACACTTTGAAACTTTTCTGCTGAAAACCAGACAATGGATTCCTATGGAAGAAAATATAAGTTACTGGTAAGTACGGTTAAAATTACTTTTCAGGGTCAGTGCTGGGCTAAAAGATGCAGCACTGGGTTCTCTCCTGATAACAGGTGAGTAAATTGGAATTCGTACTTTCGTTGATTTTAGAGGAATATTATAAAGTTCCAAAACTCCACACTTAGAAGAATTTCCAAGTGAAACCAGTCAATGTTAGCCTATGAAGGAAATTCAAGTTACCGGTAAGTACGGTTAAAATTACTTTTCAGGACCAGTACTGGGCTGAAAGATGCAGCACTGAGGTCTCTCCTGATAACAGGTGAGTAAATCAGAATTCGGATTTCGGCTGATTTTAGAGGAATATTTGTATGTTTCAAAAATCAACACTTAGAAACTTTTTCAGCAAAAAGCAGGCAATGATATCCTATGGAAGGAAATTCAAGTTACTGGTAAGTACGGTTAAAATTACTTTTGAGGATCAGTACTGGGCTGAAAGATGCAGCACTGAGGTCTCTCCTGATAACAGGTGAGTAAATCGGAATTCGTATTTCGGCTGATTTTAGAGGAATATTTTAAAGTTCCAAAACTCCACACTTAGAAGAATTTCCAAGTGAAACCAGTCAATGTTAGCCTATGGAAGGAAATTCAAGTTACTGGTAAGTATGGTTAAAATTACTTTTCAGGACCAGTACTGGGCTGAAAGATACAGCACTGAGGTCTCTCCTTATAACAGGTGAGTAAATCGGAATTCGTATTTCGGATGATTTTAGAAGAATATTTGCACAATGGTGAAGGGAGGGGCGGGGCCTGAGGTGACATCTGTGCAAACGCGCCCCGTGGCGCGTTTTAAGTTGAGGGATTAAGTCCCCTTGAATCCTGAGGGTCCCTAGGGGCCAACTAGCCCACCAGGAACCTCCAATATGCGCCAGGGGCTGCGTTGCAGAGACGTGTAGAGAGGCCACACCCCCTTTTACACCTCTCTGCAACGCAGCTCTATGCGCTTTCTGGATGTACCTGTTGGGCTAGTTGGCCTCAGGACCCTCAGGATTGAAGGGATTTAATTCCCCATCTTAAAACGCGCCACGGGGCCTGTTTCACACATGTCACCTGAAGCCCCGCCCCTCCCTTCACCACTAGTGCAAACGCGCCCGTGGCGCGTTTTAAGTTGGGGGATTAAGTCCCCTTGAATCCTGAGGGTCCCCGGAGTCCAACTAGCCCACCATATACCTCCAAAAGCGCCACAGAGCTGCGTTGCAGAGAGGTGTAAAAGGGCGTGGCCTCTGTACACCTCTCTGCAAGGCAGCCCCTGGCGCATACTGGAGGTTCCTGGTGGGCTAGTTGGCCCCAGGGACCCCCAGTATTCAAGGGAATTCGTTCCCCCTCTGCAAGCAGCGCCAGGCGCGTTTGCAGAGTGGTGAAGGAAGGGGGCGGGGCCTGCGGGCCCGATCGTATTTTTTAATTTTTTTATTTTTGTCCCCTGAAGGAGGCTGTGTAGCCCCCTTCCTTTTTCCTGTTTTTGGGCCCTGGGGACCCCATTCCCCAGGGCCTTACCCCTTTTTAAAATTTTTATTTTAAAAAAACGGGAAGGAGGGCCGCGTGGCCCCCCTTCCTGGGCCTGTATTGGCCCGGGGACCCCATCCCCGGGGCATGGCCTCGATTTTTGTTTTATTCTTTGGAGGGGGCTCGTGGCCCCCTCCTCTGGCCATTAAGGCCCGGGGACCCCATCCCCGGGGCTGGCCTTTCCGTTTATTTTTAATTTAATTATTTTTAAACTTTGGGGAGGGGGCCGCGTGGCCCCCCTCCCGAGCCACTACTTGCCCGGGGACCCCATCCCCCGGGGCCGGCCCTCTCCGTTGGGGACTGTGGGGGGTCCCCAAGCCCCCACAGTCCCGCCGGCTCCCCGCGTCCTTGGGAGCCTGCATTGCTTTTACACATGGGGAGCTGCTAAGATGCAGCTCCCCATGTGGAAAGCTGTCGGCTTGGATATTGGAAGAGAGAGCAGGTTTCCCTGCTCTCTCTTCCAATATCCAAAGCAGTTGCTATGGCAGGACGGGGCCGCGAGGCTCCGTCCTGCCATAGCAAACTACAGTTTCCCGGGGTAGGCACCCGGGACACTGCAAGAGCCGGCCCTGGGGGTGGTGGTCCCCAGGGCCATAATGGGCTCCAGGAGGGGGCCGCGCGGCCCCCTCCCATTCAGGTCACAGCCCGGGGAGGTGGTGGTCCCCGGGGCTCTGGGGTCCGTAACGGACCCCCATATTTAAATGTTTAGTGCCCCGGGAGGTGGCGGTCCCGGGGCGTGTGGAGGGCTGGAGCCCCCACACAGGTTTTTAATAAAAAAAAAAAAAGCCCCGGGAGGTGGTGGTCCCCGGGGCTGCGGGAGGGCTCAGAGCTCTCCCGCACCATTTAAAAAAAGCCCGGGGGTGGCGGTTTTTGCCCAGGGGTCCTTGTGGGACCCCCTGAGCAAACCTAGGGGGTCAGGGTGTTTCTACCCTGCCCCCTTTGTGCGCTTTGCGCACTTGTTTCTGTCCCTCGGTTCTACCGAGGACAAAATAACTGCCAACATTTCCTGAATCGGAATGTTGACAGCCAGCTGACAGCCAATTAACATGCAGCTCGTGATCGGGACGGTGCGCGCAGGGTGCGCTGAGGTACGCGGACCCTACTCGGCCATAGATATCACTAACTTTTTACTTTTCATTTTCTCAGCAACTACTGAACGGATTTACACCATTTAACAAAGGGTTCTTTCTGAACCAAGAACTACCTCTTTGCCAAATTTGGTGTAATTCCGTTCAGCAGTTCGAGGCTGTAGCCGTGTCTAAAGTTTCCTATGGAAAAGTGCATGGGGAAAACGCGTTTTGGGACCCCCTTTTTCTCGGCCCCCGCTTGACGAATCCCCCGAGACTTTCAGGGTAGGAGCGGACCGGAGCAAGCCACAAAGTTTGAAAATTTGCGAAGATACGTCAACCGGCAAGAGAGTTATTTCAAATAGAATGTCGCGGATTTCTTATGGATAATAGGTTGTAACTATAACTATCTACTGGCAACCGCCAGTAGATAATATATATATATATATACACACACACATACAGTGTGTGGAATACCTGGAGAAAACAGTCAAAGAAATTAATAAATAACATTTACAGTAAAGTCCTTAGCTCTGAGTCATTTCGATCAGTTAGATTTCAGCTGGAACTAAGGGGGCATGCCGGAAAAAGCCAAGATTGGCTGTTTTTGGCTTTTTACACTTTTGTGATTCCCAGAATAGCCTGAGCCGTGCTGTCAGTGACAGGCAAATTAGACGGTATAAAGAAAAGGGGAGGCAGAAATGATTGCGCCTGAACACAAGTGTATTTGCCCCAGCTTGGTTGCTGAAAATGGAATGTGTTTAATGATGGATACCTCCACCTCTCCTTAATCCCATACCCCGCATGACCTTACAGTGGGTGTAGTGCAAGAAAAGGGGGTCCACAGGGAACACCAGCCCTATCCCTCTCCCACTTACCCACTGTACTTTCAGATTGGAGTTCTACAGCTTGAGATCATAGGACCCGGAGGTGGGATCACAGCTGTTTTCAGACATCCTCTCTATTTCAAGAACTGTCAGATGGCCCAAGCATGCATGCACTGGAGTGCGATCAACCACGAGCGACCCATTAAAGCTGTTAATGTCAGCAACAGGAGGTGGATCTGAAATGCATGATCAAAGATTAGTATTTTCAGATATAAAACTGAGGATCTCGGAAACACGTAGCGAAAGGATGCTTAATGGGGCAAACTGCCAGATAAATATGTCCTCAGCCAATTAATGCCAAGGCGCCAAAATTAAACATAACAAAGAAAAATATTGTAAATCCTATTTTCCTTATATTTTCTGCCAGCTTGCTAGTCTCTGTGTGACACCATGAAACTGCACCTATTCGCTTCTATTATGTAGCATTTGTCCTATTGTCGTGCAGAGCAGGCAGCAGGATTTTACACCAGGTAAGAGTGCTGCTGCTGAAAGGTGCAATCAGAAATGTGAAAACGATATGTAAAGAGCAGGTGCGCTCTCCAAGGGCCTCATAAACTAATATTTGTGGTATTCCCAAACCCTCTCATTCGGTAGATCAGAGGGTTTGCGAACGCTAAAACCCTTTTGAAATGTACAATACCCAATTAACGATTTCAAACATTCACAAAAGGGAAGGAGACCCCAAGGGATCCGTTCCCCTTTGACAATATTTAAAGAAACCTTTTTAGGAGTAGGCAGCGGCCCAAGGGACACTGCTTACTGATAAAAAAGATGTCTGTAAACATTCCATTTATCTTTTTAAATGCATCCACTTTTCCTCTTAGGAAAAAGGCCTGCCTTTAAACAAAAAAATGGTTTATTGCAAAGCAATCACAGACTGGGTGATCTGCTGACCCCTGCAGGCCACCATGCCTGTGATTGTAGCCAGTAGTAGAGTGTCGAAATTTATGACCTACCTCATTAATATTTATGAAGTAGGCAGAATTGCTATTGAGTATTTTGTGAAGGACCTATTAATACATAGTTTGGTTCACAAAATACAAATGCTTTTGGTAAAAGTCGTGTGCAAATTGTAGCCACATTTACTGCATGCATTATTAGTACATGAGGCCCCTAGTTTTGAACTCCTTTTACTTAAGTGATTTAGTGGTGGATTCGATTGAGGGCCTGGATGAAATTGTAATTTAATGTCAGATATTTATATTACAATATTCACTTTATAAGATTATGAGTGTTTTTCTGTACTAGAACATAATTGTTATGCATTTCATGCCCCTGCCTTTATATTCTTATTAGGACATATAATTTTTATCTATGATGTGATGCTGTCTAACAAGAATATTAATCGAATATTTTAACTTTTTTTTCAAATGCTGAAATAGATGCATTTGACTGTATCCTCATTTTTAAAAAAATCAACAAATCTCACATATGGATAAATCACATAGAATAGGCTATTGTGTAGTCATTGGCTGGATCGATCTGGATCTAGCTGAGACACTAATTAATACCCAGTGGTTCTTAACCTTTTGACTTCTGTGCCCCCACTTAATCATTACTGGAATATGGGGACCTCCACTGCGACATAATGGAAATCGGGGACCCCATCTTAAGCAATTTTGATGATTTGAACCACAAAACAATACACAAATATACGGAAACAAATCTTCATTAAACAAATACACAAATGATGAAATATTTTATTTAATTCACAAACAAATATAAATATCAGTTTTCATGGGTAGGTTGGAGCTTATTCAATTGATGCCACCCATACTATATCCAGTTTGATGCACTTGCACTGCTCCCACTAGTCAATATGAAGATACCAACCGAATTATTAGCTTCCAATTTCATATTCCTTCATTGTGAGGAATTCTGACCGTCAAACCCTTATGTACCATAAGTGTGCCAGGGACTGTCCCCTTCTGCCTGTCGACATCTATGAGGTACCTACAACAGCAACAAAGAAGGGACTAGGATGGGAAAAAGAAAATCAACACCAAAGATGGACTTTCTTATTTTTTACCATGGAGGAGGCGGCAAGCCGGGGCATGGACCGATCACGAGAGGACAAGGGAGAAGAAAAGGACGCCGGGAGGGGGTTGTGTTGGACTTGGCCCTTTTGTCTAAAGTTCCCTAAACTTTTTGCTTTTCCCCTAGACCTCTTTTCTGACATAGTGTTGCCAACTTAGATGCTTTGGGCCTTTGCCACTGCTGATCAGTGTCTAAGTGCAAGTGCTCCCTGTGTAAAGTCTAATGGTAATTGGTTGTCCATGATTGGTATGTTTGCCTTACTAGTAAAGTCCCTAGTAAAGTGCACTATGTGTGCCAGGGCTGGTAATGCAAATGCTACTAGTGGGCCTGCAGCACGAATTGTGCCACCCACACAAGTAGCCTTAAAAGGGGAACTCAGGCCTGCCATTGCAGTGCCTGCGCGCAGTTTGTTAAACTGCCATGTTGTTCTGACAAGTGCACCCACTTGCCAGACCTTACCCTTCCCCTTCTATGCACATCAGACACGCCTATGGTAGGTCCAAGGTACCCCCTGGGCAGGGTGCAGTGCATGTGAAAGGTAGGACATGTACTAAGGTGTGTACCATGTCCTGACAGTGAAATAATCTCCATTTCTTTTTTTGCTGTTGAAAGGCCATCTTGCCCATAGGACAGAATGGGGAGGCAGTGTAATATGTTTTCCAGCCTATCTTCCCAAAGGCTTACGATGGAGAGGTGAAGTTTAGTATGCCTGAACTCACAATGTAATAACACATCTTTTTATAAAGGTGGTTTTTGCATTGTGTGTTTAGAAGCCACTCTTTTAGAAGTGGCTGGGTTTTTGTGCTCTAACATTTCTGTGTGTCTATGCCTGGTTGTGGATTGACTGTCTGGATTTGAAAGTGATGGGATCTGGGGAATGTCTTGACCCAGTGGAGGAGGTGAGTCAGCAACAGGCTGACCTGCATCTGGAGTGTAGGGGGAGGAGTAGCCCCTAGAGGTGAAGAGGCCTGGGCTGCAGCCATAAACCAATGGCTCCGGCCCCTGCTGAGTGATTGAGGATCCAGACCCCCACTATCAAAGGAATAAAGTGTCACTGGTAGGGAGGCACCCAGAACTGGTTGTGTTCAGGGGGCACTGACCCCTGTTCAAAAGACTTCAAAGCCATTGAGGGGTATAACTATGAGAGCTGAAGCCCCTGAACTTTGGAGAATGGCTTGATCAAGATTGAACAAGACTGGAGCTACTTCGTGGTCAAGAGGAACCTTTGCCAAGGAAGAAACAACTGAAGAGACTGAAGGAAAGGACTGACCCTTGCTCTGTGGTCTGGGGCTGGCCTGCAGTTTGCTGTTTTAACCAAGGAAAGGCTAAAGGGACTTTGCTGTGTCCTGAAGTAACTTATCCCCAAGGCCCCGAGGTGAGCTGGCTCCCTGTTGCGGAAACTCAGGAACACAAAAGTTTCCAGGAGAGTCTCAGCGACGCTGTGTGCGTGTGCTTGTTGCAGCCTGAGACCCTCGTTAGAAGTGCCCTGTGATCGTGGGCACCTGGAGTCCAAGCGAGGATCAGCGACGCTGTGTGCGTGTGCTTTTTGCAGCGTGAGACCTTCGTGAGGATTGCCTTGTTATCGTGCACCGGAATCCAAGTGAGTCTCAGCGACGCTGTGTGCGTGTGCTTTGTGCAGCCTGAGACCTTCATGTGGGTTGCCTTGTTATCGTGCACCGGAATCCAAGTGAGTCTCAGCGACGCTGTGTGCGTGTGCTTTGTGCAGCGTGAGACCTTCGTGAGGATTGCCTTGTTATCGTGCACCCGGAGTTAAAGTGAGTCTCAGCGACGCTGTGTGCGTGTTCTTCGTGCAGCCTGAGACCTTCGTGAGGAGTGCCCGGTGATCGTGCACCCGAAGCTCCAGGGAGTCTCAGCAACGCTGTGTGCGTGTGCCCTGTGGCAGCCTGAGACCTTCGTAGCAGTAGCGGCCCGGACCGGCAGCCCCGGAAGAGCTGAGCCGCCGGCCCGAGCCCGCCGTTGCCAATTCACAAAGATTGCATCTGAGGTCCAAGTCGCTGGAAGAGGAGAGGAGAGTGGGTTCGCGCCCCCCAGGTAACGTGTGTCGACGCCTGGGGCGGAGTGCGGGCTCGGAGGGAGACGCTCTCGGCCTCTCTCTCATTTCGGCAGCGCGAGCCTCTGCTTCGGCTCTTATCGCGGCCCGTACTGGCCAAGGGAGTGGCAGTACTGGGGCCGGAGCGCGGAGCTGCACTTTTTGTTATTCCATACCCGTGTTGGGGGGCAATTGTTGACGGAGTACCTGATTGTCGTATTACACATTGCATCATTTCTGCATAACGAACTACCTGACTAGTGTATTACGCATTGCATTATTCCTGCATAACGAACTACCTGATTAGTGTATTACGCATTGCATTATTCCTGCATAACGAACTACCTGATTGTCGTATGACGTATTGCATTGTTTCTGCATAACTAATTACCTGATTGTCGTATGACGTATTGCATTGTTTCTGCATAACTAATTACCTGATTGTCGTATGACGTATTGCATTGTTTCTGCATAACGAATCACCGGATTGTCGTAGGACGTATTGCATTGTTTCTGCATACTGAATTACCTGATTGTTGCGTTACGCATTGCATTCTTTTCCATTGCAGGGTGCCTGATTGTTGCGTTACGCAGCGCATTGTTTTTCCATTGTAAAGTGCCTGATTCTAGCATTACGAACTGCATAATATTGTATTAGGACTATAGTGGACTGTTTGGAAGTGCTCATTAATATCGTCAGAACTTACAAGGGCTGGCTGGCCTAACAACCAGCCAGGAGGAATATTACACATATTCATATGTTGGATTTATATCGTGTGGTCTTATCGTATATCTTTCTATATAAACTTTATACTCGTTTTTATAAAACTCGTGTGGAGTCCGTTTGTCGTGTCATCATTGGGTTGCTGTGAGTGTGATTGCAAATACTTTACACATTTGCCTTGAAGATCAGCCTGGCTGCTCGTGCCAAGCTACCAAGGGGGTGAGCGGGGGCTATCGCAGAAGGTGTCCTTCCTTTCCCTGACGTGGAAACGCGGGTCCCTGTTTGGCCTAAGGTACCTACCTCAGCCAACCAGGGATCCCGGGTCTAACATCAGCCCTCCCACATTTATATTTACAGAAAATTTAGATGTTTCAATTTTACAATTTTCTTCTTTATTTATATAGGCTTTATTATTCTGTTAATATTATTTAAGTTTCTAAGCAGTCAGACCCCTTAATAGGCATTGTGGGTCCGCTGATTTAACCAATCTGCCTCTTGAGCCATTCAAAGTTTACTTTAAGGCATGGGTGTTCACAAAAATGTTCCCTAGGGCCAAAAAGTCTGGTGTGTTGTGTGACCCGGGGCTGCATTAATGCCAGCAGGGTGGTGGTGGTGGTGTTGGCGACTGTAAGGTGGGTGTAGGGGAAGTGAAGCATGCAAATCTAGTGGCTGAATTGCATAACGTGAAACCAGAAAATCTGGGATCAATCCCAGCTTCCCTACTGTGTATGATTCTAGGCAATTGTTTTATTTCACTGTTCCTCCTTTTTCTTCATTATCATATATAAAAGGACCTTGAAATACATGACTTTGTGACTTCAGGATGTGCACTGTAAGAAACCTTCTCCTGTGTATGATTTAATAAACTATAATGTTGTCCATGTATAATAGCAACCCAGGCCACCCAAAGAGTGCACATAACCAGTAACTTGCCTCTTAGTTCACTACTGCGATTGTTCCAGTGTGGGTGGAAGGAAGCATGAATGTTTCCTAAATTCATGTTTGAAAAATATCACTTAAAAAAAAGAACCTCAATGCACTGATATAATATGATGTACTAAGGTGAGCTGCATCTTAATGAAATCCACTTTTTGAATTTTGAAGAAGCTTTATCATATTTTCATAGGTTTGTTGCAAGATATCTATAAAAAATAAATTGTCCCTAAAGGTAATTTGTGCAGGAAAACTTAGTTACTTCCTTCCTATAACTGCAACTAACCTGAAAACAAATGCTTGTCCATTTATTTAACATTTGTTTTAATGTTAGGGCTGATTCGAGTAAACAGCAGCCCAGTGTTGCTGTTGACCAGGGGGGTCACATCTAAAGGTCAGGAGGGCCCCATGCAGCCCCGGGCCATAATTTGAGTACCACTGATTTAACGTTTTAGTAGAAGACAATCCTTCAAATGTTTTACTAAATATTACCTAAAATGAAAAGAGAAAAACTCTTCTAAATAAATGATGTAAGGAACCATATTGCTTTGTCACGCTCCTCCTTGTGTTTTTTTGTTTGCTTTGAATATCTTGTGCTTTGGCCTCTGCGATAGCTGAAGTTTCAAGCTCAACCATGCAGCTTTGTGTAAAATTACAGGTATGTATATTTCCAAACCGTTACCCTGGAAAGGCAGCTTCCTGTATGGAGATCCATTGTAGAGCTACACAGAATACAGATATGTGAAGTCAGAGTGAAGGATGTATTGGAACTATGCGCTTTTAAAACATAAATTCTGACTCAAATTGAATGTTCTCCTAGCAGCCTCAGGAGCAAAACATATGAAGTGCTATATAAAATGTAATGTGACATTATATTTATAACATTTAATTGGATAGTGTTATCAAAAGCAAATTCACAGCATATGGATAAGATACCCCAGGATGAAAAGTGATCATGTCTAGTTTCTGCTACTGCGGCAAAAGATATTTTGATGGGGCGCAAACGGATTGCAGACACAAACTGGGACAATGAGTAGGGTTAGCATTTATTAAGAAGGCCTTATATTTTACTTAATTTAGGTTGTTTGTAAAGTGCTACTAACCACCCTCTATTTGCCCCACAGTGCTTTGGAGTGTGTGTACCTATAGTAATGGTGGGTGGTAGGAAAATGTTTTGTGAGAGGGCATGGCTTGACGCCGTGCGGGATGGTCGCTCCTCCCTGAGGCTCTGGTGTGGTTGCTGCGGGAGAATGAGCGGATGCCTCCTCACAGAGGATACTGATTTTGTTTTCACTGTCAGCTTACGTCAAAACATTTGCTGAGCTCAGAGGCGGCATTGTGGTGCTGTTTTCTGCTGCTTTGAGGAATTTTTTGATGTAAAATTGGCAGGTTTGTTTAAGAGAAGAGTACCCTCACCATTTTGTTTTTCATACTGCTCTTCCATGCGGAGTGGTTCTCTTCAGGTCTCTGCTCAGTTTTACTGGAGACCTCTTTTGAATTGCTTTAAAAGATGCTTTTCTGGGAGCACTGTTTTGGGCTGCTTATACTCTGTTCTAACCGTTCTGCTTTTAGTTTTTTTCTTGGCTTTGTTTGATATCCTAACTGGAATTCCATGCCACCATTTTCTTTTTCTTGCAAAATCTTGGCACAATGGTATTAGTAAGAGCGGATATGTGGACAAGGAACTGCTGTCAAACAATATGTATATGCTTTGAGACTACTACTTTGTATATTGAGCAATTAATTATTTCATTTGCTTTTGGTCACAACTGATTAGTGATTCTTGGTCATACATCATAAGTGTCCTATTCAGATATTGCCACAATTTACCAACTGTTTAATATTATTCCTGTTATTCAACAATCTTTTGTGGTAACTTTTTTATTATATATGCTGATAACTCCAAATATGGGCCAAACTAGAAATTTAAAATGACATGTTCCCATGACGTCAATTACCAAGTCTAATGCCAACGTTACTACATTTCATTCTTATTCTGTATTACAAAATATGGAGGACAATATAGGTACCAGTCATGAATTTCTGGCATCTTCCTCTACTATTTCTGCTGTATGCACATCTAATACTAAGGTGTCTTCTAAATTCACTTCAACATTTGCTATTTCTGGAACCAAAAGAGTTTAAAAAGATCCGCCCTCTCCAACTAAATCTAATGTGACAATTTCAATGGAGCTGATTCTTGAGATTAGGGCACTTAAGTATTATATGAAAGATACTAATAAATAGCTCCAACCTTTAGATGACAAATGGTCTCTAGTACTAAACAGGGTTACTCAGGTAGCAAGAAAGGTTGAACATCTTCAGGACTCTTTGCAGACTATTCATAAATTGCAAGCTGAAGTATTATCTTCAAAAAAGCACACGGAAGACATAGAAAATTGCAATAGGAGAAATAATCTACGAATTTATGGGTTTTTTGAAGGATCGGAAGGTTCAGACCTCATCTACTTTTTCAAAACATTTCTCACACAGGTTTTGGACCTTCTGCCTTTGACTTCTCTAACCATACAATGTGCACATAGATTTGGTCATCCTCCTCATATTGCATCATTTTCACACAAACCCAGGGGTTTATCATATACTTTTTGGAGTACCTTGATCTCCTTACAGTTATAAAAGCATCCAAAGTTAAGTTCACATATCCTGGTCTGGGTCTACCTTATTTTGTGCTTAGGATTCTGCGAAAGTCGCATCAGACCGAAGAAAGAAATTTCTTGACATGCACCCAGCTCTACGTTCTCTTAATGTGAGATTTGGTCTTTTCCACCCTTGTTTCTTCAAAGTAACTTACAATAAAAAAATCATCACTTATGAGGACCCTTCTCTCCTTCAGAACTTTTTTGACACTTGCAGAGGAGCAACGATGGATACTTCTACTTTATAATTGCACCTGATGTTATTAGTTTTAAATGATTCTGATTTGTAATGCTATTTCAGAATTATAGCTTTCCAGTTTCGTGATGATTTCGATTTTGTTAATTGTAGTTTTATATGTATGTTCCTTTTATTTGATAATATAATGTTATATTTTTTCTTCTCCTTCCCTAGGCTTCCTCCGTGTGTACAGCAGAACTTGAGTCTTTTTATGTGGTCTGCTTCTTTCCGTGTGCCGACTGCATTGAGTCTCGGTTGTTTTCCACCCCTTATGTGGTTTCACCACCCTCGATTATTTGTTTGTTCCATAGGTATGATCTTTTTGTTGTTTATTATATTCTCTTTGTTCTCTATTTCCTCAATTTTTATTCTTTCTTTTCTATTCTTTCTTGGGTTTCTTTTTTCTTTCTTTTTGTCCTTTTCATATCTATTTTGTATTTCTTTATATCTTTTCATATTCCTTTTTCATTGCCTATTACTTTCAGTTTCACATGAAAACTCTAAGTTTATTATTACTATTTTCACATCTCATTGTTTATTCTTTTTACTATTGCATGAAAAGTGCAAGTTTATTATGACTTAACTCTTTATATGATAACTTGTTTCTTGCATAATTATTACATTATAAATGTCTCTAAGAGTTATTTCTTGGAATATTAAGGGTTTTGGTTCCTCTATAAAATGGCAAAGAGTCTTAACACATTTGTATAAACTTAAAAGTGATATTGCCTTATTACAAGAGACTCCTGTAATTCAATCGGAAATTGTTAAGCTAAAAAACACCTTATCCAGGCACTGGCAAGCGTAATGGAGTGGCCATATTGTGTAATAAACGTTGAGACATTCAGGTTATTTCCCAAGAATCCGTTTCTAATGGCAGGTGGATTATTCTCTCTATTATTATTATTAATAAAATCCCCATCACCATTTTCAGTATGTATGCTCCCACACAAAATGATAGATCTTTTTGGCCCGACATTTTATCTAAATGAATGTCCCATACTGATAATTATAACATTTTTGGAAGTGACTGTATTATGATTTTTTGATCCCTTTCTCACTTCCAAATTTGCATTAACCTCTATACATACCCAGTTTACTCCAGCCATAAAACAAAGCGGTTTAACTGACACCTGGAGAGCTTGCAATCCAACTTTACAGGAATATACGTTCTTCTCTCCAGTACACTCCTTTCAATCTAGAATTGATTGTTTGTTTCTCAGCCTTTAGTACAGCATGTTTTACAATCTGAAATTGGCTCTTTAGTAATCTCTGATCATGCCCCGGTTATGTTGGACTTGGATTTTATTCCACATATCCCTGGGGGTAGGAGATGGCTGTTTAATGATGCTCTTCTTCTTGATACTGATTTCACTCAAGCTTTTTAGGCCTTTGCTAATAATTTCTTTAACGAAAATGAGTCTTCTGATATTTCTTTCCAGACGGTGTGGGATTCTTTTATAGCTGCTTCTAGAGACTTCATTATCTCTTTTGTGACCAGAAAGAGGAAATCTTCTTCTAAAAAGTTACTTCAACTCTTGAACCATATTAAACAATTAGAGCACAATTATTATGTATCTAAATCAAAGGAATGATTAGATCAACTAATTCAAGCTAAATACACTTTTAACAAAAATTTAACAGAAATTGCTAACTCTTATTTACTTAAATCTAGCGCTAAATATTACGGGGGCAAAATAAGTCCAGGAAGCTATTGGCTAATTATCTTGAAATTAAAAAAGAACATACTAAAATTGATGCTGTTGTGTCTGTCTAATGTTCTTGTTCATAATAATCAATGAGGATATTTTACATGAATTTACTAATTATTTTAGCACCCTATATACTCCTGAATCCCAAGCATCTCAAGATTATATTTCATAATATTTACATTCCATCACACCACCTTCTTTTACAGATATTAATTTTGCTTTCTTAGACAAAGACCTTTCTTTTGAAGATACACTTTTTGCTGTGTGATCACTTACAGGTAAGGTTCCGGGCCCATATGGATTTACCATAGAATTTTATTTGCAGTTTTCCAATTTTTTAACTCCCAAATTACATTCCCTTTTTCACATCTTATATCATCAGGATTGGCTGGAGGTTCATTCCAGGATGCACTAATTTGTCTTATCCCCCAAGGAAAACAAGGATCTTAAAATGTGTAAAAATGATGGGCCCATTTCCCTTGTTAATTTAGATTACAACATTTTTACAAAAATCCTTGCTCTTAGTCTTAATCCCTTACTTCCTAAGTTAATGCGCAGGGAGCAATCTGGTTTTATCAAAGGTAGATATCTCTTGGACAACCCTTGATTATTTTTAATGTTCTAAGGCAATCCAGAACGTATAAAATTCCTTAAACAGTTATTACATTAGATGCAAAAAAGGCTTTTGATTGGGTTGCTTGGCATTTATTTTTTTCTACTCTCTCTTGGTTTGGCATGAAATTCATAAATCTTGTTTCTTTGTTATACTCTTCCACCAAGGTGTCTATTACAGTCAATGGTCTTGTATCTTAACAATTCTTCCTGCTTAGAAGTGTTCAACAAGGATATCCTTTATCACCTCTTTTTATTCGTGCATTAGTGCCTTTTCTGATTAAACTTTGTCTGAATCCTAACATTCATGGTTTTCAAAATGGTGAACCACCAATTAAAACTTTCTGCTATGCAGGTGGTATTCTGCTGTTTATGTTGCAACAGCAAAGCTCTCTACCAGATTTTTTAACAGAAGTCTCATATTTTGTCCCTGTTTCTGGCTATAAGTTGAACTCCGGTAAATGTGAGATTCTTCCTTTAAATAAATGTTCTTTTCATGCTGATTTAATTGATTCTAATTTTCACTGGAATCCAGACAAAATTAAATATTTAGGTCTTTGGTTTCATCCCACCATTAAAGACACAGTCTCCACCAACATGAAACAGGTTCTTTATTCTATTACTTACACCTACAATGGAATCCTTTGTTGTTATCCTGGTGGGGCAGGTTGGATTCTTTAAAAATGGTGTGATTGTCCTCATAATACTGTTTACTTTATCCAACACCCCCATCGATATTCCCTCTTTTTATTTAAAAAAAAATTAATTCACTATTATCTAGTTTTCTTTGGAACAGTAAGAAAGTTTGTATGTTTTTTCAAAGACTTAAATGCCCCTAGCATTTAGGAGGAGGTAATTTTCCATATTTTCATACCCATCATACTGCCTTTTTCCTCAAACAAGCTGCATTTTACTCAATGAAGACATCATATTCAGTCCCCCATTTGGGCTGATATTGAACATTTTCTTATCTATGATTTTTCTTTTTGGGTTTCCTCGCTTTCTCTCAAAAACCTCTTTTTAGCTCTCTTCTTGTTTTAAAGAATGTTTGTAAACTTTTGCATCCAATTTTTATTCCTTATAATCAATCAGGGGTTTGTTAAAGCGCGTCTACTCACCCGTAAGGGTCTCAAGGCGCTAGGGGTGGGGGTGCAGGTTCCATTCCATCAAGGAGGGGATCTGTCGAAGAGCCAGGTTTTGAGGTTTCTTGCGAAGATGGGGAGCGATGTTGTCTGTTTGAGGTGGAGCGGAAGGACGTTCCATGCTTTGGCCGCGAGGAAGGAGAAGGAGCGGCCTCCCGATCTGGTCTTTCTAGTGCGGGGGACCACGGCGTAGGAGAGCTGGGCTGATCGTAGGGTCCTTTGGGGTGCGTGGAATTTGAGTCGGCTGTTCAGGTATGCTGGTCCGGTGCCGTGGAGGGCCTTGTGTGCGTGGGTGAGCATCTTGAAGGTGATTCTCGCCTCGACGGGGAGCCAGTGGAGTGTGCACAGGTGCTGGGAGATGTGGCAGTGTTTTGGCAGGTTGAGGACCAGTCTTGCGGCGGCATTCTGGATGTTCTGTAGCTTGCGGGTGAGGTTTTTGTTTATTCCGGCGTAGAGTGCGTTGCCGTAGTAGAGTCTGCTGGTGACAGGGCGTGAGTGACGGTCTTTCGGTGTTCGAGGGGGATCCATATAATGACTCTAGAACTCAATTTTTACATTCCTCAATTTGGCACAATAAATTGGTTAAGTTAAATAACAATACTATATTTTGGAAAGCTTTGTACTTAAAAGGTCTGAAATGGATTCATCAACTTTTTGAAAATAATTCTGGTCTTTCATTCACTGTAGCTCAACAACGATTCTCCCTTCCCTCTTCATTTTCAATTAAATGCGATTCATTAATATCGATTATTCATTCTGTCTATAATAAACTGTCAGAAGATTTCTCTCTCATCACTTCCGATTATATGGCTTCTACCTTGCTTTCCTTCCCCTCTGTGTCACAAATATACAAAAAAATGTAAACTCCTCCAGATATTAGAGAAAATAAGGATGTGGATTTGCAGTGGGAACGGGATTTAGGTGGTTCTTTCGCTATTCCTCTTTGGAATAACATTTGGCTAAAGTTAGTAAATCTTCAAGAGCAGCTACCTAATGTCTTCAAACTTTATTCTTTATTTATAATCATCTACTATTTACGCCTTCCACTTTGCATAAGATACGCCATACTTCCTCTCCTTCTTGTTAGTCCTGTTATGCATCTCCTTCTGACTTTTAAACATATGCTTTTTGAATGTGCCTCTACTTATCAATTTTGGATGAAGGTCTGGAAACACGATGATCTTCCAGTTGGCCAGCAGATATTTACCATTTCGAGTCAAGTGAGAGGGGCCACTGGTGGATTTCCAAACTTTAAGTTTCTGCAGAGAGACCGGTCCCCATTTTATTTACCAGATTAATTGTAGATTTTCAATGCATTTTGAGGTACCCACTGATTTCTGGCATTCACGCTTAGTCGAGCATAGTTTCAGCACTGTGTGGAGTGGATGATGATCGCTCTCCTGTGATGGAAGAATTTCAAATCTCTCCAAGTGCTCAAGGATATTATCCGGGACAAATACGTAATCAAGGGTGCTTATTCCCTTGATTGTTTTGGAGAATTTTGATACCTCAAATGTGTTTTCAACTGTATACTGAATAGATTGAGGCCATGTTTGTTAAGCAGACTTCAGAGTTAGTTGGCCAGAGAGCTCACTGGCATATGGTCTGACGGGGTTACTCCCAGTTGGTGAAGATTGAAGTCCCCACAGATTATGATTTCATAATTGGCATAGTAGCATAGCACAATGTTTAATGTTTCACATAGGTGGAGCATCCTATCCGCACGCTCAGGGCCAAAACTATTGAACAAGAGGTTAATCCGTAAAATCCTTGTCCGGAGATTGTTTATTTTTAGGCCTTCCAGCGTAATCAGTTGTATCATTTCGTCCTGGGCAGAGATTTTTTTCACTTTTAGATCTAGCCAATGCTAAGATATATGGAGAGGCTGCCAGACGGTCTTCCAAAAATATTTGTTGTTTTCATGGCTTGCTGTATTTCATAAGTCAGGAATCATTATAGGACCTGTTGACCAAGTTTCTTGAAAGCAGAGTAGATCAGCATTCATTAGAAGCAAGTAAGTAGCCTGGGTAGCCCAGTAACGTTCCATGACAATATCTTTAAATGGCCCAGCAACATTCCATGATAATATCTTTAAATGATGTTTACTTTATGGGGCTTGATTGCTAATGCTAGGTGCAGCTCTAAGTATCGCTGGATAGAGTGAATTATCACCAGCTCCAGTCTGTTTTGCACTTTCCCTCAGGGGATTCCAGGGCGACTCTCCTAATTGGGCCCCTTACATTTGAAAAAGACAGAGGTATATGCATTTTACTGTGGGGGAGATTTAATTGTGGGTGCCCTGCCCCCTTAAGATGCTGTGAGTGCAAACTTGAGGGTTTGGCAATTTGCGTTGGTTTTTTAGTGGGGATGGATACTTGGGAGCTGTGATTTTAGATATTCTGGTGCCCCATTCATCGAAATTTGGTTTGCTGGCCATAATTATTTCTGCCCATGAGAGCGATTTCAATGTTAGTATTGTCGATTCTCTCCCTTTATTACACTCCTCTCACTCTAGTCCACTCTTTTTCCAGTTTCTTGAGGTGCATTAGGGGGGCTAACCCCCACCAGACATCATTCAAATGCACATGAAATGCCCAGTTCTTACTGCACCACTGATATTCTTCAAGGCAGACAACGTCTTCCTCTGTCTCAGTACCGTTTGTATCCTCCTGCCTCAGGAGGGAATTTTCACTCAAGAAAGCAGGAGCCATTGGCAGAGCCACAGCCTCCTTTAGCATTGATCTTCAGCAGGAAATGGGGAACATCAGTCATAGAGCAACATGTTTGAAGCAGAGGTTCAGGCAGAGCTGAAGACACTTCTCTATCAGATAGAGAAGAATGTTTTTGTGTAGCAAGTGGTGAATTCTCCTTTCCTCTTAAGCTCATGTTTCAGGCACTTGATCTTCCAAAAGATATATGATGGCCATTTCTAAGCATTCCTGAAGATGATCAAATCATTCCTGATTATCAGTTTAGGAATCAGGTAGTTCTTAGCTGGAACAACTCTTGGAGAGAGACCAGTATGTTATCAGTAAAAGTGACATGGCTGGACCTCAAATCTGTTTGAGCTGGTGTTAGACAACTTGTCATAATCTATATATGGGCTCTGCAACTGTTCACAAAAAAGATGGCCTCAATCGAACCCAGTATTCCAAATGTTATTTCACACATAAAAACAGTCCAGAGTAGGACTCTAGAACTGTACCCAACACACATAGTGGCCTTGACAACTGAACACAAAATTCACCACAAGATAAGGCCTCCAAACCTGGACACAATGTGTTTGGTGAGCCACCAGAACTGGACCCAGTATTCCAAATAAAGCTTCTAGGATTTATTCAAGAGGTGAGATGAGGCCTTCAGAATTGGTCACACTATTCAAGATAATGGCTTTAAAAGTAATAGTAATTGTCCAAGTGAGGTTTAGAGAAGTGGGCACAAGTTTGAGATGGAGCATAGGGCACTTGATTCAATACTTCAAATTGGGTCTTCTAAACTTGGGCACAATGCTCCATGAAAGGTATCTAGATTTGGATACAGCACTCCAGAAGAGGCCTCTAGAAATGGACATAGTACTCTAAAAATGACTTCCAGAACTGGAATTAATATTATGTGGTGGAAAACTAGATTCAGGGGGGAACATGGTGGCCGTCAGTTAAGCGGCTGCTGGTGGACGGTCCTCGGGTCCGCTCCTGATGTCTCTGGGGGGGGGCCTACGTTTTGTTTGACCGATGAAGCATCAATGAAACATTGTCTCCCTGCCTTCCTTCAGCTAATATTTTTGTAATACCTTGCCTTTCTTGTCCTCTGGTCGGGTGAAGCGGTGTGGATTGCGGCGGCGGCTGGTGCATGGCTCCAGAGTCTCGAGGGAGTGTGCAGGCGTCTCGAGGATCCCGCTGGGAGGGCGCAGCGCGGGAGTGGCGCCGTAGCAGGTTTGCATGTCTGTGCTTCCAGGTCCGGGGCTCCGGGGGCAGAGCCAGCACTAGAGACTGCACACAGCCTGCGTTGAGTTCCGAGCGGCCCGGGAAAGGAGAGCAACTCTTTCAGGTAGGACTCGGAAGGCATAGACTGGCTCAAGATCTGGCCAGCGGGACTGGAGAGGAAGGTAAAAACCTTTGGAGTATTTTCACACCGGGTACTGCTGCCGGATTTCAATTGTATCAGCCTGTTACTGCCTCTGGAGAAGCGGGAGGTGGCGGTGGTGGAGAGAGGTGAGTTTCATGGTACATGGAAGAAGGTCAGCAAGCTAAGGGTGCATCTGCTATAAAAGCGTGCAGATACACTCTCAGAGCGAAGATAGCTCAATTCCCAGATTCTGGACTGTTTAACCAAGACCCCCTACCTCCAGTAGTTGCAACCCGACCAACTTCTCAAGGAAAGGAGGTGAAGGGGTAGAAGTGAAGGGAGGAGGGTCGGGTCATTCAGGGGGGTACTAAAGGTGGTAGTAGAAGTAGGGGCAGAGGGAGAGGAAAGAAATTGCTTGCCCCCAAAGTTAAGATAACCCCGTCCCTGAAGTCATATTATAAGGTTCTTACTGCCCCTTTTTCTCCATCTGGCGGGGTGGCTGGCCGGGAGGACCCCCGTTTAAACCCCTTCAGTACAATGGATCTGGAACATTCACAAAATAAGCCACTTTAGGCTGCAGTACAAACCTCCTCTGCCTTTTCAGCTTCTGATAACACTCAGTAGTATTGCCAGAGGAGTCTTATGGGTCATATGGCTCCCAGACTCTTGTTCATCCTGCAGTAAAATTCTCAAACTCCTTTGCTGTTCTGGAGACGCAAGACAGTGAGCCGGTCTCCTGCACTGAGTTAATGCAACAAGCTAATACTTCTCAACCTATTCGACATCTTTCCCCCCCAAGCCCAGGGGCTGGGGCTGGGGGTGACTCAGTGGCTGATATACTTCTCGCACTCAAAGAAGAGTTAGGGAGTAGATTCACTATTTCTGAAAATAACCAAGCGGCAATACAGGCCTCCTGCGCTGTATTAGCCCAGAAACTGGAAGAGGTTTCTATAAGAACTGAAGCGCTCGAGCAGGAGATCCCGAAAATCAAGGAAGCTATGAGTGCCTCTTCAGCAGAAATGGCTAAATTAATGAGTCAGAACAAGGAATTGAAGGACGATCTAGAGCGGTTAGAGAATCACTCCAGAAGGAACAATTTGAGATTAATTAATGTTCCCGAAGCCTTAGAAGGCTCTGATCTCAAGAGGTTCGGGATTTCATTACTTAAGGAGACGGTGCTTAGAAGCCCCGCTAATGCTGGCAGCGTTGACCTGGAGCGGGAGATACGAGTTCATCGTGACCCCTATAAGAGGAACCCGGCGAAACAGAAACCAAGGAAAATCCTGGTAAATTTCCAAACGTATACTGTCAAGGAGGCAATCTTAACATCAGCACTGAAGGAAGGAACATTGGCATCAAACGCCCTCTCTAATTCCTTTACATTTAACATCAGGTCCGACATCTGTTATACTACGGCACAGAAACAATGGGAGATGGGCAAGCGAATGGCTGAATTAAACAAACTGGGGGCTATAGCACAACTGAAGTTTCCGACTTCTCTTCGTGCTATGTGGAGCAATCACATGTACATCTTTAGATCGGTGGATGAGGCTGATGATCTTATTCAAAAAATTATGGAAGGAGGGAAGGCTTGAGGGTGGCGAATTTTCTTTTTTCTCTCAAAATCAAGGAGGCTTATAGGGCCAGAGAGATCAGGGAAGGAAAGTGGTAATGTTTTTTTTTTTTTTTAGACCTGAGAACCAGACGCCGTTTTAGGCTATAGCCTAAATAGTAGGGAGGGTTCCCCAGAGGGGGGGGGGGGCACACGGGTTAGATGGGGGGGTGAGTACGGGTGGGGACCAGTGGGAAAAAATACAAAAATGTCCTCTATCTCAACCTTTTTATCAGGTGATCCGCCTTTGGGCTTCGGGTGTAGGAGTTAGGCGATTGACATTCTTTCACATCCTTTCACAGCTAAGATCCTGCGATGGTTAGTGGAGATCTAAAATTCCTATCGTGGAATATTAACGGGCTACGCTGTCCTCGCAGACGGAGGCTAGCAATGAAGTATTTAGAGCAAAGTACTGCCCAAATCTGTTTAATCCAGGAGACCCATTTGAGCTCTATAGAGAGTCGTGAAGTTTTTTCTAAATATCCATGGATAAAATATTATTGTGCCTCGGAGCAGACGGTCCACTGTAAGGGTGTGGCCATTTTGATTAAGCATGGAACAGGATGCACTATTAAAACGGTTAAAACTGACCAGTCTGGGAGATGGGTATCTGCTAGATTAGACTGTGGAGGGTTGGAGCTGATATGCGTCTCCTTCTATGGTCCCAATATAGATGATCCCACCTATATTTGCAAGCTACAATGGATCTTAATGGAAGAAGCCTTGCCAATAATAGGTGGAAATTTTAATGTCCTTTTAGACTCCTTTAAGGATAGATCGAATCAGAGTCATCATATAGGAGCTCCCCGGGTACGTCAGGCCCTTAATAATATGTTACATGATTTGGAGCTTGCAGATATGTGGAGGGCAAAGAAGGGTAATAAGCAAGGATATACTTTTCACAGTAAAAAATATGGACACGTCTCTAGAATTGACTGTTTTGTTTAGCCGCTTTATGGTGGAGAGTATGACATCGATAGATATTCTGCCTAGTCACATATCCGATCATGCCCCTGTAGCATTTAGTTTAAAAGGGTGTCGAAGCAATGAAAGACCTAGATGGACACTTAAAAGATCTGCTTTAGCTGATCCCGAGATTGTTAGAGATCTTAAAGGGGCAATTCAAAATTACTTCTTAGACAACATGGGCTCTACATCAATCGATTTTGTGTGGGATGCCTTTAAGGCATTTATACGGGGGTTCCTACATAGCACAGATACGGCTAAGAATAAGGAGGAAGCATGGGACCTGCGGCTAATAGAGGAGAAAATCTCACAGCTAGAGGCAGAAAGGACAGAATATCCCAAGTACAGAGAGACCTGGATAATGCACGTCAGGAGTTTAGAGTTAAGCTTGATCAAAAATGTAAGTCACAGTGGCTGTCTAGATCCATGCAGAACTTTGAATATGGAGAGAAGGCTGGAGCACTGTTGGCCTGGAAAGCCAGGGCCGATCGTGCAAAAAATCACATAAGTAAATTAATTATTAATGAAAACGGGGATACCTCGAGCAGATTAGCAGATATTCAAGCGCGGCTTATCTCTTTATTTTCGGAGCTCTATAAGGAGGAAATTACACCTAACCCAGAGGACCTTAAGTCCTGGCTGAGGGAGAGATCTCTTTCCCGGTTAACAGATGAAAGTCGTGATCTTCTCGATGCTCCAATAACTGAGGGAGAGATTAGAGAACAAATTGGAAAATGTAAAAATAACAAAGCAGCTGGTACAGACGCCCTCCCTAGTGAGTTCTACAAACTCTTGCTAGATGAACTGGTTCCGCCTATGGCTGTTCTGTTTAATTCAGTTTACCAGCCAGGAGGCATTATACCAAGGTCTTGGAAGGAGGCAACCATTGTTCTTATTTTGAAACCTGATAAAGATCCACAAAAGGCGGACTCTTACAGACCGATCTCCCTGCTGAATGCCGATTATAAGATCTTTATGAGCATTCTAGCAGGGAGGTTAGTCAAACTCGCCCCACAGCTGATAAACACTGATCAGAAAGGCTTCACCCCCAAAAGGTATATCCAGGAATTAACACAACAACTGATAGGCAATATAGATCTTGCCACAGCTCGATCCGAACCCTTGGCTGTAGTGGCATTGGATGCAGCCAAGGCGTTCGACAGAGTCTGTTGGGTTTATCTTTGGGAGGTTTTGAGGGCTATGGGGTTCGGGTCTATCTTTATTCAAAGCTTGGTGAAGTGTTATCAGGGGGCTTTTGCTAAGATTTTAGTAAATGGGGTCTTGACATCTAGCTTTTATATTCGTAGAGGCACACGACAGGGTTGCCCCCTCTCACCCTTACTCTTTAATATATATATATATATAGAGCCCCTGGCCCAAGCCATTAGGGCAGATGAAGCGATCTCTCCTTTTAGATCCCATCAGTATAGCAGTAAGGTCGCATTGTATGCGGGCGATCTGCTTTTATACACGGACGACCCGGTGGTAGCAATACCCAGAGTGGAAGCCCTTTTGTTAGAATTCGGAGCATATTCAGGGTATCTAGCTAACACCTCTAAGACCGAGGTGATGCTTTGGAATATAGATAATTGGGAAAGCAGTATAAGCCAAGAATTTAAATATCTGGGAATTTTAATTGTTAAAGAAATTGAGAAAATACCGCAGATTAACCTGAGAAGAATTACAAATGAAGTCAGCCGAATATTAGCCAGGTGGAGAAATCTCCCGTTAACAATATATGGCAGGGTCAACTTGGTTAAAATGGTTATACTCCCCAAGTTGACGTATATTTTTAATGCCATCCCCCTTACTTTTCCAAAATCGGATATCATTAAAGTCCAAAGTAAGATCATGAGTTTTATCTGGGCATATAAAGGGGCTAGATAGGCTTGGAAGAAACTAAGACGCAGGTTGATCAAAGGGCGGTTGGCTCTTCCAGATCTAAAGTGGTATTGTTTTGCCTTTCAATTTAAAAATATTCGGATGATGCTCTCGAAACCAGATGAATCAACTTGGGGCAGACTACTAGCAGAAATGATAAGGCAGGAGGGTGGAGAAGGTTTTCTATACAAATTCGGTGCACCTATTTTAAAAAAGTTCGACTGAAGGTTCTAAAAAATGCTCTTAGTCTTTGGTATAAGGTCAGAACTAGATGGGGGATAGGGTACTTCTCAGATTTTGCTCCAATTTGGGATTCTCCCGGGACTCCGGAGTTTCTCAAAGACCGTATGGCAATACCGATTAAAAGAGCAGGTATTACCGTCTGGTCAGATCTGGCATCCTCCGAGGGGGTACACCCATGGGAGGCTTTAAGAGCAAGGATTGGAGAGGGCCTCTCTAGATTTAAATATGTACAATTGGTCTCGTGGTTTGCAGCTGAGAAGAGAGAGATTCAGGGGGTTTGGGAGGTAGATTTTTCACTCCAGGATACCAATCTTAAATGTAAAGAAATCTCAAAATGGTACAAAATGTTGGTTGAGGCAGAGGACAAAGAACTCCCCCCTTTAACTTGTATTTGGAATCAAGTATCCCTTGAATGTAATGTTGAAAACCTCTATGAACCATCTCTGAAGCTGCTGTATAAGTACATTAAACCGGCTAACCTTAAGAAGAATCATTTTTATGTCATCAATCGATTATATTATACACCTGCCAGGATCGCAAAGTTTGCCCCTCTTTCAAACCCCAAATGTCCAAGATGTGATCTTACTCAGGCAAACGATATACACATCTTTTTTGAGTGTCCCAGACTATCTCTCTTCTGGAGGGGGATTGAGGAAGCTCTAAGCCGGATATTTGGAGAGAAAATTTGTGTAAATATATCTATGGTGCTATTTGGAGACGATGGTACGTGGAGCAAGAAACTGAGACACACGCATAGAGGTCTATTACTATATCTGATCCTCATAGCTCGAAGGGAAATATGTTTGAAGTGGAGTGATCCCCTGCCTCCATCACTTCAGGATTGGGTTAAAACTGCTTCCACAATGGCCAGACTGGACCAGGGTATCAATTATGACAACTGTTTAAACCTATGGCAGGCCTTTACGGAGTGGGGTAGAGGCCTGGGCTTCGTGTAAGTCTTGAAGGTCCTATGATTACACCAAGCCACCAACCATGGGGCTGGTCCGGTTTGGGACCAAAGTGAATGTAGTGGCCGTGGGGCGCACAGGTTTGGAAAGTGGCTAAGAATTGCAGACGCTTTTGGTGAGATGAGGACAAAAAAAAATATATATATATATATATATATATATATATATATATATATATATATATATATATATATATATATATATATATATATATATATATATTATGTGGTGAATTCCAGAACTATAAATAAAACTCAAGAAGTCTTCCACACTATACAAAAATTGGCCAATGTCCTCTAAAGAATTGAACACATTAATTCAGGTAAGATTTTCTAACTGGAATAAACATTCCAGATAAGCCGTTATGAACTGCACATCACCTTCAAGATTATTCATCCGGTAATTAACACAATACTCCAGATGAAGCAACCAGAACTGGTTATCATTTGAAAATGATGATCTTCGAACTGGGCACTGTCCTCTAGATGAGATCTCCAGAACCTAGTACCACACTCCAGATGTGGCAATCGGAACTGAACACAATACTTCAGGTGTGAGCTCTGAAATGGACGGAGGTAGCTTTGATAACTAGATTTAATACACCAGGTGAATCCTTCAGACTGAGATACTATAATTTAGAGGTAGCCTCCAAAAGATGACACTCCTTCCAACTGAGGTCTTGTGAAATGCACAGAAATGTCCAGATGTTTCCCTGGAATTAACTCAATGTACCATGATATCAAACTACTGGAACAGGGCACAATACGACATGGGGGACCTCCACATCTCATCTGGTCACAGTACTGCAGATGCGGTCCCCAGAAGTGAATACCATACCCAAGATGAGACCTCCAGATGCTGACATAGACTCCATACATAGCACCCAGAAAAGAGCACAACACTTTAGGTGTAGTCTGATAACTGAACGAAAAATGTAGATGCAGTCTCCAAAAGTAGGAGCAGTGCGCCTGGTGAAAGGTCTATAACTGGGTACGATACTCCATATTTGGTTTCAGGTCCAAACAGATGCAAAGAGACGGAGCTCAAAAGTCGCTGAATGACTCAGAACTGGAGGCATTGTGCCCGATGGTGCATCAAGGAGGGGACAAAACGTCAGACACACTCTTCTTTAGCAGGGGCCTCTGAAAGATGCTGTGCTGTAAATGGAACAATATGAAGCGTGTTGTCAGTCAAAACCAAACTATAGAAAACAGGGCCTAACCGTGAGAAGGGTTGTAACGTGCAATTTGGACAGTGCCAGAAACTACACTGTAGTTTGCGAATTATACTTTTTTTTACACTTATGCACACAATTACAATAATTTCTATTTGAATATGCATGCTGTATTTGCAATGTTAGCCACAGGGAGATTCGCCTTGAATCACACCATGTTTTAGTTATGTGTTCAAGCCTCTCGAGAGCACCAGGGCAGTGTGATTCACGGGGGAACTGTCTCACTCATCAGGGGCAGAGTCATTAATAGAGAGCAGCGTCAATCATGGAGGGACGTGATACTTATTGGAGGGCTTAAGCACCCCCGCCCGCCCCAAGACTACCGCGTGGTTTCGTTTTCTTTACCAGTGGATCCTGCTGTGAGATTTGAAAGGGCCTCGGGCACTCTCTCCTGGGCTGGCTGCCTGTCGTCCTGCAGTGGTGGTGTGTTTGGGCAGGGCGCTTTTGTTTCCTGTTTGGAAACCTTGGAGAATATCTTCAGACCACAGCGCAGACAGTGGAAACTAGCTGCTGTCCTGGGCGATGACAGGCGAGGGACACACACAGGACGGTCTCAGCCAGGGGAATGCGCCACTGGGTGCATCACGAGTGCTCCCATAGTCTTTATGTTAATGTTGCACCGCACCGGTACATACCGATGGTGGTATGTACTTGTTGCAGTATTACTATATCATTCTAAGTTGCATATCTCGGAGTTGTAAAACCCAGAAATACCGCAGTATTTCCCCTGCACATGTTCCACCAATGAAATTTGGGCGAGGAAAAACTGCAATCTCACCATGGTGTTTTCTCAATTAGGGCCAATGCTTTAAATGGGCCGGTACTGTCCGGTACGGAGTACCGGCACTTTTTTATTTTGAGGAGGAGAGTCCCGGCACTTCTCAAGAGAAATGCAATACTTTTAATTGGAGAGTACCAGCACTTCTTAGAAACAAGCAGGTACTCTGCTACAGAGTACCTGCACTTTTATTTTTCCATTTCAAGCACTGATTAGGGCGAAGGTCAGTTTAAGCTGAACTCCGGTATGAGCCCCTGTGTAGAGAGACGATAGACATGGAGGAGGCACTCAACCATACCACGAGGAAGGGAGGGATGCACTTTAACTCACCGCACACACGTAATGCTCTCTTGCCGCAAACAGATATCCACCTGCTTATGTTAACCCCTTACTAGATTTATTACCGGCACCCCTTTTCTTCCACCCTCTCTCCGTCCTTCTCATTCATCTATTTCATCCATGTGCATCATTCTATGAGATTCCCCCTGTTTCCTCACACAGAGACCCACTTCACATACTCCTGCTCTAACTATGCTCATTGATTGTTATCACATTTACTTCGCCCTCCCCAGTCTGAGTCTGTGCCACCTTCTCTATCGCTCAACATTTTGTGGTGGGACTGGCTGTGATGCCATGCAGTGTGCCGCCACCCTCCCTCTTCTTGGCCACCCTCTCCTGGCCTCCACCCGCCTGGCCACCCTCCCTGGCCTCCACCCGCCTGGCCTCCACCCGCCTGGCCTCCACCCTCCCTGGCCTCCATCCCTCCCTGGCCTCCACCCTCCCTGGCCTCCACCCTCCCTGGCCTCCCTCTCCCTTTCCCTGGCCTCCCTCTCCCTGGCCACCCTCCCTTTCCCTGGCCTCCCTCTCCCTGGCCACCCTCCCTTTCCCTGGCCTCCCTCTCCCTGGCCACCCTCCTTGGCCTCCACCCACCTGGCCTCCCTCTCTGGCCTCCCTCCCTGGCCTCCCTCTCCCTGGCCACCCTCCTTGGCCAGAAAGCAAACATGGTACAGCAGGAAGCTGCGTAGTGAAAAAATTAAAATTCTGCGAGAAAGCAGAATAATAATGAAACGGGAAAAGCAAGGTACAAGAAGTGATAAAAACAGACTACGCGCACCAGTGCAAGAAAAACTGTTGGGAGGTCAAAAAAAGATACCAAGAGGAACTGTGGAATAGACTGCTCTTGGCAAGCTGACAACGGAATAGCAAAAAATTCTGTCATTTGATAAACTGCTTGTCTATAGGGCACACCCGACATCAAAACTCTGGTATAAATGCAACCATGTGGGGAAAACAAGTGCACGAAATGTACGCTGAAACAGCGTCAAAAGAACTGCTGAACCTCCGGGAGGGAAACTGCAAAATGAACATCTGCCATGTATCATCAAGTCAGGCAATATTTATCAATGACAAAAGGGACATAAAGAATATAACAGACAGCTAGGAGAATCTTTCATTGGTCATTGATACGGAACAACTTGGAAAAAAACATAAAGAATCTAAAATTAGATGAAGCAGCTGGGCCAAACGGTCTACCTAAATCTCTCTTCAAAGGAAATCCTCCTTATTGGGCAGAGTATTTTACACCATTATTTAACGAGCTATATCTCAAGACCTCCGTCCCAGATTCCTGGAAAGGCAGCATTTTCCAGACCATATTTAAAAGTGGAAACCCGTCCGTACCAACAAGCTATAGACTTATAGCATTAATTGATATGGAGGCGAAGCTTTATGCAACCAGTTTCCTTCGGCATCTCAAAATCTGGCTAGAAGACATTAACCTTTTACCCCAGCTACAAACGGGGTTTAGGGCGGGTATGGGGACTCTAACAAACCTAACAGCTCTGACATTATTAGCATTAAAGGCCAAAACAAGGAAAACACAGCTCTTCGCCTGCTTCGTAGACCTCAAGTCTGCCTTTGATCGAGTACCACAGGAGGGCTTGTGGGAAAAAATGGCCACATGGGGCATACCAAACAGCCTATTGAAGGCGATTAAAGAGTTATGCACAGGAACCTGGGCCCAGGTCAAAATAGGAGACGGCAACAGTGTAACGAATAAAGTATTTACAAATAAAGGATTAAAACAGGGGTGTGTACTTGTTCCATGCCTATTCAACATATATCTAGCAGACCTGGCACAAGTCGTACAGAAAATGAACTCTCATCCGCATATATTGGCTCAAGAAGAAATAGCATATTTACAGTACGCAGACGATATTGTCTTATTAAGCCAAACTCCAATTGGACTTCAGCAAAGTATGGATGCCATAAAAACTTACATGGACATCCATGGGTTAGAATTACATTTGAAGAAAACCAAAGTGGTCCGCCTGGTAGATCCCACAAAAAAGAATCATTTGTGGTTCTTGGAAGGGAAAATAGTCGAGGAAGTCAAGTCTTATAAATATTTAGGATTCAACGTGGAGTATCAAATGAAAGGCAAACAACACATAGAGGCGATGCAGACAAAAGCGCAATCTTTGAAAAACTGCTTCAAAATTCTAAAAACGAAACTATGCTGTCCCTCATTCAGACATCTGCTAACTGTGATGAGTGCTCAGCTAATGCCAAGAATGACCTATGGAATGGAAACGCTGAAAGGACGTGAGGAAGGCATTTTAAATAAAATCCAAACAAGAGTTTACAAATCGGTGTTTGGTTTAACGAAAACAGCATCCCCAGCATAGGTGCGCCTAGAGTTTGGATTGTTGAATCAAAAATATCAATGCAGAGGAGCCTTCATAAAACTATGTTGGAGACTACGCTCGTCTGAAAGAGGGACAATCAACTACATGTGCTGGCAGGAAATAGAGAAGCAAATAAATAAAAATAAAAAACATTCCTGGGGGCTACATTTAAAACAGAATATAGAGGAACTGGGATTACAAGAAGTCTGGAGTGCAAGTATTGGGAAACAGGCCTTTTGTAAGGTATTAAAAGACACAAATAAGCACCTCTCATATTTAACAGATAAGACCAACCTGTCACTCAGAAGACACCCCTGGACAGTGATTCATTCCTACAAAAAGGTACAGCCCAGGAATACCTTGCAGCACACTTTTCATTAAAAATAAAACATCAGTTCATGCAGTACCACTTTGGAAAATGGGAGATAAAAGATCTAAGGCCACCCTTGAAGGAACAGATTTCGAATAAGGAATGCCACCTATGTAAATACAAGGAAGAAGATATAGCTCACATTTTTTCGTTTGCCCTAGGTACCTGAAAGAAAGGAAACAAATGCTAAAAGGAATCTTTAGAGAGCTAGTAATACGTACATGCAGGCAAGTGGTTACGTTTTGGCTGGGCGGCACGTCCATACCACTTATATGTCGGGGTGTAAAATTTGCAATATTAAACACGAGCGCAATAGAACATTCAATATAAGTCACCTGTACTTTAAGAAAGGAATCACTAATGGTAAGCATTAAAGTAAAACAATAAATTTGCACAAAGCATCAGCACCTTAACTCGGGGCCTATGTAACGTACAAGAGAAGAACAAAAACTTCCAGGGACAGTAAAATTGAAGATCCATCAACTTAAACCAAGCATTGGAATGGGCTCTGGAAAAAAATAAAGCCAGTGCACCAAAATCCCCTGGGCAACAAGAAGGTAGAAAAATGAACTGAAACATATCTCAATATAATAACACCTCACATTTTAAAGGATGACTCCAACTAGTTTTTTATCATATTTTAATATGGAATTGTAAGATTTTATCGTTTTAGGACAATATTAGGCAATGGTCAATTCGCAAAAAGCTCTTGCACTTTAAAATAAGGGTACTATATTAAGAACAAAGGAAAACGGTAATTAAGTGAGTCAAGGACTTGCAAGACCTGTACAAATGCAAACGGTCAAAAATGTAAGTATATACCACCTTATTTTTTTTTAAAGACTTGACAAGTATTCATGACCAGATTAATTATAATGTAAATTAAGGAATCAATGATTTTTATTGATTATATACCTAAATAAATACAAATACAAGATTTTTATAATTGTAATATTCAAACTTAATAATTTTTAGCTAGGGAACCCCAGACCTGGGTTGTATTGCCTCCTACTCGCATGAATCCGAAAAATGTGTGATCGCAGGCAAGTAGTATTATCTTCATGTACCTACACTTATAACAAACTAACTGGACATTTTGCTCTACTGTAGAGTCCCAATCCCTTGCAGAATTACCCCTTCCTTCCTGATCACATGCAGGATTTGATAAGCTGCTTAATCTGCGCCAAAAATAGGCCTGAGTTTGTTGTCAGTTTCTGACATTTCTGTTAAGTAAAGCGACAAAATACAACATGCTTTTTGAAATGTGCCCTGTTTGTGAACAATAAAGCAAGCCAGACAACTTCTCTTATAATGTCTACTAGGACAGAGTATTTAATAATAATGCTAATGCACTGCCAAACCTGGCACTGACTCTCTTGCTGATTCCAGCCCGGCTGTGCCTCAGCCCCTCAAACTGTGAGTTGGCTGAGTAAATGTGTTCCCTGTAGAGTACTCTTTCCTTCCATCCATTATGCCTGATCTGCCTTGCTTCATGCTTACGTCCACTCTTTTTTTATCTTCCCTTTCATTTTTACTTCCTTCCCTTTCACTGCTTTTTTTCCTTCCTTCCATTCCTTGGACCCTCCATCCTTCCTTCATCCCTTCCTTCTCTCCTCTCTCCCTCTACAATTCTCTATCTAAACCTGCTTCCTGTTCTTTCTATTTCCTTCTTTGCATCAATGGGTGTTGTTCCTTCACTCCACATTTCCTATCTTGTTTACCTCACCTTTTTCCACCTTTTTTATTCTCGAATAATCTCACCCCTTAACCATTGCCTCTCTTCTTATCTTATTCTTACTCCTCCCTTCCACTGTTTTCGAGGTTTTTACCCTCTCTTCGATTGTCTCACTTATGGGCTTCTCGGTCTTTCTCTGACTTATTGTCTTTCAATTCACTCACTACCCATTACACCTCCTGGTGCTTTCTTTCCTTCACTTGTGTTCTTTTCCTTTCTTCTCTCTGTACATGTCTCTTTATATCCACTCTCTCGTCTTTCTAATTATTTTTCTCCTTCTTGCCCTCTTTCTTCTCTTCCATTTTTTTCTTTCTTGCTCCCTTTTTGACTCTTTCTATACCCCTCCCTCATTATCATTCTCTCCCCACCTCTGTACGTTTCTCATCTTCTTCCCTTTCTTAGTCTTTCCGTTTCCTCATTCCTTTTGTCCCTCTTCCCCGCCTGTTTAAAATTATCCACATTCTCTCTTTGACACTTTCCCTCTCTTCCTTAATCCCTTCACTTTTCCTGCCTCCATTTCCATGTATGTGTTCTCTCTCTCTGTTATTCGTCCCCTTTTCAATATCTACTTCTCTGTCCCTCTCCAATTTCCTTCCCCTATATCCCCTTCTCCCCTGGTCCCTATTCTTTCCTTATTTCTCTCACACTCGAACTTTTTACACCCTTCTGTTTTCCTTCTCATTCTCTGACTCCATCACCCTCTCTAGTGTTACCCTGTCTTTCCCTCTCTCGTCCCCTCTCTTCCTGGCTCGCGCTGTCCTTCCAGCTGTTCCGCACTCCTCCAGGAGGCTGCCTGCCCTCCCTTGCTGCTGTGCACGCTGTAGCTTAGGTCATCCCGCCTCCCCTGGACTCGGAGGCATGTGCTTGCAGAGCTGTAACCGCACTCTGTGGGGACGGGAATTCAGCTGAAAAACTGTAACTCTTTCTGTTTCTTGCAGGCGGCTCGGCGGATGGAGCTGGAGGTGGCGTTCCGCCTGCTCCGGGTGCTTCTGTGTCTCTCCGGACTGCTGCTGGCCCAGGTAAGGATGCGTCTCTTGCTGTCGCGGGCCGGGGGTGCTCTCTCGGTTTTATCCCGAGAAGCCCCCCTGCTCCCCAGTTTGCCGACCCCCTGCCTTTCAGCATTGTGAAAGTGCAGCAGTCATGATCCCTTCCTCGGCTGCGCGTGCTGATGCCCAACAGCTGGAGGACATTAGCCATGTTTGCATTTGTGTTGGGGTCTGATTGCTGTGTTCGCCCCTTCGTGCTGAAATTAGATACAGCCGCTCCCGTCAGGCAGAACGAAACTTATTTTAGGAGGAAAATATTCTGAAAGCACCGGGGAGATTCTGGGGCTTACTGGAATGATGAGTGGGAGGAGGCAGGAGGGAGCTAGGGGCTCATCAGCAGACTGTAAGTAAGGACATTTGAACGATAGAGCCAAAAAGATGCATAATTACTTCTCCAATGTTAACTTCATGGGTCATTCCTGGCTGTCAGTGACAGGTGGGTGCGTGGGCTCTCCTGGTAGATGTGCCTGGGGGGCTGGTGTACTCTGGCAGCAGTGTGAGGTAATTGGGACGTCTTAACAAGTGGTGGGATTAGGGGATCGATGGGCTATGTATGTATCACAGACTCCTGTGACAGGTGAGAAGTGGGCTCTTTTGGAAGATTGACTGTAATGACAGATGGGCATTGGTGGAAAGTGTTTTCTGGTGGTAGGAGCCCTGTGGTGGAAGGTGTGGAAGCAAAAGGAGGGGGAGAGCCCTTATAACCCTCTAGAGTCTACTCTACACCACTAGAAAACGACGACTGAGGACAAGGCTCTAGCAGGATAAATCAATACAATTCGAATACGAGGTCGCCTCAATGGTGCAAAAAGACACCCTTAGGGTGTAGATCAATGCTATTCTAATACTCTATTTACGGTTAAGGATGGAGGCATTGCTCTACTGCAGTAAAGATCACCGGCAACAATAGATTATTCTCACAGCAAAATTTACTTATTCCAAATTTCATTTGCATACTTTACAAAAAGGGGACAAAGCGACAACTGATAAGCACATTTATAAAGCATATACTCTTATAAAGGTTACTGATATTTATAGGAGAACACCAATGTTATGAAAAGACTATATTGTCAAGGTAGACAATGTATCTGCAATGACGGACAATCAACCCTTGTTAATGGTGACCAAATAGTAACCGTCTCCAGGTAGGAGCGCCTAATTTCAATAGACATGCTAATACAGTGAACAACTGAGTTGCATAAAACTGTGACTACATCATTGGTCTATCACAACATCTTAGATTCTGTATTTGCTTTTATTATTAAGTGTTGATCCTGGAAGATGTAGGTCGATGCATTTCGGGCTATTGCTTTATGGCCACATTTCTGCCTATTGCTTTATAGCCTCTTAAGGACTTTGCGGAACAAATGTTACCCAAACTTAAATCAAAAAAACTCATCAGTTGAATGCTTCAACAGAATAAAAAGCAAGAGGATGGTGTGTGGTATCTACACATGTTGTGTCCATGTGCTAGTAAACTAAGTGACAAGCATGCAGACCACTGACCTCCGTGGTCAAGGAGGGAGGTAGAGTGAATTTAAAAAGAATTATATGTGGTGGAAGGAGGGCGGTGGTGGAAGGCTCACTCTGATGATGGGTCAGCTGTGGCAACAGATGAGTTTTGATGGTTGGTGGGTTCTGGTTTCTGGTTAGCTGTGGTGGTGTCTAGTATCTGGGAACGATGTCGGTAGGTAGTCTTTGATAGCAGGTGAACTCTAGCAGTAAATGGCCTCTGGAGACAGGTGAGATGTAGTGATGGAGGCCCTGGTGGTAGTCAAACTCTGACATGTTTGCTGTAGTGCAGTTTGGGGACCCTGAGGGCCGGCGAGCTCTGGTGACAGCTGGCTAATGGCAGAGTTTCTGTTAGCAAGTGATCTGAGGTGGTAGGTGGGGTTTTATAGCAAGTGGGCTCTGGAGGAATAGGGGCTGTGGAGGGATTGCCCAGTTTTGTGCTCTCTGGTGCCAAATTCTACTTGGGAGGTGGGTTCTGGTGGCAGATGGCGTTGCTGTTAGAAAACTAGGCATCACGTTGGGTGAGACTTTTTTTCAATTGTGTTTATCAAATTCAGTAATAAATGTGTGAGCAGTCACTTCATGCAATTTAAGTAACTGATGTAAAGGCTTCCGATTTTGAAATAGATTCTATTAGGTGGTTATAGATTTTGACTACAGAAAAAATGTAGGCAAAAGCGAATCACATGTTATTGATTTCATTATGGAAGTTCTGTGGTCCGACCACAGGTCATGCTCTTTCACCTGCTTGTGGAAAAGGTTAAGCCCCTTATTCAGTCGGCCAGGAAGACAGCCTAGCGTGCCTGTTCCAAACTGGACAGTGGAAAACTAAAAACCTACCTGGAATCCACTAACCCTAAGGTCCAGCTTGACAAGTGTTGATGATGTCATTTGTCATTTTAATTCCTGAATTTCTAACGCCCTAGACGTGGTACCACCTCTGAAAAGTGCTAATATGCATCAGAAAGTTTCATCTGCCCTATGGTACTCCCATCAATTTATGCTAGCCAGAAGGAAAAGCAAAAAGTTAAAAGGTACCTGGAGGCTTACTTATGCTGAAGCAGAGAAGGATGCTTATAAGCAAGAATGTAAGGCCTACAAAGATTTGGTAAAAGCCCCTAGACACAACAGTTATCAAAACGAAATCCTATTGAACAAAAATCCCACAAAATATTTTTTTTCTGCTTATAAATCTTTTGTGAAAGACCAGACCTGCACATCCAAACTCTCCCAACTCAGTCTTTGCTCTGAGCTAGCTGGGTTTTTCGGGATAAAGTCACTGTATGTTTATCCTCTTTTACACTGTTGCCGTAACAGTGGAGCTCCATCAGTGTGCAGTCCTTCCTTTCACCTCCTGGTCAAACTTTATTCCTATAACTGAAGATGTTGTAGCTTCCAAAATCATGATTACCAACTCTGGCTCTCCTCTAGATCCCTGTCCCATTAGGGTTTTTAAATCTTTAGCCTCCAACTTCACCCCAATGATTACTACCATTTATAATAGTGCACTGTTCCCTCATTTTGTAAAACAGCACTGTTTTCTACTCGATTTAGAAAGATACCCTGGAACCTAACATCTCAGCAAACTATCACCCCCATCTCCCTTTTCCCTTTCTTCACTAAGATCCTGGAAACCTGGAAATATGCAGATATCTTCTTTTATTGAAGAAAATAACATTCTCAATTAATTTCAATCAGGTTTCAGGGCATCATTCAGCAAGGAAACAGTGCTTACTGCTGCTGCAAATTATACCTGCATGATCATGGATGAAGGGAGGACTGCAGCTCCATGCTTCTTGATCTGCCAGCAACCTTTCACACAGTCTTGCATACTGTTCTCCTGCAGAGACTTAGCTCTATTGGTATTCGGGGCAGTACCCTCAATTGGTTTAAGTCCTTTTTGAAAGACAGAACACAGGCTGTTCAAATTGCATCATAATCTAATTTTAAAGATCTAGTTTGCGGAGTCCCTAAGGGATCCGCTTTCAGCACGCACAGTTTTTAACAGTTATTTTGCCCCACTGGTTGGCTTGATCACTTCTTTTGACTTCCAGTTTTATGGCTATGCAGGCGACACTCAAATTGTTGCCCGAATGGAGGGTAATCTTAGCCACCAGCAAGATCACTTTAAAGGCTGCCTTGTGGAGGTGGCCAGCTGAATGATCAGCAATTTGTTTGCAACTAGACTCTGATTAAACTAAAGTATTAGTGTTTGGGAGTCCATCATGTTGGTCCTCCTCCTTGTAGCCACAGTCACTAGGACATTGTCCTCGCCTGGCAATTACAGCCCGCAATCTGTAAATCCTATTTGATAACAAAGTGCCACTTGAGCCTCATATAAGGAAATTCATGACCACTTGCTTCCTGATTGTGAAGGAGTTAAAAAAGATCTTGCTGTTTATCACCAAGCAGTCTAGGCATTTACTAATACAAGCTCTGATTATCAGTAGGATGGACTACTTCAATGCGTTCGTTGTCAGGTAGCCTTCCAGGCTCCTTGATACACAGATTGCAGTTAATTCAGAATGCTGCAGCTCGAATAATATTTAGGATTTGGAAATTTGTCAGCACCTCGGCACACATAAAGAAACTGCATTGGCTGCTGGTACAGAAGAGATGCTAGTTCAAGGCCCTTTGTATGTGTCAGAAGACCTTCTACTCGCAGCATGCCACTTACTATATTTTTTCCATGTTTAAAAAGTACGTCCCTTCTAGACTGCTGCATTCCACATCTGCTAATTTGGTAGTTGTGCCTAAGTGCCGCAGGGCAAGAATGAGTAGATGTGCTTTTTAAGTGGTTACAGCACAGACATGGACCAAACTGCCTACAGAGTTACTTTCTGAACCTAATATGTTAAAATGTTGCAATGTCATAAAAGTACATCTATTTAATGGATGTATGATGCTACATCGCAAACGTTTACATCGCAAACATTGACATCGCCGTTTTGACATCGCATACACATTCACAACGCACACTTTCACAACGCAAACCATTAGTTCGCTTCCCCATTAAAATGCATACAAAACACAATCACAACGCACACAAACACACTGCACGCTTTAACATCGCGACTTTTTCTCCCGACCCTAAACTAAACTCCCCCTTACGCCTAAAGCCTAAAACACTGTCCTACACTACGACCAGACACTGCCCTAAACCCTAAACACTATAGTCTAAGCACAATCCCCCTTAAGCCTAAAACACTGCCCTACACTACGACCCCCAGACTCTGCCCTAAACACTACACTCTAAGCACAATCCCCCTTACGCCTAAAGCCTAAAACACTGCCTTACACTACGACCACCAGACACTGCCCTAAACCCTAAACACTACACTCTACGCACAATCCCCCTTACCTCTCTCTCCTCGCGTCGTCCGTCCCGGTGCTTGCCTCTGTCCGCGTCCGACTCCCGTCCATTACACCACATGCGATTTAAAAGCACATGCGTTTTAAAAGCGCATGCGATGTAATGGGACGCGTGGTAATGGTCCACGTCGTAACGTCGCTTGCGTTGTAACGCTTGCGACGTAAACGCATGCGATGCAACGCATGCGTTGTGATGGGTGTTCGCCCTATTTAATGAACTGTAAATCCCATTCACCCTTTATAGTGCCAGGATATGTTCTTTAGGTTAACTAGAATGCTTATATGCCTTATATCAGTGCTAGGACATCTTAGTTTAATCACACGCTTTAAAACCAATAAATAAATTAACTCCAAAATAAAATAAAGTATTTCACGCACTAATGCTGTGCTTGGCTAACAGCCACATGTGGGAATTTGGACTTGTGGTGGGAGGATCAGGACTTAGAATACAGGCCCAGTGTCTTACCCCCACAGTGCATAAACAATGACTGTGCATAACTTGAGTTAGCTGTCCAAGGAGAGTTGGTTGAAGGGACTAGCCAGAGGGAAGGTCCTGTAGTCAACGTCGCTGCTGAAGGCTGTGTACAGCAGGGGTTGGCTGTCTGCACATGGCCTGGCCAGAGGGAGGGCTTGTAGCAAACCCCCTGCATATGGCTGAAGACAGTACACTGCAGGTGTTTGGCACAGTGGCTGGCCAGAGGCAAACCATTGCAGTCTACCTCGCTGCACATGGCCGAAGACTGTGCACACGGTGAAAGCTTTGAGCCACGGGAATTGGCAGCCTCGGGTGGTTTGGATGTATGGCCTGGATGGCTGGAGGTCAGGACCTGTGGCCAACTCCCTGCTCTGCACAACCAAAGTCCATACGCATCTCAGATTGGACATGTACAGAGTGTTGTTTACAGGGCGTAGCCTCTGGCCAAGCTCTGTGGCCAACACCATCTGTGCATGGCTGAAGGCTGCGGGTGATGTCAGCCCACCTCTAGCTGGGCATATTGGCTGGTCAAAGCCTGCGGCCACGCCCCACCAAGCATGGTCAAAGGCCATGCTCAAAAAGGGGAGTGTTGTGCACAGGTCCAGGCCAGAGGCCAGACCCTCTATCAAGCTTACATTGTGCAAGGCCAAAGGCAGTGTACTGTGGGTGGTGTTCACCCCCACTGCACATGGCCGAAAGACTGAAGGTCTGGCCCTGCAGGCAACCCCACAGCCATAATTTGCCCATCAAATGCAATGTTTATGGCCTCAAAATATTTATACCAATAAATAACACCTAAAAGAGAAATGCAAATAAACAACAACACATAATCAAGGCACATAATGATACTAGTAAGGGTGTTATGATACGTAATCTTATCTGTAAGATTATTTACATAAGTATCATTAAGGGTGAGGTCATGAGCATTGCATTTGCAAGGTGTGTGTGTGTGTGTGTGTGTGTGTGTGTGTGTGTGTGTGTGTGTGTGTGTGTGTGTGTGTGTGTGTGTGTGTGTGTGTGTGTGTGTGTGTGTGTGTGTGTGTGTGTGTGTGTGTGTGTGTGTGTGTGTGTGTGTGTGTGTGTGTGTGTGTGTGTGTGTGTGTGTGTGTGTGTGTGTGTGTGTGTGTGTGTGTGTGTGTGTGTAAGTAAAAATATATATAGCAGACTTCGCCTCACAACATCCAATTCTTAGGAAATATACGAAAGCGGACCCAAAATTCAGTGCATAGGATTTTATTTGATGCCCTGCCCCGCCGCTGGGAAGGCGGATCCCCAATGTTCGGACACACGAGCATTGAAAGGCGCAAAGGGGGCCTTTGCTGCCGGTAGATATTGGCAGCAGTACGGTTGTTTCCACAGCGCTTCCACCCACTGGGGTAAGAGATTCAACATTAACCCATTGTGGTAGAATTGGGACATGGATTCATCAGCACCCACTTGGGTTTGATAAAGGGACTATAAGTACTTTGGCAGTAGATAATATGGACTACAGGAACCATGATGCTATGCTTTGCCTACAACCACTGGGGTGGGTCTTATAAATCAGCTATTCCGACTAAAGCCAAATGTCTCCATGTATTTTGCCAGTGATCAAGAGCAGAGAGAATGCTCGAAACGCGTGTGGCACCTTCGACGCGTGAGAAAGGCTGTTACTGCTGCCGCCAGTGGTGTTTGTGTGATTACCTCTTCGATGGTGGCATCTTCAGTGGGGCAACCTTTATATATATATATATATATATATATATATATATATATATACTTACTTGCCATAGGACTAACTACTTAAATTGGTATGAATATAAGCCTTGTACTCTCATGGTAGGCACATGGATGGAATTGGTACTTGTCACTTTGGCCTATATAATTATCAAATCCAGCATATAGCCGACAGTACCCGATACAGTTCTCTCCCTTTTCAAAATTCTTTAAATCTCCCAATTTTTCTTGGATATTGTAATTTGTTTCTAATCTTATTTTTCAAACTTTATGGAATGAAATACAAATTTGCCTCCAGCCCTTTATACATCTTCCTCCTTTGAGCAGGGAATGTGCGAAGTTGAATACTTCATTCTCATTAATCTCCAATTAATCACATTGGTTAAACATGTGGACATTAAACAGTAGATTTCTCTGGGATACCAACTACATCAATCAAACTACACTATTGTCATCTTGTTAGCTATGTGTACTTTGCCATTATTCAGAACGAAGGGAAAATCCAGTAAATTATTAATTATTCTTTGAAAATTAAAAACAAAAAATTACCTGTGTGATACAATTTGGAGAATTTTGGCAATATATTTGAAACTTCACGATTAAACTTGACTGTGTAGTGTAAAATATGTAAAAATATATATTTATATGTAAACATATGTGTATGCTTCTTTTAAATGTGGAGGTTATTTTGGCGGAAATTTTCCCTTTAAATGTCTTGTCCACACACTAAAACTCTATGACCCTGTTGAAGTCTCCAGCCGAAACGCGTTGGTCTACTTGCTGCACTGTTTGTGGATATGAAAATTCAATAAAAAGGACTACTTACAAAATTTCTGGTACCTGGCTGTGCTGCTTTCTTCAAAACCCTCGGATTGTTGGGGGGGGGGGGGTTGTTGTCTTAAAGAGTGTTTGTATATATAGAGCACATCCCCAGGACACAGCAGTTTCTGACAAGGTGAGCTCAAAGTCTGCTTCCAGCATGTGGGAATTTTAAAAATGCCTCCCTTTTAAAGTAGATAGGGCCTTGGGAGATGGGGCCCCCAGGGCCTAATAAGGCTCTGGGACGGGCGCCACATGGCCCCCCTCACCTGGCCCCAATTTCGGAGAGGACATTGGAGCCAATGCTGGACTGCCTACCCCTCCCGAAGACGGGACATGTCAAAGGAAGCTAAACTTTCTAGCACAAGTTGTCTTCCAGGAGGAATGGGGGTGGGGAGGGGTTGGCATAAAATAAGAAAAGAGAGATTTGCGGTACTGGTTCTAGTCGGCTACGGTGCTGCGCAGCATTAACTGGAGACCCTCTGAGTCTTCTAGGCAGATGTGCACAGGACCATGACCTATGATTTTGTGAAGACGCAATGCAAATCTCTTTAAGAAACACAGCAAGAAAACAGAATACCCGGAACCACGGATTGGAGCTATATACTCCCAAGGAATAACTTCAAATACGGATTGGAATTACTGGAACTCCCAAGGAAACACTCAAAACATGGGTTGGAGTTTCTGGCACTTCCAAGGTATACTAAGAATACAGATTGGAGCATAACACTCCCAAGGTAAAAATAGGCATACAGGTTGGAGTATGACACTTCCAAGGTGTACTCAGAATAAAGATGGCACATGAATCAAACGCTCCAAGGAGAATTCTCTAGGCACAACTGTTCATCAGAGAAACATGGAGCAAAGTCTCTAGTCCTTGTATAAACACAGTTCAAAGGCAAATGGCCTAAGGAAGGGTCCGGAGCAAGAACAATCAAGGAACTGGAGGGAAGTCACTGAGAGGAAACTTGAAGACAAGTCTATAGTCTTGAAGACGCCGGTACTCCGGCCTGCTTACCACTATTAAAGGATAGTGCATACTAACTTGATATCAACTATTTAGCCTAGTACTTCAACTTGTCCTAAGTTCAAAGAAGGTCTTGAGGTCTTTACTCAGGAAGTCATAGAGGCACTGGAGAAGCTGATCAGGAGGCAGAGGTGAAGGATGCGTTGAGGGAACTGGAGCCAAGGGAATCACCGGAGGAGCTTTAAACTGCAGCCGAGAAGAGCGCTGCTCAGGTCTCTTTGATTCTGCAGGTGAGTGGGAAGGCAGGAAGATAGTTCCACAGGAAGTGTAGGCCAAGCAAAGAATCGGAGTTAGGCAGGAGTTTATATACCCTGTAGAAGGCTCAAAGAAAGTAGCTATGTCACCTGGGGCACATGGCCTTCTGGAAGGTTCTCGAACCTTGGAGAAAAACACGTGTTAGTAACCTCGCTTTGACCTTACAGGAAGGGCAGGTGCATCGTGAACATCAACAGGAAACTAATGTATCCTTCTTGCTCGGATGTGCACGATGGAAAATAACACCAGGCCCTAGTAGCAATGAATGCAAGGCATTCTATTGTCTCACAGGATACTGGGGAAAGCTTGCACAGACTCAAAGAGAAAACACGCCAAGGCCCTAGTAAACAACAGGTGCAAGGAGATCTATGGGTGCGCAGGTCTTTGGGTGGTGGATCAAGTGCCCGGGAATCACAGGTTATGGGGGAATGCATGCAGGGGTGCAAATGCAATGGAATCACAAGGGTGCTGGGGAAACATCGGTCATGGGGGTGCTGGGGGAGCATCAGACATGAAGAATGCTGAAAAACATCAGTCATGAGGGAGTTGGGGTACAAGGATCATGAGGATGTGGGAAAACATAAGTGATGATGTCATAGCGTGCAAAGGGAGCCAAAGGGGTAAAGCATCATGAGCCCTGTGTGCTAGACCACTGCACAGAGGGGGTTGTGAATATATATTACTTGGATTGCAGAAACACATATATATATATATATATATATATATATATATATATATATATATATATATATATATACACTCAAACACGACTGGGTAGTTACAGTTAGGTCTGCATGTGAATAGGAAATGCCTTTTTTGGTTTCTTAATAAATTTGGTACCATTCGGTGAAATTTCACAAAACCTTTCGAAAATATTATCTTTTTTGACTAGTTTCTTCATGGAAAGTTTTGGGGAGATCTGTCATGCGGGGCAAAGAAAAAGGTGAGGTCCCAAAACACAAACTCCCAATGCATGATTCATCCATTTTTTGTAGGCAACGCTATGGCAAAAAACAATGAACAGAAGTACACCAAATTTTGCAGGATGCTAGATCTTGTTCCAGAAAGCGTGTTTTTTGTGATTTGGTGTAAATCCTTTCAGTAGTTTTTGAGAAATTGGGGATCAAAAATGTTTGTGTATCTGGATGGTTGGATTTGGGGGATTGTTACAAGAGTCCCCCAGATCCAATTTAAAATCATAGATCATTCTGATTTGGCACAAGGGGGAAAAACCCTGGGCCATTTACTCACCTGTGAGTCAGGCTCACACAGGAGCAAGCACTCTGATTGGCTGCCAGCATCATGAGAAAAAACATTGCAGGCAGTCATTACAGGACTTGGGAGTTTTTATGGCCCCCCCGGGACCAAAGTAAGTATTAAAGAAAGCCACGATCCCGCGATTTCAGCTTTAAAAAAAAAATTTGAAATGCCGGCCATTAGCTGCCGTAAATAACAAAGGGGAGGGGAGTGCATCTTGCCCACCGTCCAAGTTTCATCAAAGTACCGGTGACTCCATCTCCCAGTGCCAAAATTTAAGAATAAGGGAGGGAATGTGTGGCTCCCCTTCCTAGGGCTATTATGGCCTTGGGGACCTCATCCCCTAGGGCCAGTACAATATTCAAGGGGTGGAGGGTACGCATCGTGCTCCTTCCACTGCATCGCTGAGGCCCCAGGAACACCATCCCTTGGGCTGATTAAAAATGGAAGGGGAGGGGGTGTGCTTTCCCTCTCCCCAAGCCTTTGAAGGGCCTAGGGACCGAATTCCCTGGGGCCGACATTAAAGTATAGAGGAGGATGGCCCGAGGCCCACTCCCAAAGCCTCCAAAGGCCCAGGGGACCCCATCCCCTGGGGCCTGCTCTAATGTGGGATCCCAGAAAGCCCCATAGTGCCCTGCTTGGGCTTTGTAGTCCTCTTTTTAATCACGGTGGTGCCCCTATAAATGGCAGGGACCCCCGCCAAGCATTTTTTTAAAATGTTCTAGAGGGCTACAGGGAGCAGAGCAGCCGCCCCAGCAATACTAACAAAATCACAGTAAGTCTCCAGTGTCATTGAAGGAGAGCTTATCATATTTATTTTAAAGCCATCTGCGCTGCAGCTGTATGTCTTCAGCTGGAGTGTGGGTGGCCTCTTGTGGTTGGTTCTATGGCTGCATTTTGTGGCCTGAACAATGTTAACATTCTATTAAACATTTACTGTGTGTGAATTTATAAAATATACATTTGAAAATCGTTATTGGTGCTTATCCGAGAAAGACAAGTTCTGCTTTGTATATGTTGATGTGCTGACCTCTTGATAAAGCCAATAGGCCTTCTTTTTATATTTTAGTGTTCTGACCCTTTTACAAAGTCTGAAGGTCTGTCTTACATGGGGGATGGGTGAAGGGCCTGGCAGCAGCGATGGGCCAATAGAAGCTGGGGCTAGGGCCAGGGTGCAGGTCAGGTTCTGTGCCAAAACCTACACCACACACAGTGATGGACATCTTACTTTATGTTAAAAAAAAACCATAGAAATTCACTGAAAAAAATCCTAAACTTAAAGTAAATTTATAGTTAGTGTTATAAATGGGGTCTCTAGTTGGCAGAGGTATGCATTTTCTCCAAGTAGGGACCCACACTCTAGTCAGGGTAAGTGTAGTAGACACTAAGTTTATCTGTGCTCACCCTCTGGTAGCTTGGCACAGAGCAGTCAGGTTAAACTTAAGAGGCAATGTGTAAAGTATATATATATATACACACACACACAGTAACACAGTGAAAACACTACAAAAATGCTACAGACCAGTTTAGAAAAATAGCCAATATTTATATAAAAACAAGACCAAAACGACAAAAATACAACATATAAAAGTCAAGATATGAATTTTGCAAGATTAAATCAAAATACAGCGCAAAGACGTCCGTAGCTCCAAATGGGGCTATCTGGTCACGATTGGCCAGGGCAAATCCAAAACTTCAGTCCGACTGCGATGGAGTGCGGGCTGGATACAGGAGTCATGCAGACCCGCTGACAGTACCTTGGATACATCAAAGCTCGGGGACGATGAGGTGTGCAATGGAGAGGATGCGTCGTGAATGCAGGTGATGCGTCAGTCCCTGGTGGCGGTGCAAGGCTGTTGAGGCGTTGGCGTTCGGGGATGACATAGGGCGCAAAGCAGGTGATGCGTTGCTTGCTGGTGCGAAGCTTTGGTTTCCGAAGGCAGTGCAGAGTCGTTGATGTGTCAATCTCAGCTTCGCAGTGCTTCAGTCCAGCCGCATCAGAGTCAAACTGCTGTGTGGATGGCGATGCGTTAGTCGAAAACCACGCAGGGCTTGGGATGCGTCGGAGTCAGGATGGTGCACCACAGACAACAGTGATGCAGTCCGGGACTCACGCAGCAGAGGTTCTTTGGAGATGCTGTGGCAAAGTAGGGCTGTGTTGAAAGTCGAGGTTGTTGCATTGCACACTCAGCAACCAGTGTCCACGGCCTTGGAGCAGGCAGTGGTGATGCGTCGATTTTTGCAGGGATGCGCTGGTTCCGAAATGATGCTTTGAAGTTGATGAGCCCTTGGAGAATCTTAGAATTGCAGGATGCAGGATGTAGAGAGTAAAGTCCAGTCCTCTCAATCCCATGCAAGAAGCAGCAGGTGGCAGGCCAACACAGCACAGCAAGCAGCAAAGTGGCAGTCCCTCCTGGCAGCACAACAGTTCTTTTTCCTGGCAGAATGTCTTCAGTCCAGAAGTGTTCTGAGTATATAGTGTCAGAGGTCCAGTTTATACCCATTTTAGCCTTTGAAGAAAGGTCTTTGTAGTGCACAAGACCCTGGCCCTGGCTCCAGACACACTACAGGGGGATATGCAGCTCTTTGTGTGGGGACCGGTACACTCCTATTCAGGTGCAAGTGTCAACTCCTCCCACCCCTCTAGCTCAAGAAGACACATCAGCCTGATGGTGGGTCATCAGGATATGCAGGGCACAACTCCTCTCCCTTTGTGTGTGACTGTCCAGAGTGAATTCACAAAGCCCAGCTGTCACCTTGACCCAGATATGTGTTCTAATGACAGGCATAGGCCCAGAAGGGTTAAAGTAAGAAACTGCCAACTTTCTAAAGTGGCATTTTCAGACCTACAATTTAAAATCCAACTTCACAAAAAGATGTGTTTTTAAATTGTGAGTCCAGAGACACAAAACTCCAATTTTCTATCTCATCCCAATTGGATGTTGTGCTTGTAAAGTGTTACAAGGCAGCTCCAATGCTATGGGAGAGATAGGCATTGCTGTAGTGGAAAATAATTTTTTTCCCACTACCAGGACATATAAAACTCAAAGTATATATGCCCTTCCTTTTAAACACACTGCATCCTGTCCATGGGTCTAGTCTACCTAGGGCCTAACTTGGGGGTACCTTACATGTAATAAAAGGGAAGGTTTATGCTTGTCGACAGGGCAGTTTAAAACTGCACATACACGCTCTGCAGTGGCAAGCATGAGACATGTTTGAAGGGCTACTCATGTGGGTGGCACAGTCAGTGCTGTAGGCCCACTAGTAGCCTTTGATTTACAGGCCCTGGGCACATGTAGTGCACTGCACTAGGGACTTATTAGTAATTCAAATATGCCAATCATGGAGAAACCAAATGTCATTACATTTTAGATGCAGAGCACATGCACTTTAACACTGGTCAGCAGTGAAAAAGTGCCGAAAGTCCTAAAATCAGCAAAAACGAAGTTCAGCACACAGTAAAAAAACAGGCGGTCAGAAGCAAAAAAACTAGGGAAATCAAACCAAAAGCTGCCAGTTCTAACAGTTAGGATATGTAATAATATCTTACTTTATATTGAAAAAAACCTTAGAAATTCACCAAAAAAACCAAAGGTTAAAGGGACATTATAGTTAGGGGGAAAAGTCCTTTAAAACATACAATTTGAAACAAACGGAGCCAGTGAAATTCGCTAGTTATAGTTATCACAAATAACTGTAACTCATGCCCTTAAGTGACACACCATGCACTGCTAGTTATCTCACATATTACATTACTCTTTACATGTTCTATGACACCATTAATACTAACACTCAAACATCTGAAATTCCATCATTGATGACAACACTGTGCAAGGCGAGGGCTCCCAATTAATCAAAGGAACTCTTTTAAGGGCATACCATTACTGTTTAAAGCCCTCTTCAACCAGAACCGTGAGTCTCTAGTGTCTAAGTTTACATTGTTCATTCCTCACACTCACTTTATTTTAACTACAAGTGTTCAGCTTCAGTTCCTAAAACAAAATCAGCTAAAATTGGTGACAAATGCTAGAATGCCCTACCATGATTCTAATCTACTGTGGTTTAGAAAACTTTTGAAGACAAATTTCTTAAATGGTTAGACTTGGCTTATTTCACTGTCTGTGCTATTATCAGCGCCAAGACTTTTTGGCTTTCATTTGCACTGTACTTGTTTCATCCATAGACCAATGAAAATTCACTGGAAAAAACAGTTAAAAAGTGAGTTAGGACTCTGGCTCAAACTTGTCAAACCACTGAAATTCATAATCTATAGTTAGTCTTGCATAACACATGCCAAAATGTGCAACACCCGCAATGGCGACATGCCATTATCTCGATTGCTCTTTTGTTTGTGTGAAATTGGTGTTGTCAGCATGGCATGTGGCATGAGTTCCAGTGTGTTGTGTGTTGCTAACCCCAAATTGCGAATTTCAGTGGTTTGACCGGTTTGAGTCACAATCGTTGCTCACTTTGAGCTATGTTTTTTACCAGTGAATTTCATTACACTTTTTCTCTTAATTTTCTTAATTTTGAACTCCTGCTGAACATGGCCTGGCAGTGCTCAACAGGGCCTGTAGCTAGGCCCGCAGTGGCCGTCCAACCCCTTTCCCTCCCCTCTTGTGTAAGGCTTGTAATGTATCTATTTTGTACTGTGTTCAGCCTTCGTCCACTCCCTGGCACTGTCAGCAGTGTGTAGCGTAGGTTGGTTGCAGGGCTTGCCTGGCTTTGCACCTGGCTTAATCTGCGAGCTGCTGAATTTCATGCAGATTAATTGAACAACACTAAAGATATATGTGAATGAAACTATAATCATGCTCTCATTTACCATTGCCCCCACCCTGGTGGATTTGCTCAAAACTTGCATAAAAGTACTTGTGGATTCATCAAACAGTACTAAACTTATTAGCAGATGAACACTTCTTACACTCCCTTGATAGCTCCACCCCCACCCCTAATGATGGTACATGAAATTGAAAAAAACAAGAGCAGGCTAAACATGCTAAGTCGGTCTCTACTAAATCTCATGCAGATCCATTAGATGGTGGCAAAGTTAATAGAAAATCAAAAATGTTTTGACCCCTTCCTCCTCCCATTGGATCTACACGAAACCTGAAGGATCTGCTCTGGGTGTAACTTAGTAACTGCCTGCCACATTTGATGCAGATTCTTTTATTTTCTGCAGCAATTCTTTATTGGTATAGCATCATCATGTCAGTAACACCTAGCACCCATGGTTTAGTACACTGAACAAGAAAACAACGTGCACATTGAGTGCATTATATTGTGTGTTATACTACTGCTCAATCTGTAGGGTCACAAGCAGCAGCAGGTCGATTCAGATTCCTCAAATAGTGCTAAAGTTATAAGCAACTGAACATTTTATTGCCACCTCTTTTAACTTTCTCCCCCCCCCAACTTAATGGATTGGCACACAACTTGAGATACCAATCGCAAACCTTCCAATCTTCTGCCAACTTTTGTGCACATTCATTAAGTGCCAATGTTATTAGCAAAGAAATACTTCCTTCCCCCTTTTTTTTTAACTCTGCACCGCCTTTGTAGATCTGCATGAACTTAAAAATACTAAAAGGTAAAAGTGCTAAGTCCCTGTCGTATTGTGTTCACATCTATCAAATGTTGCCAAAGTTATTCGTAAATCAAAAACATTTTTGTCCCTATCCACCCACATTGGATCTTCATGAAACCTAATATACCTGCAAAGGGTATCAGTATCACTTGGTAACTACATTCCTCACCTGACAGAGACTGATAAAAAGCGTAAATTTTATAAGCAAATGAAAATTGAATTGACCCACCTCCTTTTTAGGTCTCGCGCCTTGCGTTGCATTGCGCAGCACTGCTCGCGCAGCGCGAGACCTTTAGAAAGGGCTTCTGAAAACGACCCACACGCTCGTGCGTGTGGTTTTGTTTTCAGAAGCCCACATTAACTGGCGCGAGCGTTTTTTTAAAAAACGGCACGCGATTGGGCAAAGGCGGGCGCATGTCCCGCCTTCGCTCCTCCCATTCCCGACGGTGGCCAGAACGCGCAGCAGCGCGCGTTCGCCTCGCTGTCGCTGCCGCGCTCCCTCCCCCGCTCCTCTGTGGTGCGCGCGCACCACTGTTTATTTACCTAATGGGGACCTCAACCTAAATGTATCTTGACATGTTATACACTTCTGATCATTTAACATCCTGTGAAAGGAAGGTATATGACACCTGAATTACATCTTTTTACCCGTAATGTCTCGACGTTGTACCACCTTTCGTAACCAGTTTCATCAAGTTTACAAGTAGATCCAACCCTATCAGCCGATTTTCTGGACTGACTGCGATGTATGACGTATTGCGATTTGTAGCATTCGGGAAGGTTGGTCACGCATCATTGGGGATATAACTTCACCTAACTCAATACACATTGGATGTAAAGGTGCCACACAAACCTGACTCGACTTACTGTAGTTTTAGTTTAATTTCAGTGCGGAGAATATTAGGGCATCCTGCCACCCTCTGGGTTTTGAATGTACTGCAAGATCACAAGAACACATAAATAAAATAATTGGAAGTGGTAGTTGGTAGGGATCGTCCTATTTATTCCTAAAACAAGACACCTTATTTATGTTGTGTTTGACTTGGTCATGCAATGCGGTGACCTGCATTAATTTCACACGCCATAAGTCGCAGCGTGTCACCTCCGTGTATAGATCCTTCAGCATCAACTTTATGAAACGAGTGTGAAGTAAATTGTTTAATCCGTAAGCGTTTTCATACATTGTTTGATTGGTTTTATTTTGTGGAATATTAGTTCAATAGTGACTCAACGTGCAGAATGGTAAAGTGCTTTTACTTTTCATTGAAATTACTGCACATTTCAGAAACCACGAAGACTTCGTGATCAAATTGCCTGAAAGATTTCATTTGAACTAACAAAGGGCTACTTTTGCGTCTGCCCTTTCTCCAGCTGTGCGCACTAAACTTGAAATACTAAAATACAGTAGCTTAAATTATCTGGGTATAAAATGTATTTACGTTTGTTCTATGTTGAAGGACCGTTTAATTTGTAATTTGATTCGAACTGTTGCATTGTAATTGACTGATTCAAGCATGAGAAGCTGAAAAATCAAGTGTCTGAGAAGAAAAGCTCCCTTTAACAGCACTATTGCAGCCGTTCGGGTTCATGGTGTACTTTACATTTATTGAGTAACTTAAGTCTGAGACCGATACCTTGATTGATTGACTCGTTTGGGTACCTTGACTTAAAAGAAGTACGCCTTTTTATGGTGCATGGATTTGTCTGCAGGTCCGAATGCAGGAAAAGTGTACATGATTGTCCTAATCTGGCCAGAGGCTCTATGGTTATACCTACACTTGGCGATTGATCTCAAACCCAGAACGGTATGGAAGCTAAGGATCAAAATAACTGGAGTACTATTAGCTGCTCGCTCGACTGCTATCATTAGGAAAAAAAATTCCCCAACAATCTATATTCGAAAAGCTTGCGTTTATTTTTGTCACCCACAGAACATCTGTCGTTCTTTATTCAAACAGGTCCTCAGTTTGCAAGGTATCATTCTTTGCATAATTGCTACCTCTTTGGGAATTGGATTAAGTGATTTGCCCCGAATCACATGATGTCGAACCTTGTGTCACTCAGATAACAGCAGCACCCTATTAACTCGATAAGCCTTCTTGTCAGCTCACTGAAAGTGAAGTCAAAATAACTGCGACCTCACCCTACACAAGCAGCTCGCAGTGATTCAGGGAAAAAAGTAAAAGCATTTAAATGGAAAGTGAAGTTTCCTTAAAATGGAAACGACTTGTCCAAACCTGTGTAACATCACGATAATGGCTTCAAAGCAGCCTTCACCAGCTGCTTTTTTTGTGCGCTGCCCACATTGCGTAATCGTTATTTTACACATAGCAGCTGGTCATTGCGCACTGGGAAAACTCAACCTGGGTGAAAAACTCCTGGCAGACTTGGGCCCTTTGCTCCAGGTCAACTGTGGCTCCCCAAAAGCAGTAGACTCCTGATAAAAGCCATTTTGAGTGTTACTATTGAACAACAGTGAACATTATCTTCAAAACAACAAAATGCTGCTGGTGCACTTTAAACACGACAGGCAAACATTTAGCGCGCAGCTTGTTGCAAACCCGGAGATTAAAAGTAATGTTTTTTTCCCAGAGCTGCAGTAGGCTAGGACGCACGTGGATTGAGTGTGCCTAATGGTGTTATTTTTCAGTCACGTTCGAATGTATTTGTCGAAACAAGTGGGACTGTCGTTCAAACAAAAAAGCAGGGCAGGCACTCCCCGAGCTACACGTCAAAAGTTGTATTGTTTGTAACTTGGGCCATTTCCTCTGCCAAACGTTGCCTACGTCTGAGGTTGCGGTGCGGGTTTTATCGTATCCATTTTCTGTCGGATTTAGCGACTGCACGGGTGTGCCTTTTTCTGACGTTTGATGAGATTTCACACTCATGGGGCCTGTGCCAAGGGGTCGACCGGACCTAAGTCCTTCAGAGATGGCATTGCTACAAATGGCCATACTGTGATATTGAGCTAGACACCCTGGGCTTACCGTGGTGGGTGGTAGCGCATGGCAGTGACATGAGGCACCTAGGAAAAGAAAGTGGATTAAACAGAGTTAAAACTCCAGAAGGGATGTATTCAGGTATGGACTTGAGCCTCCGCCCATTTTCCACACATCTTATCAATTGGCTCCAATTACTGTCCTTTCTAAATGGTTACTTTTGATTTGTGAATAGCCTTAGTAGTCCCTCTAAGTACCGCCTTTTCTCCTTTTGTAGCCTCCCATGAGGACTGGCCCTCTTACGTCTGTTGTTATGTGCTCTACCGATTGTCTCGTGTTATCACTTCATTGCAAAAAAAAAAATTGCAATGCAATAGGTCTCGCATCACTGAAAGTTTGAGCTATTGGTGTTGCAAATAATAATGCAACGCCAATAGCTCAAACTTTCAGTAATGCGAGACCTATTGCATTGCAAATGCTTGTTTAAATATTCCATCTTCCCCACCCCCTTAAGGATTGGGACAAAACTTGACATAGCAATCCTTATTCGGTTCTACCAAATGTTGTACCAATTTATCACACAGAGCCAAACTTATTAGCAAATTAACATTTTTGCCCCCTCCTTTTAACTGCCACACACCCATTTATGGATATGCAAAAATTCAAAAATGCAGATAGTAATCTGGTCGTAAGTGCCTGCCGAATTTCAGACATATTTGTCAAATGTTGCCAAAGTTGTGAACAAATTAACAAATCTGTTTTTAACTGTCAAGATATGCAAACGTGTTAACTTGTTAAATCCTGCCCATCCAGATATATCCTTAACTACTGAACGGATTTACAGCAAATCCAACAAGCATTGTCATAGCCAATAGGTCTCGCCTTTGGGACCGTATAAGTGTTTAGCCATGCAACAGTTGATGTTGTTGCACCAAGGATATTGTGCTGCATAACTAAATACTTATAAGGTCCCAAAGGCGAGACCTATTGGCTATGCTAATGCTTGTTTATGTGAGTGACTATCATGCCCATGAAATGAACATGATGCTACTAACTGTTGATGATTGTGGAATTATAGTAGTGGGGAACATGCTTTTTACCTGAACCACAGTGGAACGATTGCCTCTTGGATATAGCCATGGTAAAATCCAAGCAGTATTTTATGGCTGGACCCCTCAATTTTCCTCAGTGTCTCCGGCCTGTGCTTGTGTATGCTGGGTACATGTGAGGTGGTGTTCCGTAGTGGCGATCAAGCCTGCGTGTATCTAGCACCTAAAGTTCTACCATGCTTTTTATGGTCTATTGCAACCAGAGTTACCCATCTCATCAAGTCCCCCTGCGTTAGTATTGCAATTCCCACATCCATTGAATATCTATAAGAAGCACAGTGCTGTGTCAGGCTTTGAATCATCATCCAGAGGAAAGACTTTATGTTGCCAAGTGACTGAAACTCAACTTATCAAGCTGCGACTTGGCCAGAGTGTAACACTTAGATAAAGACTTTGGCCTGGAAACTCAGCTGGGACATATGCCCCACAGAAAGGATGGGTGTCACATCCCTTTTCCTGACTCCTGTGCTTTTAGCAGAGAACCGGAACTGTCTACCTGCAATCCCTTTAAAGTCGCAATGTTACCTCCAAATGGTTGCCATGGAGCGAAGCCTAACTAAAAGGAATATAAGCTTAGTTGCAATTTACTCCCACCAAAGACTCTGTACTTGACTGGACACTTGGAAAGGTAAACTGTTCTTTGGACCGGACAGGAGACTGCTCTGCCCTCAAAGCCAGATTTCACCTTTTCATTAATTCATGTACACCAGTGTAAAAGAAGGCAAGGGCCTGAAACATTCTCAGTTGTTGTCTCCCTGTCAAGAGGTAAGGGACAGAATCATCCTGCTGATATTAAACTCTGCTGCTGAAAGAACCAAGAGGAAAACTGCCTGGTGTGGAGAGAATATTCTTGTTCACCCATAAACAGAGTTCAAAGGGAACATTACCAGAGCAGATCAAGCAGTCGAAACAGACAAACTCAGGAACTGCCAACTATTTCTTATCTAACCTTGCATGCAGCCCCAGATGCCAGCATACTTCATCCTGTCTGTGTTCAATAATCGTGGGACCTAAATACCTAAATTCTGCATTGATGCCTCAATTTCTTCAAGCAGCTTGTGACTGCATTGGCCCACATGTTCCCTCCTTTGTGCAATGAATGTTTAAGTAACTGATGTACACAGGGGAAGGCGGTATATCTTGGTTCTCCGCCTTAGTGTACTGTTACAGCATCATCATCGGGTTTTATTGCACATATGCTGTCCTCCACCTGGAGGGAGACCAACTGGTTTGTCAGGGTCCAGAGATGAAAAAGAAGGGCGTGCGTGTGCTCTTTGGAATAGTGCAGTTAAAATTCCCTACAACACAGTACCAAAGAGTATTTAATGTGAAAAGTTGTGAAGTGGGAAATTAAAAACAGTGTAGTGCGTGAGTAGATCGTGTTAATAATCTGCCGCACTTTTCATGGTCTGGTGGTCAACATGTTTCAGCCTAGTGACTATTCTATAGGCTTTCGTCAGGACCGGGGAAAAAAAGCGTATTGGGTCCCAGGGCAGCGTGAACAGAGCCAGAACAAGCCAACAGCTTGCAGCAACCGAAGCAGGTTACTTTGAGCTCTTAAGCGCCCTGCGGAATCCTAGCACACCAACCATGAGGTACAGATACGATTGATCTGATCACAATTATTTTGAGTGGTAAGTTGACCACGAATAAAGGAGCCACAATACGCTTTTTTCCCCCGGTCCTGACGAAAGCCTATAGAATAGTCACTAGGCTGAAACATGTTGACCAACAGACCATGAAAAGTGCGGCAGATTATTAACACGATCTACTCACGCACTACACTGTTTTTAATTTCCCACTTCACAACTTTTCACATTAAATACTCTTTGGTACTGTGTTGTAGGGAATTTTAACTGCACTATTCCAAAGAGCACACGCACGCCCTTCTTTTTCATCTCTGGACCCTACTGACAAACCAGTTGGTCTCCTCCAGGTGGAGGACAGCATATGTGCAATAAAACCCGATGATGATGCTGTAACAGTACACTAAGGCGAGAGAACCAAGATATACCGCCTTCCCCTGTGTACGTATATGAGGGTTTTTAAGTGGACTATGATACGCTACCGAGAACCTGGTTATACAGGACAAGTGGTCCATTCTCCCCTTGATTTTTTGAGTTAACCACTGGAAGCCGAATGGATCACAGCTTCTTTTTCCCTCACCTTGATTAATATATAAGTAACTGATGACCATGCAAGACCTTGGTTTCAACCATTGTATAATGAATCCATTCATTTAATCAACAGCCAGAGAGGTTCACCTCATCGCGCAGCCACTCACTCCTTCATCAACGATCAGACTGTTCCACGGGACGACTTTATGTACCTGCAATATCTGCCCCTGTGTGGCCCGACTAAGACCACCACTACCTGTGACCCCGAGTGACTGGGTACCCACTACCCGGCAAGTTAGTACCATGCACTCTCTCTGCCAACCCTTGCAAACACAGACAAAGAATGCCAGGTATCGAACTAAGAATCTTATCTCTAACCCTAGTCGGCTATAATATGGGAAATAGTCTCCTCGTGCAAACCTTACTCAGTGTGTAAAGCCTACTATTAATGCCATATAACTTATTAAATATACTAGGTGAATCTGCTTCATAAGTCATTTTTCCATTAAAAAAAAAATAATAATAAAAACAACAGTACTGCTGGAACGGTCTATTTATTGTGAACGATACATACAGAGCCAGGGCAAGACATGAGTGTGGTATTAAGTGAACTTGCATAGAATTCAATCTTGTAGCTTGTCCTGTCGAGCGGTTAAAGTATGGGGTTGCCCTTTCTAGATTAACTGAAGTCGAAAGACAGTGGTGGGTAAATGGTGGAGGTGCGCAGTGATGAGGGAATGCTGAAAAAATGGGGATGGGGTAGGAGGGGCTTGATGGGAAGGTAAAGAAACTGAGGATTGTTGTATTTCATGCCAGAGAAGTGTAGTCAGAGCTGCTGTAGCGCGCCTACAGTAAATATCCTGGCTGTATGCATTTTGAAAAGAGTAAAAATGAGGCAAGGTAATCAAAAGAAAATGAAACAAAGAGGGTGAGGAGGGGAGAACACGGGAGTAGATGACTTAGGGAGGGAATGACGAAGGGGGAACAGAGAAGGAAGGGAGTGGTGAGAAGTGTACAAAAGAAGAAAAAGATAGGCCATAAAAGAGGTCAGTTTAAAGAACTGGACATGAGGGTGCATGCACGTAGGAGAGGAAAGGAAGAAGAGTGCAGAGAGGAAAGGATGGAAAAGTGCAGAAGGGAAGAGGACAGAAATTAAAAGATGAAGAGGAGTGTAAACTACAGGCAAAAGGGAGAAACCTATCAAAGACGAGTTCAACAAACAAACGGATTAAAGGTAATGAAGGGCGGGCCAAAGAAGAGATGGTTCACATACACCCCTAACGGTGTTGCGCGAAAGTAATTAAATAACTAAACATGCGCGTTAGAGGCGGACCACGCAGAAAATGAAAGCGCACTGCTATAGTGCTGCGAAACGCTACGTTTTGCCCCGAGTGGCAAATTAAATAAATAAATAAGTGCGTCCGAGGCGGACCGCGCAGTTAACCAGCTGCAGCACATATGGAGAGGAGAGCGGGCAAGGAGAATGAGAAAGAGAAAGGCAGTCGGAGAATCTGAGGAGAGCCCGGGAGTGGTGCGTGCGTGCGCAGACTTCACGTTTCAAGCACTGCACTCGTGCTTGTGGCGCGCCGCTGCTCGCTCCCGCAAGGTGGATGCCGCCACAAGCACGAGTGCAGTGCTTGAAAAGTGAAGACCGATGGCTAAAGGCCCTCCTAGAGTAGCGCATGCGCTCTGCCTAGGCGAGACCTAAAAAAGCACACTTACTAAGTAAAGCTCTGTTTTTATGCCAAGTTTGCTGTCAATCTGTTTTGTGGTTTTTACTCTGTCTTTAGGCAACATTTCCTGTAACAACTAAAATTGGAAATGATCCACCTCTTCGATTTGTACGAATCTTAGTAGACTTTCAAGTTTTGTGCAAATCTTTCCATGTGGTGAAAAGTTATAAGAAAATCTAAAAGTTACTTTTCAGTGAAAGGTGAGGCTGAACCTTAACTGCACAGTGGTGAGAGCCTCTGTGGAATATATTACTATGCAAGATATGTGTCACCCCAGCCTATATACGTTTTTTGTTTGTGCCATATGTACTTTTTCTTTAACATAGAAGCATTTTAATTGGTTGTCATTTTGCACCATATGCATTTTATTGTACATTGTCTGCAACTCAGAATACTGAATACGCATCTCAGTTAGTAATGTAAATCTTTCATGATAACGTATATAGTTTGCTTGATTCATAGCTATAGGCCAAATATAAACAGCTACTTTACCGTGGAAAAAACTCTGCTTCTACTCTAGGCACCGTCTGTAGAAGCAACACATCTCCTTGTTCATGAATCATATCATGACAGAAGACTCAAAAGCAGACCTGTCCTCTAACAAAGGAGTTTCCTGCCATGCTATTGTTAGCTACCATAACCCTAACACTGCTCCTCTAATACGTTCACAATGGGTCTCTTGAAGGTACTTATGCGTGTTAGTGCAAGAATGCCCTGCAGTCAATATCCTTGCTGTTGATCCTCAGGATTTTGACCTTTGCTTGGGCTGATTTTGCCAAACAAGTTTCCAGCCTTATAAAATCCGTCCCCCATCCAGTGCTGCCACTTTTCAAATAGGACTGGCTTATCACTTAAATGGGTAAAAGGCTGGTACAGTGAGGTGTGACTTGGTAATAACCAATATGTTATCAATTGATTGGCTATGTATAACTTCACCACTGCCGAGCCATGTGAACTTGTATGTCAGACTTGGGAAGTGTATAACAGGTCACCCTTTAGTATAACTTTGTCTTCAGTGTTTGCTAGTCACTGAACTGTGACTCTCAGGAACTGTATTGTCATTTATCACTGTAAAGTCGGCAAAAAGTATAAACTCACTGCATGCACAGAATATTGCTTCTTGAATGACAGAAGACGTTTGAAAGCAGGGAATGGGGATGAGGAAATGCGAAGAGGAAAATAGTGCAGAAAGTTAAAATGGCGATTGAAATATTCAAACAACATCAGCTGAGGTGTACTTCCTACAGCCTTTCTTAAAGGTCCGTCTTTGCTTTTTATTGTCCTCTTCCTGGTTATAGATGTCTGGGCTAAATGATGTACACTTTTTACAACATCTTAATTGGAAATATAGTAGTTAGTGGTTAAACTTTTCATACTTTATTCAGTCACTGGATCAATAAATGTAAAAATCGCACCAGTTTCTGGAAAGAATACACACCCAAATATCAAATGTTGCTGCTCTCCTGATCCTCGCATCTCCCTTGTTGGCATTTCCACCACAAGGGAGTAATAAAGGTAGGAAACCTTGGCCATAAGATATGAATGGGTGAAAGTGTCACACTCCATATAGTATATGGATGAGGGAGGAGATAGCCACTGAGAGTTTTGTGATGTAACTCTCCCTTTCTTTTACTGACATTATTCTGTTGTGAAAGGGATGCAATTCAAATTAAGAGTGGTTAGGGATTTGTTTAGCGGTTTTATCTAACTGGATAATACCTTTACACTTTAATATTTGCCGGTAAGCCTCTGTATCTTGTACAAGCATAATAAATGGTGTAGAAGAATAGTGCTCTTCCACTCTTGAAGATTAACACAGAGACTTCCTAGCATATGACTGGGTGTCTCCTGGAAAATATATTGTAACACAAGCTTGAAGCTAGCCTTCTGATTTTATTCCCAGGCCCAATTGACTCCCAGAGTCACTGTAGTGCATGAAACCTGCTGTTTGGATGTTGGGCAGCCTAAGCTTGTGTGTTCCTGTCAAGTGAATGTGTGGTGGTGGAGAAAGAGAAGACTTCCCTCTACAGCAGAGGATCTCCAATTCTGAACTTGTGATGATTTGGAGTAACTTTTGGACCAGTTTTAAATTTGAGTGAGGATCCCCAAGGATCTGTAGCCTTTCGACTGAGAAAATGTGAGCCTGTTCTAAAGAGATCTCACAGTTTCTGGTCTGACTTGCTTCAATAAAGATAAAGATCTCAGACACACTGTGCTGCTCTGCCATCCTGCCATTTTTAGGTCAGGTGAAGAAAACCTCTTGTGCTCAATATTAAGAGAGCATATTCCATTGGCTTTCTTGGATGAGCTTTCTTCAGCCATTGGTTTGAGACTTTGTTAGCCACTTCTTGGATCAGTCAAGAAGAGTATTTTAGTCTTACCATCATATTATTGGCTGTTCAGGTGTATCCTTACGCATCTTAGGAACTGCTTCTGTTATAAGGCCTGATGGACTTTTTGAAACGTACACTCAATCATCACATGTTTTGTATATGAAATGCAACTTTTTAAAATAATTTTTTTCACACTGCAAGGCACTTTGGTAAATTTTTTTGCCAAATCAATGAATCACTTGCAATACCTAATGACCATTCCTATATTGGTTTCCATTATAGGAATGATAATTTGGATTTTAAAAGAAATTAGGTCATTAGTTGAGGGGGTATGTACCCATCTCAGGTAATCCCCACAATTCTTGTCCGAGTGAACCCTCAAAGTCATCAAATTAACCTGAACTCAACCCCCTGGTAGCTATGTCACAGAGCAGACAAGCTTAACTTAGGACAATGTGTCAAATATTTGTGCAGCACTAAAACAGTAATAAAGTCAGAAATGCAAAACAATAAAAATCCCAAAACGAATTAGAGTACATTGAATTAGCAAAAGGACAAAAATCCAATAACTGGACCCGGTGATATGAATTTTTAAAGTTTTAAGCTGAAAGAGCACCAAGAAGCACAAGGTGCCAATTATAGTCAATGGTTGCTGTGGGATAGGACCTAGGTGCAATTTGGCGCTGACCGCGATAAAGTGCGAGTCGGATACACTAAGCCGGTTCTTCCTTGTTAAAAAGTCCCAATCCATCACAGGTGTACATTTCTAAAACCCCTCAGGACTTCAGGAGACACACACTAATGTCAAAGACGATGCTCACAGCTCCACCCCGGTGGTCACTCTGAACCAGTTCTAGGATAGCTCTCCCTCCCACTGTGGTTGGTACCTAGCTGACTAGGACAAAAGGACACAAGGACCTAGGTCCAGGTGTGTGTTACATCAGCCTGTGATAGGGGTGGCCCCTTTGTTTGCACCGAGGGTCAGGCCACAGCCCCCAGGCCATCCTATCAAGGGGCGGCCAGCACTTCCCGACACCTAAAGCTCATTGTCTGTATCCTGGGAGCACTTCACACCTCACCACAGGGTAGCCATCAAGGTGTCAGGTGACAGTTGAATGCTTACAGAAAGGCCTACAGAGCAAAAGTTAACTTTTCTAAAAGTACCTTTTCTGTAATAGTTAGACAAAATGTGACTTTACTATTAAACTGGATTTTGTTTAACTATTAAATAAGAGCCCTTGCAATATTTCTCTATGTGTTAATAATCTGAAATTGGCATTATAAGGTGTTATACTGTAGTCTATCACTGACACCTCTCCACAGAGTGGGGTGGGGTCACCAACTCTCACTGACCCTGATCCCCAGTGCTATCAATAAAATTTCTTCTCCTCTAGGCATTGATATCCAGGCTGAAAAACATTCTTCTTCACAACTATACCAATATGACGGTGGGGCCCATAACACCGCATAAACATTCACTCACTCATATATTCCCTGGAACTCATCCGCCTTTACTTAGGAGAAAAAGTTAATGAGTTGCTGGAAGGAGACAGGATACCTTTTTAAAACATCATAATAATTCTCAAATTTCTCAGGTATTCCGCTCATTGGTCGTTGGACCAACTAGTAGGAATCAGTTAATGGTGATTAAGACCAGCTCAATCACTATAAACTTTATTAAACATTTACAATTATTATTGAGCTAAAGAACCACAGACTCAGTAAATTTAATTATAATATAGTTTATCTAATTTTTATAAGCATGAATAAATGCAGTTTTATTAATCGGATCAATACATTTATTATCATTATAAGAATAAATTGAAATTGCAATGCATACCCTTTAGATGGAAAAATAAAGTTCGTCACAGCAGTTAAATTCAGATCTCAGCATAGAACTCCCAAAACTGACTGTCTGTCCTACAAAACAGGCCTCCTCGACGGACCACCTATATAGATTTTCCGCCACACTCTCGTTCTTTTTCAATCAGAATTATGAGTAAAAGATTAATCGTATTAAAAATATAAAGGCCTATAGAAAAATAGCAGCGGCTTCTCCAGCGTCAGCGTCCAGTGCTCAATAAAAATATGTAAAAACAGCGCTTCTCCTACTTAAGAGTAGGTCCTCTTATACCCTAATACTAGCTTACTAAACAGAAATGTTACATTTTGGGGGCGAGATTCACTCTAATTCGTCCATTTGAGGGGTGGCATACATATCATTATTACCCTCCTTGCTCAAACCAGTTCCGATGAATGTTCATAACTTTGTCCTTTCTCACGGGTTCAGGACATTACCAATCCAATTGACAGTCTTTATTTGTATCTTCTTTCCGATACTTTATTTTAAACAGTTCATTGTCCATTCACAAATGCACTGCTGGTTCTCACACTCGTTCGCTAAGTCCCCCCTTGGCACACGCTCGGGTAATAAGGTCATCACAACCTTGATCCCTCTTCCATCCTAGGCTTTGGAAATAACCACGTGAGGCATTCGTTCACAGCTTTTTCTTTCGCTTGGAAGCCATCTTGCGCAAGCGCATTCTAGCTTGTTTGCCTCAGCAGCCATTTTTACAGCACGGCCTAGCAGGCCTGAGCGAACTATCATAGAAATAAACAGAAAATAGTTAAGAATAAAGAAAATAAGCCTTTTCGTTTCCCTCCCGTCATTCTACGTACCCCAGTTAGGTGTTACCTAGCAAGCGACATATAAAGCTATTTCTTACTTACCAACCACTTTCTTGTGCCACCATACAATTTACTACTTAGCACAAATCATGCAATATTATTCTAATTAGTACGCAAATCATTGTTGGCGTTATTCACATTACCAATTGTAAGTTGATTAGTTTGCACAGATACTGCATGTTACCAATAACACTTATATAGAAAACATATGTTGTTGGTTATTTCACTGAAACGAGCAATTGTATTAATTATTAATGTTAATATTAGGGGGTTCAAAATTTTCTCGTTTACCTTGCTCCATCAACTCCCCCCTTTGGTGATTTTTAATATCACCACAAAAACCCCATGTCACACCAATTTGTCAGATAACATATTTCTTGTCCATTTGCTTCTTGTTAGTTTTACTCAACTGTATCCCTTTCATCTTGTCTTTTTGTTTTCTTATACATGCTTTCTTTCAGTTCTTCCAGTTCTATTTCACCTATCTCTCTTTCTCTTTCTTTATTTATCTTATTTTCTCTTTCTATTTTGTTTTGTCTTTTTCTCCTTTTGATACATATAATAACAAATCTCACAAATAATACTACTAGAATTATTATTGTTGCTGTTATCATAACTTTCCCTATAATAAAACTACTTATTTTAGAAAATCAACTTGACACTGAGGAAAAACTCTTACCAAGTTTCTCCCAGGCATTTTCAACCTCCAGTGAAACCAGTTCTTTTTGCAAATTTGTAATATCTTTATATACTTTTGTATATTTTCACTTTATTCTGGAATGTAAGTGCAACAATGTTGAACTTTCAGCATTCCACAGACTCCACCCTCTTTTGCCAAAAGAATGTCAAGGGCAAGTTGATTTTTGCATCACCATAGCTCTCATGGCAACCATCTCGGTATTTACCATCAAGAACCCTCCAGCAGTATCTGTAGATAAACGATCTACTACTGTGGATAACTTATAAAATTTTAAATGCATTCAAAGATATTCCCACTGCTGGTATCAATGCTCCAAAAATATCACCCACTATTTCTGAAAAACTTTCCCTTTTTCTACGTGTGAATGTCTCACCCATTTCGTGTGTTCCTTTTTTTTCTCTATCTACATGAAAAATCTTTGGAAAGACCAGGCCTAAGTAGCACGAGCCATACCAATGGTCCAGCAACCTGTAATAAGCTCTGTTTCCACAAATATAATAGATCCCTGGAAATATTGGATCCTTTCCCCCTTTGAATCCCCAACCTCCTAAAATGTTATAGTTGTCTCGACAATCACTGGAACCCACGAAATAGTTATCATACTTTGTTCTATTTCTACTAATGCACAACCTTCCCTGTTGGGGCCAATCCAAAGTCCTAGCTGCATTTGTCTTCTTCTTATCATTATTTTCTTTTTCAAACGTCCAAACAGGTGTTTTTGTCTCTTCTTCCTCTATCACTTTTCTCTGAAATTTTATTCTTCTGGTTTCAACCATTTCTAAAAACACCTTTTCCTCCTTCCTTAACTCACAGGTAAGGTTGTGTTTAACTATGTCATCTAACGAAAGAACTTTATTTTCTAAGAAAAACTCTCCAAACGTCCTTGCCTCTTTTACCTTGTTTAGTTCAGATACTATAGGAATCTTTGCAAAAATCTTATCCATGTCAGTATAATAATATTCTAGCCTTCCTGTTCTATAAAATAGACCAGCTAAAACACTACATGTTATTCCATACGTCAAAGGAAGGTGATGATAGGTCACACCTTCTGCAACAGACGCAGGCAATTGCATACAAACATAGCAATCTCTCACATCCATTGTTTCTACATATTCCTATAATAATTTTGTGAAAACATTTTTTGAAAAATCAGTTATTGATCTATCTCTATGTAACTCTGCACTACCTTTTTAATATGTCTGTTTCCTGCATGTTAGCTCCCTTTTCCTTTTCCGTGTCATTCTCTAATATGGATGGTTCTTCTACCGCTAATCTAATTGGAATGGTGATTGCTAAGATAAACCATACGATCATTAATAATCCTTTACAAAAGAAGCACATCTTACACCATCTACGTAAGAATTCACATCTACATGTTCTATTTTTAGTATCTACCATCTTGTTCTATTGTCTATATTTATAATATGTACAGAAAATGTGTCACCACACCTCAGAAATGATGTCTTAGCCACCCTACGTTCTCACTTTGTCTCGTTTGGTACTTTCTTTAGTTCTTCTCAGAACTCCTTCTTGTCTTATTCGGGGTTTTGTCCAGTCCGGTAGAAATTTCCTTCTAATTTCTTTAAACTTGTTGCACTTCACCTTCACCCATTAAGTTGTAGCTTTGTTCAGGGTTCTCGTGAGTGATTTCTTCTTCTTTGATATCAGTCAATGCAATGTATAGCCATTCAGGTGATGTATATTTCAGATTTGCTTTCTTTACTCTTTTTGTTTTCTGCAAGTGTTTTCCACCTAGTTTTTCTTGTTCCTTTTGACTTATTTCATTTACTTGTTCTGCATTCTTTCCATTTAGGTTTATGATCTTGTATCTCAATCTTTTAACTTCGTGGGACCAATTATCTCCTTTTCTCGGCCTTTTCGGTTCACTTTCTTTTTCCTCTCTTTCTGTTCTCCAAGTTCTCTTTCTTGATTCTAACTTCTGTTTTCTTTCTTCTCCACTTTCTTCTGATTCTGATTCAGACCTTTCTTTATTGTCTCTTATCTTGAACTTTATGATTTCACCTCTTTCATCTAGTCCTGATCCTCCTTGTGTTTTTCCTTGATCGCCTACTTCTGTCCCTCCTCGAGGTTCTTCCGAATTTGTGTCAATCTCTCTATCGGTTTCTATATTTCCCTGTTTCTTTATTCGCCGATCTGTCCCTATTGCTCCTCGGCAGTTTTCCGATTCTTCTATCTTATTATTTGAAACTATCCCTTCTTCATCTATTAAAATGATTTCTGAAGGATCTTTACCATAGCTTGTACTTGGTTGCTCACTATTGCTGTCTTTTTGCTCAGTCTCTTCTTTTATGATATCAATTTTCCAATCCCATTTCAGATTTTCACCACAATCTGAGTGATCTGTATCAGAGGCTGAACTGGTGTCTGATATTTCCAGATGTCGACTTACACGTCGATCTTCAGATTCTGGAACCTTTGCTATTTCATTCTCTTCTCCTATAGTTGAACTTGTACTTGGGACTTCCAGATGTCGACTTGCAGGTCGATCTTCAGGTTCTGGGGCCCTGTTAGTTTCTTCTTCTGCATCGGATGCTGAACTGGTATCGGATATTTCCAGATGTCGACTTACAGGTCGAACTTCAGGATCTGGAACTCTGATGGTGTGGCTGGCATGTACCCAGTGTTTCACTCCTGCACATTTGACTGCAGTTGTTGTCACCAGGATCACTTGTCGTGGTTGGTCCCAGCGGGGAACCAAACAGTTTCTTCTCCTGTGTACCTTTATGCGGACCCAGTCTCCAGGATTCAAATCATGAGCTGGTTTTCTTTCAAGAGTGGTCGCATCCGGTCCAACCTGATGAAACACAGAACGTACCACATCCGCCAATCCTTTGCAATAATCCAACACGAGATCATCAGTTTGTTGAAAGGTACATGTGCTTGCCTCATTGCTCGTCCCATGATTATTTTGTGGGGACTCAGACCTGCCTTTCTTTCTGGTATGCTTCTGATAGTCATTAAGACCAATGGCAAGGCATCTGGCCATTTGAGTCCTGTGGCTTGACACATTTTCCCTAACCTGTTCTTTATCGTTCCATTCACTTGCTCTACTACTCCAGAAGCCTCTGGTCTGTATGCACAATGCAGTTTCTGTTTAATACCAAGTGCTTCACATATCAATTAAATTGATTCGTTCTGGAAATGTGTTCCTCTATCTGTTTAAATCGTTACTGGAAAACCGTACCTAGGAATGAATTCTCTCAGCATGAGTTTTGCTACTGTAATCCCATCATTCCTTCTGGTCGGGTAGGCTTCCACCCAACGAGAAAACAAACAGACGACTACAAGAACATATCTTAGTCTGTTGCTTGGGGGCATTTCGATAAAGTCCATCTGCATTCTCGTGAAAGGACCTCCCTCTCGTCCTCTTGTTCCTAGACTCACTACTGTCTTCCTTCCTGGATTTATCTGTTGACAAATAAGACATCTTTGACAGACTCTCAGCTATGGCTCTGAATTTTGGGTTATACCAGGTTTGTCTAAAAAGTCTGATCATTGCATCTCTTCCAATATGAGCTTGTCCATGGTACATCCGTGCCATGTCAGAAATCATGCTATCCGGCATAACTGGTCTTTCATCTCTGTAAACCCAAACATCATTTTCCTCCCTTTTTCTGCATCCTGCTTTGATCCAGCTATCTTTTTCTTCGTCATCTGCTGCTTCCTGCAATTGTCTCACTTCATCCCATGTCTCGACAGGGTTAGTAAACAGCAAAGGACATGAAACATGCTCTCTTTCCCTGCCTTGGTTCAATGAGACTACATTTTTGGCACAGTACTGAGCTATTTCATCGGCAAATTTGTTGCCCACAGTTATGTAGTCTTCCCCATTTTTGTGTGCATTGCACTTCACTACCGCAATCTGTTTAGGCAGCTGTATCGCCTCAAGCAACTTTTTCACAAACTCACCATTTCTGATTGGGGTCCCTGCAGACGTCAAGAAACCTCTCTGGGACCAGATCTGCCCAAAATCATGACCCACTCCGAAGCCATATTGGCTATCCGTGATTACTGTGATTCGGACATTCTTTCCCAGTTTGCATGCCTGAATTAGAGCAACCAGTTCAGCCACTTGGGCAGAACGTATTCCTCTCAAACAAGATGCTTCCATTATGGCGGCCATTGTACATACTGCATATGCTGCACTCAAAACTCCTTCACTCGTTCTCAAACATGAGCCATCCACAAACAGTACATAATCTGATTCTTTTAAGGGCTCATCTTTAATGTCCGGTCGCGGTTTTGTACAATACTAGAGTACATTCAAGCAATCATGATCAACTTCATCCATATCTATCACACTCTCTTCATCTGGCAATGATGTTGAAGGATTTACATTAGTGCATCTGTCAATGGTTACATTGTCTGCACTTAAAATCACTTTTTCATACCTAGTCAGCCGACTATGCGTCATGTATTGAGTTTTGGTTCTTGTCAAAAGAATTTCCACAGAATGAGGAACATATACTCTCAATGGATATCCCATCACAATTCCTTCACTCTGTTCCAGACTCACACAAGTAGCAGCTACTGCTTTCAGACATCCAGGCAACACTTTTGCTACCGGGTCTAAAACAGCTGAAAAACATGCAATAGGTCTTTTCATGTTTCCGTGTCTTTGCACTAAGACTGAAAGCGCACACCCATCTCTCTCACTACAATACAGCTCAAAATCTTTTTCATAATCAGGCATTCCCAGTGCCGGGGCTTCACACAGTTTCATTTTTAATTCTCTGAACACTTTCATTTCCTCATCATTCAATTCAAAAGGATCTTTAATATCCTTTTTTGTCAATCGCTGTAATGGTTTTGCAATCAATGAGAATCCACTTATCCATTGTCGGCAATATCCAACCATTCCCAGGAACATTCTTACCTCTCTGTCATTGGAGCTCTCATTCCTTGAATTATTTTTATTCTCTCAGTCGTTACTTTTCGCACTTCCTTTTCAATCTTATGACCTAAATATTGGACCTCTTGTTGACAAAACTGTAATTTTGATGGGGATACTTTGTCCTCCTTTTGCTATATAGTTCAGCAAAGCAATTGTGTCGATAACACATGCTTCCTTTGTTTTTGATGCCACCAACAGGTCATCAATGTACTGAACCATCACAGATTTTTCAGGCATTTTTAAATCTTCCAATGATTTCTTTAGAATCTGATTAAAGATTGAGGGCCTTTCTGTGTACCCCTGAGGAATTCGGCACCATACCAAAATACGCTCTCCAAACCTGAACGCAAATAATGGCTGGCTATCTGAATGTAATGGGATAGAGAAAAATGCATGGCACAAATCAATGACGATGTACCATTCTGCTTCACGTGGAATTTGATATAGAATTACAGCAGGGTTTGGTACAATTGGACAACTAGGAACAACGATTTTATTGACCTTTCTCAAATCTTGCACTATTCTATATGTTCCGTTCGGCTTTTTCAGTCCCATTATAGGCGAATTACATGGACTGCTCATTATTTCTCTCAGAATTCCTTGTTCAATCATTTTGTTTATTACAGGTGTTATTCCTTCAATTATTTCTAGCGTCAATTTATACTGTGGAGTATTTGGGTAATTTGTTCCTTCTTTAACAGAAATTTTAACAGGGTCTACTCCTTTCATTAACCCTATATCTTCACCCGTAAAATCCCACACCTCCTTGTTTTACTGTTTCTTTTAGTTCAATTGGGATTTTCTCTACATCAAACACAGGAAATAAATCATTCACTTCTGACTCTAAATTCACCATTGTCATTTTATACAGTACATCTTCATCGGGGGTCTGAAATGCAATCCCATCTGGAGTACAATAGATGGTGCAATTTTTTTTGCAGAGTAGATCGCGTCCTAGCAAGTTCACAGGACTGCAATCACACACCACAAATCGGTGCATTTCTCTGAATGGTCCAATCTTTACCTCTACTAATTTGGTAAGAGGCGCCTTAATTTGCTGATTTGAGACACCAACGACTTGGATATGTTCACCTGAGAGAGGAAGGTTTGGAATTTCCACTGATCTAACAGTAGAACGGGTAGCTCCAGTGTCCACAAGGAATGTTACATTTGCACCATTCACTTCTCCATCCACAAATGGACCTGCTTGATCTACCTCCAGAGTTGCGCCAAGCACGCACTCTTCCTCCTCTCTTAGGCACCGTCATAAACTTTCATCCGACTCATTCCCATCCTGTCGTAACCAATACTGCGATATTGCAGCTGCGCGGGGCAATTGTGTTACCTGCTCTCCTCCGTAGAATCCGGTTTCGGCACTGTATCTCTGTGGATTTACACTCTTGGGAAGTGGTGGTTGAGGCACCTGACTCTGCTGAGTAACTACCTGCGGTTGTTGCAGCTGTTGGTAACTCACCTCACTCTGCACCTGTGGATTTAATGATTGATTTTCCGCATTAGCTTTTGGATGGAATTTACACTTGTTTCTCCAATGCCCTCATTTTCCGCAGTTGTGGCATGGCCACTTTTTCTTTGCTTCTTCTATACTCATTTGGCCTTTTCCTTTACCTATATACGGTTTGGATTTAGTTTGTCCTGCCTCATTAACCTGATTATTCAGTTGAGCTTCTTGTTTTTCTGCGACTTTCACTTGTGCCCACATCGTTTTCTCTTTTAATTTACGCTGTCTACACTCCATATCATCACTACAGTATTTAGCATATCTCAAAACTTCGTCTACTGTGCTGTTCTGCCAACAGATCATATGCTGTTTGATCCTTTCACTTATCTCTGGTTTTAACCCATAAACAAATCTATATACAAAATGACTCATATCTTTCTCATTTAAAGTCTCATAGCCACTATACTGTTTAAGAACCAGAAGTAGCCTCTCGTAATAGGCATGTACAGATTCCTTACTCTCCTGTGTGGTTCTATCAATTTTTACCCAATCGGTTTCTTTAGGTGGAATTTTATTTTTCAAAAAGGTAATAACTTGGTCGTATTTCCTCATAACTTCTGGTCCTGGCGCTCCTGTTTTTGCATCTCTTGGGTATTCTACAGTTGGCCAATCAATGGTAATCTTACATTCTGTCCATAAATCAGCTGGTACTACTATGTCAAATAATCCATCCAAATCTACCCACAACACCTTCGAAACCTTAACAAACCTTTCCACTTGTCTGTACCATTCCACAGGATTTTCTCTTAATTTTGGGAAGTCATTAGTAAATGACAGTATATCTTGTCTGGACCAAGGGACATGCACATAACTACCTCCTGGAGTTTCTCTCATCGGATACTCCCTTACAACTGGTTCTTTGTCTGTCACCGCAAAAGCCAAAGACGCTTTATCAGTCGTTCTCTCATTCTTTTTAGTCCACCTGCTTCCCCATCTGTCCACATCACCCCATTTTCTCAATAAAACAATCAATTCTTTTATTTGAGTTAACCGTCCTGATGTGTTCAAATTTTCTATATCTTTCTCGCAAAAATCTACCCTATATGGTTTCTGCAAACTTCTCACCTTTACAAATTCTACTCCTAGTTCATTCGCTACCTCTTCTAATTTGTCATGCAAATTTCTAGCTCTCCATGTAATACTTTTACACAAAAACATAATCTCATCATCCTGATATGTTTTCAATTTTTCTGTACCAATAGTCCCTAAAATTAACTCTTCCATGTCTATTTACCACTAATTACATCTAGTGGTTTTGGTTCTGTCTCTTTCTTTTGCAGGGTTTTCATCCATTCATTCAATTCATCGGGAGTTGGACCTACAGGTGTACTATTTATTTCTACCCAATTTCTACTCCTCTCTGGTGTTTCTGATGCAGACTCAGTTCCCATAGGAATCTTCCTAAACTCGCTCTCGTTTATCGTCAAATTTAAAGGTGGGCTCGGTCTATATGAGCTGACCAAATTTCTCGCTCCTTCATTTTCTAGTTCCATCCCTTCTTTGCAAATTTGAATTCATGGGAATGACTAAAGAATGTTAATCTATTTTCTGATTCTCAAAAACTGGTATTACTGGACCTATTGTTACTGGTACAGTTACGGCTTCCATATTCATTGTTAACTCTCTTATTTTCTCAGTCAATTCTCTCGTGGTTTTTGCTAATTCAGTTGTATAGTCACTTTCAACCTTTTCACTTTGTGGGGTTTTCAACTGTTCTTGTGACCTATTTATTTCGTACCTTCGTTCTGGACTTTTATTCCTCCCAGTTTTCATTGGCGGTGCATTAGGTGTCACCACCGCAGAATTCTGTTGGTATGGAGGTGGGTTTCGGTTTAAAATATCTTCCAGCAATTCATCCTCTGTCTCGCTACCACCATACCCGTACCTTTCAGTAACTAAGGGGCCGATTCCGATCTCGGCCGGTAGGGCTCCGAATCGGATTCGGCATAACCGGATCCGATTCGGAGCCCTATTTCCCGACCGATTCGTGAGCGAGTACGATGCGAATTCGCCGACCGACTCGTTCGGGCATCCCAACTACTCCGACCGACTCGTTCCCGGGTCTAACCGCACCGACCGACTCGCTCGGACACGACTCGCACCGCGCAATGGAGACGTTCCCCGGCCGGGTAAGTACGATGCGCGCCGTGAGCAGTCCGACCGACACGCGCCGTCCGGCTGGAAAGAGCAGTTGGAGCCAAACTTCGGGGGTCCGTGTCGGACCCCCCTGTACGCCTACCCGCGCGAGTCGCACACAGGGGGACCCATAGGTCCCCCCTACCTGTGCGTGTATGGCGCGAGTCGCTCGCCGTGTACCCACTGTAGGGGCGCCCTTGTTCGCCTTGCACCCATTGAGGCAATGGGAGCCCGCGTACGCGTTGTACGACCGGCTCCCATTGACTTCAATGGGAGTCCGACCGACTCGAGTACGATAGCATACGGACGCATCGTACTCGTTCGGTCGGGCTGCACGGGTCCGATTCGGTCGGAAATCTCTCCGGGTCCGGCTCGGTCGGAGAGATTTCCGGCCCGAATCGGAATCGGCCCCTAAATGTTTCTTTTTCTCGGTACACTTTCTCCTTGCTTCCTCTTCAACTGTAAAGGCTGGAAACAAACCTCCTGTCATATTAGCATATCTCCACCGCTTTATTCTGTCCTCATGATTCACTCCCCATAACCTTCCAGGAACAAAATCATGATTCTTTACTCCTCTGAATCTTTCTCGTTCATACATCTCATCTTCCCATTCACTCAACGCTTCAAACTGTGTTGGTCTAGGTTAGGCTCAAGCTTCGTCATTTTCTCTCTCAAATTTCGAAGTACAGCTACGCTAAATGAACCATTCTCGGGAAAGGCTAATACTCCATCATTTTGAGTATATTTAGTCCAGTTTTCTAACCATATGCAGGTATGATATCCGTATTTCAGCATCATATGCGAAGCTGGTGATTTTGGCGGAGGAATTACTTGTCCCTCTCTAGTCACTACCTTTTTGTCTTTCTTAAAAAAGTTCTTAATTTTCGCCATCCACGACGTTTTCTCTCTACCATACTCATAATAAGCCATATTTCACAATTTCTTTTCCTTTTTCAAACTCTTAATCCAACTCTGTTCTCTATGCGCTTATTCAGACCTATCACAGCGCGACTCACACCAACGCTCCAATCTGAAGCTTCTACGTCACTGCTTATCCAACCTATCCTAGCGCGTCTCACACCAACGCTCCAATCAGGGCGTTTTCAATATAACCAGTGCACTGACCAATTCCAGCGCGGCTCTTTGTCGACGTCAGTTCTGCTCCTGACCCCTCCTTTACAAAATTTATCGGCAAATTATTTTCAACTGTTCTTGGTTAGTTACGACATTTAAAACACATTTCCATTGTCTAATTTCGCTAACAAAAGTGACAGTTTTACTCTATTTCGCAAGAATACAGTTTCGTTTGATAAGTGTAGCACTTCCTCTACCTTACCCTTCTTTCAAGCAAGGGGTAAACCCGTTTCTCTGGGGATAAAACACATGTGGAGACTACACTGCTCCTGAGAATTAAGGCCAGAGTTTCACAAGAAAACCGGTTGCTAATTCACTCACACACCTTTTATACGGAAATTGTCCCTATCATAACACAACCTGTGTTATCACCAATATGAAACTCAGACAATGCACTATTCCATGTGACTTCTCTTGCCACACGTGTCCACTTCCTGGAAGCTTCAAAACTTTCGACTCGCATATAACGTAATACAATTCAACATGAAGTGTTAGACATGAAATAATCAATAATCGATAATCAATAATCACCAAACTAATCTATAGTAACCATAACTCTGCTACCAAGAAATCTGATCCAGCGCTATCAATAACATTTCTTCTCCTCTAGGCATTGATATCCAGGCTGAAAAACATTCTTCTTCACAACTATACCAATATGACGGTGGGGCCCATAACACCGCATAAACATTCACTCACTCATATATTCCCTGGAACTCATCCGCCTTTACTTAGGAGAAAAAGTTAATGAGTTGCTGGAAGGAGACGGGATACCTTTTTAAAACATCATAATAATTCTCAAATTTCTCAGGTATTCCGCTCATTGGTCGATGGACCAACTAGTAGGAATCAGTTAATGGTGATTAAAACCAGCTCAATCACTATAAACTTTATTAAACATTTACAATTATTATTGAGCTAAAGAACCACAGACTCGTAAATTTAATTATAATATAGTTTATCTAATTTTTATAAGCATGAATAAATTCAGTTTTATTAATCGGATCAATACATTTATTATCATTATAAGAATAAATTGAAATTGCAATGCATACCCTTTAGATGGAAAAATAAAGTTCGTCACAGCAGTTACATTCAGATCTCAGCATAGAACTCCCAAAACTGACTGTCCTACAAAACAGGCCTCCTCGACGGACCACCTATATAGGTTTTCCGCCACACTCTCGTTCTTTTTCAATCAGAATTATGAGTAAAAGATTAATCGTATTAAAAATATAAAGGCCTATAGAAAAATAGCAGCGGCTTCTCCAGCGTCAGCGTCCAGTGCTCAATAAAAATATGTAAAAACAGCGCTCCTCCTTCTTAAGAGTAGGTCCTCTTATACCCTAATACTAGCTTACTAAACAGAAATGTTACAGTTTGGGGGCGAGATTCACTCTAATTCGTCCATTTGAGGGGTGGCAAACCTCTCATTATTACCCTCCTTGCTCAAACCAGTTCCGATGAATGTTCATAACTTTGTCCTTTCTCACGGGTTCAGGACATTACCAATCCAATTGACAGTCTTTATTTGTATCTTCTTTCCGATACTTTATTTTAAACAGTTCATTGTCCATTCATGAATGCACTGCTGGTTCTCACACTCGTTCGCTAAGTCCCCCCTTGGCACGCGCTCGGGTAATAAGGTCATCACAACCTTGATCCCTCTTCCATCCTAGGCTTTGGAAATAACCACGTGATGCATTCGTTCACAGCTTTTTCTTCCGCTTGGAAGCCATCTTGCGCAAGCGCATTCTAGCTTGTTTGCCTCAGCAGCCATTTTTACAGCACGGCCTAGCAGGCCTGAGCGAACTATCATAGAAATAAACAGAAAATAGTTAAGAATAAAGAAAATAAGCCTTTTCGTTTCCCTCCCGTCATTCTACGTACCCCAGATAGGTGTTACCTAGCAAAAGCGACATATAAAGCTATTTCTTACTTACCAACCACTTTCTTGTGCCACCAAACAATTTACTACTTAGCACAAATCATGCAATATTATTCTAATTAGTACGCAAATCATTGTTAGCGTTATTCACATTACCAATTGTAAGTTGATTAGTTTGCACAGATACTGCATGTTACCAATAACACTTATATAGAAAACATATGTTGTTGGTTATTTCACTGAAACGAACAATTGTATTAATTATTAATGTTAATATTAGGGGGTTCAAAATGTTCTCGTTTACCTTGCTCCATCAACCCTATACCACTCTGTGAAGAATATGAGACTGTTGCCTTCTCTCAGCTGCAGAAGGTAAGTGTTACGTTTTGATTTAATGTTTGGTGCATGCGCACATGAATGTATGTGAAAGTGTGAGTGTGTGATCTGAATGTGTGTGTGTGTGTGTGTGGCCCACCCATGCTCTAATTATTACCCACCGCTGCCCTAAGGACCACTCAACATGCTATAATTGGTCCACCTCCGGGTGACCCTTTACTAAGCCCTGATTATAGGTCCCTAAATAGATCTCCCTACCATGCGGTCCCAAGGGGGAAGTCCCCTATGACACCCTCTGTGCAAGCCATGGCTGGTGGAAGCCGCACTTAGTTTTTGGGCTGCCTAGTGTCACCCTGGGGCATTGCCTACCAATCTCCTCATATAAATTGAAGTCTATAGGATTAGCACAGACAGATCCCACTTCTTGCCAATATCATCATACACCTCTCAATCTCAGGAACTTGGGTACCACAAAGTGCCTGGTATTACTTCTCTGAGCTGGCATAAGACTTTCAGCAGACTGTTCTGTCCTATGGTTCAACATTGCTGCAGAGATGGCTACACTGTTCCTGTGAACAGAATAATGCCATAGACCCATCCAGTGCTTAATTTGGTATAAAATGTGTCCATCCCAGAGTATTTCTCAGGAGGCCACCACGGCTCACACTGTCCACTGCCTTTGCATGCTTTACCGAATGCCAATTCTTGCACTAGCTACTAAGGGTCCCATACGTGCAAGTGTGGCACTTTGATCTATCCCGAGCCATTTAAAGCTGTAAAGATGGACAACACTCACTCGCTTCACCGTGTTTTAAAGTATGCAGAATTGTTAAACACGTGCATGTTAGAAAAAAACAGACCTCACCACCATGTGCTGGACTGTCATATTTAAATTCTGGACTTTAGCAATAAGTACCATTGCCAAGCACCAGCAAACACCAGCAAAAATTAAGCACTGGCCCATCCTATTCACGAACGTCTTCTGAAGAGCGACTGGCAGTCGCTAAGGCATGACTGCAAAGGTGGTGTGGTATCTCCTTAAAGTTTCTCATTGTTTTGCCACCGTTGAAAATGTCATAGGGAAATCTGGCTAACTGATTGGCGCTGCTTGTCTCTAAAGGCCCCAGCCTTGGATTGCTCTGACTCCTACACAATGGAAACATTTGTCTACACCCAGTGATGTAGTCTCCCCTAATTTCCTGGCTGAAAAATGAACTTCATACATTGTATCTTTGTCTGCAGTGCAGGCCCTTTCCTTTTTGGCAAGTGCGAACAACGACAGGGTCATCAGTTTCAAGGGAAAGAGACTTCAAGACTCCCTGCCATCCTGTGGGTGGCGCGCCTGCGAAAGGCCCTCGTCCTCAAGGGCCTAGGGATGACTCTGCTCACTTTCGTGTGAACAGCAGCAGGACCGCCTAGATAACTGCATCCGAGAGACACGGACACTACTAGTCTGTGTGCGCTGGACAAGGATGCAGAGGTCATTTGGAGATATGTTCGTGATTTTAGAAAAACATTTGGAAATTGAGAGATACATCCGTATGGAGTTCTCTTTTGTGCTGCAACTTAATATTTTAATGGAGTTTAAGTATAGAACGATGCATTGAACTCAGGTATAGGATTCAAGATGAAGTCATAACCTTCTTACTACCCTTTCTCATGTGAGGCACAAAAGATGCCGTATATTAACACGGCCTAGACAGTTCAAAATAGGGCTCTGAAATAAAAAAAATTAAAAAAAACGAGTGCAGAAAATGGGATGGGATGGGATGGGATTCCTTAATATCACCTTTACAGTCAAATGCATGTACTCAAAATAAATACTCATTTCTTTAGAGCAAATATACAGAGTTTATACTATGGTATTTTAAATGCTGGCATCGCTAAACAAGAACACTGGCTGAGGGATTGAGGGCAGAAGCAATGGGTTACATGACAAAACAAGATTGAGGTCTAAGAGCGTCTCCCACTTGTACAGAGAAATTGCTTTTGCCAAAGTAAAAAAAAATTGAAAATAAAAAATATATATTGAAAATATTTTCACTTTATTATTCCAGCCTAACAATGGCAAATAATTCAGCTCTGATGCAGCTTTTAGATAAACTAAAAGTAGGAGTGCTGATGTGTAACAATGTATGAATTTTTCAAAGTCCCTTTAACTTTTTCCTAGTAAACCCCTCAAACATCAGAGTTCACTCAGCCATTTAATGAAGAAGAATATGCGTTTTCCCATCTTGACTATAATTTCCAGGGAACCATCAAATAGAAAAATGCCTTTTTGTCTAGGGCTGTAAAGTTCTTGATCCATAGCTGCCTGGATGTTGCACCTAGGCAGATAGATTTCTCCCATCTCTCCAGCCGGACGAGACTTAGAAGAGGGACCTGATCGGCTCTTGTAATCATTATATCTGAGTTGATCAGAAGCTTGAAATAATCTGACCCTTCTGTCCTGAAACTCTCAACTCCATTGAGTTTTGTGTTCCTAGTCCTTGGAGGGAGAACCACCCCTTACTATATGGATAACCGCTTCCTTTTGTCTGAAGCTAACAGAAGATGATTCTCTCCCAATCCTCCCTGCATTATTGTATGAGCTCTGGATTGCTTCATTGGCTGTGAATAAAATACAGTAACATAGTTTTATACTCGTTTCAGTGATACTGATTTCCATAGGTGTGACATCTTTCACTAGGGAGAGGACATCTTGGCAACTGATTATGCCTAGCTTGATGTTTCTGGAGGCATCACTGAAGGGTGCACCCTAATGTTCAGTGGTCATCTCCAGTACACAATGCGGCTCCTTGAAACACTTTGCTTTAGAGAATCGACTATATTTGCAGCTGGTCAAACAGCAGGAAACAACCTATTAAGCAGATAAATTCGTATACAGCCCTGCTGATGTTCTACTGATACTGCCCATTCTGCACATTTATGCACTTCCAGGTGATTTAGAAGGGCACCCCAGTTTCCATCCTTCTTGAGGGACCTATCTGTTCCTGCTCTCTGGTATGAGAGTGCTCTTTCCTGCCACTTTAAACTCAGGGCCATTGTCCTCTACAAGTTCCAGCTCTGCCTCCCCACTTTGTACTATTACCGTACCTGACTCACAACACTTTCCTCAGCACACGTACTGATTCCTAGCATCTCCCAGACATAGACAGGAGTCCTTGTTTCTGCCACTTGGAATTCAACCCGCTCTCTTCTCTCGATGCCTGCATGACTATTGTTCACTTGCGTAGGTGCTCTTCTGGCATAGGCATTGCAAGTCAGTGGGAACATTACCACACATCGCAATAATTCCATTACTACATTAGATGTGATGGATGTCTTATAGCTACTTTCCTTAGCTTCAGTCACAAAATGTGCTAGGAGGTTCCCTTGATGACATGTGTTGTCCCTCCCATCTCCCAGATCTTTTTATACTGGGGAGTAGTCATTGAGACATCTAAGTGTCAAGCATACATTGATGGTCTGTGCTTGTTCCGCCTTCTGGCCTTTCTGGCATCTGTAAGGCAATGCTCCATGTAGGAATCACAGAGAAATGTTAGGATCTGTCACTCGTTCCACACCTTAAAGGCAGAGAAGGGCAACTTTAACACTGAACATACAAGGACAGTGTTTGATTTATATGGCGTCTTTCTGCCGCCTCAGGGATGTCTCCTTTTTTTAGCGATAGTTGCTTACAGGTTATTCAGCATCTATTGAAACTTGGGATGAGTGCATTTTATAAATGTCCTGCTAATTATTCAATGCCTCCATCACCTCTGTAATGGAAAGGACAGTTTACAAACAAGTCAGAGCAGTCATCCTTCAAATGGCCATCATCTTAAGTGAAAAGTCTGAGATGTGGATCTCTCCTAGGAACTGGAAACATCATTTGCTAATAAAAACTGAAGAGGATGGTCAGCTCTGTGTTAAGTGATTGGAGTCTCCCCTGCATATGTTTAATTCCATTTTATCTCTACCATCCATGCAATGTTAATACATATTGTTAGTTTTTCTGGAACAAATGTGACCACTGTTTCCCAAGGACAGCAGGTCTCTCTGTGCCCATTTCTGCCCCTCAAGCAGGGTGCAGACTAAATTTTAATAAGAACTGTTCAGGTCTAGCTTTCCTTCCCTTATATGTGACAACATCTTGCTTATGATTTAGTTGTCTACATTATTTTGAAACTCATCCTGGACCTGGTGCTTTGAATCCTTCTTGCTGCAGTTGTCCTCTGTATTGTTCCTCTCCACTGTGGTCAGAAGATACATCCCAGGTGCCTTGGGCTAATGCAGTGTGATTTAAATACACCATACTGCAGTTGGTTTTCGAGCCTCGGACCATCCATGGACTGGCTTCTTTCTCATACTCTATATTTAAGACAATAGTCTCCTTGAACTTGTCAGCCGTCCTCTCCATCTCAGTACTATCATTTAACTTTGAATCCCCCAAGTGCCAACCATCTACCGAAACAGTGTTAAAGTGTAGCTTTGTGGCACCAAGATTCAACAATTATCCAAACATTGCCACACATTTTTCTTGTACCCACCAATTCAGATATCATTATCACTTTGCCATTTATTCTTCTTTGCATTGCTGATGTATTTCCTTATCCCTAAACCGCTTCATACTCTGTTATGGAGCGATTTGAAATGTATTTATTACAGCATTACTTATTTAATTACTTACTGCATAAGGAAGTTTTTAAATGGTGTTCATTCACAGCAAATCTTTTTACCAGTGCCACATTCTCAACTAGATTTTTTTTTTACCCTGTTTGCAGTTTGCACTTGCTTAAATGCTCATCCCCAGCTTACGGTCTTCTCCCTTCGTTATATTTATTGGCTAGCTCTCCTGAAATATGGGTTGGTGATGTTAGGCAGTGGTATGAGTTTACCCCATCTTGTTTGGTCGATTTTCAAAGATTTGGTCCCCCCAGCCTCTTGGGAACCAACTCTTTCTCCTCAATGTCCATCTGGACTACTCCGGTCTGGTCTAGCCTGCCTAACACATCAGTTATCTACTTCAACTGCAAATTCTTGAAAGTCCTTCAAGAGGCTCTCTTAGTTTTCTGAGCTCAAGCAGCTTTGATTTCAGCTGCACCTTTATATAACCTCAGACACTACACTACACCTGATTAACAACATGATCTTCCCGAGGTAAATCTGTGTGCGCTAGAGCAGGAAAATGTATTATAGTTAGGTGAATAATGATAATTAAAACATTCCGTTTTAAACGTACAAAACAACTGAAATTCACCAGTTAGTTATCTCAGAGTAACTGTAACTCGTGCCACAAGGCAACTATAACTCATGCCCCTGCCATACACCGTTTCCTCCGCTATAATTTTATTGCAATGTTGTAATCACTGATCTCATAGATGATGTCATGAGTTCTGTAATATGTGGGGCTATTAGAATTGCACGGTGCGGGCAAGTGTTGTAGTTACCTTAGGGCACGAGTTATAGTTACTTGAGATAACTATAACTGGAGAATTTGAGTGGTTTTGAACGTTCAAAAAAGCATGCTTTAACTGACATTTTCACCTAACTATAACGTTACTTTAACCATTGTTTTTTAAGTGAATTTCTGGAGTTTTAATGTAATATTTTATTACCATACGTAAAGTCAACCCCTGCCGTATCATGACCAACCCCACGCTGCACATGGCCTTCGCACCCTTCCCTAGCCACACTACATTAACTATAACTGGTGCATTTGTGATGCATTGCTTATATCCTTTCATATTACATCACTTACACCATATAAAATCATAGCATTCCTAACAACCCTTATGACATCTCACTTTACATCATTTGTGAGAACACTGCGCATGGTAAAGTGGTGACTTGTAGTTAATGTAGTGTGGCTGCGTTCCGAAGTGCGCGAGTTACAGTAATTTGAAGGTGGTGCGTAAATTATAAATGTAAGATATAACTTTAGGATTTCTAATGTTTGTGTAGTGGTTTGTATATAAAGAATAAAGATTTTATAACTATAACTAAACTTTAACCTTTGTTTTTTTTCATTGAATATTTATGGTCTTTATTTTTTCATCAAGATGTTTTTCAAATCATAGATTGGAGTGTCGTTGAGTGTTGTTAAGTGGAGTGTCGTAGAGTATAGTGGAGGAGAGTATCATAGAGTGAAGTGTCGTGGAGTGGAGTACAGTGGACTGGCGAAGCATAAAGTGGTGCGGTGTGTTGTGGAGTGGTGTGTCGTAGATTGGAGTGCGGTGCGGTACAGTAGAATGGAGTGGCATACAGTGGTGTGGCGTGTTGTAGAGTACAGTGGAGTGGCAAATCATGGAGTGGCAAATCATGGAGTGGCAAATCGTGGAGTGGCAAATCGTGGAGTGGCAAATCGTGGAGTGGCAAATCGTGGAGTGGCAAATCGTGGAGTGGCAAATCGTGGAGTGGCAAATCGTGGAGTGGCAAATCGTGGAGTGGCAAATCGTGGAGTGGCATATCGTGGAGTGGCAAATCGTGGAGTGCCATAGAGTGTAGTGGGGTGTTCTGCAGTAGATTGGATTGGAGTGGCGTGTCGGAGAGTGGAGTAGACTTCCATCTTGTACAGTGTTGTAGAATGCTGTAGTGTGTGGGGGCATACAGTAAAGTAAAGTGTTGTAAAGTGCAGTGGCGTGGAGTGGCATGTTGTACTGTGGAGTGGTGTGTCATAGAGTGGCGTTTCATACAGTGTCATATAGTGGGGTAGATTAGCATACAGTGGAGGGGCATAAAGTGGTGTGGAGTGGTGTGTCCTAGAGTTGCTTGTTGTGCACTGTGTTACAGTGGAGTAGAGTAGTGTGTCATGTAGTACAGTGGATCAAAGTCATAGTGGAGTATCTTAGAGTAGCATGTCATACAGTGAAGTGTGGTAGAGTGTGGTAGAGTGGAGTAGAGTGGCATACAGTAGAAGGGTAGACAGTCAAGTAGAGTCTTTTAGAGTGGAGTGACGTACAGTGAAGTGGCATGTCGCAGAGTACAGTGGAGTGTCATACAGTGGATTAGAGTGTTGTGAACTACAGTAAAGTGGAGTAGAGTGGAAAGGCATACAGTGGAGTTGAGTCTTTTAGAGTGGAGTGGCGTAGAGTGAAGCGACGTAGCGTATAGTACAGTGGAGTGTTGAGTGAAGTGTTGCAGAGTGGCATAGAATGGAGTAGAGTAGAGTTTTGTGGAGTGGTATACAGTGGGGAATGGGGAGGAGTGGAGTATCGTCGAGTGGAATTGCATAGAGTAAAGTGGATGAGAGTGTTGTAGAGTGGGCTTCCGTGTGATACATTAGAGTGGCGTTTCACAGAGAGGGTTGGAGTGGTGTGTCATACAGTGTACTAGAGTGGCGTAGAATGGAGGGGCATAGACTGGAGTTGAGATTTGTATTGTGTAGTGGCGTAGAGTACAGTGTCATTGAGTGTGGTAGAGTGGAGTGGCATAGTGTTGTAGAGTGGAGGGTCGTAGAGTGCAGTGGCATAGAGTGGAGTAGTGTGTAATAGAGTAGAGTGGGGTGTAGTGGCATAAAGGGAGTTGCGTAGAGATTCGCATAGGGTGGAGTAGAATGTCATACAGTGGCATAGAGTGGAGTTGCATAGAGTGTCGTAGAGTGGAGTGTCGTTCAGTGGCGTAGATTGGAGTAAACTGTTGTACAGTGGAGTAGTGTAGTGTAAAATGTCAATGAGTGGAGGGGTGTGTCTCACAGTAGAGTGAGGTGCAGTAGCATAGAGTGGAGTAAAGTACCAGAGTGAAGAGGGCTGCCATACAGTGGAGCGAATGTGTCATGGAGTAGAGTGTGATAAATTGGGGCAGAGTAGTGTAGAGGGAGTTGCATACAGTGTCATGGAGTAGAGTTTCGTAGAGTATAGTAGAGTATAGTAGAGTGTTGATCAGTGGCATAGACTGGAGTACAGTGTTGTACAGTAGAGTGCCATAGAGTGGAGTACAGCTTAGTAGAGTGAAGAGGCGTTGATTGGAGAGGAGTAGAGTGTCTTAGAGTAGAGTAGATTGTAGTGACATAGAGTGGAGTGGCTTAGAGTGCAGTGTTGTAGATTGTCATGTTGTAGAGCATCGTGGCGTATACTATTCTGGCCTACAGTGTCTTGGAGTAGAGTAGAGTGGATTGACTTGTCATCGAGCTGAATGGCATAGAGTGGTGTGGAGTGGAATAGCATAGAGTAGAGTTGTGTAAACCTGATTGGCATAAAATGGAGTGCAGTAGAGTTGAATAGGGTAGAGCGGAGTAGCTTATAGTGGAGTGGAGTGACGCCCAGTAGACAGGAGTGGCATAGAGTGGAGTCCAGTGGCATGTCGTATAGTCAAATGGAGTGTCATGTCATAGAGTGGCATGTCGTACAGTGTCTTGGAGTGGCGTAGGGTGGAGTGGCGTACAGTGTTGTGAGTTACAGTGGCGTATGTGGTGGCGTACAGTGGAGAGGCGTAGAGTGGAGTATCCATAGAAGCGAGTGGGGTAGAGTACAGTGACATAGTGTCGCACAGTGGCATAGAGTGGAGTACAGTGTCGTAGGGTGGAGTAACAGAGTAGAGTACAGTGTTGTAGAGTGAAGTGGAGTAGTATGAGATAGAGTGGAGTAAAGTGTTCTGGAGTGGCAAGAGGACTACATCCCCAGGGCCAAATACAAATAAAGGGGGGGGCGTTGTTACCCCCCAAGCATTCTTAGGCCCCCAAGCATTCTTAGGCCCCCTGGGATTTCATCTCCAAGGGCCAAACCAATAGGCAATGGGGACCCCATCCCCTGGTCCTTTTTTCTGTTTAAAAGGAGAGGGGGACGTGTGACCCTATAGATAAGGGAGGCCACATGACTCCCCTCCCAAAGCCTATTTTGGCCCGGGGACCCCATCCACGGGACCTGCATCATTTAAAGGTGAGTGCCTCAGTGCCCACTGGGGCACCCACCAAGCACACTTTGGGGGCTGCGGGGGGAGCCCCAGGGCCTACGTGGCACCAACTGGCTCCCCCCATCCTGAGAGAGCCAGCATTGCTCCTGCCCAGAGGGCGCAGTTATTTATGCTGCTCCCTCCCAGCAGAAGCAATCTGTTGTTCTATTTCCTTGCCCGCATCTGTGTGGTCAGGGAAATTGATGTCAAGTCTGCTCCCAGCCAACTGGAGCATTTTTAAAGCTCTCGCCCATTGGGAGCAGATATTATGTTTGAGCCTGTTTGGCAAGAGATTTGAAAATAGTCCTGCCAGACAGGCGCAAACACATTTTTCCCTGCCCGTGTCGGTGGTAGGGAAACCACTGGGTCCCGGGGGTTGGCTCCCCGGGGCCATTAAAGGTTCAAGAAGGATTGACTGAAAACCCATATATATGTATGTATTTTTGTTATAATTTTTGCGGAAACTAAAGCTGGTGAGACACCTAAAGCTGCCTTGAAGCCAGACAAAAAATTTTGAAAACCGAGGAAAAACATAATCGACGGGGTACCTGGCTGAGTCAGTAGTCTGGGAGTTTCACTCATAAAAAATTCGATATACTACTAAATACCTGCACAGAGTTCTAGAATATTGAAATTGAACTAAAAAGAAAAATGTGGTGACTAGCTTTGCACTCTTCTGATTTGCAATTTCTTTTGTTAATGAGTTGTTTTCATTGTTTTTTTCAGGCTTCTTCAATCTCTCCTTCTTTTTTTCATGAAATTCGCAGTTTTATCTTGTATAGGATATACTCTGACATTTTTTTTCTTTATAATTATGTATTCAAATTTGAATGTATTAATGTAATTGTATGGACTGGCAATTGTATTTTTATGACCCTCCCCTCCCCCCCACAGTGTTCTCTCTCTAAAAGACCAATAAATAGACCTTATTTTTAAAAAGCAATTACCTTTTATTGGGGTACATAGTCTATCATCGTTTTAAATCTCCAGCATGGTCACCACATTCATAGCCAACGTGTTGGCTGTCTAGGAATAGTAAAATTAACGATCCACTAGGGATAATACTGTTGCATGATGACAGCCTGGTTTAGAGACTGAGGCTGGCTAGGATGCAGTGATCTGCAGATTAAATGAGTGGCAAGCTAGCAGCCCGTTAGTACTCTATAGGGAGCTGTAGTATGCTCTAAAAATGAAAATAAAAAGAGAAGAAGAAAATAAATTTAAGGTGACCTATAAAAGGAGAAAATGGAAAACTGAAGGACTGGCCCACCGACCCTGGCATTGAAGCACACTAGTTTTCAGATGAATATGCACATGTGATCAGACAAATGCTGTCACTTATGGAGGGAAGAGCCAATGACTGAAGTGGGTTTACCCATTGCCCCATTCAGTACAGTCCTGGATTGAGTAAGGGTATAAATGACACTTATGAAGGCCAGTGGCAGAAGAGGGATGACCAAATGCCCCTCTAAGCATGTTTATATTTTTATATATGTATGCATGTAGTTTTTAATTATTTTGATTACAAGTTCCTGGCAGACAGCTAAATCTGTCAGGCCTTCCTAAGAGATTTTAGCAAGTGTTATTACAGTTCTGGTCTTCTACCCAAAGGTTTTATCAAAGGGATTTATTAACAAAACCGTTGCCTACAATGGTGATCTGTGATATTTAAAGTAACAAAATACATGTCTGCAGGATGTAACAATATACCCTTTATGCCGCATTGGCTTTAGCATATGTGTTTCATGATAAATAATTCAGGCCCACTGCCTTTGTCATTAGTTTTCATAATAAACAGATCAGACTTATGGCATCTGAAACAACTTTTCTGAATGATCCAGTGATGCCCATAGCCTTTATTATTGACTTGTCACCGTAATCAACCCAGACCATCTGTATTGAGCATAAGCTTTCCCACAAGGCAACCATGAGGATTACCATAAAAAATATGTACAAATTTACAATTGCCAAAACAAATATGACATCACCCCAAGAGGGCCAAATAAGGATTATCATAATGTAAACCTATCCCCATGGTTTGGAGCGGGTCATCAAAATCCTTGCATACTATGGTAATCTGTGAGATTCAGTGTAACAAAATACCTGCCTTTAGGCTTTAGTACACTGTTGTAGTAATCCACCTGTTAAAAGTATATTGCATTTAACACTTGGTTTTTAAGTAAGAAATGCCTACTAGATTTGCTGTAAATTTCCATAATAAACATTGCTTGACCCCCTAGGCATCAGAGGCCTACAGAGGTTTAGCTAAACTAGCAGCCATCATGCATACAGTTAAAAAAATAATAAATGTGTACATAATTATAGTTGGCACACAAATATACAGCCCCCTCAAAATGGCCTGCCAAGGCTCATCACACGGAAAATCTTTTACCTCCAGGGTTTGTCAGTGGGAATCGCCAATTCCAAAATCTGTGAGATTTCTAGTAACAAAATACCTGTCTGCAGCCTGTAACCATGTGGGAAAGGTCTACCATTAAAGACTGGTTTGCTTTAACAAATGCTTTTGACAATAAATATGCCAGGGCTGCTGCCTTTGTCATAAACATTCATAATGAACAGATTGCATCTATAGAATCAGACATTGCTTTTCCCAGTGAACCAATCAAGCCTAAAATCTTTATCATTCTCTTATCACCTTAACTAACTCAGACCTGGTGTATTGAGTGTAAACTTTCCTGCAAGTCAACCATCAGACAGAAAGTTGTAAAATTACAAACATATACAAAATTACAGATGGCAAAGCAAAATACTATCCAAAGTAAAATACTATCTCTTCTAAAAAAGCGTAATAACGATTGTCACATTGCAAATATTCTATCTCCAGGGTTTGTCAGTGGTGAGTAACTAGTGCCAAAATACCATGCCTACTAAGGTAATCTGTGAGATTCCATGTAACAAAATAACCTATTTAGAGCCTTTAATATAGAATAATAACAATCTCATCATTAAATGACCATTGACTTTAACACATGCTGTATTCTAGAAATATATCAGGCCTGCTGCCTTTATTGTAGCTTTTCATGATAAATAGATTAGACCTTTAGCCTTCATCATTTGCTTGTCACCATAACGAACTCAGACATGTTGTATTGAGTGTAAGCTTTCCAAATTGGAAAAAAGTGCAATTCAAGCACTCTTTTTAGTGGCAGCACACAACTTCTGCCAAATCAAATGCTGTACTCAAGGGGATGAACATGTGGGTGGAGCCTAAGCCCTTCTCTCAGTAGTACTTCTGACAGTTCCTTTTCTGTTGATCACATAAGACCTGGCAACAACTGCGCTGTCAAGCCAACCTAAAAATGATGGATGGTTAGAGGGGAAATCTAGGTTACCACCTAGGTATTAGATGCCGATGCTGGCTTTGTGGTAAGTTTGAAGGGAAGTCTAGAGAAAGAGCTTTATTGCAACATCTTGCTTCTAGGGGTATTGAGATGTAGTATGTGAGCTGTGAGATGCTGTGGTTCAACTCTCCTTTCTATTTTTCCAGGCTGACGACTGCAGCAATAATGGTACAGTAACAGGAGGACTGGGAAACTGGGAGACAGAAGATGGTAATACCTCCTAGATTCTCAAACTTAAGTCAATTATTCTAGCTTTTCTTTTCTTGCAATGTCTTCTATGGTCAGTGCCTAAAAGCAATGGTATTGTAGCAGTCACTCTGAGTGTCTTTACACCATATCATACCCTAGAATCACTTTGTCTTGTGACATTCTTGTAGCATAGCCTGAAATCCATTCTAACTTGTTAAATGGCTGCAGCATCCAGGGGGACAGGCAGGCTGATCAACGATAGGGATTTGGTAACATTTTAAAATTGCATGCAAATGCAGCAAGTAAACCCCTAGTCTAAAATGGTTGCTAGTTGGCCACCAAAAGTGCTTTGCCTTCTAGTTAGGGATATGAAGAGCTATATAAATGCAATTGCAAATGCAAACTTTATTAGCACACTTATCTCAATGAAGGGTAAATCAAGTCTGAGAAATAGTACAAGAGTGCTCTTAATGCTGTACAAGTTAGCTATATAACTTAATTTGTTTGATGAAAGACCAGGACCATAAAACGTTTAGTGACATGCAGTCATCTACTACATCTAGGCCAGCTGTTCTCATGCTTTTGTTGGTAAAATTCAGCGCACCATTCCTTATCCCTCGCCCAGGTGCCTCTTTTACACCTAGTAAGGTAGAAACCCACTGCAGAATGACAAAGGAAAAAGATTACCAGTCTGCCATTTAATCAGATACATTATTTGGAAACCCTACACAGACCTCAAATACGAGGCCCCTTTTTATTCAGATTGGGCCATTAATAGCAGACAATCCACACACCTCATAAATTGTACAGGAGTAGTCCAGCTGCTGAAAGCAGAACCAAATCTCCTGGTGAGACTACCAAGTGAATGAGAAATTACCGGGAAAATTTAACCTGGAATTATGGATTCACCATGTAATTCCTCATTTCTCAGGGAAATATCAGGGTTCCCCCTATAGTTGCTGTTAACTCACTCCAAACCCAGTTTTTACAAGGTACACACGTTATGGGTTACTCCGGGGTACAGAGGTAACAGGGCAAAATCCTGGGACCGCGTAATGAGACCCCATGTCACCAGCTTTATCCTGGCTGTCCACAATTCTGTATGTCCTTTTTGAGTTATAGACTAATTTCTAGACCTTCACTTTTCCGTATATTTACATAATCCAAACTGTTACTGTTGTAATATGCTTTGTGTTGGTAGGCCTCTGGATTGAATAACCTCTGGGTTTTGTCCATGGAGGTCATCTCCAGAACCTGGTGGAGTAATCTCCTGGCAGAAACATTCCTGTTCCTCCCTGTCCATGCAGGACTCTGCCATGTCGGGTTGCTATTCCTTTCTTAGGAGTGTGCGACATTTGAAATCGAAATGACCAATGGCTTCTTGTTCTAATCTTTTTATTGGATTTTCAAATGCAAGCAGAGAATATAAACAATTTGAACCCCAAGTACTGTGCTGTAGCACAGCACAACATTATTGCAGTATCCCAATTTATACCCCAGATATCATGGAAATAGAATTGTGAACTTCCAAACAGATGAAAATCTGAAACAAGAGACAATATGAAAGGTAAAAGGAAAACCTACATCGTTATAAAGGACACACCCAAGGCCTCCGGAAGATGCAAGTTGACCCAATTCAACAAAGAAATTCATAATCTGGTCTTGTCCCATTTATAGATCAACTATGTGTATATAATCCCCAGATATCTTCAAACAGTACTATCTTTTGCCTTCAGTTTATGAATCAATCATGCATGAACTGCCATCTTCACCATAGCTTTAGATCTCTCCTCAAGAGTCTGAGGTCACTTGGATCTCCAATATCTCAGGGCATACACTGTAGCAACTGCTAAGGCAGAATCTAGCCAGCGTTTCATATGGTTACTGACCCCAGAATCCCTTGAGTTTTGCCTAAAATAGACAGCTGAAATGAAGGAATGGTCTTCAGCTCACTCTATTGGTCTGTTGACATCTCCCGAAATTGGAAATGGGTGTGAGTCTGGCCCTGCTTAGCTTGTCAGTTGACCTAAGCCAATCTTCTAGAATTTTTAAATAATTAAACATCAGCCATATCTTGCATAGGCCTCTGTCATGATTGGCAGGAAATCCAACCATTCCTCTTCTGTCTATTGCTTCTGGAACCTCATTGCCATTTATGTAACAAAAATCTGTTGTTGTGCTTTGAGTAGAATTCCTCAATAAAGATCCCATATAGTCCAGAGATCAGTTTCATGTAGGCTACCCATTTTTTTCTAAGTATGAGTGTGGAGTGCACATTTGCAAACTGAAAGGTTGGTTTCCCAACATTTTAGATAAGCAACTTCAGAGTTCTAAATATGTCCAGCTCTGGTTAGAACGTAGGTGAAGCTCTGAGTTCAGGTCTATGAGGGATTACAAGATGATGTCTGATATCAAGAGCTTAGGCTTCATAAAGCCTTTTGCTTTCAATGAGGGCCAGTCAAGTGGTTGTCCACTTATGGCCAATTCTGCATTGTCACATGGGTGTCTCCAGATTCATATAGCCATTCTGAGACCACTATTTATGGCTCTCGGACCACATTTTAATTGAAGCACTAATGATTGGATTAACTACGTCTTTACTGGACTGCTGTCATATATATCTGTGTCGGGAAAAAAGTGCAAAAGTGATAGGCCAGTTGTGAAAGCCGGTGAGCCGCACAATAATATTTTTGGTAGGCGTAGGCTATCAGATGAGGTAGCAGCATGATGTCTTGATGGCTCCAAGCTCGGCGCTTGGCCCTGCCAGATGTAGGCTTTGATCTGGCGATCCATGAGTCTCAGCAGGGAATAGGGCATTGTAATTGGAAGCATGCTGAGTACATAATTAAATCAAGGAGTCAGAACCATTGTTATTCTCTGAACCCTACATCATAATGAGGGCAGCAGCTTTTCCCATTTCAAGACGTCCCTTTACATTTGACCATTGAGGATGTCATGGTTGTCTTTCACCATTGCATGGATATTGCCACTTACCAATATCCCCGGATATTTCAGCTTCAATTTCGTCCATAAAAACGCCTTGCCTCCCAGACAGAAAGGGGTCACATTTTTCATCACGGGGCGCTCTTCGCTTTGCTCCAATTGGTTCTGTTGCATGAGAACTCGGAGAATCCTGAGATTGTCAACATTGCAGCCGGAATAGATGTTCTGGGTGAACATAAAGCAAGTAAAATGTCATCAACGTATAGCCTCAGTTTTAGGCTACCCTTGGAGTAGGAATGCCCACAATATCCACCGATTCTCAGATTGCGATCGCCAACAGTTCCAGGGCTATCAGAAAAAGTAGCTGGGACAAAGGAGAGTCCTGGTGGGTTCCTCTCAAAATATCAGCTTTATCAGGCAAGAAGCTGTTAGTTTACTACAGCAGTGGGCCTGTGACACAGTGATTTCATCATGCCAATATACTTTGGTCTGATTCCCATCCTGGTCACTGTGCGGACAAGGTAGCCCCACACCACCCTACCAAAGATAACAATGCTCTGTTATGATCATAGGGCTCACTGGGTTTGTCCATGGCCTCTCTAAAAACTTTTCCCAGGTGCGGGACTAAAACTGCAGCTTTGATCTTGTAAAAAACCATAAGGAAAACATCTTTTTCTGGAGCCTTACCTGTGGGAATTGATTTGATTGCCTACGCTTTCTCCTCTTCTGTAGTAGCTCTTTCTAATTGTTAATGAGGTTCTGCTGAGAGGCGTGCAATAGGGAGTCTGAGTATTCCTCAAATGGGTTCTCTGATGTATACAGCGAAGTGTAGGAGGCAAAGTTTCTTGTTGTTTCCAGTGGGCAAGTGAGGAGATCCTTTTGGAGTTGTACAGTGCCAAAGTAGCCGATTAAGCCATGCTCTGCTTGAGCTGCAGTGCCAAAAGACTCTGGGATTTTTCACAATATTTGTATTGTCTGCATTTAATACAGTGTAAACTTTTATCATAGCAGGCAAGGTGAAGATCATGTTCAATTCATAGTTTTCTAGAGACATAATGTTATAGGACACCAGCATCTGGTGTTCTGTGACACGAATCCTGAAATCACTGTATATCTTTTTGCAGAACAGACTTCCTTTCTGTCAGATGCTTATGCATTGTGGTGGAGTCACTAATCATTAGATCTCTCAAGTATGATTTTCCATTTGCCTACAGTGCCTATGAAGAGGACACAGAATTTCCATTTACTCCAGATATTCCTTAAATCAGTTTACTAACTTCCTCTTCTCATCAGGCAACTTATATCTAAGTGTCCATCCTCAAAATCCTTGTCTTGTTCCTCAGGTACAGATATAATGAGATCGGGCCTGATCAGAAATTGCGCTAAATTCGATTTCACAGCTGTTTAGAGTCAGAAGCCAACTTGAGTGCTTAAGAAAATATTCTATTTTTGTTTCTGTGTTGTGGGGGCAAGATAAAGAGGTATAGTTCTATCTGCTGGATGTTGAGGTCTCCAGGGTTCAATAAGAGTGATCTACCAGATGATCCTTCAGCAGCCCTCTATTCTTATATGTCCGGAGGACCAGAGCCATCCAGTATCGTATCATGTGCCAGGTTCCAATCCCCGCCAATAACTAACTGCTGCCATCCAGATCCTACCAGGATTCTGTGGGCCCTCAAGAAAAAGATTGATTTTATATCATTAAGGTGTATAGATTTAGCCTACTATAAGAAAGTGACCGTGTAGCAGCAGCTTGGCAAACACATATATGCCCATAGCATCCAACCAAGTCGCCTGTAGCTTGGCTGAGAGTCTCTTAACAAGAAAGAAGGCCACCCTAGTTTTCCTGTAATGTTGTGGCCCAATGGCAGGAATTTTTGTCTCAGACTTGGAACTAAAGGAGGAGATTACCTTTCCCACCCACTTTTGGTTCAGCTTTTCAGACTCCGACCGAGATGTATGTCTGTTGTAAGAGAGCAATATCAGATTTTTCAGAGGCCAGAAAACTTCAGACCTATTTCGTTTGATATAATTAGTCAAACCATTGACATTCATGGTCCAAATTGTAAGAGCTTTATCCCTAAACATTGAATGGAATTAATGCTGGGATGAGCAGAACACGGTCTTCAGAATAGGAGATCAAAAGACATCTGAGGGGCAAATTGAGGAAGCAAAAAGTCTGATGCATACGTTATCAATAATGTAAAAGCATAGGAGCTAATAAGTAAACTAGGAACTGTTGTATCACTCAAACATTCTCCGCATCTGTGGTGTGAACACCCTGAGTAATTGTATGTCCAAGTAAAAACTACCAACAATTTATGGACTTTGTATGATGTTCCAAATAACAATTACAGTTGGATTAGTGATCTTGATTTATCCCTATCCCTCATGGGAGTTTTCACCATCCATGTTAGGAATTACAGGAGGGATGACTAGTGGTGTGTCGGTCATGAATAACTGAAGAAGACATCCATTGGTGACTGGTCCAGGTTTTCAAGGAAACTTCCAATCAACCTTCAAGCTCATGTGGGTCATAAAACTCTCTAGATTTGCTGTTCATCATTACCAACACCATAGCTTGCTCTAGCAATCCATATTGGAGTTCTCTTTGCATGAAAAAAGGACATAGAGCTAGAAATTTCCTCCAGGTTAGGCTGGTATCATAAGATAAGTCTGCAGATAATGAGATTTTGTGATCTTTGTGAGAGGAATAACTGTGTCTTGGATCAGTCTGTGTAATAAGGAATGTCTGCTGGTGGTGAAAGAAACACATCCTGATTGGCCTTGGAGAGGCTTTTGTGCCATTCCATTTTAGATGGAGCATGCACCCACTCAAATTCTAGCAGTGGTCTGAACTCAAATTTAAGGAGCTGCAAAACGAAGGAGGACAAGAAACAGATTATATCTTTCTTCTCAGGGACATCATACAGATGAACATTAGCCTTCCTGCTTCTATCTTCCAGGTCTGTGACCTTCTTTTTTAAATTCCACAGTTCTGACCCACAGTCTGGAGCATTTAGCACTGTCACTTCTAGGGTCTCCAGTAGTTTCTCAGACCTGCCAAGTTGAGACAGAAATGCAGAGATTTCAGATCGCTAGACATTTCCCAAGTCAAATGTTCCACTGCATTAATGGAAATCATAATGTCCCTCAATACTTCACAAGAGTGTGTAAGGTAATAGTCCCCATATTTTGCTCAGTATTGTCTTGCGAAAGTTTCTTGTGTCTGCTTTTGATTGCGTGCGAGATTATTAGTTGCCTTTAGGACCTATTTCTAGGCATTTGCCTAGTTGCCTAGCCTAAGACGTAAGGAAATAATTTACTGTGTTGCCAACTCAAAGGCGCAATGTAAAAAGCATTGAGTAATTGGGAGTCCATGGGTTTAAGCTGGCCTGTAATGCATCAACATTGTCCCTTGAAGGAGAGTGTTAGATTCCTCTCAGCTTCCAGTAGAAAGCATTCTGCCTCAAACAGAGTCAGGATAGTTTGTGGGTACTACTTCCCGTGTGTGCTTCAATGTGTCGTGAACGTGGCACCAGACTCTGCCGACCCAAATCCAAGATGGAGGCTTCCAGTACATTTTCATTCCCAAAGTCCTGATGGTAAGTAAAAGGGATTCCACAGTCACACCTTGCAATTCCTGGTCGCTGCTCTCTGATCACTTGTTTATCCTGGAGGGAGTCCGGCAGGTCCACCTCCGCCAGTAATCAGCAGTGCAGTAGTTGAAGAGAGGTGGCTTACCACTGGAAAAGGCAGCATCAGCACCTCTCCGCATCACCCACCAGTCCCCACTGACCTCCGCAGTGGAGGTTTTGAGTCTTTACCGCGGCTCTGCGACTGCTCAGCAAGCAGGTATAGGCAAGCGCAGATGGCAGCAGGCTCCGTCCCAAGACCGGGAGGCACTTCATATGCCCCTCAAACCCCGCCCTCAGCACAGGAGAAACCGGTCCCAGTACAACTAAGACCACATTCAATGTGCGTGGAAACGAAACTGATCCATCCAAAACCGTAGGTAACAGTGTCTGAACGCACAGAATTCTGAATTCTTTTTGGCAAAACTCTTTTGGTGTTTCCCACATACTCTAAATTAAGATACCATATTTGAACATTTTTGGGCATAAAGCCAAGTGTCATACATAAAAGTAAATCATTTTCCCATTCTAGCTTCCTCCACATATTAAAATATAATAATTTCTCATATCTACTGTTTGAGTTACTACACAGATGGATGGTCACTTATCAGGTATAAGTAAATATTATGCACCTAGTGAAATAAACCTTGTACATGGAGATGATTCCTTAATTATGTAATTTGTCATCAGGGTACTGTTCTAATTAGATGCCTTTGTTCGATCAAAACAAGCTTTATATGTCTGAGGCCTACGTTTTCAAGTGCAGCGAAATGGTAGTGAAAAGCTTTCCCCTAACAAATTGTCCTTAAAAACTAATCTAGAAGGTAAATTAATGTGTGGTTTTTAGATCCACTTTTCAGGGCTGTAATAGGTCTGCCTTGACTGTATATTCTAGTAGCGTTTTTGTTATAAATGATCTTGTTTTTGTTTCCTAGGGGAATGGCTTTAAAACGGCTACTGGCCACACGTTCTGTTGTATGTATATATGTATTTATTAAAGAGTATAAATAGAATGTGGCCCATCAATCTGCAGTTCTGCTTCTAAATAGCAGTTGGAGTGCTTACTCCTGTACAGCCAGCCGTATTACTAGCAATATTTAATTTGCTTTAGTTGACGGCTGTGAATATGTAAATTCCGCACTATCAACAAACGCAGAGGGTGTCCATCTCGCATAAAATGTAAATATATTTGTGAATCCAAACATGTGCAGTCTGCTGCGCGCTGCAGTGAGTTTTGTGGTTGAACATGGCCATTTTAATTTCAGGACCGCTGCTGAATCTGGTGGTCCGTCCTGGCGATAGCCCAGACTGCCTCTTGCTGCAATGGGAGAAGCCAACTCCAAACGTGCTCAGCTACTCCACCGTGATATACGAAGTCGCGACAGATGTGGTGAAAACGAATATCTCAGTTGGGCATGAAGCTACCAGTTTTGAACTTCGAGGTCTTGTTCCAGGCACGCAATATCAAATCCAAGTCACAGCGGTGTCGGAGTGTTCAGGATCACACGCCCAGAGGGTCTCGGCATGGACATGTAAGAACTGTACACTGATATGTCGCGATGGTCCTGAGACGTAAGAATGGAAGACACCTTCAGCGGTGTATGGAATTTAGGTCTTGCTTGGCATGCGTTTTCAAAGATATAATGATGGTTGACGTTTTTGGAGCAATGGCCATTTAGGAGACTGACAAAGAGATGGTGTATTCCCAGCATAAGCCTGTTATGTGTTTTCACACCCGAGTTTTACATCTTGAAATTGAAACTGGTAGATGAAAAGCAGTGCAACCTCTGCCTTTAGATATTAAATATGTAACTTTTCCCCACTCAGTTCTGTCTAAAAAGAGGGATGCTTAGCAGTTCCACGGGAGACGTTATGCTTGCGTGAACGGTGTGCCCGCTAGGGAGGGATCTTTGCTTTTCAGTTGGGTGCAGCAGTGCAAGGGCGAGATGAAGAGACCAGGTCATGCTTTTGAAAATGACAAATCAGCATTGGGACATGGAGGAAAGAGGAATGCGGCTCAAGAGTTTAGTGATTGGACTTCTCAGACTGCTCCACCCACAAGCCTGGATAGGGGTCTGTTTATGAAGCTGCGGCTGGCTGAGAGAAAGGCTCTGTAAGGGGTATAGGATGCCTTTGGAGTAGAGGGACACTTAAACCTGTCATAAGGAGGAACTGGTATAGCCTCTGTTCAGAATGGGGATGACGAGGTTGATCCTTCTTATGGCTAAATATAAAAGGTCCTGCTGCAAACTGGGTCTCTTGCTTGTCTAGCATTACTCTGGGTTCTACAGGGCTTTGACACCGTTATATTTGGAGTTCATATTTATTCATTTATTTATTTTTATGATTTTATATAGTGCAGACATGGCACAGAGGCATCAGAGTGCTTCGCAAACTAAGCAGAACATGTAAATAACAAATAGAAAATATACATGTACGCTAAAGGTGGAGTGATCTCCAGATTAGCTTCTCCCACGAAGTAGAGCCCTTCACACATACTCAATGTAAAACATAGCAATGAAAAGCAGGTGGTACAGCGCCCTGTGAGAATAGTTCATGCAGGTTGAGGTTGGTATGCGATAGGAGGGAGCTTTAGGAGGTAAGAATGGTCTAGGTCTGATGTCGTTCAAAGAGAAGAACTTTGGGTCTTTGTTAAACGTCATATGACGTGGTCAGGCTGAGGCTCTGGGGAGGGAGTTCCAGATTCTTGTGGCGCTTTCAGAGAAGGATTGGTTTATATACCACTCATACTTGAAAGTGGGGAGTTCGCGGAGGAGTAATTGAGGGTCTCATGAATCTCGGCCGGCACCTGAGATTTTCAGTTTATCAGAGAGGTAGGAGGGTAAAGACGAGTGAAGAGCTTTGAGTGGAACAGGCAGTTTTAAATGGACCTTTTGCATATAAATGAAGAATATTACTGCATGAAGATTCGGCGGGGCAGGCCTGTATTATTAATAGTATATCGTGACTGGCTGCAAGACTGTCTTGCTGAAAAAAGAGATTACACTGAATTGGAAGGTGTTTGGAGTAACTGCTCCTGTTAGTGCCTCCTCTGTTGCTACCAGTGCAGGACTGCCCGTTTATTCCTTCAGGCATTTCCCCAGCAGGCATTAGAGGTTGGTTTTGGAAGGTGGTGGGCTGCTGCTGCTGACTCCTTTGCCACATTCTCCAGCTCCCTAGTTAATAACAAGCATTTGCAATGCAATAGGTCTCGCATTTGCAAGAGTTAGAGCTCTTGGCATTGAAAATGACAATGCTTTTACCTTTTTTTTGGTATGCAATGGAGGGATGTTTGCATAGCACTATTCCCATTCGAATGACCTTGCGGTGCTAGAGAACCAGAAAATGGGAAATAGGTTATGAGGGAGGGAAGACCAGAGTAATAGGCAGGCTGGAAAAAAAAACAACATCCTGGAAATAGCAAACATTCATAGGGAATGCAAGATTAACTAAAGCGTGTGAAATGTAAGCAGGAACAAGATAGTTAAGGAGGTCCCTACCACCTTTGACGGCTCCTTTTTAAATTAAAATGGACAAGTATGTCATGCACTGAGAAGACCCAAAAGGTTGAAAATGAAAAAAATTGAATATTAGTAATAGGTGTTTGGTACAAGGCTGTCAAGGTACTTAGACAGCAGGTCGAAAGAATCACAGGGGTCCCTCACCACATATTGAGGGGTATCATTATTTATGACATCACCAATGCTTCTAAAGTCCTGTGTTAACATTGTGAAAGTAACAAGGACTATGCAAATGTTTGACATTGCGCTATATAAATGTGTAAACAATAAAACGATGCTTGAGAACGCCAGCAACTAAGAAATCACCTGAAAGCACTTAAATCATTATGGAGGGGAACTTTTTATCCCCAACTTAAAAGAAGCTGGTGTTCTATTTGGCTGAACGTCAATCAACACGTGATTTACTAGTGTCATTAATTGTCCTGCTGTAGAGATTTAATCCTCCCACATATGTCATGCGGAAGTCATCTAGCAACTGAAAACGGAGCTGCAATACACCATAGATACATTTTTTATAGTGTCAGTGAGAATGTATGACAGAATATCGACGGACAGAAAATCGACCTGCAAAAATATCGACACAGAAATATAGAAGTCAAAAATATCGAAGTCCAATCTACATAAAGGTAAGTACAAAAATATCGAAAAAAATATATAGTTGTCAAAAATATCGAAGTTAAAAATATCGTTTTTTAATGTTTTAATAATAATGTAAAATTAAGTAAATAATACATATAATTAAAAGAAATATAGTTAAAAATATTAAGATATTTAAAAATAATAACTAATACATTAAATGTTAAAATAAATTAAACATATACATATAAATTAATATATATATATATATATATATATATATATATATATATATATATATACTTACTCCACATAGTGCAACAGTAGAGAAAGCGTTGGATAGCGTAGGGGTAAAATTACTATTCCCACTCCAGAGAGTGCAACAGTAGGGAAAGCGCTGGATAGCGTAGGGGTAAAAATTACTATTCCCACTCCAGTGAGTGCAACAGTAGGGAAAGGGTTGGATAGCGTAGGGGTAAAAATTACTATTCCCACTCCAGAGAGTGCAACAGTAGGGAAAGCGCTGGATAGCGTAGGGGTAAAATTACTATTCCCACTACAGAGAGTGCAACAGTAGGGAAAGCGCTGGATAGCGTAGGGGTAAAATTACTATTCCTACTCCAGTGAGTGCAACAGTAGGGAAAGGGTTGGATAGCATAGGGGTAAAAATTACTATTCCCACTCCAGAGAGTGCAATAGTAGGGAAAGCGCTGGATAGCGTAGGGGTAAAAATTACTATTCCCACTTCAGTAAGTGCAACAGTAGGGAAAGCGCTGGATAGCGTAGGGTTAAAAATTACTATTCCCACTCCAGAGAGTGCAACAGTAGGGAAAGCGTTGGATAGCGTAGGGGTAAAAATTACTATTCCCACTTCAGTAAGTGCAACAGTAGGGAAAGCGCAGGATAGCGTAGGGGTAAAAATTACTATTCCCACTCCAGTGAGTGCAACAGTAGGGAAAGCGTTGGACAACGTAGATGTTAAAAATAACATACATATAAATGAAATAAATATTGTAATTAAATAATGATTTATTAATAAATGTAGAAAAAAAAAAACCTACAAATATATCAAAAATAATAATTACTTTAATAATATTAAATACTTCCCACCCTATTCCCCAATAAACACACCACACTCCACATAAAATTTCACGCAATTAAATTAATTTTCAATTAATCAATTAATACAAATTAATTTGCAATTAATAATTAAATTTAAAAATATGTCAATAACAATAAATAATACGTAATAAAAATTAATAACCAATTAATAATTAATTAACAAAAAATTATCAGTACCAATAAATAATATTTAATAAAAATTAATAACCAATTAATAATTAATTAACAAAGAAAAATTCAATACCAATAAATATTTAATAAAAATATTAACCAATTAAAAATTAACAAAAAAATTATCAATACTCAATTTTTATTAATTACTTAATTACAAATACATTACTTACCACCCTATTCTCCTAAAAACACACAACCCACTCCAATAATAAATTAATGCAAATAAAATAATTATCAATTAATAATTACCAATTAATAACTAATTAACAATTAATTAATTATTAATAACAATAATTAAAAATTAATAATTACTTAATTAAAATTAAATTACTTCCCACCCTATTCCCCTATAAACCCACAACCCGCTACAGAATTAAACACAAAATTTAATTAAAATCAATTAATAATTCTTAAAAATTATTATTTAATTTGCTATAATTAAATTACTTCCCACCCTATTCCCCTATAATCCCACAACCCGCTACGGTACTAAAACGCAAAATTTACTTTTTAAAAAATTACTAATTTCTAAAAAAATGTATACATATATTTAAAAAAACAGTACAATACTTAACAAAAAATATAGAACACATACATATTAAATGCATACTAAAATACATAACACTCATATAAATATCGATATTATTAACATCGATAATTTAACTATCGATATTACTAACATCGATATTTGCAATATCGATATTTCTTACCTTAACTTCGATATTCTGGTTGTAGATATTCTTGATTTCGATATTTTGTCCCTACGATATTTAAAACTCGATATAACTGTGCTTCGATATTTAAAAATCGATTTTTTTGACTGTTCACCACGGTCACATGTCCGCAGTCAGTGCCAAGAGTTAACACACAGGTGAGCGAAGAAAGGAACATCCCAGTGGTGCCTGGAGTCTTCTACGACAGAGGTAAGCAGCCCGTCCATAGCATGCAAGCCACAGAAATCCTGAGTGAAGCACCAGCCACAGCTGCAATTTATTTGTCCTCCACCGTGCAAAACAATATTTAAAAAGAATACGAACCATAGCAGCAGTGGAAGTACTCCCTAAACAAACGTTTTACTCCTCCTCAAAAACACAATGCATCGCGGCTGTGCACTGTAACACGTCAACACAGACATTCTGGTAAGAACACTTACATGTTAAACAAGCCTTGGAAATGCATTCGGTCTGATCCAGCCCCGTACATGCGCTCTGCAAGGCTGGGGAAGGGGGTGAGTGGGCCTGGAGCAGGGGGGGGCTGAAGCGAGGAGAGGCACCCCGAGCGGCCATTAGGAGTGTGCAAGCAACTTAAAAAACACAAGCAGCCTCCGCCTGAGGAAGTGTGTGCAAAGAGTGGGCTGCAAGAGCAGAGTCTGCTTCCTTTTGAAATGAAAAGGAAACCATAGCAGCAGTGGAGTTACTCGCTAAAGAAAAAAAAAACGCTTTACTCTCCCTCATAAAAACACAATGCATCGCAGCCCGCAGCGCTGCCTAGTAACACATTAACACCGATATTCTGGTAAGAATGCTTACATGTTAAATTAGCATTGGAAATGCAATCAGTCTGGTACACGTGTGCTTCGAGGCTGTGGGGGAGGTCTGCTGAAGCAAGGAGAGGCACCCCGAGTGGCCATTATCAGTATGTAAGCAACAACAAATAACCGGCCAGCGTGCGTGTCTGGCCACCGATGTGGTTAACAAACTGTAACTTCGCTAATGGAAAAACAACGAGCGCACCTCCGGCCAGCGTGCCTGTCTGGCCACCGATGTGGGAAGCAGCGCCGCTGCTGAGCAGTGTGCGACTGAAACAAAATAGTGCTTACCGCCTACATATCGAGGACAGTGTAACGCCGCAAGCAAACAATCCAGTCCGGATGGGCCGTCTAAAAAGGAGACAGGGCGGTAACAAAGAAGCCTCATTTTCAATCGTAGGCCACCGTTTAGCATAAACTATGACGCCAGCCAATAAGAATGATGGGCGGGGCTTCAACCCCACTTCTGAAATCCCCTCGATTACAAAAAGCCTCGCAGTGCGAGCAACGCATGCGCGCTGCAACGCAGGTCTGCGAGACCTAAAAAGGAGAGGGATGAGAAGAGAAAGGGGGCGGGCTGGTTTGAACATTTTTGCCATGGCTGCTTTTGGTTCCCAGTCCAGTCCTGGTTGCTTCACTAATGATTGCATGGAAGTGAGTGTTGCCAGACCTCCCCATGCTAGTAAAATTTGATTGGAGAGACAGGCTGAGTAAGTATTACTGTACAAACACTAATTGTCATGTGACTCACACAAAGTCACAGCTAACTTGTGCAGACCCCTCGCTTCGTGAAGAAGAAAGTACATTTCAAATGCTTATTGAAAGTCTTTCGCCCCATTGGGCCATATGGATGTCCAGTCACCAAAATGGCAGCTGTTGTAGAACTGGCAGCACACATTCTTTGACCTTAATAATATCACAGGAAGTGATATCAGATGACCTTTGACCCCAAATCTTCCCAGGAAGTGATGTTAAATGACAAGAAATACCAGAAAGAAATTGGCAACATGGGCAAATGTGACAGTAAATCTGTTCTAGTTTACATAATTGGTCACAAAGAGTCTGCATTTAAATAATCTTACAAGATTAAGACACCTGCTGCACAGTGCTTGAAATGCAAATATAGAAGTGCAGGTACTCCTTGCCCCAGAGTGCCAGTTTGCTACTGAGAAGTGTTGATACTTTGGAGCAGTGCTGAGAAGTGCAGGTACTATCCCTTTCAAATTGAACAAGTGTAGGTACAGAGTGCCTGGTAGTACCTACTCTTTTAAAGCATTGCTCCTACAGAGATCTTTGTGTACCCATCAATTTTCAGAGCATTGTAATAACGGTAAGATAAATCTATTGGTTAATACAGTTCCAGATGAGTCCTGTGATTTGTCCCGTCAGTTTTGAATCATAAAGTAGCATATTGGGTTAATGTGTCTGCTGCATAGCACATCGTGTAACATGCAGGTCACAGATTTGTATTTTATGTATATGGGTCAGTGGGTTGCTGCTTTTGACACAGATCCTTTTATTACTTCCAGTTCATAACTCACAGTCCTAATATAGCACAGTGAGCTACACACGAGCATCTAATAGCTAAATGCAAACTGCAAGTCATGGCCTTAGATCCTTATTGGGTATTTTTCTCAATTTGTTATTATTCTTAGTTTGCAAAAAAGGGTTTGTTAGGGCAGTGATAAAGTTTTGAGAGTACAAATAAACCCAATCACTGAGTTACGTTTTCAATCTGGACTTTCTCTTGACTAGGCACTCTTAACATATGATATCTAGAAGTATAGACAATATGTGACTCCTACACCTTGTAATCCTCATTACCTTTTGTAACATTTCCTGTGTATTGATTTACACACTTGCTTGATCTCTTGTCACTTTGTGTGCGATTTAAAGCTCTCTGATACCCTACACTGAGATAAGTAGTGCTATAAAAAAATTCAATAAAAAATAAATTAGGTGACATTTTAATTATTTGTGCAGTTACTCATACCCCTAGATGCAACAGGTATTCTTACAGTGCTTGCATATTTCTTATATAGAAGGTTGAACAAAGTCAAAGTGCTGCCTCCAGGTCAAAGTTTCTCTAAACTACTTGTGAGGTGATAAGCTGTCAGCCTTTGTTTCCTTCCACTGCATTGGTGTCTAGGTGTTAAGCTCCAGATGGCTCCCAGCAGGATAAAACTTGAACAAAATAAGGGCTAATGGCCCTTTAAATCAGGCCTTTGATTTAGACTCAGTTGGAAGGGAAAATAAGAAAGCTGCCTGCATGTTGCTAAACAGAAAGTGGACAACGTGCAGGCACGGCTGAATTGTGTCCTAGTGTCGGAAAATTGCACCAGGATAAATTCAGCAGACTTCACTGGGCCAGTCGGATTCCAGGTCCAACTCAGAAATAGCTGGTGGAACTGGGATACAGTGGCGGCTCCTCCGCTAAGGCACTTCTTTTTTGCAGTGAAACACAGAGAAAATAACATGATAATAACTTGCGTTATTATTATTTTATTTTCTCCTACTTCCGCCCACAGCTTTGCGTGAGGGGGCGGAGGCAGGGAGGAGTTTTAGCACCCTCCTAAAGTGAGCAATGACTGCTTGGACGGGCCGCTCAAAACAGTCTTGCACACTTCGTATGTTCTCCATGCAGGCTGCATCGCAGCCTATGTGGAGAACATGCCCAGGCCTCTAGTCAGCATCTGAGCGCCAAAACACGGCGCTCAGACCAATCACAACGCTGCTAAGGCAGCGTTGTGATTGGCTGACTGGGAGCCTGGGTGTGCTTCCTGTGGCTGAGCGAGGAGGACTACAGAAGATAGACGTGGCAAGGAAGCGGCGAGAGGTTATGTTTTACATTTTTTATTTCACACCCTACCTCACGTGTCCTCTCCCTCGCCCGCCCCCCTACCTCCGATCTGTGCCGGCTGCGGCTGATGGGATCCCCTCATATCCTGCCCTGATGACAACACAATACTTGACATTGCTGAAGTTGCAGAATAGCTGCATGAATAATATAAATAAACAACACAGGCAAATGTTTATTTTTAACCCCATCAATATTAGGATGCTGACATGATCTTTGAAAGCTGTGGGGCGTTACAGTAGCCCTGAACTGTAGGAAGCACAGCAAGTGAGCAAGACCTCTTCTATTGGGATTTGTGTGGAGTTCTCCACTGAGAGAACTTTAAAAGAAATGGGGTCAAACATTGCATTTTGAAACAAAACTTTCACTAAGATTTAGTGAAAAGCCATAGGCTCTGAAAGGGCACTCATCAAATATTCAAGACCTTTCGTGATGTGCCAAACCAATGAAACCTAAAGCTCCTAGGAGTTGATGCCATTTTTTCCAAAATGTGCTTTGCGTGCCCGCATTTGTCAAAAATTACCCCAATTGTGCATGGCACAGAATTTTTACATACAATAAACCAGTGTCTGAATTTTCTCATTATTGCCATTAATATACAGTGGGTGACCCTTATGTTGAGAATTTCCTGTTATATGCCAGGGCCAGCATTTTGGAGCGGTTGTACCCCTCCCGTATGCCACAGTTGTCCTCCTATATGCCAAAAATTGCATCACATTGGTGAGTGCCAGCATTTTGCCATGAGTGGCAAGACCTTTCTCAAGTTTGCCAGTGCTGTCATTATTCTATGGGTGGCCAATATGCAATTATTTACCTCTAGTAAGCCAGTACCAGTATTTTACCATGGGTGTCCATTACACCAAAAAGTGCCACCTTTATGCCAAGCTCAGTATTTTGTCACAGGTGCCTGTCAAGCCAGGAATTGCCTCCAATGTGCCTGTGCATTTTGCCATGAGTACCTCTATATGTCAAGAATTAACTTCAGTATGTCTGGGAAAACAGCAGATACACAAGCATAATGCCACATTCTCATTCTCACTCACACTCATTCATTCTCACTCACTCTCTTGCACTCAATCTTACTTTCATGTGCATTCACTCACTGTTTGTCACACTTTCTAGCTCACTCTTATTCCCTCGTTCTCACTCACTCTAATATACTCATTCATTCACATTCACTCCTACGCTTGCGGTCAATTTTACCTTTATTCTTGCTTACTGTGACTCACTAATACTTAATCTCCCTTATACTCTCTCACCAATTTTCACTGGATCTCACAGACTCACTTTCACACCCATACATGCTCATTGCTTACACATACTAATAGACACATGCTTACACATACACATGCCCTCACTCACGCACTCTTACTATCAAACATGCAGAACACAACATACATTTGAAAAAAAAAATCTTTACTTGCCTCAGTTAGCAGTGAAGGTCCCATTCCAGCTAAAGGTGCTCCATTTCATATTACACTAGTAACTAATGATACTGGTGTATTAAAAAGGTACGCTGAAAATGAGGAGGGGAGAATGAATGGAAGGGTGGCTAGCTGGATCGATAAATTGGAGGATTGATGAAAGGATGGATAGAAAGGCGAAACAATGGATGCATGGAATAGTGAAAGAATTAGTGGATGGAAGGCTAAAAGAATGGATGGATGGATGTAAGGAAGGGAGAAGGAAACTCTGCTAGGTTGGGTTGCGCACTCTCAGTGGCATTAGTGGTATGGATCTAAGTGTGTATGGGGCTATTTTACTTTTCAGGATCCTCCTGTGGGTGCTCGTTCAGCCCTTCAGAAAGGTCAACCAAATTCCGAATTTTTAGCAATCACACCGGAGACCAAATTATTGTGAACTGTCAGAGCAAACTGAATGAGGCCATAGAAGGATTTATTTAAATACATTGCAGCTTCTTCGTTGCCTGCAGAGATTTTTAATAGAAAAGATCTTATTGTGGATCCAGATAGATTTAGGCTTGTTCTGAAAAGCACACTGCTGGTAATCTGAAAGCCAAGAATAACAACTTAGATCAGAGATTCTCCTCTTGCAAACCAGGGTGAGTTTCTCTGCCAGCCTTCAAAGCATCATTCTGTCGTACCACGCCATCCAACCAGTCAGCGCATGGGTACTACCTGAGAGGGACCCTTTATAGGAAAGACGCATACGTCCTTAGGCTTAAATCATGTGCATTAGGTCGTAGCCCTGTGTCCCAGCGCCATCAGTTCATGCAACTCTCCCTTCAACAGTTCCTGCTGACCTCAGCATTAAGGAGCACCATGTCTGCTCATTTGTCTCTGCAGGTCGGCCACGCCAGGGACACCACATGCAGTCACTTGGGTAGAGGGAGAGAAGAGAACAATCTTTGAGTACAGAGAGGTGTGCGCATGGTGTGCAACTGTGAAATGTGTGAATCTAGGTTGTTATTCTGAAAGGGTTCAAGGCATCTATGGATCCGAAACGAACTTTCATTCTTTAAAGGAAATACATACGTCTATCTTTCCTGCTTTTATAGAACAGAACACTGTTTTATGCCAATGCTTACAAAGTACATGTATTGAAGGGCCCTGTGACATCCCATAACATATTATAAGTTATTTAGGATACTTTTAGCTCATTGCAAGTTCAGGGTTTCCAGACCCAGAGCCTGCCCCATGAGCCAGACTGACGAAGTGTGATCGTATTCATCCTGATTGGGCATTCATTCAACACATAGAGGAAAAATGAATCTTCTCCAAACACAAATGGTTGAAAATATTTGTCAGTTATAATTTGCACATGTTTTGCTTTGAATTCTAAATGTCCCTTTTCAGTTTCGTTGTTACTCTACATCCAGTCACCAGTGCAGTTATGAATCTGATGGACTTCCCGATGATGTGATGTTTTTTCTGTTCTTCACCCTAGATCCTTTAGCTGTCCACAATGTGAGGCTGAAAAGTGGAAAGGCCCCCAGCGAGCTGTTTGCCTCTTGGGAGGAGCCCCTTGGTGGCAACAAGGGCTACCAGCTCACTCTCTACCATAACAAGTCCGATGAAGCTGTCAGGAATGAGTCACTTCAGAAGGGAATCTCTACATGTCAGTTCCAGGGCTTGGAGTCTGGGAATGAATACACGCTGGAAATTGCTACGCTCTCTGGACCATACCGATCCAGCGCGAGAGCGAGCGAGTGGACATGTAAGCAAAGTCTACGAGCCACCTTACCTCCGCTGTGGTTGTTAATTATCTGGTCAGTTCAGAGATTGAGCTCAGCCGGCACTTTACTCAAGCCTTCTGTTCAGTTTGCGATTATGGACTGAGCTACACACAGAGAAGCGTCCCCAAGCCATAGGCTGTAGCATCAATCCTCAACAATAGACTAATGCCCAGATAGCTTTTCTTTGGGGGAGATAATCACTGAAGCCGGTAGTCAGCCAACTATTTGCACTGTGAAGGATACAAATGTAGGTGTTCTTTGTACAAAGATATCACATTTAGTATTTCTACCCCAGCCTCACTTATAATTGCCCCTATCTTTGGCAATGTACAGCATCCATACAAAATGTGGCCAGCATATATCTACACGCATAGGCTCACACATACACATGCCTTCACTCACACACTCTGACCCTCAAGCATGCAGAACACAACATACATTTGAAAGCATGTTTTTTACTTGCCTCAGCTAGTAGTGAAGGTCCCATTCAAGCAAAGGTGCTCGTTTTCATATCACACTTATAGCGAATAATACTAGTGTAATAAAAAAGGGTGCCGGCTAGAAGGATGCCTTTTAGGGTGAGCCACCCCAGTGTTCTGGGAATTGAATTACCATCTCTGAGGCCAGGGGTCATAAGGGGCAACCCAGGAGTTGCACTTGCAACACCTAATTGACTTCAAAGTTGGGCAATGGGCAAATGTGGGATGTTTGAGATAAAATGATGCAGAAGGGTAATGAGTGACCGCATGACTACAAACTGGTTGAAAGGCTTCATGTCAAAGGTCTCTGAAACTCAAGAAATATATACAAAATGGACAAGTGCATTGTGAATATCTTAGAATACTACTTGTAAAATCGTGTGAGTTAAGCAGCTAAAGTTGGGAGTGGGATTGCCAATGGGCACCATAGGCTGGTTTAAAAAATACTAATTAGTAATTTAAGTGACTAGTCTGCCTGCAAATCAGCTGGTAAAACCTAATAGGTGCAAGTGAGAATCAAGACAGAGTGGGTGGGTGTGGAGGCAAGCAAAGCGAGGGAGACTGGAAAGGAAGACTGATAAAAATGGGAGGAAGAAGGACAGAGTGAAAAGGAGATACAGGGAAAAGAAATGTAAGAAAGAAAAAGTAAGTAGGAGAGGAAATAAAAATGTTGGTTGTAGGTGGGAAAGGGAGTGAAGGGTGATAGTAACGTAATGGAAAGGAAAGCAGAACAAATTAACGGAAAGGGAAAAAGAAGGATGTATCGGTGAAAGGAAGAGAGGTTTAAAGGTTGGGTAAAAAGTAAAGTTGAAAGTAAGGGTGGTGAGTAGAAGTAGAGAAAAAGGTTGGTTGGACAGAAGGTTGAAAAGGCAGATGCAACGATCAATGGATTTATGGAAAGGTGAGAGGATGAGTGAATCAGTGGAATGATAGAAGCATGAAGGGCTGGATGGATGCCATAATCAAAGGATGGAAGGGTGAGACGATCAATGGGTGAAAAGATGAATGGATGGCTAAAATGATAGACTAAATGGTTAAAAGAGTGTACGAATATTTAAATGGGTGAAATAATGGAGGAATGAAAGAGGATGGGTGGTTGGAAGATTGAACGGATTGGTAGATAAATGAAAGGAAATACAGAATATTTAAAGGGTAGATGGGTCACTGGAATGATGAATGAAATGATGGTTAAATGGATCGATACATTTGAGGATCGGTAAAAGGATGGATGAATAGAAAGGCGAAACAATGGAGGCATGGAATTGAAAGAATTAGTGGATGGAAGGCTAAAAGGATGGATGTATGGTTGGAAGGAGGGATGGAAAGGTGAGGGAAACTCTGCTTGTGTGGCTTGTGCTCTCTCAGTGGCATTGGTGGTATGGATCTGAGTATGTGTTTGGGGTATATTTTACTTTTCTGTATCCTCCTTTTGGTGCACGTTTGGCTCTTCAGAAAGGTCAACCAAATTCCGAAATTTGAACTGTGACTATAGCAGTGTATTCTGAAAGGGTCCAAGGCATCCATGGATCCGAAACGAACTTTCAGTCTTTAAAGGATATACACATTTCTATCTCTCCTGCTTTTATAGTACAGAAGACTGTTTTATGCCAAAGCTTACAAAGTACATGCATTGAAGGGCACTGTAACATCACATAACATATTACAAGTTATCTAGGATCCCTTTAGCACATTGCAAGTTCAGGGTTTCCAGACCCAGAGCCTTTCCCATGAGCCAGATGGACGAAGTGTGATCGTATGCATCCTGATTGTGCATTCATTCAACACATAGAGGAAAGATGAATGTTCTCCAAAAACAAATGGTTTCAAATAGAGTGAATTATAATTTGTATGTGTTTTGCTATGAATTCCAAATGTCCCTTTTCAGTTTCGTTGTTGCTCGATATCTTCCAGTCACCAGTGCAGTTATGAATCTGATGGACTTCCCTATGATGTGATGTTTTTTCTGTTCTTCACCCTAGATCCTTTAGCTGTCCACAATGTGAGACTGAAAAGTGGAAAGGCCCCCGGCGAGCTGTCTGCCTCTTGGGAGGAGCCTCTTGGTGGCAACGAGGGCTACCAGCTCACTCTCTACCATAACAAGTCTGATGAAGCTGTCAGGAATGAGTCACTTCAGAAGGGAATCTCTACATATCAGTTCCAGGGCTTGGAATCTGGCAGTGAATACACCCTGGAAATTGCTACGCTGTCCGGACCATACCGATCCAGCGCAAGAGCGAGCGAGTGGACATGTAAGCAAAGCCTAATGGCCACCCTACCACCACTGTGCTTGTTAATGTCATTGCTCAGTTCAGGGATTGAGCTCAGCACGGCACTTTACTCAAGCCTTCTCTTCAGTTTGCTATAATGGACTGAGCGACCCACAGAGCAGCGTCCCCAAGCCACAGGCTGTAGCATCAATTCCTCAGCAACATTCTTATGGCCAGATAGCTTTTCCTTGGAGGAGATACCACTCAAGCCAGTAGTTGGCCAACACTCTGCACTGTGAAGGATACAACTTTAGGTCTCCTTTTTACAAAGATATCACATCTTAGTATTTCTACCCCAGCTTCTCTAATAATTGGCATTAGCATTGGCAATGTACGGCTTCAACGTATAACAAAATGTAGGCAGCACATAACTAGATACATACACTCACACATACACATGCTTTCACTCACACACTCTTGCCCTTGCTGTAGCGTTTACTGGGCCCATGTATAATTTTACATATATATTCTTAACCTCTCACTACCTTGCAAATACAGTGGGTCCTCCGATGGATCTTGCTCTGTGCTGAAAGGAGTTGGATATTCGGAGGATGGACGGTTACCCAATGAGAACCAGGAATAGGATAACTGTAACTTCAACTCAAATACATTACAAATTGGTGAAGCTTTCAGTGACTATTATCATAGGTAACCCAAAACCAATTAATCACTCACAAGGAATAATGAGTCAGAACAGCAAAGTCAGATTTAAGAATTTCAAGTTTAGTTATTCACTCTATAGGTAAATAACATTTGCATTCAAATAAAGTAGCATACATCCCTAATAATTAATTAGTAAAGGATTTAATGAAATATACCAAGCCTCTGGAATTCAGGGAGATTATGATGGATGAACAGGGAAATCTTCCTCAGCCGAGGCAGATATGGACCCATACAGTGTATGTGTTGGTCGGAAATAGGAAGCTAGGTGACCCTTGTAAAGACTCTCAGGAATGTTCAGCAAAGTTCCAAGTAGCCAGTTCGTCAAGACAGCAGTCTGTCTCAGTCTGTCGCTGTAACCACAAGAGTCACAGCAGCATGACAAGAACCCTTCATCCGAATCTGAAAGGTTCAGTCTGCGTCAGGACACTGGTCAGCAGCAACTAGTCCTAGTCCCAACAGCAGAATTGGAATCTGAATCAAGATCAGAAACCCATATCATGAAAGGCAGCCCCCCAGTTCTCCCAAAGCTGAGCAATTATACTCGATAGGTTTCCCGGGTGACACCATCTGGCATCACCAAATTTGTCAGATCACTCGGTTTCATTGGCCAGTCCAGAGTAAGATGAGTATGATGTAGCAGGAAAGAAGATACAAATCCGGAAAAATTAAGTAAATTGATTACGCAGTTCCTCACATCATATAAGTTAAAGACACATTGAACAATGAAACATTGAAGATGATGACATTAGGGTACAAAAAGTTCTGTTCTAATGTAGCTGTTCCATAGTGTAACAAAATTTGTTGCAACTCGCTATTCAGTCCGGTCCATATCAAAGGAAGCAGTTATCATTTCAATGCAATTCGCTATATTTCAAGAAGTTCCCATATGCTTAAGAATATTCAGTCCATTCACTAAAAAGGGAAAGTAAAAATGAGGCCTACATGAAATTTGGCTAATATATGACAGTCATGTTAAATTGTGAATCTCACGTTAATAGGGAAACTAGCATATTAACTTCAGAATACATTAATAAGAATTTCAATCTGATCATATTTAATACATGTAAGTATAGGGTACTCATAAAATTTTGTAAGTGTCAATCAGTATACATATAAAAAAAATACATATTTATCTTTGTTGTCCATGCTTTATTTAACTGGTACACATATAAAGCACATGTTAAAGAAGTTTCATGAAGGCACATTTAGGTATATTCATGTAGCATCTACTTTACTTTTGTCATTTTTGGTGCACAAATTAGAACATGAAATAACATTTTTGTAACTTTTCACATGAAAATCAATCTACTTCACATTTAATTCCTTTAGTCTTCTTAATTTCACATTCATTACATGAAAATCGAATCCATTAGTAATAAAATCTATAATGTGAAATTTTTCTCCTACATTATTCTAATGCATATAATGAGTCAAAATAGTATTTCATGATTAATAGTCACATCTTTATAAATAAAACATATATGTCTCAAATCTATCCTTTCATCTGCATGCTTTTACGATGCAGTATCTGAGCTGTATTATTTGCATCATTTTTCTTAACATGGAATTTAACACACATTTGTCATCGTGTGGGTAAAAGTTGTCATAATCATTTCTTTTATCAGTAAAAATCGTTTGATGTAATCTTTGCTCTACCACCCTCGAGCATGCAGAACACAACATACATTTGAAAGCGTTTTTTTTACTTGCTTCATCAAGTAATGAAGGTCCCATTCTAGCAAAGGTGTTCAATTTCTTATTACACTAATAACAAATAATAGTAGTGTAATAAAAAGTGCGGCGCAAATGAGGCGGGGAGAGCCCTGATGCATATAAGGGTGAGCCACCCCAGTGTTCTGGGAATTGAAGTACCATCTCTGAGGCCAGGGGTCATAAGGGGCAACCCAGGAGTTGCACCTGCGACCCTAATTGACTTCCAAGTTGCGCAACGGGCAAATGTGGGATGTTTGAGATAAAATGATGCAGAAGGGTAATGAGAGTGACCGCATGACTACAAACTGGTGGGTTTGCTTCATGCCAAAGGTCTCTGAAGCTCAAGAAATAAAGAAATCTATACAAAATGGACAAGTGCATTGTGAATACCTTAGAATACTACTTGTAAAATCGGGTGAGTTAAGCAGCTAAAGTTGGGAGTGGGATTGCCAATGGGCACCATAGGCTGGTTTCAAAAATACTAATTAGTAATTTAAGTGACTCGTCTGCCTGCAAATCAGCCTGTAAAACCTAATAGGTGCAAGTGAGAATCATGACAGAGTGGGTGGGTATGGAGGCAAGCAATGCGAGGGAGACTGGAAAGGAAGACTGATAAAAATGGGAGAAAGAAGGACAGTTAGAAAAGGAGATACAGGGAAAAGAAATGTAAAAAAAGAAAAAGTAAGTAGGAGAGGAAAGAAAAATATAGGTGCGAAAGGAAGTGTAGGAGGTAGTAACAAAAGGGTGAAAGAAAGGAAATATGTAAGGAAAGCAGAAAAGATGAATGGAAAGGGGAAATGAAGGATGTATCGGTGAAAGGAAGAAATGTTTAAATGTTGGGTAAAAAGTAAAGTTGAAAGTAAGGGAGGTGAATAGAAAAAGGGTAAATGGAGGGTGGACAGAAGGTTGAAAAGACAAATACAAGGATCAATGGATTTATGGAAAGTTGAGAGGATGGGTGAATCAGTGGAATGATAGAAGCATGAAGAGCTGGATGGACGCCATAATCAAAGGATGTAAGGGTGAAATGATCAATGCGTGAAACGAAGGATGGATGGGTAAAATGATGGATCAAATTGTTAAATGCGTGTAGAAATTTTTGAATGGGTAAAAGAATGGATGAATGGAAGCGAGGCTGGGTGGCTGGAAGATTGAAAGGATGGGTAGATATTTGAAAGGAAGTACAGAATCATTAAAGAATAGATGGGTTACTGGAAGAATGAATGAAAAGATGGTTAGATGGATCGATAAATTGGAGGATGGCTGAAAGGATGGATGAATAGAAAGGCAAAACAATAGATGCATGGAATGGTGAAAGGATTAGTGAATGGAAGGCTAAAATGATGGACGGATGGATGAAAGGAGGGATGGAAAAGTTAAGGAAACTGATAGGGTGGCTTGCGCTCTCTCACTGGCATTAGTGGTATGGATCTGAGTGTGGGGGGGTGCTATTTTACTTTTCTGGACCCTCCCTTGGGTGCTCGTTAAGCTCTTAAGAAAAGTCAACCAAATTCCGAATTGTTTGCAGGTAAACCGGGGACCAAAGCATTGTGAACTGTCAGAGCAAACTGAATGGGGCCATAGAAGGATTTATTTAAATACATTGCAGCTTCTTCATTGTCTGCAGAGATTTTTTTTACTAGAAAAGGTCTTATTGTGGATCCAGATAGATTTAGGGTTGTTCTTAAAAGCACACTGCTGGTAATCTGAAAGCCAAGAATAACAACTTCGATCAGAGAATCTTCACTTGCAGCCGGGGTGAGCTTCAAACGTTTCTCTGGCAGCCTTCATAGCGTCGTCTCTACTTTCTGTCATTTCACGCCATCCAACCAGTCAGCGCATGGGTACTACCTGAGAGGGACTCTTTTTGGGAAAACCATATAGGTCTTTAGACTTAAGTAATGTGCAATAGGTAGTAGCCCTGTGTCCCACTGCCAGCGCCATCAGTTCATGTAACTCTCCCTTCAACATCTCCTGCTGGACTCAGCCTTAGGGAGCACTGTGTCTGTCCATGTGTCTCTGCAGGTCGGCCCACGCCAGGGACACCACACGCAGTCACTTGGGTAGAGGGAGAGAAGAGAACAATCTTTGAGTACAGAGAGGTGTGCGCACAGGGTTTTGGCCATGGTCTGGCGCATGAGTGCTTTGCCACTGATTTCAACTGTAAATCAGTGTTTAATTTGAGCTGGTGGTTTCCGGTGCTGCGCACCAGCACTTAATTGTCAATGCCGGTGCTTGTGACAGTCTGCCACAAGATAGCTCTGTCTGGCTAATTTAGAGATGATCACAACAACAGGTAATTAATTCAGCATACATTAAAAATGACTATTACCTGCCGCCCAAGACATTCTTATAGCTTTGGAGGCCTGAAATGGTCCGAATTGTCACACTTGTAGGAGTGTGACGGTTTATAGTTGTATTGTTACTATAATTGGCAGCATGGCAGAAGCAAAGTGTGGAGCAAGCTTCAGTGGCCTCCTGGCGAAAGCCCTGGCACTTATATTTTTACAAATTAAACAATGCTGTGAATATAGTTGTTTATTCTAAAAGGGTTCAAGGCACCTATGGATCCGAAACTAACGTTCAGATTTTAAAGGATATACGTATTTCTATCTTTCCTGCTTATATAGCACAGAAGACTGTTTTATGCCAAAGCTTACAAAGTACATGCATTGAATGGCCCTGTGACATCACATAACATTTTATAAGGTACCTAGTATCCTTTTAGCTCATTGCAAGTTCAGGGTTTCCAGACCCAGAGCCCGCCCCATGAGCCAGACGGAGGAAGTGTGATCGTATTCATCCGAATTGTGCATTCATTCAAAACATTGAGGAAAAATGAATCTTCTCCAAAAACAAATGGTTGAAAATATTTGTGTCCGTTATAATTTACACGTGTTTTGCTATGCATTCCAAATGTCCCTTTTCAGTTTTGTTGTTTCTCTATATCCAGTCACCAGTGCAATTATGAATCTGATGGACTTCCTGATGATGTGATGTTTTTTCTGTTCTTCACCCTAGATCCTTTAGCTGTCCACAATGTGAGGCTGAAAAGTGGAAAGACCCCCGGCGAGCTGTCTGCCTCTTGGGAGGAGCCTCTTGGTGGCAACGAGGCCTACCAGCTCACTCTCTACCATAACAAGTCCGATGAAGCTGTCGGGAATGAGTCACTTCAGAAGGGAATCTCTAAATATCAGTTCCAGGGCTTGGAGTCTGGGAGTGAATACACGCTGGAAATTGCTACACTGTCTGGACCATACCGATCCAGTGTGAGAGCGAGCGAGTGGACATGTAAGCAAAGCCTACGGGCCACCCTACCGCCACTGTGGTTGTTAATGTCACCGGTCAGTTCAGGGATTGAGCTCATCCAGCTCTGTACTCGAAACTTCTCTTCAGTTTGCTGTCAAGGACTGAGCTACCCTCAGAGAAGCATCCCCAAGCCATAGGCTGTAGCATCAATCCTCAACTAGAGACTAATGCCCAGATAGCTTTTCCTTGGAGGAGATACCACTCAAGCCAGTAGTCAGCCAACACTCTGCACTGTGAAGGATACAACCATAGGTCTTCTTTGTACAAAGATATCACATTTAGCATTTTCTTCCCCCAGCCTCCCTAATAACTGTCTCTACATTGGCTATTCATGGCATCAACATATAACAAAATGTAGGCAGCGCATAACTAGACTCATATCTCACACATACACATGCCTTTACTCACACACTCTTGCTCTCAAGCATGCTGAATACAACCTACATTTGAAAGCATCTTTTTTCTTGCCTCAGCTAGCAGTGAATGTCCCATTCTAGCAAAAGGTGCTCCATTTCTTATCACAGTAAAAATGAATAATTCTAGTGTAATAAAAAAGGGTGCCGGATATAAGGAGCGAGAGCCCTGATGCCTTCTAGGGTGAGCCACCCCAGTGTTCTTGGCATTGAAGTCCCACCTCTGAGGCCAGAGGTCGTAAGAGGCAACCCAGGGGTTGCACCTGCGACTACTAATTAACTTCCAAATTGGGCAACGAGCAAATTTGCGATGTTTGAGATAAAATGATGCAGAAGGGTAATGAGTGGCCGGATGACTCCAAACTTGTGGGTTTGCTTAATGCCAAAGGTCTCTGAAACTCAAGAAATAAAGAAATACATTTAAAAAAATGGAGAAGTACTTTGTGGATAGCCTAAAATACTATTTGTAAAATTGGGAGAGCTAATGAGCTAAAGTTGGGGGCGGGATTGCCACTGGGCACTATAGGCTAGTTTCAAAAATGAGAATTAGTAATTTAAGTGACTCTGCCTGCAAATCAGCTGGTAAAACCTAATAGGTGCAAGTGAGAATCATGACTGAGTGGGTGGGTGTGGAGGATGTATCGGTGAAAGGAAGAGAGGTTTAAATGGTAGGGTAAAAAGTAAAGTTGAAAGTAATGAAGGTGAATAGACGAAGGACAAATGGAGGATTGAACAGAAGGTTATAAAGACAAATACAAGGATCGATGGATTTATGGAAAGGTGAGAGGATGGGTGAATCAGTGGAATCATAGAAACATGAAGGGCTGGATTGACACCATAATCAAAGGATGGAAGGTTGAGATGGTCGATGGGTGAAAAGATAGTGGATGGCTGTAAAGATGGATTGAATGGTTAAATGAGTGTGCGAATATTTGAATGGGTGAAAGAATGGATGAATGGAAGAGAGGATGGGTGCTAGGAAGATATAAAGGATGGGTACATAAATTAAAGTACACAATATTTAAAGGATAGATGGGTTAGTGGAAGAATGAATGAAAGGATGGTTACATGGATCTATAAATTGGAGGATGGGTGAAAGGATGGATGGGTAGAAAGGCGAAACAATGGATGCATGGAATGGTGAAAGAATTAGTGGATGGAAGGCTAAAAAGATGGATAGATGGATGGAATGAGGAATGGAAGGTGAATGAAACTCTGCTAGGGTGGGTTGCGCTCTCTGAATGGCATTAGTGGTATGGATGTAAGTGTGTGTGTGGGGGTTTGCTTTTCTGGATCCTCCCATGGGTGCTCATTTAGCTCTTAAGAAAAGTCAACCACATTCTGTAATTTTTGTAAGTAAACCGTAGACAAAAGCATTGTGAACTGTCAGAGCAAACTGAATGAGGCCATAGAAGGATTTATTTAAATACATTGCAGCTTCTTCGTTGTCTGCAGAGATTTTTTATAGAAATGGTCTTATTGAGGATCCAGATAGATTTAGACTTGATCTGAAAAACATAGTGCAGGTAATCTTAAAGCTAAGAATAACAACTTAGACCAGAGAATCTTCTGCTGCATCCATTGTGAGCTTCTAATGTTTCTCTGTCAACCTTCATAACATCATCTCTACCTTCTGTCGTTCTGCGCCATCCAACCAGTCAGCGCATAGATACTACCTGAGAGAGACCCTTTATGGGAAAGCTGCCTGCATAGGTTCTTAGGTCAAGTCCTGTGCAATAGATAGTAGCCCTGGGTCGTACTGCCAGCGCCATCGGTTCATGCAACTCCCCATTCAACAGCTCCTGCTGGACTCAGTCCCAGGCAGCACCGGGTCTGTTCTTGTGTCTCTGCAGGTCGGTCCACGCCAGGGACACCACACGCAGTCACTAGAGTAGCGGAAGAGAAGAGAAAAATGTTTGACTACAGAGAGGTGTGCGCACAGGGGTTTGGCCATGGTCTGGCGCATGAGTGCTTTGCCACTGATTTCAACTGTGAATATAGCAGTTTTTTCTGAAAGGGTTCTAGGCCTCTATGGATCCGGAACGGACTTTCACTCTTTAAAGGATATACAGATTTCCATCTCTCCTGCTTTTATAGCACAGAAGCCTGTTTTATGCCAAAGCTTACAAAGTACATGCATTGAACAGCACTGTGACATCACATAACCTATTATACGTTATCTAGTATCCTTTTAGCTCATTGCAGCTTCAGGGTTTCCAGACCCAGAGTCCGCCCCATGAGCCAGATGGACTAAGTGTGATCGTATTCATCCTGATTGTGAATTCATTCAACACATAGAGGAACAAGCATTTACAATGCTATAGGTGTCGCAATTGCGAGTTTGTAACCTCTGGCATTGTATAAAAGAAAGAGCGCAGTGTCCCTGAAGTGGGCACCGTGCTCCGACAAAGTAAAAATAAATAAACGGAGGGCAGTGTCGCTAAAGCGGGCGCCGGGCTCCGAATTAAAGTAAAAATAAATAAATAAATAAACAGAGCACGGTGTCCCTGAAGCAGGCGCCGTGCTCAGCATGAACATACAACAACAAAAAAAGCAGCCGCCATTGTCAATAAACTAAATAGTGCTCACCCACTAGATAAAGCATGCTGTGTTAGGAGCGAAGTAAAAGGTCCAGTCCTTATGGGCGGCAACAAATGGAGACAGGGCAGTACCAAGGCGGGACTTAGAAGCCTCATAATGAATCTGAAGCCAGCGTTTACCAAGGACAATGACACCAGCCAATGAAAAATATGGGAGTTGAGTAAGCGAGGCTTCCTAAAGCATACTTGACTACAGCATGCCTCGCAGAGCGAGCAGCGCATGCGCGCTGCTGCTAGGCTCGAGCTAAAAATTAATGTTCCCCAAAAACAAATGGTTTCAAATGGAGTGAGTTCTATTTTGCACATGTTTTGCTATGCGTTCCAAATGTCCCTTTTCAGTTTTGTTGTTACTCTATATCCAGTCACCAGTGCAGTTATGAATCAGATGGACTTCCTGATGATGTGATGCTTTTTCTGTTCTTCACCCTAGATCCTTTAGCTGCCCACAATGTGAGGCTGAAAAGTGAAAAGACCCCCGGCGATCTGTCTGCCTCTTGGGAGGAGCCCCTTGGTGGCAACGAGGGCTACCAGCTCACTCTCTACAATACCAAGTCCGATGAAGCTGTCAGGAATGAGTCACTTCACAAGGGAATCTCTACATATCAGTTCCAGGGCTTGGAGTCTGGGAATGAATACACGCTGGAAATTGCTACGCTGTCCGGACCATACCGATCCAGCGCAAAAGCGAGCGAGTGGACATGTAAGCAAAGCCTATGGGCCACCCTGCCACCACTGTGGTTGTTAATGTCACCGGTCAGTTCAAGGATTGAGCTCAGCCCGGCACTTTACTCAAAACTTCTCTTCAGTTTGCTCTCAAGGACTGAGCTACCCACAGAGAAGCATCCCCAAGCCATGGACTGTAGCATCAATCCTCAACAACATTCTAATGCCCAGATAGCTTTTCCTTGGAGGAGAAATCACTCGAGCCAGTGGTCAGCCAACACTCTGCACTGTGAAGGATACAACTTTAGGTCTTCTTTGTACAAAGATATCACATCTTAGTATTTGTAACCCCAGCCGCCCTAATGATTGCCTCTAGCATTGGCAACGTGCGGCTTCAATGTATAACAAAGTGCAGGCAGCACGTAACTAGACACTCACGCTCACACATACACATGCCTTCACTCGCACACTCTTGCCCTTGCTGTAGCGTTTACTGGGTCCATGTATAATTTCACATATATATTCTTAACCTCTCGCTACCTTGTACAAACAAGGTCCTCTGATGGATCTTGCTCTGTGCTGAAAGGAGTTTGATATTTGGAGAATGGACAGTTACCCAATGAGGCCCAGGAATAGGATAACTGTATCTTATGCTCAAATAAATTACAATTAGGTGAAGCTTTCAAAGTGACTATTGTCATAGGTAACCCAAAACCAATAAATCACTCATAACAAACGGTGAGTCAGAACAGCAGAGTCAGATTTAAGAATTTAAAGTTTAGTCATTCACTCTATAGGTAAAGAACATTTGCATTCAAATAAAGTAGCATACAGCCCTAAAAATCAATTAGTAAAGGATTTAATGAAATATACCAAGCCTCTGGAATTCAGGGAGATTATGATGGATGAACAGGAAAATCTTTCTCAGCCGAGTCAGCTATGGACCCATACAGCGTATGTGTTGATAGGAAATAGGAAGCAGGTGAGTATTGTAAAGACTCTCAAGAAAGTTCAGCAAAGTTCCAAGTAGCTGGTTCCAGTTTGTCAAGACAGCAGTCTGTCTCAGCCTGTCGCTGTAACCACAAGAGTCACAGCAGCATGACCAGAACCTTTCATCTGAAACCGAAAGGTTCAGTCTGCGTCAGGACACTGGTCAGCAGCAACTAGTCCCAGTCCCAACAGCAGAATTGGAATCTGAATCAAGATCAGAAACCCATATCACGAAAAGCAGCCCCCCAGTTCTCCCAAAGTTGAGCAATTATACTTGATAGGTTTCTGGGGTGACACCCTCTGGCATCACCAAATTTGTCAGATCACTCTGTTCCATTGATCAGTCCAAAGTAAAATGAGTATGATTTAGCAGGAAAAAAGATACAAATGTGGAAAAATTAAGTAAATTGATTACGCAGTTCCTCACATCATTAAAGTCACAAAAAGTTCTGTTCTCATGCACCTGTTCCAGAGTGTAACAAAATGTGTTGAGAGTATGCTATTCAGTCCGGTTGACGTCAAAGGAAACAGTAATCATTTCAATACAATCCGCTATATTTTAATAAGTTCCCATACGCTTAAGAATATTCAGTCCATGACTTCACTAAAAAGGGAAAGTAAAAATGAGGCCTACATGAAATTTGGCTAATATATGACAGTCATGTTAAATTGTAAATCGCACATTAATAGAGAAGCTAGCATATTAACTTCAGAATACATTAACATTTCAATCTAATCATAATTAGTACATTTAAGTATAGGGTACTCATAAAATTTTGTGTCAATCATTATACATATAAGAAAATACATATTAATCTTTCTCGTCTGTTTTATTTAACTGATACAGTTATAAAGTACATGTTAAAGAAGTATCATGAAGGCACATTTAGGTATATTTATATAGCATCTACTTTTCTTTTTTCATTTTCGGTGCACATATTATAACATGAAATAAAAATTTTGTAACTTTTCACAAAAAAATTAATCTACTTCACATTTATTTCCTTTAGTCTTATTAATTTTACAGTCATTACATGAACATCGAATACATTAGTAATAAAATCCATAATGTGAGATTTTTCTCCTACATTATTCTAACATTATTCTAACACATCTAAATGAGGGAAAATAGTATTTCATGATTAATAGTCACATCTATATAAATTAAACATATATGTCTCGAATCTATCCTTTCATCTGCATGCTATGAATTCCAAATGTCCCTTTTCAGTTTCGTTGTTACTCTATATACGGACACCAGTGCAGTTATGAATCTTACGGACTTCCTGATGTGATGTTTTTTCTGTTCTTCACCCTAGATCCTTTAGCTGTCCACAATGTGAGGCTGGAAAGTGGAAAGACCTCCGGCGAGCTGTCTGCGTCTTGGGAGGAGCCCCTTGGTGGCAACGAGGGCTACCAGCTCACTCTTTACCATACCAAGTCCGATGAAGCTGTCAGGAATGAGTCACTTCAGAAGGGAATCTCTAAATATCAGTTCCAGGGCTTGGAGTCTGGGAGCGAATACACGCTGGAAATTGCTACGCTGTCCGGACCGTACCGATCCAGCGCGAGAGCAAGCGAGTTGACATGTAAGCAAAGCCTATGGGCCACCCTACCGCCACTGTGGTTGTTAATGTCACTGGTCAGTTCGGGGATTGAGCTTAGCTCGGTACTTTACTCAAGCCTTCTCTTCAGTTTGCGATCAAGGGCTGAGCTACCCACAGAGACATATCCCCAAGCCACAGGCTGTAGCATCAATCCTCAACTACATTCTAATGCCCAGATGGCTTTTCCTTGGAGGAGATATCACTCAAGCCAGTAGTCAGCCAACACTCTGCACTGTGAAGGATACAACTTTAGGTGTTCTTCATACAAAAATATCTCATCTTAGTATTTCTTCCCCCAGCTTCCCTAATAACTGCCTCTAGCATTGGCAATGTAGGCAGCACATAACTGGGGCAAGTTTATTATGCAGAGTAAAACAAGTAGGGTTACTTTATGGGCGTTCTTTCTGTTCATTGCGGTGTTAAATTTTAGTGAGTGATTCCCAGCCTTATTACCAATCGGAGTTCTAGAGAGTAAGAATTTTAGTAATACATTACACACCCAGTACTCTTCATTTCAAGTGCCACTCCCTGGAAAAGAATAAAAGGTGCTCCTGTGAGCATGTTATATAACCCAAGAATTCGACTGCACTTAGTTGCTCTCACCTGATCGCTTCTTTGCACTTTGCATTCAAGCCGCCAATAACCAGGTCAGCGTTCTAGTCGCTGGACCTGCCCGGGCTTCTTAAGAGCCCGATGACGCGACCGCGCAGCGGACGCGCGCAGCGGGCGCGCCGCTGGCGCGCCGAAGGCGCGCCTAAGGCAAGCCCGTCTGCGCCCGTCCGCGTCCTGACGGGGCCAGGGGCCAGAATCCACGCCCCTCACCCTCTAGATAAGTACTGTTATAGCATGGAGATGCTCAAACAATTAAACTCACCCCCAGGACTAAACTGTCTTCACTCCATTGCCCCCGGTAGTCCAGACATCAATTGTGCGCACTGTTTATTTAGACTTCGGCTCCCCCCCACCATCGTTCATGCTGCAGCACTGCCTAACAAAGTTTTTAAACTGCTCTCATTAAATTGCAGATCTTTGCCTAAACATTCAGCAGAAGTGTTCATCCTACTTATGGACGAAGGCCCTGATGTCTTATTCCTCACTGAGACCTGGCTGAATGTGAGCTCAGAGCCGGATATTGTCCAGGCCCTTCCGCCTGATTACACAATACAGAGGCTAGACAGGACCACTGGCAAAGGTGGTGGCATTGCCATCATATTGAAAAGTCACCTTATTTTTCGATCCTTTGGGAGTCCCTTGCTCGGTTGCGAGAACCTCCATTTTACAATAGGATTTACGCCTACACTTACTCTATCAGGCATTTTAATTTACCGTCCCCTGGACCCTTAGGTCCATTCTGCCAGTCTCTTTCTACAATGGTCCCCAAACTGACTAGCACCGCTGCAAATTTTACTATTTTAGGTGATTTTAATATCCACTTTGATGACCCAACATTGAAAGTTGCATCTGAGCTGACCTTGGACCTAGCTGCTTTTCAGCTCACTCAGAAGGTGCTACATGTAACACACTTAAAAGGGCACCTCCTGGATCCAATTTTTTCCAATCTAGAGGAGCTTTTATGTCTGAAACCTACTCCCATTCCCTGGTCGGATCATTTTCTTATTTCAGTTAACTGGTCCTCCACCCATGTTATCCCTCCACTCCAGCCAACACAAATTAAATCCCGCCGTTGGTCTAAACTTTCTATAGAAAAGTGGATATCGGCATTAGACACTTCCAAGCCTCTGCCCGACACCAACCCGGTGGTGGCTAATGAGAGATTCAACAGTTGGATTGAGGGGACGCTAGACCAGGTCCTTCCAAAAACAACTAATCAGCCACATAATGGGCCTAATAGATCGGCCTGGTATAATTCTAAACTGAGAGAATTAAAACAAACATGTAAAAAAATTGAAAGAGTCTGGAGAAAGGATTTCTCCATGACCAAGAAAAAGGAATATAGGGAGGCTATCAAAATTTATAAGTCCGAAATTAAAAAAGCTCAGGCCTCTTATTTTGAGGAAAAAATTTCTTTAGCAGCCAACTCTCCCCGTGAAACATTCCGAATTGTTAACAAACTTCTAAGAGTTCCTTCTCTCCCCGATATCTCCTTAGCCACGGATCATCACTGTAATAAACTTGCAGAATATTTCTACAATAAAATCCAAACGATATATGAATCCTTTGCTCCATCTAATAGTCTTTCCACCTCCCACTTAGAGGACTTATATACAGGGAGTAAGGAAAACTCTCTAAAAACCTTCCCCTCAATGAATTACGAATCACTACAGACAATTTCCGCACTTGTCAAGAGCGGGTCACCCAGAGACCCAGCTCCACCCAAGATGTTGAATCTGGTGGCAGAATTAGTGGCCCCAGTGATTCTGGAATTGATTAATTCCTCCATAGACGCAGGGGTGGTCCCTCCCCCTTGGAAAAAAGCCATGGTTAGGTCTCTGCTGAAGAAACCTAGCCTGGACCCAGACTGTTTGGGCAACTATCGACCTATCTCGCTTCTCCCAGGAACTAGTAAAATACTGGAGAAACATATCAACTTGGCGCTTTCGGCCTATTTTGAATCTAATAAACTTTTTCACCCCTCCCAGACTGGTTTTCGTCCCTGCCAGGGTACTGAAACCGCTCTATTAGCAGTCGTGGAGGAATCCAGGAGGATCCTTGATGCAGGAGGTTCCTCTGCTGTGATCCTTCTGGATCTCAGCGCGGCCTTTGACACGGTCAACCACTTTATTTTGGTTCAACGACTTAGAAACCTTGGTGTGACCGGAGTGGCCTTGACATGGTTGCAATCCTTCTTGGAGGGAAGATCCTTTCAGGTGTTTGAGGGTGAGGCCATTTCTAAATCCTGGCCCCTCCAATGTGGAGTCCCTCAGGGCTCTTCCCTAAGCCCCACACTTTTTAATGCTTACATGTCCCCCCTAGCGGAAATTGTTCTTCCCTACGGGGTGCACATTGTGACTTATGCCGATGATACCCAGTTAGTGGTTGCATTTAACCACCCAGATAGGGTTTCCACCTCTCTATGTATCTGCCTTGAAGAAGTAGCCAGGTGGATGAAAGACTCTTATTTAAAATTGAACGGGGACAAAACCGAACTTATGCTCCTTGGCAACCCCTCTCTTTTCAAGGCAGATACCATGTGGCCAGTATCGATGGGGGTGGCACCTGCTCCTAAGTCTGAAATTAAAAGCCTGGGCGTCTGGCTGGACTCTGATCTTAGCTTTAAAGTCCAGGCCAGAAAGGTGGTGGCCTCTTGCTTTGGCACTTTAAGGATGCTCCGTAAAGTGCTCCCTTTGCTTCCCTTTCAGGCTAGAAAGCTCATGGTCCAGGCACTTATTCTTTCTCGCCTGGACTATGGCAATGCCGTTTACCTTGGAGCCCCTACTTCGGTTCTCGCCAAACTGCAAATAGTGCAGAACTGCGCGGCGAGAATCCTCATGGGGACTCGGAATCGGCAGTCGGCCAAACCAGACTTGAAGGCTCTCCACTGGCTCCCCATCCGGGAGAGAGTCCTTTTAAGGCCTTATGCATTACCCATAAACTAATGGGAGGAAAGGGACCAGAGATCATCTCCTCCTTGGTGAAGCCCTATCGAGCCAATAGGCGACTACGATCAGATGACCAACACCTGGCAGTTGTCCCCCGAATCAAGAGAGCCAGAAGCGGTGGTCGGCTTTTCTCCTACAATGCCGCCAAGCTCTGGAACTCTCTTCCTCTTCAGCTACGTGGGGAACTTAATCATCTTGTCTTCCGCAGACTACTGAAAACCTGGCTCTTCCCTAAATGATTCTGAGAAGCTTCAGTTATCCTCCAGCGCTGGGATGCCTACGGGTAGCTATGCGCTTTATAAATGCTGCTTCATTCATTCATTCAAGAACCCCTTTTGTCAGAAGTGCAACCCTAATCCCATGGCAGCCTTCCTCTGCTCAGGTTGGCTATTCCATTATGCAACTGAAGAGATAGTACAGTTGTTTCCATCTAGGGTCTTTCTCTGGCAGGTGCAGTGCCATTGTGAACCCCACACTTGAGAAAGTTTGGATGGGTAGGACGGTGCATGGATGGACATCTGAAGAGATGGATGGATGGGTGGAAAGGTGAAAGGAGGGAAGATGGAAAAGTGAAAGGATGGATGGCTCGTGGCTGTCAGAATGTAGCTATGGGATGGCCAAAAGACAGATGGATGTCATGGTTAAAGGATGGATGCATTATGGATGGGTGAAATTGAAGGTAGGGGCCAAAAGGCTAATCCACCATACTTCTTAAATGGACTGCATCAAATTACACCTAAAAGATGACAACCTGGTGCATAATCTTATAGCTTTGGAGGCAAGAGCATGTTCACCCTCTCCAACTGGCATCCAGGTGAAATATAATCCCTTCGGCACATCCCAGCTGCGAGCCCCCAAAAGGCATGGCAGCCTGTTGGGTTCTGATTCACCATTGGCTACTTATGATTGACTGGCGCATCAAGTTTGCCCAACCCACACGTCATCTCGTCATACAGGCAAGGTCGATCACTTAGCTTCCATAGCTAGGCATCATACAGACTTCTTGTTATTAACTTCACAGCCTCCTAGCTCTGAGACCCCTGATCGATTGCAGCCTAGTACCGGCACTCCACCTCTGGCAAGCCCAGAACTGCAAACAAATATTACATGCCCACAGATGGCCTGAAAATTTGAGGGAAACCAATCTGTCTGCCTTGGCTCTGGAGAATTGACCTCTAATCTTCATATATTGTCATGGAACGTGGCTGGGGTAAGACCAAAGGTGGGACTCCCTCACTGGGTCCAACACATAGAGCAATTTGACATCTGTATTTTGCAGGAAACTTGGGATACCGCCCTTGTTTTCATCCCAGGATACGTCACGTTCTGCTGCCCAGCAGTCACCAGCAGACCAGGACGTCCGGCTGGGGGGCTGATGATTTGGATTAAAATCGACCTTCAATGCACCATCAGAGAGATCAAGTCTAAAAGTCCCAATATCCTAGCAATTGACCTTAGGGGTAGGAATGGTATGGTGGTGGACCTCTTCAATGTCTATGCTCGAGGCGCCAAGACGGCCTATAGCTCCCCAACTCTCCAAGCGCTGGAAGATTGTCTTGAGGAGAGAGTGTCCCAATCACCACTAATAATAGCAGGAGACTTTAATGTCTCCTTTGAACCCCTAGACCCAGAAGATCTAACCAGCAGTGACCAAGTGGATGAGCTTTGGCTCGCTTCCCCTCTCGATCTACCACTGATCAAAAATGGACGCTTGCAGCTTCATGCCATAACTCTTGAGTATGGACTTAGGGCTGCCATTGGACGTACCAAGTCCGATAAGATGGGGGCTAACACCTTCAACAGAACCACAAACATGAGCCGCATTGACTATATATTGCTAGACTTCAGATTGTGGCCAGGAGTGATGGATATGGTAGTCGGGACGACCACAGACCGCGACCATAATTTTCTTGAGCTTGTCATGGCATCACCTTGGACCAAAAATAATAGCTTCCCCGATACACCACTCACAACTAAGGAGATATGCCCGACAAACGATAATAGGCAACTCAAATGGGCACGAATAGCAATTGACATCACCAAGCTTGAAGATATAAAGCGTATACTCCTTGAGAGCACTGGTCAGCTATACAGCCTCCTTGAGCAGCGGGAGGAGCCCGTAAAGATCACGGACACCCATACACTTTTCTTTGAACAGCTAGCGTCGTATTTTAGAATGCCAAAACGGCCCCAGCGTAAGTCGTCATCTGCCAGCTCTCAATCCTCCTGGTTTAATCAAGAGTGCAAGAAATTAAGGTCAGAATTGGCTGTTGTGATTAGAGCGAACAATGTAGTGGATTTAAGAGTGGCAAGGAGATCCTACAAGATAGCTCTGATTAAAGCAAAAAAGGAATGGGTTGAGAACCGTTGGCTCCAGATCCGAGATGCCTGTCAGAGAAAAGACTCCCAACCGTTTTGGCTGTTAGTTACTAAGGGAGATGTCGAAAGACCCAGACCACCCACCAACAACATTGCCATAGCCGCCTGGTTTGATCACTTCTCTGCAGTATATACTGGATCAGGAGAGACTGCCATAGAAGGTTCCACCGTCGACTGCACCACCCCCCAGCCCAATGATCTATTTTCCCTAGCTGACTTCACCCAAAGCATAAATTCTATAGTCGGGAATAAAGCCCCAGGTCCCGACGGTGTACCCGGTGATGTCTTTCTCAACGATATTGTCAACTGGTCGAACTACATCTGGGCACTAGCAAACGGAATCACCACAGGGGCCCCGATACCGCCGTCGTGGAAGGGAGCCGAGGTAATTCCGGTTTTCAAAAACGGTGACCGTTCACTACCATCCAACTACTGGCTGATTAGCCTGATCGATGGTGCTCAGAAGGTCTTTTCCTGGGCTTTGCTTACCAAGATCACAGCATGGATGGAGGAGAACAACATTCTAGCACCCTTCCAAGCCGGGTTTAGGCGGAAAGTTAGTACCATTGATCAAGTCTTTCGATTCTCTCTACTGGCCTGAAAACCAGTGACCATCGAGCAGGGCAGTCTTTACATCGCATTTATTGATTTAAAGTCTGCTTTCGACCTCATTCCCAGGCCTAAATTATGGCACGTCTTGCAGGAATTGGGGCTTTCATCGGAGATCCTTGCGCTGGTTGTCCGTTTGCACGAGGACAATTATGCAAGGGTTCGCTGGGGGGACCAGGGGCAATTGACAGACTTGATCAGAATTGATAGCGGGGTCCAACAGGGCTGTGTTTTGGCTCCCACTCTGTTCTCGCTCTTTATTAACGGAGTGGTCAAACACCTAGCGGAAGTCCACGCTGTCGCCCCCACATTAGGTAGTGCGAAAGTGACAACCTTACTGTTGGCTGACGATACGCCATTGGTCTCCAAGACCCCCAGTGGTCTCCAACTGCTTCTCGATAGCTTCACTGTCTTCTGTGAAATGAGAGGCTTGAAGGTTAATACCTCAAAAACCAAGCTCCTGTTCATGAACCCCCACAAATCATTCAAAGGAAAATTGCTGTTGGGGGGGTTTCCACTGGAGAGAGTGGCCACATTTGACTATGTGGGCGTGACCCTCTCTGAGAAAATGGCCTGGAAGTACCATATCACGAAGCAAATCCTACAGCAGAAGAAAACCACTGGGGCTCTGATTATGGAGCATAGGGCCTCCCAAACTAGACAGATTGCAGCCCTGCTCCAGATATATGACCTTAAGGTGGTAGGCTCTGCCTCGTCTGTGGCTGAACTCTGGGGGTTCTACAACTAGGAAGGCCTCCTAATCACTGAGAACAAGTTTTTTTAGATCTCTTTGTTCTCTCCCTCAGAGTACTCCGCTCCTTCCACTAAGACTAGACATGGGCAGAACATCTATAGTGGACAAAGCAAGGCTTCGCCCCCTTCTGTTCTGGCTGCGCCTAAAACAAGCTCCTGAGCTTATTCACTATGCAGTGGCTCTTGAAGAAGTCTGCAAACTTGATCGTTTTAAAAGAATTGGGTGGTTCACCAAAGTCCAGACACTGCTTTCAGCTGTAGGCCTGGGGAACCTGTGGGAAGCCTCCGATTCCAGCTCATTGCCTAGTAGAGGACTGGTCAAGACTCAATACTGGAACTGGGTGGCACAGACAACTGCCACCCATTCATCTGGAGGCCGTCTCACACTTGAATTCTCGGAATTTAAGTTGTTGTGTGCATATGGGCAATATATGGAGGTTATCACGATTCCACATGATAGGAAACTTTACATCCAATTTAGATTTGGCTCCCTCCCAGTGAATTCCTTCACAGTGGCATGGCAGCACAGTGTTGCCCAGGTTGCCCCGGTACTGAAGAGTCAATCAAACACATTTTTTTTGCTTGTCCAATGTATAAATCTCCGAGAATCAAATGGCTAGCCCCCGTCTGTAGGCTGTTGGGAACTCGATGCTACCAAGAAGCACTATGCATTCTAAAATCCGATTCTAGGCCATTAATTGTTTGTGCAGTGCTAAATTTCTGGAGAAAATGTGGATCATTAGAAGGTACGCAATAAAGAACAGATAAGGCGCAACAGCAGAACCTTACAGCTTCTTAGCTTGCTTTTAGCTACATTTTAAACTTCTTATTTTAGTATCCTGCTGATTTTTTTCTATTAGCATTGTGATTACACAGTGGGTCTTTTGTGCAATCTAATTGGGGTTTCATCCCATTGGTACCACGTTTTTTTTTTTTCTTTATCTATCTTTCCTCCTACTTTTTTCAACCGCTGTTGTAAATCTCCACATCTAGTCGGCGCAATTAGATTTGTCAATGATTGCTGTGTACCCAATGAATTACCGTTATGCGTGCAACATCGAATCTTTGTACTGCATGCACATGCACTTCCATGTGATCTAATCTGGAGTTTTAACCCATTGGCACTACGTCATTTTTATCATCCTATTTTTTTAACTGCTGTTTTAAATCTTTACATTTAGCTGGCCCATTTTGATTTGTCAGTTGTTGCTATGTTTACAACGAAATATCGTCATGTATGTAACATGAATCCCTGTACTGTATGCATTTGCACTTTTATGGTCGTAACGACTGAATAAAGTTTTTTGACTGACTTACTGAAGGTAGGGGATGGAAGAATGAGAGGATGGATTCGTGGATGGATGGATGGAAGAGTGAAGGCAACTGTTCTGGTGAGGGTTCAGGTCACTTGCTGTGCTGATTCAGTGCAGTTAGATGCTTAGTTCAAAGTGGTGGTTACTCTTTTAGTACCCCTTAGGCAGATGCAAGGGAGGATGAATTCGTGTATATGTGCAGAGACTCCCCAGATCTTGGCTGCAGGCTCATCTCACCAAAGCCTCAATGCCTGTTCTGATTCCATGGTGTGTTTTAAGAGGCCTCCTGTGTCAGGACAAGCAGAGTCTGGCCACAAAATGCATAGCGCTTCAAAGACTGCCCCTTATCCCCAGAGGGTCATTTCATTCTAAGAACATGGGCGTGACAGTTAAACTAAGACCCGCGCAACCCTCAGTAAAGCGGCTGCTGTATTTCAGCGCTACACTAAAATGCTCACAGTTGAAGTTATGTGTAAGTAAGTCCGTTTTTATATAGCGCAGCTACTCACCCTTACGGGTCTCAAGGCGCTGGGGGCCGTAGTGGAAATTAAGTGAGCTATTGCCCAGAGTCACATGGTGCTGAGCTGAGCTGCCGCCGGAGCCGGGGATCGAACCGTGAACCCTGTGCTCCGAAGTCAGCTGCCCTGGCCGCTGCACCACACCTCTCCACTTGTGACACATTCGGATCCCTGAGGTGGGAAATGCTTAGCTGCAGGTATTGAAGCTACAATTTTATGCTGCGTGCAGACAATAATAGTTTCTTACTGATCATGGCGGCTGTAGGCAGGGGTAGCAGGCGGGGCCCTTGGCATGTCCTTGGTACCTGGGTTATGAAAGGAGTGACCGCTACAGAAAGTCAATGTTTGTTAGAGTCCCGTTTGCTTTCTATAGTTTTCACACCTCGTCAAACCTCTAACTCGGTTGCAAATAGGGCGCAAGAATAAAACAAGAGGTGTATTCTGTGATGTTGCATTAGGGGCCAAAGGTTGCGTGATGTCACCTCTGTTGGTCCGGACATTTTGGTGAATCGACATTCATACTCTGTACCTTAGTTGTCCCTCTTCTCACTTAAGAGGGGGCCGCAGCGATGTTGAGCCCAATAGCGGAACAGCTTCACTGCGCTGCTGACATCCGTGCTGCCCGTCCTCCCTGCAGAAGAGCGGGGCAGAGCAGGCCGGCACACAGCTGAGCTGTCTGTCTGCTGCACCTACCTCCCCTGTACCAGGGCAGGGGGGCGAAGAGTGTGCCTGAGAGCGATGGAGGTGGCTATCCTGTATTCACTGCAGTTTCCACCGTGGACACCTTTAGAATTGTAGGAAACTCGCAGCGGCGGCTCCTCCGCTATGGCATAGGAGCGTCGCCCCCCACCCCCTGCCAGCAGCCAAAAAATGAAAAATAAAACCTAATAAACCTGTGTTTATTATCGTTTTTTCCCCTCCGTAGCGTTGTCTAGGGGGCGGGGCCACGGAGATGACAGGCAGAGGGGGAGTTGTAGGTGCACAGGTTGTCAGTGCGCATGAGGGTTTGGCCAGCCGTCTCAGGCCAGCCAAACCCTCATCCGCCCGCCACTTTGCCAAGAAACCGGCTGCTACTGCTGATGCGCAGCACAAACTAGCACTGTTGGAGAGGCTGCCCTGGTGATTTTACAGGCAAGACACCTGAGCCTCTCCACCACCGAAACAGCTCGCCTCCTGTAGAAAGATCATCATTCCCAAATGGGCAGAACGCTTGCTCTGGTTTGCTTTGCTCTCATTGTGCTTGAAGTCAATAACATTGTACTTTGAGTTGGGTAATAACACATTTTATCCAGTGCCAAGGGAGTCCTCTGGGTAGGTTTCCTATCCAAATGTAATCAGTCAATATTAGAATCTTTAGAAAAGAAACTGTAGCGTACATTGTATATGTTATCACTCCTATTATTTTTGTTATTATTGTTCTTATTGATGACATGATAAATTATATTAGGGTTCTCATGGGTTTCAGTATTGCGTCTGCGATTGAGCTGTGTAATCAATCCTCAATTCAAACATTTTTCTTGTTTACGAGCTCAGAATACTTTAGTTGCATTCATTGCTTAATTTGCAAAATAGTGAGTGTTGGTGCCCAAAGCACTGCTCAGAAGCCCACAGCCAGCGCTATTAAATGTCAGCACGCTGAATGCCAAAGCTGTGTATCCTGAGTTCACCTCAGACTTCTTTAATCCAGTGGCAGAAACTGCCTGTCCCTTTATCTCACTCTTCCAGGCTTCCGGCTTATCCCTTTGTGTCGGTTTTACCCAGCAGCGGCCCGACAGCATGGGTGCAGGGGACCCGCCCCCCCCCCACCTTTCTCCTCTACCACAAGAGTGTGTGCCAAGCTGAGCTAAGGTCAGCCTGACAGACACTCTTCTTGTGCATGTCAGGCAGCCAGCAGATAGACATGCGCTAAATGCGCAGGCTCCTGGCTGCCTGTGCAGAACTTTGCCAGGCTGAGAATTTCACAACCTTGTGGGTAAAAGATACTCAAGGCCCTCCCCCTCGTGATGAGGGGGAGAATCACTGATAGCCTTAAACTTGGGCATCTCAGGTTTAAGCCCTGAAGTGCCTAGGGCTGAGTGTCAATAAGTGGCACCTCATCACAGAGTACTGTGGGGTCAGCAGTCTCACTGACCCCATCCCACTCGGTGACGAGTGAGGGACTGCTGCCTTCCCTCATTGACTGACCTTAGGGAAGGCAGCAGTCCAACCCTCCTGGGACGTTCGAGGCTTCCCTCCCCAGGAGCTGCAGTACAGGTAAGTTTGATGTTATTGATTATTTGGTGCATGCATGCATGTATGTATGAATTTGTTTTAAGTGAGTGTTTTGAATGGGTTTATGTGTCCGCGTTTGTGAATGCATGGGTGTAAGTGAGTGTGTACGCCTGTGGTTGTGGCCCGCCCACCCACCTTCCTGTTCAAATTACCGGCCGCCACTGGTTTCTTCTTTTCTTTCCCCTTTTTGGTTTTCCCTCTCTTGCTCTCGTAAATATTTAATATGGAAAAATGAGTGCCGGTCCCCAAAAATTAGTGCTGGTCCCCCTTATCACCAACCACCGGCTCAAATTAAGCACTTGTTGAATTATATTTTTACTTGAAATAATCCACCACTGGTTAGTTTGAGTACTTTTTAGGTTGCAGCAATGTGGCTCGATCTTCTATTTTTCTACCTCTCCACTTATTGATTTGCTGCAAACTCAACACACTCAACTAATACTTTGTGCTTTTGGCAGAAAGAAGAGTAGTTATACTGCTTCATTACGAATTCACTCTCCATAAATATTTACACTTATCTACACAGTGCAATGGTATCTACAAACCTAGTGCTGAAATTATTTGAGCATTTATCTGTTTTTGCATGTTGTGCTTCTTGTAATGGTCCCTGCCTGTGCATACAATTCCACTGCAATTTGCATCATCATTACAGTTGTGTACCTCCCAGACCTTCTTCCAATTAGATGTTGCTTTCTCATCTTAGATCCTTTGGCTCCTCATAACGTAAGCCTGAGAAACACCATCAATCCTCAAGAGCTGTCTGCTTCTTGGAGCGAGCCTCCTGGTGGTGCAGAGGGTTACAAACTTGTGCTGTACCATGTCAAGTCGGCCACAGTCGCCAGGAACGTGTCCCTTGGTGAAGGCCTCACCACGTATCATTTCCATGACTTGGATCCAGGAAGTGAATACATGCTGGACATTGCCACGTTTTCAGGGCCCTACCACAACAGCACCAGTGTGAGCGAGTGGACACGTAAGCAAAGGCTCTTGGGCCTTCTACATGAATAGCGATGATGTTACTTGCTTTGGTCATGGACTTTGGTTCAGTTCGGCCAGCGGAGGCAGGTCTGTTGATGTTATTGTATACGTAACACTAGTTTGTACTGTAGGTGTCTTTCCAAAACGTTGTTGTCTTGAGCGACAAAATGGTTCCATTATGGCCAATCTGTGGCCAAAATGGCAACATTTTGGTTTCATGTGCATGGGGAGAATGTGACAATTTACCAGGGTAGATGGGTCAGTGCTAGTGAACCTAGTGGGGGTTGATGTTGTTCAGGTATGGAGTTTTATTAAGCCAGAAGAGCTATTTGACAACAGGAGGGTAAGCTGTCTTTCCCATAAGATATGTGTTATCTATTGTCCCTTATCCTTTCCTCTACCTCTTCAATCTCGTACATTAGATAGATGTGCTGCATTTAAGGGCACTGTCAGGAACTTTGGTGCGGTGCAGAGTGAAAACAAATTGAGGACCCCTGACCCAGAGAACCTGGTTTAAGTCCAAGCTTCCCAGCTTGACCAAACTGTGTGGCCCTGGACAATTGCTTTTCTACGAATGTGCTTCCTTTACTGTGTTCATCAGATCTGAGAGCACCGTGAAACAATTCAGTTTAGGATGTGCACTGTACAAGAACCTTGCGTTCTATGGTTTACTAGACCAGAATGGTGCTCCATTTATAACAACATCAATGGCCATCTTTAGGAGGCACAAGACAACAGACTTGTCTCTTGGGTCACTAATAAAATCGGCATCATATCAGAAGGGGTGAATAATGTGTTCCCCATCCAGTGACTGAATTTCACAATGTGTAATCAGGAAACATGATTTCAATCCTGGCTTTCCTGCTAGACCAAAGAGTGTGACCCTAGGCAATTACTTTTCTTCACTGTATCTCCTTTTCCATGATCATCATGTTTGAGGGCTCCTTGAGACCAGTTTAAGATGCACACTGTACACAAATATCACTTGTATATGGTTTAGTAAACCATAATGTTGCTCCATCCATAACAATAAAGCCCTGTGTAGGAGGTACAAGACAACTGACTTGCCTCTTGATCCTTAATAAAAGTGTCAGGACAGCAGGAATGTAGTTCACTGATTCTAATAGATGCCACTCAGTGCAGTGATGTACTTTTATGTGGTAAAGTGAAACAATCCAAAATCAAGTTTTCTTTCATGTAATATGCCGTACCTCACCTATAAATAAAGTTGCAGCCAGAGTCACGTGCAGCAGGGCAGATGGATAAGCTAAGAGGTGTTCTCCCCAGCCTCTGCAGCACAGCTCTTCCAGACAAGATGCACCACAGGTGGGGCTACAGAGAATCAAGGGTCCCATCTACCATCGCCTCACTCACACTGCCCTATGTGTACTGGTAACGAGGCAGGAGATCTTTGGGTGTTGGGCATGTGGTTTCAAAGCCTAGGTGGGTGCGCTGCCCACTCCCAATCATCTATGAGTGCGATGACTTGTCAAGTGGGCACAGCCTGTTTCATAGCGCGGCTATGATTACTGTGGCTCGTGCTGTAAAAATGGCAGATAGCCTTGTACATAGTGTGCTGCATTGAACCTCTTCAAATGGCAAACTCGGGAAAAACGTCCCCGTCTGCCCCTCCCCCTTCTGGGGATGCTGGGCGCACAAGACACTCCCTGCTGGTAGTACCTTACACTACATCCTAGTCTTGCTCTGTCCCAGAATGCTCTGCTTCTCAAGAAGGGAGTGTGTGTTATACTCAAATAAATCAATTCTGTCAAACATCGCATGTGCTTTAATGAGTCATGGTTGGCATGGTAACAATGCCATGATTGCCATGAGGTGTTTTATGCTTGGCATTTAATTATTTCTACCGAGCAGGCAGTGGAGGTGTTCAGCCTCCTCACTTGTTCCTCCAGTCAGCCTCTTCTCAGAGCTCACCCTGTGCTTCTTGGCACTGGAGGTTCATCTCTCACTGTCCGTCATGGGAGTGTCTCCATTGTGCCAGAAGCTCATAGGATCTCAAAGGGGTGCTCTTCCCACCCCTGCCCTGACACAAACATTCTATTTACGGAAGCGTGGGTCCCTCACTTTGTGTGTAGGAATCACCAGTGCACACAGAAATAGTCTGTTAAGTTAAATGATAGTTGCCAGTTGTCATGTAGATGCCACCCTTGGGCTCGCTTCAGTGCCATTCGACCCTCTAATCTGCATTGCTGAGCTCTCCTCTCAAGTACATTCTTCTGAATCAAAAACTCGCACCTTCCCAGCTTACTATCTTGGGAAAAGGGTTTTCCTAGGGACCGCGAGAAAGATCAGTGCCTAATTTATGGAGTGCATTGGCCTTCAGATACACCTTTTCCTAAAATCTAAATCAATCCAGGCAATGTTAGGGAACATCACATTTTGAAGGACATTGTAAAATGTAAATCTTCTGCAGACAACCAGGAGGTCTGTCGCAATCTGAGTTCTTTGTGCACCATAAAGGTGAACGTGATGAATCCTGGCTGAGTCACCTAGGCTGTTCATCCTTCTAGGGTAGATTAAACCTGTATCAGTTGGTAAGACAATTGCTACATTTGTCATTTGCATTGCTGCAAAGCTGAAAAACAGTGGCAGCAGAGCAGTATTATAAAAACAAATAATTATCCTCCCCGTAGGAAACGGCTGCTCTTTGTTGTGTATACATTGGCTGATGTATGGCTTCCAAGAGAAGCAGAGCAGGGGGCAAGGAACCCATTTCTTCCTCTCTTAGTATCGCATCCATATACAGACACTTTTATTTCCTCTGACTAGGTCCTTTGCCTCCTTCGAAAGTCACCCTGCACAACCCTGGTTCCAGTACAAGTCTGGTTGCAGCCTGGGACAACCCCTTTGGAGCTGCCTGGTTCTACCTCAAACTGCACAACGCGGCCTCACAAGCAGTGATCCAGGCTGTCTCAGCCGAGCGTGGTGTCCATGAGCACACATTTCAAGATCTGACCCCCGGAACCCAGTACTGCCTCGTGATCACCGCCGTATCTGGACCCTATGGTACACCTGGACTAAACGCGACTGATTGGACATGTGAGTAGAACATTGGTCTTTGGTAGAGGACTTGGGTGAGGGAATGGGATCGCATGTGAATTAGACTGTGGTTTATTGTTGTTTTTTAGATTACACAAGTGTTTTCAGTTTTTTGCCGTTTGTGGACAGTATAGTGATTGTGAAATCGTGAGCACCAGAATGAATGCAGACCGACAGAAAAGTGATTCCACCTATCCCCCGTGCACCTGTTGTGTGGCGTGGTGGAGAAGGAGACAGGGAGGCCAAGGGTCAGTGATTACACAACTGTTTTATTTATAGGGTTTTTTTCATGAGGAAAGAAAATACAGGATGCACCATCCGGGGTATAGTTCTTGAGTCCGAGAGCAGGGAACGTCAAGTGGAGAGTCCGGTCTTCAGGTCTGATGTTAGCACCCTCCGGTCCTCCTCGCACTCGGAAAAAAAAATAAAGAAAGGCCTGGTAAGGGAAGGGAACGTGCTATGGGGATGTCACACAAGGAAAGGGAGTGAAGGACTGAACACCCGACCGTCACCGTGACGCGCTGTTTTCTCCCGGGGCTTGATTAACGCTCTGCTTTAAGGTTCGCAGGGGTGGGCCCCCGTTCCTAGGTTTAGCTAGGTGGCCCGCCCTTCTCTCCAGCCTTCCCCTTATCCCACACAGCCCCCAGGTGTCCCCGTACCTTTTGGAGCCACGATCCTCCTGGACCGTGGCTGGCTTGTACGCGTTGCCGGAAAGGGTCCGGCTCCCCCTTTTCTTCAGTCCTGGAAGTTTCTACTTCAATCAGCTGGGCTTCCGGCTCGATCCTTGAAGTGGGTCCCGGTTCTCCAAGTCCAGGCGGGATGAAGAAGGTCCTTCCGTCTCGCTGGGAATTCGCCGACACCGATCCTTCCGGCTTCCGACTCCGTCTTGCGAGAGAGAGTCCTTCCGTCTCTTCCCCTTTGAAGGAGGGCGGAACACCTGACCAGGGCACGTGATCGGGACCCGGAGCTGAGAGCAGTGTAGTCTTAAAGGGACAGAGCATCTGAGGCGAGGGCTGGAAATAGAGGAGGGGACAAGGAGACAGGTGAGGGGGCATCCCGTCAGGCAATGGATCCGAGGAGGGCTTCACAAGCAGCTCCTCGCCACATGTTGGTAGTTACTCTAAGATGATTTGGAATATCTTTTTTTTTTTTTTTGAGCTAAATAGATGACGGATGATGGGTGTGCCCTCGGTGCGGCTGGAAACCAAAATCAGCCCTGGCAAACATGATTGACCCATCTCTGCATTGCAGGAAGCCAAACTCAGATGGGGCATTAGGGACATGAGTGCTTGGGTCGTGACAGCCCATCTAGCTCTGGAAGCAGCCATGTCTTTAGCCTGCTAGGAATATTCCAGAGTGCGGCAGAAGGGCCAGTTGGCCCTGGATTCTACCAAAACAATATGACAAGCCCAGCCCATCCATCACTTATTCTACCACTTCCTCCTCCTGGGACTGTCTTAGTTAGAACTAAATTTCCAGACAAAGGAGGGTCACTGGCCTGTAAAGCGCCTTCCATCCATGCTTATAGGTTGGAATCAGGGAATCGGCATGAAGAGAAGAATGGCTAAGGGGTGGGATCTCTTTGAGTGATAAAGTAGAAACATCTCATTACGAAAAGGAGGATGTGCATAAGGTTCTTTGCACTATGCATTGTTCCTTGATCTAAACTCTTTGGTGTACAGGACACCAGTGCAAGACAGCCGGTACAAGAGACAGAAGTTCACATCAGATGCCCTTGCGGAGACCCCTCAGTCTCGATTTTCACATGCTGGAGCCTATTGAGGACATTTGTTGGTAGAATTAGGTACAAGTCACTGGTGTAGCCTAGTCGTAACTGAATCAATACCTGTGTAGATTGCACACTATGAGAGAGAGATGCACTAGGTAGTACAACAATATTTTTCATATTGAATATTTTTTATCCAAGCAACCTTGGATGGCAAAAACACAATTGTTAAATTTCCTAGTACCATTGCCTGAGGTGTGCCTTGATAATTTGTGTAAATGTAGAACAGACAAACTGTATAATCAGGATTGTAAGAGGGAACAGGTATATGTTAAAGATCAATAGCGAAAGAGGAGATACTTGAATTATCCCCCAGTTTTGCAGTACGTGATCTGAATTTTAGTTTTTATTGCTACTATATGCCCTTTAAAAAGATTTAACTCAACACAATGTGGTTCCTTCTATGTCAGGCTTGGTACATGGCTGCAAAAGGATACTGAGTTTGGCATTGTCGAACACTGCCAAGAGCTGTAGTAGGACATGGTCTTCGATGTCCTCTTCATCAGACATGCACTTAGAAATGAGCGATCAGACTCGGTTCCCCACGATATCCTCTTGACAGGTTGATAGGCGTTTAACTTGATTGTACCTTTTCCTTTGAATTACCATAGCCATTTTCAGCAGCTTGGATCAGTACCATAACCCAGAAACGAGAAAAGAGCTGCTTGTATCATCAAAAGCTAATGAAGTTGTCTCCAGAACAGAGGTAATTTTAGCTGTTTTAGAGTCACAGAGACCACACCAGTTAATAAAGAGACATGTATACCCTGATTTAGCAGTATGATCAATATGGCACTCTTGAAGACATCCTTACAACATTTTCCAGGCCACATATCATCTAGGCAAGAGAAATGCCTGCTGGCATTTACCAGATGTTCTTTTTAGTGTAAAAGAAGTAGACAAACTTTACAATATCATGAGTTGATCAGTGAGGACACCTCAGACATTGATGGAGCAATGGAGGGAATTACAAGCCTGGTCTTAGCCCCCCAGCTCTCTTTGAATCTTAAGCACGGCTGCTCCCTCCCCACCGAGTGGTTGGGAAGGATCAACTGTATTACTATATGGTGTCAAACAGCTGCTTGGTGAGCTGGCAGTGTTTCTGTCACTTGGAGTACAATGTTATTTAAGTTTTTTGCTGATAAGGTTGAGGTATTTTTACACTTGCTCCAAGGACAAACATTAATGGACTTCCAATCATGCTCTAAATGCATTTAACAGGTTTCCTTCAGAAGCAGCGTTGTATACCCTTCTACCTTCCCTTTCGTATAAGCCTCGGTGTGGGACAGATGGCCTGGAACAAGCTGGTTCAAATAGAGGTAAATGGGATGTTCTTCAGTGCCACATAGAAGGCAGGGCATGTTCAGCAGTGAATGTGGTCCTGGCGTGCTAGACAGTGAGCACAATACAAATATCATAAGAAGAAATGTAATCCACCCAGGAAGGGTGGTAGAGGCTGGGAGAGACTGAGAGGTACCAGGGACACCTGTGCCCATGTCCAAATGGCACCTTATGTCTGTGCGCCACCTCATATGTGGCGCACAATTAGTACGCCTCTCCATGGCAGGTTTGTACCTGTGACCAAGGCTGTAATGAGGTGTTGTCGCAGGTGCATGGAGCCAAAAAGCAGGCAAAAGTGTTTCTTTTACCCCTGCCCTCTTTCTGTGATGGTACTACAAGGCCCTCATTAGGGGTTGGGGTATTTCATTTGAAGCAGCAACTCGGGGTGAACATTCCAAGTTTGTCCGCGCCTGGAATGATCTAATCTGAAAACTTCAGACTAGATCATTCTGGAGGCACTGGGCCTGCTAATGTTGCTGCATGACCGGGACTGTTGGCAGTGGCATTGGCCACTCCTGGCCACCCCCTGATTCAGTCTGGAGGCAGCAGGCAATGCTCCCACGGGACAGACTCAAGTGTGTCCTATGCCTTCTCCCTGGACCCCACGTGCCACCAGCACTCCCACTTTGTTTTGCTGAAATTGGGAATAGCTGCTCTGTAACTCTGGGTCCGAGGAGTTCTTCTCCATTTCCAGGGGAAAAAAACTCATAATGGCCAGACTTTGTTGCAGAGAAGATGCTGACATAGATCACATGCAGGAAGCACAGATCCAACAGTCTACAACCTGCCTCAGGCCCCCGGTCTGCCCCAATTCTTAGATTTTACAACTGTCTCCTGTGATCAAATGACGAAACTTCTCTTGGCCACTAAATCTGGATCACCGTTGGATCCCTGCCCTCCCAAGGTTATCCACACGGTAGTGGAGACAGTCGCCCGTCCATTCACGGAGCTACTTAATCTTGCCATCAAAACAGGAATATTCCCGGAAAAGTGGAAAAAAACCTCCATCTTGCCACTCTTAAAGAAATCAAACTTAGACAAAACTGATCCGGGCAACTATCGCCCGATCTCTCGTCTGCCTTTACTGGCAAAAATCCTTGAGAAACACATGAATCAAGAACTGGCCACCTTAATTGATAATAACATTCTGGACTCAACTCAGTACGGCTTCAGGAGCAAGCACAGTACCGAATTGGCCTTGATTACTGCGACAGAAGAAATCAGGTGTGCAGTTGATAAAGGAGGCGCTCGGCTGCCCTGATTTTGTTGGATCTGTCAGCCGCATTCGACACGGTGGATCACAGCCTCCTGATTAATCGCCTTCAGGAAATAGGGATTGCAGGCACAGCCCTTGCACTCCTCAGGTCCTTCTTGTCAAACCAGGAACAATTTGTGGAAGTGGAGGGTCTCAAGTCTCACTGCTTCAGGCTTCCATGTGGGGTGCCACAGGGTTCATCCCTAAGCCCAACCCTATTTAATGTATATGTCACACCTTTGGCCGGATTGATTCAATCCCACAGCTTTGAGTTGGTATCGTATGCAGATGATACTCAGATCATTGTCTCCATCTCGAGTAAATATCACGACACGGCCCACAACTTCAGTGAGTGTATGAGACATGTGAGCAGCTGGATGGCGGAGAACTGCCTCAGGTTGAACTCAAATAAAACCGAAGTTTTACTTTTTGGCAGAGACGCATCCTTCTGGTCCACAGACTGGTGGCCGGCGGAGCTGGGTCCTCTGCCCATTCCAGCCACCAAGGCCAGAAATGTAGGGGTCATCTTTGACACTACTCTGTCCTTCTCACATCATGTGAAGGCGCTTACCTCATCTACCTTTTTCACTCTGAAAATTCTGAGGAAAATCTTTCCATTTATACCACCAGAATTACAGAAAACAGTCAATCAATCAATCAGGTCACTTATAAAGCGCACTACATACCCGCGAGGGTCTCAAGGCGCTGGGGGAGGAGGGGGGGGGGAGGTGTGCTGCTACTGATCGAAGAGCCAGGTCTTGAGGAGTCTTCTGAAGGCCAGTAGGTCTTGGGTCTGCCGAAGGTTGGTGGGGAGGGTGTTCCAGGTCTTGGCGGCGAGGTGGGAGAAGGATCTGCCGCCGGCAGTCGTTTTCCGGATGCGGGGGACTGTGGCGAGGGCGAGGCTGGTGGAGCGGAGCTGGCGGGTGGGGGTGTAGAAGCTGAGTCGTCTGTTGGGGTAGGCTGGTCCGGAGTTGTGGAGTGCTTTGTGTGCGTGGGTGAGGAGCTTGAAGGTTATCCTCTTGTTGACAGGGAGCCAGTGCAGGTCTCTCAGGTGGGGTGTGATGTGGCTGCGGCGGGGGATGTCGAGGATAAGACGTGCAGAGGCGTTCTGGATGCGTTGCAGCCGTCTCAGGAGCTTAGCCGTCGTTCCTGCGTAGAGGGCGTTTCCGTAGTCCAGCCTGCTGGTGACGAGGGCCTGGTGACTGTTTTTCTTGTTTCGGTGGGGATCCACTTGAAGATCCTGCGGAGCATTCGGAGGGTGTTGAAGCAGGATGAGGAAACGGCGTTGACCTGCTTAGTCATGGAGAGGGTGGGGTCGAGGATGACCCCTAGGTTGCGTGCGTGGTCGGTGGGTGTCGGGGCTGTTCCCAGTGATGTTGGCCACCAGGAGTCGTCCCAGGCTGAAGGGTTGGAACCAAGGATGAGGACCTCCGTCTTGTCCGAGTTCAGCTTCAGGCGGCTGGTCCTCATCCATTCGGCGACGGCCTTCATTCCTTCGTGGAGGTGGGTTTTGGCGGTGTGAGGGTCTTTGGTGAGAGAGAGAGGATCAGCTGGGTGTCGTCGGCGTAGGAGATGATGTTGAGGTTGTGCCGTCGGGCGACGTGGGCGAGGGGTGCCATGTAGATGTTGAACAGCGTCGGGCTGAGGGAGGAGCCTTGGGGTACGCCGCAGATGATCTTGGTGGCCTTGGATCGGAAGGGGCGAGGCGGACGCTTTGTGTTCTGCTGGAGAGGAAGGATGTGGTCCAGTCCAGGGCCTTCTCTTGGATCCCGGCGTCGTGAAGGCGTGTTCGTAGTGTGTGGTGGCAGACCGTGTCGAAGGCGGCTGATAGGTCCAGGAGGATGAGGGCTGCTGTTTCTCCGTTGTCTAGCAGGGTCCTGATGTCATCGGTGGCGGCGATGAGGGCGGTTTCGGTGCTGTGGTTGCTGCGGAAGCCGGACTGGGAAGGGTCCAGGATGTTGTTCTCCTCGAGGTAGCGGGTCAGTTGTTTGACGATTTTCTCGGTGACCTTCGTGGGGAACGGGAGCAGAGAGATGGGTCGGAAGTTCTTGAGGTCCTTGGGGTTTGCCTTGGGTTTCTTGAGTAAGGCGGTGATCTCGGCGTGCTTCCAGCTTTCCGGGAAGGTTGCTGTCTCGAAGGAGATGTTGATTATTTTCCGGAGATGGGGCGCGATGGCTGTACTGGCTTTGTTGAAGACGTGGTGAGGGCACGGGTCTAGCGGTGAACCGGAGTGGATGGTGTTCATGATCTCGCTGGTGTCCTCGTCGTTGATGTTGGTCCAGGAGAGCAGGCGGTTGGTGGTCGTGGGGGCAGTGGTCTCGGTGGTTGCCGGGGCGGTCGTGGTGTTGAAGCTGTCGTGGATGTCGGCGATTTTGCGGTGGAAGAAGGTGGCCAGTGAGTCGCACTAGGTCTCGCGACGGCGGGATGTCGTTGGTGTTGGAGCTGGGGTTGGAGAGTTCCTTCACGATGTTGAAGAGCTCTTTGGTGTTGTGTGCGTTGTTGCCTAGGCGGTCTTTGAGTGAGTCCCTTTTGGCGGATCTGATGAGGTGATGGTGACTGCGGGTGGCGCTCTTGTGGGCGGCGTAGCTGTCCGCTGTCCGTTCGTGGAGCCAGATCTTCTCCAGTTTTCGGCATGTTCGTTTGGAGGCCTGGAGGTCTTCGGTGAACCAGGTGGCTTTCTTGCTGGTGTGGCTGTTGGGCGGATTCTTGAGCGGGGCGAGGGTGTTGGCGCAGTCGTCGATCCACTGTCTGAGGTTGCGGGCGGCGGTGTCGGGGTCGGAGGGTTCGGCGGGTGGGCTCAGGGCGAGGTGGTGGTTAGGTGGTCTTCGGTGACTCTGCTCCAGCAGCGGCGAGGCATTTGTTGGGTGCGGTGGTGCGTGGTGGGCTTCCTGTAGGTGAAGTGGATGCAGTGGTGGTCGGTCCAGTGGGGTTCGGAGGTGTGGTTGAAGGAGACGTGTGGGCTTGCGGAAAAGATGGAGTCTAGCGTGTGGCCGGCGGCGTGGGTGGGTGTTGTCACGAGCTGTCTGAGTCCGAGGGTGGCAAGGTTGTCGATCAGGGTGGTGGAGTTGGTGTCCTTGTTGTTCTCGAGGTGGAAGTTCAGGTGGTGGCAGCACTGGTCTTGTCTAAACTGGACTGCTGTAACAGGCTTCTGGTTGGTGTAAACAAGGAATTAATGGTGAAACTGCAGGTTCTTCAAAACTCGGCAGCCGGGTTGCTCTTTGGCGTATCCAAATATTCATCAGCCAAACATGCCCTTAACGCTCTTCACTGGCTACCTATGGAAAAACGAATCAATTTTAAGGCATTGTGCATCACCTTTAAAGCGCTACATAATCTCGGCCCCGCTTATCTGATTGATCGTTTTCAATGGTACAGCCCATCTCGTACTCTTTGGTCTGCCTCTCTGAAACTAGTGAAGGTACCAAATTGTCGACTCCAGAGATGGGGCGGTAATAGCTTTATAGGCACCACAACTAGATTGTGGAACAAGCTGCGAATGAAGCTTAAAAACTCACCCGACCTGTTCGCCTTTAGAAAAGGCCTAAAGACCTGGCTATATACATTATAGTCTTAAACCCATTCCTAGAGCCTCAATCAAACCTTTGGTATGCTCTTGTGTTCAGTTGCCAAGCGCCTAGACGCCTCAGGGTATTAGTTGCGCTATATAAATATATAAATAAATAGATTCTGATCCCTGCTATCACTGTACCAAAGTCCGATCAACTTATAATGTGTATGAAACTGCTTGGAAGAGGCTTCAGGGAAGAGTAATTTATATGCTGAGCAGAACGGGCGCGAGTAGAAATCTGTTACTACGAGTATGAACCCGGTTTCACCAGTCACTTAATCTCCAAAAACTCCAGAGTCACTCCAAAAACCCAAAGAGGGCGACAATGGCTGACCTCAAATGGTAGAGTTGACTGGACTGTTCATCTCTCGGCAGACTGTCTGGATTTGCCTCGGTTAGAGACATGATGTGTAACGTGTTTGGAAAGGCTCTTCTGACAACTTAAAATGAATGTAGCTTGTTTTCTGCTAATTACAGCTCAGAACTGTGTCCTGCATGAAGTCACTTAGGAATGGAGTTCATCGATGTCATGGTACTTATACAGACATTCAACTCAATTTGGAGGCAGTAAGTGAGTGAGAGTTAAAGGAGCAGCCAGAGGTCGAGGCCTCCACAGAGGAGATACAGAAAGCAAGAATGGATCCGAGGTCGCTATGTCAGAGGAGACACAGCAGGGGAGTGAATGGTCCATTGTATGCCCGCGTGGAATCTCGCTTACTTAGATTGCATCCTGTGAGAAGGGACAGTGCAAGCAATTGTGTGAATGTTGCCAAGACATCGTTTGGCTGAATACAAAGTTATTAAAGACATGGCTTGAGGCTTTTTCACAATCCGATATTTCAAATTCCTTCACTTGAAAGGCCTGGGAAATATCTGAAGAAGCAGAAAGCACATTTGCACCGAGAGCTGAAAGGTGCTGGCCTTTTTCTTTCTTATGGATTTAGATCGAAATGCTTTCGTCAACATCAAGCAGCCAGGCACAGGCCATACCTGAGGTGACTGAGAAGGGAAAAAAGAGGAAATGTGTTGTGGGCTCAGTGGAAATATGACTGTGGTAAGTGGTCTAGCATCTGAACTTTTTGTGGAGTTTATGATAATGCAGCAATCTGCTCTCCGTTTCTGGTTGGATGGCTGATTTAGTGTAAGGCATAACCAGGGCCACTGGAAATGTGCGGCAGGAGAGTACCAAATTATACCTCAGGGCTGACTAGATTATGCGGCAAGAAAAGGCAAATTATGCAGCATGGTGCAGCACATTTTTTGATAGTATTATTTCATTCATTTGTAATTTTTACACATAGTAATACTGTCTGGCCAATGATGTCGCGCAGTAGAACCAATTTAACAGCCAAATACAGAAATAAGCTACCTAAAATATGTTCAGTTAAACTTTGCGATGGGCCTTCCACTGTGACCCATGTCACCATGTTTTTAGTAACTTTGGATCCATTCGAGCTAAAAACATTTTTTTTCTTAAAATCTTCAGATTATGCAGTAGATGATGGATTATGTGGTGAATGCGGCAAATCTATTATTAGGCGAAAAACGCAGCGGCTGCAGAATCTCTTAATTACAATAACCCTGGGCATAACCTAGAAGACTCTTGGGTGTTCTCGACCATGTTCTAGTAAAGTAAGTCTTTAAAACCTGTGTTTAACTTTGCAGACCCTTCGGCACCATCCAACATAAGCCTCAAGAGTTCTTGGAACGCCACAAGGTTACAAGCAGTATGGACGAAAGCGGCCGGAGAGCGGCAGTCCTATGAGGTGATCCTTAACAGTGCAGAGAGTGGCGTACTAGAAAAAAATCTCTCCATTGGAGGAAACGTGACTGACGTAGAATTAAAAGGACTAAAACCTGGAACTCAGTACACAGTCCGAGTGGCAGCCGTTGCAGGACCCTACCAATCAACCTCTGACGAGGCAGCAGCCTGGACATGTAAGTAGTAAAAAAGGTCTGCGATTAAATAGCCTTTAGTGAGCAATTTTCCTCTGAGCGCTGCACGTATCTGTTGTTTAAAACGGAGTATTGGCCCCAGCAACCAGACCTCATATCATTCCGACACCAGCCAGTGTGCAAGGAAGATGGTCGCCTAGTGTCTATTGTGCAAGAGTTGTGGTTCAGTATTATTACACATGCAACAGTGCCTGGGGAGTCCAGGATAAAAAAAAAAAAAAGGAATTGGCAAAGCCATTAGGACTGGTTTTAAAATGCCAGCGCAAAGAAACCGCATTTGTGCATGCCTGTGTTTGCATGCAATAGCACATGACATTGCCTGCTAGCAATAGCCCATTAAAGCCAGGTCAATGGCGCATTAAGACAGGCCATGGCTCATGTCTGTTCATACAACACTGAATCCTCCCAGACCCATTTACATTGAAGAATCTACACGTACAGACCAAGCAGCATACAATCCTACATGCACACATTAAGACAACACAGAGATGGGCAGGCATGAAGCTGGAGGGCACACCAAGGTACACCAACTTGGGCACACCCATACTGTGAGGTTACGGACATTAGAGACCAGGCTTGGGGCACTAAGGCTGTAGAAACACTTACAGCTATAGTTAAAGCGTGTTTTTAAAGTGTATAAATATTTTGTTAAGAATATTAAGTAGGTGGTTTTACAGAAGCCACAATATTTGCTTGCTGTGTTATAACTGCCAGGATGCATACATTTTACATTTCTGGGTTTTCAACGGGTCTATGTCTGGCATTTCAGTGCAATACGTGTGAGATTTTGAGTGACACTTTATCACAAGCAGAAAATCACAGCTATGTTCATGCACGTTTATGTAACATGAGTTTTAAAAATTACCCCTTTAATGGTCTGGAAACCGTTGAATCACTCCTGAACAGCCCCGCAAGTTCTCTAACTACTTCCTCTGTTGCTTTTTCACTCAGAATACCAACCATGAGGTGTGTATCCTTAGAAATAATATTCAGTAAAGGCCAGCAGTTGGTTCCCAGAAGGGTGCACATAACATTAACATGGCCCCCAACACTGATGTGTGATAGCTCAATAACCCATTAGAAAAAAAATCCACCCAGAGTTGCAGGTGTGACTGAGGGGCCAACTATGCCCTAAAAACAGAGAAACAGCAAATGTGGTATGTTTTTCCAAAATTGCTGTCTTCATTTCCCACAGTTTCAATCGTCAAATCCAAATTGAAAAATCTTGTATTCGAAAGACACCTCCGGTGATTTCTCTTTTCCCCACAGCCCTCCACAGACTTAGAATGTGCAAGAACCGTGTTCTGTGGCCTACGCCTCTACTTCAATGTTGTATGTTGCCTTCTTAAATATCCTTCCTCTTCACATCTTGTTATTCTATGTACGTGGCTGGTGTAACTTATGACTCATGTATTTTTTTTATTTCCTGGGTAAAGTGCCCTAACACCTCCGGGTAATGTTCGCATCACTAAATAAGATTTCTTTGACCTATCCCTCTCTCCATCTTGTTTCCCTCGACCCCTCTGTAGTGGATAGATGACAGGATACTTCTAGTTGGTTACATGTAGGTTTATTGTAGGAGCACAGCTGAGTGCACACCTCGCCAGCTGACCAGACCATCAACTGACAAGAGTAGAACACTCCGGTACAAGTTAGAACACACATAGGTATTCTGTGAGGCTAAGGAGGTAAGAACACAAAGGAAGGGCTAACGACCACTGTCAGCCATGTTACATGAAGTACTAATATACAACACATCCTCCTCCTTTACAGAAAAATGAAATAAATAACAAATCACAAAAAGGAAGCTTAATGTATGGGAGACAACAATAATAATTATTAAGACAGATAGGAAGTCTAAGACTTCTTGAACTATTTTAGTTCGTGAAGGCAAACAAGCGTTTAGGGGCAAAGAGTGTTAAGAGTGAAATGTGAGGTGAGACACATCACCCAAAACAACTAATATCCATCCTCGTCGCCAAATTGTAGTGGATAGATGACAGGATACTTCTAGTTGGTTACATGTAGGTTTATTGTAGGAGCACAGCTGAGTGCACACCTCGCCAGCTGACCAGACCATCAACTGACAAGAGTAGAACACTCCGGTACAAGTTAGAACACACATAGGTATTCTGTGAGGCTAAGGAGGTAAGAACACAAAGGAAGGGCTAACGACCACTGTCAGCCATGTTACATGAAGTACTAATATACAACACCCTCCTACTCTTCCCCAAGCTTTCCTCCTCCACACTCGCAGGGAACCCGCGGGATCTCGCCTAAAGCCCTATTGAGAAACAACATGCAGTGAAACCACGTCAGTGGAGGTGTATTTAGGTTCGTGTGCAGAGAGAGGCTGGAATGCGCAGTCAGCCTTCCGTGTAGGGTGGAACCCGCTTTATTGCTTTCAGGACCTCTCAACTCGGGGATAGTAGGGGTCGTCCGGGCAAGACATCCTCCTGTCACGCGCTGAGACAGCGGCTCTGACCTCCCATTGAAACCACCATCCGTATCCAGACGCGCAGAGCGGGCTGAGCTGACACTCATATCAGGGTTAAGGCTGGGAGTTCCTCCGAGTTGTGGGTCATTTGATGCGACACTGCGCAGTTAGCCACACAGTCAACCATGACGCAACAGCAATACCTCCAGACGCCATCTTTGAGCTGCTGGTAGTTGTGACCATGGTCGGATGATGCCGATACAGGGAGGCACAGGCGTTCACTAGTGTAGAGAGCATCACACTAGCTTTCGGGTGATTGTCTTGGATTCTGTCTGACAGGCCTACTGTGACTCAGACCTCTGACCTCACAGACTCCACAGTGCTCTGAGAAGGCAGCATGAAAGTTCCCTCAAGGAGGCAGGCAGATCCCTCAGGGCAGCAGAAATCAGAGTGCTTGCCTGAAGAAGGAGGTAAACCTCAGATCAAGTCAGTATTTTAGGCACACTCGGGGGCAGGACCAACAGCACATAGCCCTACACACTCCCTGTTGGTTGCCTGTGACAACTAGAGGCAGGGAGTGGGACACAAGTAAAGTGGTAAAGGCTACAAAGAACGGATAATGAAGACACTGTCAGCTCAATCAGCTGATTGCATTAGCATTCTGTGCATCTTGTGTTAATTCGAGCAAATTCCCCGAGCGTTAGTCTAGCCCCACATGAGGGACACTTGGCAGGGCTGCTCTGTAATCCTAAATACAAGGAAGATCAGGAAATGAACACAAAAGGGAAACACATGTCTAGTTAAAGATGCTCCAGTGTAAGCAGCAGGGGACTTTCTACTCCTTTTTGCAGGGCTGCACAACACACGTTTATAAAACAGCAACACAGCTTCACAAAAACCCTGAAGTCCCTTGAGGCAATTGCAGTATATATAGATATAATGCATGCATAGAAACAGGCTTCTGTTTGAATTGTGCTCAATTGCACACTGCTGAATGCACACAGCTGATTTCACACATACGTATAGCATTTCTCTATTTGTAAAAAAAGAAATTATGTATCATACAGTCCACCACATGGCAGCTTTTCTTGTTTTGCAGTGCAGAATACCTGACACATCTAAGAGAAAGGGACGTGGTACGTCTGGTGTGACTCACAGCCCAGGAGAACACCATAAGCTGCAGTTCCAGCCTCAAGAGCCTTAATTAATGCAGTTTTGCTCTCCTCGCGTCTGGTTGTGCCTGAAAATTGCCTTATGCCCTCTGTGAGCAGAGGAAGGGTGTTGTTGTCCTAATGGCAGCCTGTGGGTAGTGGATTGGCTGAAGGAAGTGGTCAGCTTCACAGTGAGTGTGGAGCACAAGCTGAGATGTATAATCGTCCCTCAGGTATCCCAATGGACATCAAGAGGATATATTCAGATCCAATAACATTAGGCAAGATAGAAATTTCCTTCTGGTCTGAACTAAGATGTGATTGAACAAGACACTAGTTTCACACCAATGGCTGAAAGAGGATGGTAAAAAAAACATTGGTTTAAAAGGGCAGACCCAATTCCTACTACAAGTATATTGTAGGCAAAAGGTCTGTTTGACTGCTGTGCTGTCAACCCAGACATATTGAAGGCCCTTCCGTTCAAAAAGCTCTATGCGAAAGCGTGGATTAACAAAGAACCCATCTTAATGCTCCTATCAATCATGCTATGGTGAAGTATTTACACATATAAAGAGAAGGAACAGTATTACCCACATAAGACAAAAGATGATGCTTATCTCAATGGTAGCTGCTTCCTTCCATATAGGTGCATACTTCTACTACAGCACTTGCATTTACTGAAGATGAAAGGATTCTCTTCAATTTACCTGCCCCAGACCCCGACCCCGCACAAGGCGTATTCTCAGCTTTACTGAGTTCTTTTTGGAAACTCAAGCAATCCAAAAGGGCCTTAGTGAGTAGCCCGAGAAAAGGCTTTTAATGGCCTGTACCCAACTTCTCAACCAGAGACCTTCTTAACACCAGGAACTAGGCAAGTATCAATCACAAGTCTCAGGAACTATGTGTCCTACATTCAAAGCATTCCCCTAGAGAAGTGGGAGGACATGGTATTTTCATTAATGCAGACCCAATGAAGGGGTGAAACTGGACCAGACTATCTTAGCACTTTTTCTCTCATTTGAAAATGCACTAACCTCTCAGGGTCTTATCCATTTGTCTTATAATGTGGCAACAGTGTTAATTTGTTTCACTTTAGCACACTGATCTAGGCCCCTAATGAACCCATGAGACGCTGGGGTACACAAGTGTTCCCCTAAGTACTGCTTTTATGGGGTGTTCTCAGTTGTGCTTCAGGGTGCATAGCCAACACTACATGATGTGAATACATTCACAACGAATTTGGTGCATGGTATTCTTGTTGCCGTCATTACATTACTCCAGTTTTCATACAGGCCCTTAAATAGCAGAACAATAAAGTTTTCCTGGTCAGAGTTGGAAATAAATGTCTGTATTGCTACCTCCTTGGATCACCTTTGTACATGCCATCAGAAAAAGTAAACCAAAGGCATTGCTCTTCTTCCCACACTCTTATGATGTCAAAAATGGCAAAATGAATTGAAGACTTGTAGCAAAGCGCCCAAAAAAGACCACACTCACTAGAACTTGTCTAGGCTCTTTTATCTTGCTCCTTTCCTGGAGTGTTACATCCGTGCTCCTCTACCTCCTCCCATACATTAAGTATCTATGGTGTTTTCTTTAAATTATCCTTTTCCAACACCTGTTTGGGCAACACATACATAAGTGTGAATATAGGTAGTGTCATTTACCACTCATGCTCTCGTCTACATTTAAATTGAATAACTAGGTTATTCCAAGTTAATCTCTGGCTCTTTGTTTTGGTAGGTGGCAAAGTGCTTTGAAGCTGTAAAGGAGACAGAGACATATTTGTGTGCACATATAGCCAAACAAGCGGTGTAATATTTATACACTTACACAAAGACTCACACTCTCGCTCTATCTAACATTAACACACACTCACGCACACACACATACACGTTACCATAATGCACCAAATAGAATGAAATTGGATGCCAATGTTAAGAGCTAGATCTTGCTAGTCAGACATCTTAGGTGTATTTATCTGCTTTTCTGTCCCCTTGATATTTCCACTGTCGAATGTATCTTTGTCTCTGTAATCCCGTGTCTAGATTTCATGGTCTATTTTGATTTTGATTTTATAGTTTTTTTTACTGTGTTTCTTAATTTCAGAGGGCGTTAGAGTACAAGGCTTGGAACAGTGTAATTTCAGAAAGTAATTAATTACAGAGATGTTAGACCTAGCCCATTTGACGGGTTTATCCCCAAACCTTTTGCCTCTTATTTTTCTGACCCTGTTTTTGTTGGCTATAGAATTCTGGGCACTTTACCACTGCGGAACAGTGCTAAAGTGCATATTCTCTCTGTATAAATTGTGATGTGATTGGTTATCCACAATTTACATATTTGATTTACTGGTAAGCCCCTAGTAAAGTGCACAGTGTTTGCAAGGGCCTGTAAATCAAATGCTACTAGTGTGCTTGCAGCACTGGTTGTGCCACCCACATGAGTAGCCCTGCAAATGTGTCTCAGACCTACCACTGTAGTGTCTGCGCGTGCAGTTGTAAACTGCCATGTTGTCCTGGCAAGTGCACCCACTTGCCAGGTCCAAACCTTCCCTTTCCTTACATGGAAGGCACCACTAAGGTAGGCCCATGGTACCCCCATGGGCAGGGTGCAGTGTATGTGAAAGGTAGGACATGTACTGGTGTGTGTGACATGTTCTTATAATGAAATACTGTGTATTTCTTTTTTCACTGTTGAAAGGCTATCTGTCCCATAGGCTTATCATTGGGGTTGCACTGTACCATTTTTACATGTGTAACATGCAATTGGGACAAGATAGGAAAATGGAGTTTAGGCTCTCTGAACTCAGAATTTATTAACGCACCTTTTGGTAAAGGTGGTTTTTAAATTCTGTGTTTGAAAATGGCACTTTTAGAAAGCGTGCATTTCTTACTTTACCATGCTGTGTGCCTCTGGCTGTTTGTGTATTCAGCGTCTGGTGTTGATTGACAGGAGCTGGGATGTGCATTCACTCTAGACAGTCACTGGGGTGGTTGAGGTGTGCCCTGCCTTGCCTGGGTGACTCATCGCAGGGCTGAATAGAGCAGGGCTGCATTTACAGTGGTGTGAGGAGCTTTGCTTGCACCTGAATAAGCTGTGTCTCCTTTTTCACAATGCTATCTCCGCCCACTGGGGTTATGCTGCACCAGGGAGGACAGGACTGATTTGGACTGGGTTCAGAGACCCTTACAGCAAAGAGAACAATGACAATTTGGAGTATAAATATTGCATCTAAAACCCCAGGACTTTAGATTACTTCGAGGAACAAGAGGACCCTGGCAAGAAGAAGAGCAGAAGGACTGTGTGTGGAGCACTGCCTTTTCTGAGTTAGGGGTGGGTTGGCCTGCAGTTACTGCTTCTGTGGTGGAGGAAAAGGACTGACTCTTTTGGTCCTGCTGTGGTATCCTGCTTGTGAAACATCTCCAAGGGCTTGTGTGTGCTGGATTCCTGTTGGAAGTCTCAGGGATACAAAAGACTTCATGAAAAGATCCTTGCTGGAGCTAAAAAGATAACCTGCCTGGAAGGAAAGTGGCAGAACTGTGTGAGGAGCGCTACCCCTGATATGTGTGGGGTGGGACGGCCTGCAGTTGCTGCCCCTGCTGGAGCAGGAAAAGGATTGGACTGTCCTTCTACCTTTCTGTTTTGAAAAATAGAGTGAAAAGCATTAAAGGATCGCTTTATCTTTGCAAAGTGCGTGGGGAGCGGTTTATTTTCACTTCCAGCTGTGGAAGTACTGAAAGAAGTACCCAGTGTGTGGCAAGCACTGCTATTCCTGCTTTTGGAGAAAGCGACTGGTGCACATTTTCCCCTCTACCCTGAAGCCCTCCTATTTCAATGTGAAACAGTGAATGCCGCAATGTGGGAGCCTGAACGCAGCCCCCGCCGGTTGCCACAGCAGTAAGGGAACCACTGAGGAAACCAGCCCCGCCCAGGGGTTGCCGGAGCAACCCAAGTGTTGGGGAAGCCGGGCATCAAGGAAGGAAGGAACGGACAAGACCATGCCAGAAGCCGGTGCTGCAGCAACCACCGCAGAGGCCTAGGAGGGAGCTCAGCCTCGCCCTGCCTGCCCCGGAGCAGAAGAGGATGTCCGGAGGAAAGGATCCTCGAGCCTCCTGCAGCCGTGGAGGTGCCAGTGAGTCCCAACCGGGGATGAAGGGAGGCCGCCTGAGGTCGTGGTGGTTCCCTCCACCCTAGGGAAGTATTGTGGTGTTCTTCCCGCCGTCGGCTGAGCGGGCGGGAATCCTCCACGGAAGTCCCGCTCCGCCCTCTCCCGGGCTAACTACCCAAGTGGGCAGGCCTGGTCGAGGATTGGACGCACGAGACCGGGAGAGGTCTCCTATGTGTTCGGTTCCCCAGCATCTGCACCGCGCGATCATGGGCAGCTGCCAATCTGTACAGCTTTGGGGGCTTTGCTTACTCCTGTGGCCATTGTGGGGGTAGCCCAGGAGGGGCCCCCGCTATATTTGGTCCCGGCGGCTGCACCACATGCCCGCGGGCAGTTGCCTCCCACTGTTGGGGGCTGTTTGGTCAGATGACCTGAACTGTGATTCAGCTGCCTATAATCGCCGCATTTGTTTTAAATCCTGAGGTCAGGATTTTGGTCCTGTTATGCCTTAGTGCTATATGGTTATTCCAGTGTTTTCTTGGGTGTAACCCGACAGGATGCCTACTGCCATTCATGCCCGGATGTTTTCATTATATGGGCAAGTTATCAGTATTGGTTGTAATGCCCTAAATGGGATGCCATACTGCATAATGCGTACAGTAATGGTGCAAGGTGTTGTTTTTCACGATGTTTATGGCGGATGTAACCTATAAGTCGTTACTTTATTGCACTAACAGTGTTATGACAAATGCCTAGTTGGCAATGTTATTTATGTGAGTGGTAAATGTGCTTTACATACTACCAAGGGATTTATGATATTTGTGACGCCATGTCAAGTGCCTAATGTAGCAGTGATTTATGTGATTGTGGTCTAATGTGTTTTTATGTATAATTCAAAGGATATTTTTATATAACCTTGTGTGGAGTCTCTTTTTGTGGTGTGCCTAGTATGTAACGTGTGTGTGTGTGTGTGTGTGTGTGTGTGTGTGTGTGTGTTGCGCAAACGCTTTACACTTTGCCTCTGGGATAAGCCTGACTGCTCTGCCAAGCTACAAAGGGGGTGAGCAGGGGTTATCTTGTGTGTGTAACTCCCTTATCCTGACTAGAGTGGTGGGTTCTGCCTGGCTTAGGTGTATACCCTAGCCAACTAGAAACCCCATTTCTGACAAGAGACAACATTGATAATATAGGTAAATAATTACAGAACAGCATTTGTTCTACAGACAAAATATAACGCTCAGTTCAGGTGGGAATATGAAAGATGTAGCAGGGATCATTACATAGAGAGATGTCCTAGCTGAAGAGAGGTAACCTTACAGGAAGGTTGGCAAACTGAAAACAGGAGTAGGTTAGAAGGAGAACATGACCAGAAGTGAGTTAAAACTTTAAAGGTCAGGACACCAGATCAGGTGAATTCGTGTACTCTCAGGTAAGATGTAACAAGATGGCAGGTATCGAGTCTTGTGTAAGATGGAAGAGTTACATATTCTAGAGAGGCAAAGAATCTACACCCGGTGTTGTAAGTCTGGGGCGGCCGGTAAGTTTTGGAGGGAGGGGGGCGGACCGGACACACATACACGCACACATACACATAACACTCACAACCATGCATTCACACACGCGTGCACACACACACAAACACATTCATTCACAACACTCTTTCCCAAACATTCATATATGCCCGCACCAAACAATCTAAAAAGAAAACAAAACACACTTACCTGCAGCCAGCTCTGCGCTGCCTCAGCAGTTCTTGAAGGCTTGGGACTGCTGCCTTCCCTCAAAGTCAGCCAATGAGGGAAGGCAGCAGTCCAAACGTCATCACCGAGTGGGATGGGGTTAGTGAGACTACTGACCCCACCCCACTCTGTGATGAAGTGTCACTGATTGACACTCGACCCTGGGCGCTTCAGGGCTTAAAACTGAAGCGCCCAGGTGCGAGGCAATCAGTGACGCTACCCCTCGTCCCTGAAGGGAGGGCCTCAGGAACCTTTGCTGAGCTGAGAACGTCACACCCACACGAGCTGTGACTTTCTCAGCCCAGCAAAGTTCTGTTCAGGCGTCCAGGAGCCAGCACTAAATGCGCATGTCTGGCTCCTGGCTGCCTGAAGTGAAAGTGAACAGTGTCCCTGAGGCTGACCTTTGTTCAGCCTGACAGACACTGTTCATACGGGGCAAAAGTTGGAGAGGCGTGGCCCCTCCGCCCAAAAAGACTGGCCACACCTGTGTAAGTGTTCTTTCTTATGAAAGAGCATGCAAAACTATTCGTTATTCCCTGTAAAAGGATCATTTAAGGGTGGCTTATTCTTAAAGAGAAGTGCCACAAAATCTCAAGTTTCTGAGAGAGGTAAGTTGAAACAGTATGGTGAATACCCTTTTTCGTGAACAGGTAATGGGTTAGGCTCCTTTAAGGCACAATATAATCGAGTTATATGTGACAAACTAAAGGCAAATGTTTCCTCCTACTGATACTGAATTACACATAATTTATTAAGAAGGTACAAGTTCTAATTCCTGCCCATCTGTGCAGGCACTTTTTGTTCTCTTATTTTTGTAATCATACCTTACCTTGTACCCTAAACGTGTGTTTCTGTACCAGGGCCAGCATTAGGGCAGTGCGACCAGTGTGGGTGCACTGGGCGCTGACCTAAGGAGGGGGCGCTGACCTGGGGGGGGGGGTTGGGAGTGCTGTGTTTAGCAATAACTTACAATTGGAGAGATTAGGGGCACTTTTGCCCAGTGGCAGTGAGAGAATCCGAGGAGGCGGTCATGGGGGTGGGGATGCTAAAAATGATAGTTGCACTGGGCGCTATAGCCGGCCCTGGTTTGTACTCAAGTCCATTGTGTTCGCCCTGTTTAGCTCAATTTAAATACAACCTTAGTGAAACCCTTAAAACATTTGAAAAGAATACTGTAAGCATAAAAGGGACATATTGGGTTATGATTTAATGTACAATATATTTAAATAGTTTTCCTCACATTTAAATTGCACTGAGGAGACCTCGCAGTTTATTATTCACCTGGTGAAGGGGGTCACAGAAATATAAGTTTTTACTGTAACTATGTTTCATTAACATGGCGTACGCCAATGATGGAAACACAAAAAAATTTAATAGAAAAGATACAAGGTAAAAGTGTTTGTCTGATTACATAAGTAACTAAGAGAACAAGAATTGGCATCGGTTCCTTCCTACTCCATAAGTAGTTCCATATTCAATACATTACCTCACCAAAGCTTGGACAGTAGATCTGAAGTTCATTTTAGGGATGTTGTTGATGTTCTTCAGCAGCTCTGATTGATATCTAGCACTCTAGCTGATGTCCTTGACATGAAGGTCAGAAAGGCATCTAGCTTTAAACCAAACGGTTTAGCTGAAGTCTTATTGAAGATGTATATATCCTTTGTTTTTCATTCTGTTCATGTGAGCTGGCAGGAGAGTACAGAACTCTGTTGTGTGAGGATTAAGCTGTAGTTTCATCTGAGACACGCATGGGACAATCTTGGAAGCAAGTGTGAGAAAGTCAATACTTTCTCTACCATCAAACTTTAGGAAAAGCTCTGTATCATTGGTGTCCAGATAGAAGTCAATCATGGATTTTGAAAAAAATATCACTTTATGGTTCAACATAGATTTTGAAAAGTGGAGGGAAAGGGAAGAAACCCTGAGCAACACCTGTGTGAGGTGATATGGAATTACTCATTGTATACTCTGGGATCTGCTTATTAGATAAGATCTAAACTGTTCACTTATGTCATAGAGAAAAATATTATGGTCTGAAATCAAAAGCGGCAGACCCATCAATGAGCAAGAGTATGTGCCCTTTTAAAATGTGTCATTGATGATTTTGAGCATGCAAGTTTCTGTACCATGATCTTATTCCAGATTAGCAGCTTTCTCTAAATGAATGCCAATAATTTCTCCATGTTCTTAACAAGAAATGGTAAGGCGGTAATAGGTCTGTTATCTTTCAAAATATAAGGGTCGGCATTATCCTTTTCAGTAGAGGGCAGACATGACCAGCTTTCAGAAAGATAATTACTTCATCTCATGTCTTAAACTCGAGCGGAGTGGACCTAAAGTGCTATACTGATGTATGTGATTTGTTCAGATTCCTTTGTGACAGGAAAACTAAGTTTGTCTCAGATTTTTGGAGTCTTCTTTGTAAATTCCTGGGAGAGGTAATTGTAATTGAGTTACTCTGTAATTGTAATTGAGTTATTCGAGAGATGGCGTAAGGGTTTTGTGAGATTCGTAATGTAAGATCTTGAAACATTCTCTTGGTCTGCTTTCAGAAGTTTAGCTCTAAAAAAGAAGGATAATTTGGGGAGAGTGGAGCATCGAGTTGAGCTGGCCATGATCAATGTACTCTATGGTTAGTCAGAATAGTAATACTCTTTTTAGGTCGAGCCTAGGGGCAGCGCGCATGCGCTGCTCTGCGAAGTCTGTTGTAATGTTTACTGTGGTTAAAAGCCTCTCCTCTTTTTCTTTAATTGGTTCACATTCCTGCCTTTCAGAAATGCATGCTTCTGTTTAGTTAGCATGCCTAATTTCTCCCGCCTTTTGTTGTTTTTTTATCCTCCCTGCGACTGCCCCAGCTACTTGTAGTTTTCCACGTTCTTTAACTAATGTGGATTTGTGCGCACTACTTTTTTTCTCTTGGTGATGGTTTGTTAAAGAAGGCTGCTTTTGCATATTTGCAGTGAGCCTTTGTTGTAAATGTAATGCGCACAAGTGTTTTTTTGTTTGTTTTGGTAATGGCTAAGACTTGCAGACACTGTGTTTACATTTTGCAGTCTGCTTTTGTTTGCAAATATAATGCGCGCAAGTGTGACTTTTTTTTTGTTTAAAGATGGTCGCCTTTACATTTTGCAGTGCGTCTTTGTTTGTGAATATAATGTGCACCAGTGTGTTTTCTGTTTGGGTACTAGCATGTAATGGTCTTTTGCAGCAATGTAAATAATAAAAGCTCTTACCAAGTGTTTTGCATTTTTTTTTTGGAGCCGTTTTTACATTTTCCATCAAGGATGTTTAATTATACAGACCTCTCCCCAGTCGACTTCACATGTTTATATTATTTTTAGGTGCGCCCCCGTTTGTATCCTAGCTAGCTATACAGCATGGCCCCACATTAATCACTCCCCTCCTCCCCCCCTTTCCCCCCCCTAGTGGTTAAGCATATACACAATACGCATTGTTAAAAGGTTAAAGCAGGGCTGCAAGGTTAGCTTTATCCAAGCCAAGCTTACATGTTGTTTTTCCAAAGGTTAAAATTTAAAAATGCGCTTAAACTTAGTCCACCCGGTATCTTTATTTTATGTTTTTTTATGTTGACTTATGCCTCTTAGGACGCAGCATCTTTTCTTTGTTGACAAATAGCCTCCCAGATTTCCCCACAGTTCGTTCTGAAATCTTCTCATCAAACCAAACTTTTTGAAATGCTAATGGCCCATTAGGGGTGGAGTATGTTATGTCGGGACATGGTCTCAGTATCGTCCCGACATGTAAGCTGGCAGCACGTAGCAGCGTCGCGCTATAATACCAGCCACGTGCAGTAGGCCGTGATGAAAGGAGCGCACAAACACGTGAGGTAGTTTAGGCCTGCTCGCGGGGCCGGGGTCTGACTCCCGCCGCACAGGTACAGCTATTTATTTGTACACACCCACATAGCGTGGGCCCAACCACAAAGTATCCACGCTGCCGTATACACCCCTGTATACACCCCCGGCAATTGCCAACCAAGGCGCCCAACTCCCAACAAGTATCGCGATGAGCGATACAACATCCCTCCCATAAAATAAACATAAAGAACCATAATGAAAACCTTACTTTAGAAACAGTAATACAACAGCTACACCAGCTGCATGTTCATCGTCATCACACTGCGTCCCGGACTCCAGTCCATACGGTTACTTATCTAGCAATGATAGTCTCGTAGTCTGCTGGACGGCTCCGGGTTTCTTCTCAGTCTATACTAGGTCCGACTCTCCCGGAGGTCGCTGTCCTCATGAGGGCTCACTGGCAGCGCTGAGGGGCATTGACTAACCTCCTGGTGTCGTGGAGAGATGTCCAAACCCTCTGCTCCATCCGTTTCGAGTTCCCCTTCAGACCATTCCTCCAAGGCTCTCCCACTGCTGTCCCCATCCGGGCTGGTCAGTGTAGAGTCAGGACCAGAGTGAAACTTCTTAAAGCCTGACACGTTTCTTGTAACCAGTTCCAGGCCATTCGTGCCGTAACTTGGGTGCCACGAACGTGGGTGATGCACCAGGGATCTTTTTCAAAAGGTAACCTAAACTTACTGCCAGGGTGTCTGTCTTGGACCAGGACCAGGTCTCCTACTTTGAGATGTGACTTTTGCAGTCGGTGCTGCCGGCTGACTTGATCGTTTGACCTTTTTCTCCTGCTGTCCACAGCATGTTCGTCAACTTTCTCAGGAGCCCATTGTGGGTGGTGTGGGATAGAGTCACTAACTACTCGTCCCATCGACAGATGCCCGGGGGCACGACCGGTGGTGGCATGAGGAGTTTGTCGGTAATCCCTGAGAAAAGAGTAGATGGATTGTTCCAGAGAATCACTATTGGCCACCGCTATTCTGATGACTTTGTTTAGAGTTCTCATAAAGCGTTCAGCCTCTCCATTTGCTTGTGGCCATTTTGGCGTTATCTTTTTGTGAACAATTCCTAGGGATGCCAGATACGATGCGAACTCCTGCCCCTGGAAGGGAGGACAATTGTCAGTCCTGAACTCCTTGATGAGTCCATGGGTAGCCATTACCTTCTCCAGCTTTGGTATTACTTCCCCTGCGCTCAGGGATGACAGCACCTCCACCTCGGGGTATTTAGAATAGTCATCTATCACTACCAAGGAGAGTCTTCCGCCCGGAGGCTACCAAAATCCATGCTGGCGCTCATCTATGGACCATCGGGTCGAAGTTCAGTCACAATCTGTGCAGGGTGAGTCGGTTTGCCAGTGGCCTGACACCAAGGGCATGATCTCACTGCCTCCTCTACCTTCTCGTCCATGAGGGGGAACCAGACTTTGGTTCTGAGCCCACCCTTGGTTTTTACCATACCCTGATGCCTGGCATGGGCCAGCTGGACCACTCTGTCCACTAGGGTTGTCAGAATGACTAATCGATGACCTCTGAGTAGGCATCCATTAGGATTGGCGCTCAGTTCTTGTCTCACTTGGTATAAGCTCTCAATCACCCGCCGGACTTCAGGAGTGAGAACCACCCCTTGGCTTCTTAGGAGGTGCCACTTATTGGTCTTTACTGCATCAAGTGCTTTCTGCAAACATTCATCTTGGGTGGTTGCTTGGCATAGTTCCCCCAGAGAGATGGGTAATGGGCGAGATCTGTCAGCCACGTATCGGACATATTTTTCCGTCTCCTCTGCATCCTCCATTTCACTGAGTGTTGCAGCTCGGGGATGGTGGGGACAGGTAGTCTGCCGGATTGCTTGTTCCAGGGTGGTACTCAATCTTACATTTATATTCCTGCAACTGAAGCATCCATTTTCCGATGCTAGGTGGAGGTTTCGACGCCGTTCCTGTAAACCGCAGAATGAGGGGCTTGTGGTCAGTGGTGACAAGGAATGGTTACCCATACACATACAAGTGGAAGTGGCGGCACCCCCAGTGTACTGCAATCACCTCTTTTTCTATTTGTGAATACTTTTGTTGCATGGCAGTTAATGATCTGCTTGCAAATGCCACAGGCGCCCACTCATCCTCTTCTCGGGGCCTTTGTAACAGGACAGCTCCTAGTCCCTTTGGGCCTGCGTCTACAGCAACTTGAGTGTGCTGTTGCGGATCGAAGTACCTCAGCGTGGTGGAGCTGCAGAGCGCGTCTTTGGTGGCCTGGAACGCAGCCTCTTGTTCAGGGCCCCACGACCAAGGATTTGAGGCTTTGGTAAGTTCTCTCAACTGAGTGGTCCGCGAAGAGACGTCTTTGATAAATCTACTGCAGTAATTTACCATCCCCAGGAAGCTGCGCATTTCCATTACATTGGTGGGAGCTGGGGCCTCTTTGATATCCCTCACTTTTTCGGGATCTGGAGCAACTCCTTCCGCCGAGAAGATGTACCCGAAGAACTGTAGCTTCTGCTGGAGGAACTCACATTTGTCCCTATGTAACGTGAGCCCAGAGTCTTGTATGCTTTGGAGAACTTGTCTCAGCCGGGTGTTGTGCTCCGGTATGGACTTTGCATGGACTTTGCATGGACTAGATTGTCGTCACTGACATTAACTACCCCTGGGAGATCAGCGAGAAGTTCCTTGATGGTGTTCTGGAACACCTCAGCTGCGCTAGATATTCCGAAGCTCAGCCTCTTGTAGCGTCGTAATCCGACATGCGTGGAAAACGTTGTGATGTACTGGGACTGTTCGTCTAGGACCAGTTGATGGTATCCAGCCCGAAGGTCAAGTTTTGAGAACCAGCTGGCTCCACTTAACTCCCCGATCAAGTCATCAATGGTCGGAGTTAAGTGCCTTTCCCTTTTGATCGTGGCATTGGGGATCCGCATATCCACACAGATCCTTACTTCCCCTGGCTGCTTGGGCTTTCTTGCATCCACGATAGGTGATACCCAGGGGGTCGGACCTTTCACCTTCTCAATAATTCCTGCATGTTCCAATTTGATCAGTTCTTTTTCTACCAGTGGTCTCAAATGAAAAGCGACTCGCCTGTGTCGAAGAGCTACTGGTTGTACCGAGGGATCAATGTGTAGATGTATTTGCTTGTCGCGTAGGCATCCAATGCCAATGAATACTTTTGGGAACTCCTCTAGTATTTGACTCACTCCTTCTTGATGTATCCCAAAAGCAAAGATGACTATGCCCAGGGCTTCTGCAGACTTGCATCCAAGCAGCATTCCATGTCCCACCTCCGTCACATACACCATGGCTTCCATCTCCTGTTGAACATAGGCGATGGTGGTCTTGAATTTGCCTCTAATGGCTAGTGGCTTGGTCTGACCATATGCAAAGACTTTTATCTTGGCGGGGACAAGTTGAGGAGGGGTATCATCTTTTTATAAGCCTCATGGGACATGATGTTTATGGTGGCTCCTGTGTCTATTATTGCAGTTGAGGAGCGCCCTCTCACTAAAACTTGGCACTGTGGTAGTCGACTATGCGTATGGGACGCTGACTCTACTGTGAACACCGAGTGGACTGTGTGTTCTTCTCGGTCGTCATCGTCCATATCGCTGCTTTGTTCCTGAGCTTCCGGGATCATGTTGGCGTTGGACCTCATGGCCCGTCCTTTACTGGATCGACACACTTTCATGAAGTGGTTCATTTTTCCGCATGCCGTGCACTTCTTTCCCCTTGCTGGGCACTCCGATGGTCGATGGGAGGATCCCCCACAGTACCCACATGATCGTGTCCTTGGGCTTCTTGCCCGACTTGACGATGCCGTGGCAGTTGGGGCGACTATATTGACTGGCTTAGTCTTGATGGGAGTTTGAAGAGCGGCCTCCATATGTGCCTCCCGTGCTTTTGAGAGTTCCTTCGTCCTCCCCAGGGTAAGTATATCCACCAACGACTTCCCTGACTCGTCCAGGATTCACTCCCTTAGCTTTGCCGAGGCACATCCTTGAATAATCTGGCCCCTAATCTCCTCCGTCTCATCTTGAAAACCACAGGTGCTTGCTAACTCTTTTGGCGCGCATGAAACGCATCCAGTGACTCTTCGGGCTGCTGCCTCGCTTGTCTGAACACGAATCGTTCATAATCTTGATTTGCCATAGGCTCGAAGTGAGCATTGAGGGCCTCAATGAGTGTGAGGTGAGTCTTTGGTGCTCCCTCCGCCACCGTCTTGGATATCTTGTAGACATCTCTCCCTCCCAGATGCAGTATCATGGCACGCTTCTGCGCATTGTCCACTTTTGTGGCCTCAAAGAAGAGGAGCACTTCCTCCACCCACTCCTTCCACCTCGCGGCTTGAGAAGACGGGGCCCCTTCCACCACAAATGGCTCTATAGCAGGAATGTGGGCCATTGTGTTCGCGCCAACGTCGCTGTTACTGTACCCTTGGGGAAGGCGCTGGAGCAGTGCTGCAGTGGTGCGGGATGCGAGTACCTGGTCCCTTGCGACGTGCCCTGTCTCAAATGTCACTTACAGTTCTCTGTGCCCCAAAGATGACTTCATGCTCTGCCAGGGCGCAACACGCCGCATCGCCCTGCCACCTCGTGCTGGATCATCAGTCAGGGCTCGGTGGCAACACGCACTGTTCATTCTGGGCAATGCTCATCCTGGTCCCCCACGATCATGGAGCCTGCCGCTGCCTTAATTGCCCTCACGAGCGACCTGGAGTCGTGGCCGTGGTGCAGCATGAGCACCGCGCACTTGGGTGGATGTGCGCGGCCGCCGCAGTACGCCACATGGGTCTTTCCGCCCTCGTCGCTAATGTTATGTCGGGACGCGGTCTCAGTATCGTCCCGACATGTAAGCTGGCCGCGCGTAGCAGCGTTGCGCTATACCGGCCACGTGCAATAGGCCGTGATGAAAGGAGCGCACACACACACTTGAGGTAGTTTAGGTGTGCTCGCGGGGCCGGGGTCTGACGCCTGCCGCACAGGCACCGCTATTTATTTGTACACGCCCACATAGCGTGGGCCAAACCACAAAGTATCCACGCTGCCAGGGTGATCCAATATACACCCCCGGCAATTGCCAACCAATGTGCCCAACTCCCAACAAGTATCGCGATGAGAGTAGGAGGTTGCATTCTATGTCAGCCAGCCCTGTCGGTATGTTAAACGCACTTTACTATGGAGAGTTCACAATTCTTTGTTGGTTTTGGGATGGTGCGACTAAATGGAGACAGACCTGCTGTGACTAGACGCAGAGTTGCAATGCTATCTCTGGCTTTTCCAGTCGGCTTTGTTATCCAAAGCTATAACATAAATGTGAGCAAATTACTCCCCTTTTTACAAACAAACCTGGCCAGTTACAATCACTCCGGTTCTTTTTTATTCCGAGGAACTTTTACTTATAATGCGCACAACTGCGTGCTTTGATGCCTCCCTGTCTCATTGCTAATATTTTCAACTGAGGCATCTTTAGTTATGCTTCTTTGGATGATGCGTTTCCCTTGTGTTTACGAACACAAACTGTCCCCAACATTTCCTCACAGTTTATTCTATCATGCTTCGTGTGCATTTTAAATGTATTTATGATTGTAGGGCTGAGTAGTTTTTTCTTCCCAACAAATGGTTTCTCAGCTTAATGACTACGTTTTTATCGGGAATTTCACATCCAGCTGTTTATGGTACAGTATTTAATCTCTATTCCGCACGTCTCTGTACTAAAGGTAACAATCTTTACTCTCAGATCACTTGTACTCTCTGTGTCTGCTTTCAGGAGAAGTGCAATTAAAAGGCTCACACCAACCCAGACTCTTTGTTTATTTGAAAAAATGGTAACAGTGTATTGTGAGCAGCTTTTCTGGTACAGCTAGCGTAAAGGCAACGTGGCATTTTCAGATGTTTTTAAATTAATAAGCAGTTGTTATTTGCAAACACTTCCTTATTACTAATTTTGTTTCTTATATAACTAAAGTTTTTGGTGTTACCAAGGGTTTTGCATTTTATCTTCCAACCGCACAATAGTTATCCTTTTTTTAATTAGTCTTACATTTTATTTCTATGTGCCTTTTTCCATCACACCCTCATAAACATTGATCTACAAAGGAGTGCTACAGTGTCTAAACTTACCAACAGAGGCACTGCTATTCAGTTATTATCAGCTCACAGTTTTGTTTTCTCACTGCAGTTAGGTGTGTGGTCACTTGGGAACTATTACCCTGCGGTGTCTTATAATAAATTGAAATATTCTATGGTAGTAAATATGTAACTAAAGAATAAACACAGTTCGTGTTATTTCTACTGCAGCCTACTACTGCTTTGTTACCTGTCCCCAACTCCGTTAACATGTTTAAAGCGTGGATCACCCACAAACCAATCGTATTGCAAGCTTCCTTCCCTCGCCTTCTCCTACAGATCGTCAGAGGCACACACCACGCACAGGTCAAAAGCAAGGTGGCCTCTCACCAGCCCATCTAACATATCTAAAGCTCTAATATGCAGCAATTTGCAAAGGAGTTCAAGCTTCCTCTTTTGGCCCTCTCCTATAAAAAGTTAGAGGCATAGACAATACACATTGTTGAAGGGTTAGAGCACCTCTGCAAGCTGACCTTTCCCCAGTCCATCGTACGTGTTTTTTTCTTTTTTTTAAGTAACCATTTGTAAATACACCCTAAATTACTCCCTTTTTCTAAATAATAAACCTGTCCACTTCGGAGGGTTCTGGCTTTTTTGGCCTCCGAAAGTATTTTAATTATACTGTACACAACTGCTTTGTGCACTAAGAGCTGCACAGTTTGGAGCGGCTTTGTATTCATGGTAATTAATGTAGACATTGCTTTCATGTTCAGAGCATCGCTAACATTTTCAAACAAGGATTTTTTAATTATAGTGACCTCTCCCCAGCCCACCTCAAGTTTAATTTCTTTTTGGGATCGCTTCGGTGTTACATTCAAGCTAGCTAAACAGCGCCCTAACGCATTGTGCACTTTCAAACTTTACAATTTAAGACTTTACAGTTTAGAGAATGCAAGGTTGCAAGCTTTTCGGTGTTCATACCTAGTACCGGAACACCACTTTACTGCGTGGATGTAAATATTTTACAAATAAATACCCACAGGTTTTAATTCCACTCCAGACTACTACTGAGGGGTGAGCTCTCCCTTTTAATTCCACTGCAGATTACTACTGAAGGGTGACCTCTCCCCAACTCAGCTAACATATTTAAACTCTGGATCCCCAACAATCGTATTGTACTGCAAGCTTCCTTCCCTCACCTTCGCCTATAGATTGTTACAAGCGCACACCATAAGTGTATTTGATAATGTGCAGGTCTAAGGCAAGGTAACCTCTCCCCAGCCCATCTAACATTTTCCAGAGCTTTAATATACAGCAATCTGCAAAGGAGTACAAGCTTCCTCCCCTGGCCCTCTCCCCCACTAGTTAAAAACACACACAATCCCTCACCTTCTCCTACACCAGCACAGCACCACCTCAGCACAACCCCACCTCATCACACTTCAGCACCAACGCAGCACCCCTTTAGCATCAGCGCAGCACCTCATCAGCATTACCTCACCACAACAACTCAGCATCACTCTACGACACAAGCACCAAGACAGCACCACCACCTCATCATCGCTCAGCACCACTTCAGTATCACTAGGTACCACCTCAGCACCAGTGCAGGACCAACTCAGCACCACCTCATCAGCACACACCACTTAAGCAGCACCATTACTTCCTCATCTCTTCACCACCACCAGTGCACCAACTGCACCACCAAATCAGCATCAGCGCAGTACCACCTGAGCATCAACAGAGCCCCACCTCAGCCACACCTCAGCACCAACACAGCCCCACCACCGCACCAGTGCAGCCATAATTCAGCACCAGCACAACCCTACCTCAAAAGCAATTCAGCACCAACGTAGCACCACTTCAGCATCATTGCAGCACCACATCAGCATCACTTCAGCAAAACAACAACTCAGCAGCACTGCACACTCCACTACACCTAAGCACCAATACAGCACCACCACCTCAGTATCACTAAGCATCATAGCTTAAAAACATTGCCAAAGCCAATAGCTCTGGCTAAACACTTATAAGGTCACAAAGGCGAGACCTATTGGCTATGCCAATGCTTGTTTCTTTAGCAGCAGGGCTGTTACTAGAATATCAAAGGTGATAAAGAATTGGTCAGAACAGCCAACATGACAGGGTTTTAGATCTAAACACTGTCTTTTGTCAGTGCACGCCATATCAGGTGTGGAAACATTAATATGAGAGGGCAGGTGGTAATGTTGTGTTAAATCATTTTTGTAAAAGATCAATGTCCTATTATCCCAGGTGACGTCATAGAAATATGTGCCTATATGAGGATAGGAGCTGGGTTGTCATAAAAACAATAGGTTCATTGGCAACTAAATTATTATTGCCAGGGCAATGATATACAATGTGAAGTCTTGTTGTCACTGGAAGGGTATTACCACTGCTTCCTCACTGTGGACATAGGTAAGTGGGTATTAATAGCACATGTGAAGTAATCCTGGAAAATGATGGCTGAAATATCTTCAGTTTTACTAATTTTGGATAGGTGGAAAATCTTGCATCATTTTGATAGAAAAGTGGTGTGGAGGAGGGAGAAAACTCAGTTTACTTGAGCATCAAGATATTTTTAACATGGTAAATTAACCGCCAAATTGGATATTAAAAACTTTTAGTTTATAAGGGTGTTTCTAATGTGGAATTAGTATGGTTGTTTGTTGTTAAATGTTTACCAATTTGTCAGGCCATACTGATCTGACATTTTCATTCAAGTAAGTCTTCATCTGTTGATGGTTGGAATAGCGAGAGAATTCATAAGTCTACATTCAGAGCGCTCTTCCCATTGTCTTATTTAGGTTTCTCAAATTAATTTCACTGTTTACGCAGAGCATAAGTAAACAAGGTCAGTCCTGTGGGGATCATTTGAAATCCAAATTAGCATATTTCACAGAGGTACTGATGGGATTATAGAGTCAAAGGGAGGGAAGGAAGGCCTGGTTTTAGTTCTGCAGCAGAAGGGAGGTGACTGTTTGATGGGGAGTGTTCGGCATGTAAAGGGAGAAGGGTTGGTGGTGTTGGTGTTATTTGAGTGATAGGCTTAACTTGTGAATTGTATTGTGCACTAGTAACATAAGAACTGAAAGTTAGTCAGGTACTTGGTCCGCGGGAAATGCAGAATCCTGTTGGAAAGTGGAGCAATCATGAGGCTGAGCAGCAAAACGTGAAGGATAACATGCAATATGATCCGCCTTAAATGGACCTCCTGAGAGTCCTGGGTTCTGTTATAACACAACAGACTTTCATGGAGGTATCCTTTCCAAATAATCATAATAAATTAATGATTCAACATATAGTCCTTTTAAGGAACAAAAGCTGCTTCTTGACAAACAGTAATAGTATCACAAAATATGCCTTACTGCATTTTAATAATGTAAATATAGAAAATGATAAGAATAAACTTATGCTCAATGCTCTGGAGATCACACTGTGCATGATAAATGGATTATTTGTAACTCATTATTAATTGAGAAGGATACCTCTGTGGGCAAAATTGCATGGGTCAGCTATGTTGTTGGTCGAAGGAGAGACCGGGTCAAAGATGCTTTGTTCAGGAGGAAGTATTTAGCAGGAGCAGTTGCTGGACTTGAGAGATGAGAAGATGGGAGATTGATGTCAGTGGATTGCATCATGATATTCCAGTGTCGTAGATGATTGTGTAGATCATAACTTTGATGGCAATAGGAAGAGACTGCATGCTGCGCGTATGGAAAAAAGGGAAGTCTCTTTCAAGTTCCCCTGATTTAGAGCTTTGCTATTTATCTGTAATTACTTCTTAAGGTTTTACCGATAGATCTCTATGCTTGTAATTTCTTAGTGCATTTTTAGAGCGACGCAAGAGATATTTTAATTCAACATGTAGAATATATGTCTATAGAAAGGTATGTCAGGTGGAGGTAGTGGGGCAGCAATGGGAATATATTAATACCAGCAATGCGTCAAAAACTGGTTAACAATGTTGAGAATTGTGCTTATTAAGGTTAGTATTATCGCAGTAGGTGCTTATAAAAAAACAGTGATCTTCAGTCTGAAATACGTATGGGCCACTGTATGCGGAGACGAGCACAATTAAATTGCACAGGGCGCTAGTGTACGTTTCGGGAAACCAGTCTTTGTTATGGATACGTCACAGAATAATGTGGCAGAGTGGCTTTTTTGTGTGTGTCCTGAAAACACTTCTTTCTTAGACTGATGAGGGCAAACGTGTAAAAGCTTTCACTAAATCCTACATATGACATTATAAGAGTGGTTCAGAAAATATTAAGCACTTCACATAGGCATTAAAAAGCTAGTTTTGTATAACGCTGAGGCAATTTGTGATGGGGTTGGTATGTATGTTCCAAATGTACGTCACCTGAAACCACACCGAAAAGAAAACTGTTAGCATTCAGAGTGAAATAACGATGTGATTAAGATGTAGAACAATATACATTTAAAAATAGAAAGTATTTTTAGATTTGTTAATTGAAAGTTGTGTTCAGTATAAGAAGGTGAGCGTTTCTAAATCCTATGATAATATCCAATTAACCAATAGTTCTATAAGTTAATAACCGCGCTAAGCAGTTATAGAGCCCCACTACTGCTTGTTTAATTGTACAATTGGGAAATAAAGAGCACTATTCCTACTGTTTCTCCCTCTAAACTTTAGACCCTATTCCGCCATCCGGACTGAGTGTCAGCAGTCAAGGGAGTCTATCATCTCTGTTTGCCCACTGGAACCCCGCCCCCGGCAGCAGCTATGTCACCAGGCTGTACACAGCAGAGACCAATCAGCTTCTTCATAACAGCTCCTTGGGAAGAGAAGTCACCAACATCACCTACTCATCACTCACTGCTGGAACACAGTTCCTCTTTGAGATCAGCACTGTGGCTGGACCCCACACCTCCGCTCCCCAGTATGCCACTGAGTGGACCCGTGAGTACATGCATTTATTCTCTGGTGTATTTGTGTATTTCTAGGTTTAGAGAAGTGTGTTCCAGTGCCCCCGTGCTCCATATCATCAGAACCTCATGTTTCTCTTCCTGGCCTACCTGTTTATAAGTCTTTGCCATCGAGTGTGTAATTCCAGTTAATTCAATTGAAGCTACCTATGGCTACAACTTGGAGAGACATTAGAAAACAAGCTCAGGAAAGAACATATATGGCTTGAAGAAAGTATAGCTAGATGGAACCTTTAAATTAGGGGTTTGTGTACAGCTCATGTTGCCTTTCAGCCACATCAGAGCGTTTCATGTCTTTTTAATCACGTGGGTGTCTTCAGATTCCATCCAGGTTGTCGCTAACAAAAGTCTGGGTAGTAAGTGCCAGTGTATGAAAATGTATCATCAAAACCAAATCAAAAAAATCAGCTGCTGGCTATTGGCAGATGTTCTCCAAATTCTTATGCCAATTTGAAAACAGTGCCTAACCTGTTTAAAGAACACTGTGCCACTGGATTCAAGCTATCCCTCAACTGTGTGTCTTTTGCTTTCTCGCCCTAAGTGCGCCGGGTATGCCCAGACGTGGGTCCCGGGCTCACTGTGCCACTGGATTCAAGCTATCCTGGCTGATGAGGGGTGAAACCCCGAAACCGGTCCTAGGATGCTTGTTTCCGGTCCAGGGAGGACCTGGCTTGGTAGTTCGGGCTGGACTGTTCCCATGAGGCACAGGGTCAAGACTGATTTGCATATGGCCAGGTCTAAACTGGGGTGGCATGGTGAGCAAAATAATGATGGATTTAACCCAGATCTCTTGACTGGGGGTGAATGTTTTGATTTGTTCAGCATTCCATCCATCAACTGTGTGTCTTTTGCTAACCTGTTTAAAGCACACCCATTTCACTACTAGGGAATGACATATGTAAAGTCACCCTCCACTTAAAGGTGCGCATAAAATGGCAAGCCTTTGGTCTTAGTGGACCTCTTCAAAAATATGACTGCATTCATTGGCACAGCAAGGAGATAGGAAAGCAGTATTTGAGGCTCTGAAAAATCAGTCACCCTTGTCTCCAGTACAGTGCATGAAGCATCACTGCAAACCAAGTACTGTTGGCATCAATGCTAGCTTCCTTTACACACGCCAGATAAGCTTAGTCACAAGTACAATACACATACACAAGCAGTGTCAGAGTAAACGTCGTTCACACAGAATTTCCACAGTGCAGCCAGCAGCAGTGCAAGCTGCAGGCACCCCCAACCCACCAGCTCACCGGATAGTTTGAGCTGCATTGCTCCTCGTGGAGAAGGATCAAGTCGACTTGCATATTGCTGGGAAAGGTCTAGAGAGGCGCAAAGGGCAAGAACATGATGGCTTTAATGCCACCCTAGTGATCAGCCCTCACTGCGTAAGGCCTACGGCTGTGCACTGCAGGTTGCACAGTAAGGTATATTTTCATAGCAGCTGGATGGTTTAGAGACCACAGTAATTCCCTGAATAAACTAAAGTGAAATCATGCTTGGGATTAGTTATAACATCTTAACATGTGTTTAAAAGTAACGCTTCCACAATTGACTTAAAAATAGTCAAAGTGAAGTTATTGTGTCAAAAGAAAATCTAAAAAACATATTTGTTAGTTATGGCTACCTCTGCAATGAATGACAAACACAACAGCCATACAAACCATAACTTGCACACCTAGTGCAACACCTATCACGTTACAATAGTTATGCCAGTAAACATCTAAATATGCAAAAGAAACAATTGATGGACGGAATGCTGGACAATGTAAACATTCACCCCCAGTCACAAGGATCTGGGTTTAATCCATCATTCTTTTGCTCACCACACCACCACAGTTTGGACCCAGCCATATGCAAATCAGTCTTGACCCTGTTTCTTATGGGAACAGTCCAGCCCGAACTGCCAAGCCAGGTCCTCCCTGGACCAGAAACAAACATCCTGGGACCGGTTTCAGGGCATCACCCTTCATCAGCCAGGCTAGATTGAATTCAGTGGTGTAGTGAGCACGGGACCCACGTCTGGGCATACCCTTCCTACTTAGGGCGATATATGCAAAAGAAACAATTGATGAACGGAATGCTGGACAATGCAAACATTCACCCCCAGTCACAAGGATCTGGGTTTAATCCATCATTGTTTTGCTCACCACACCACCCCAGTTTGGACCCAGCCATATGCAAATCAGTCTTGACCCTGTTTCTTATGGGAACAGTCCAGCCCGAACTGCCAAGCCAGGTCCTCCCTGGACCAGAAACAAACATCCTGGGACCGGTTTCAGGGCATCACCCTTCATCAGCCAGGCTAGATTGAATCCAGTGGTGTAGTGAGCACGGGACCCACGTCTGGGCATACCCTTCCCACTTAGGGCGACATATGCAAAAGAAAAAAATTGATGAACGGAATGCTGGACAATGCAAACATTCACCCCCAGTCACAAGGATCTGGGTTTAATCCATCATTGTTTTGCTCACCACACCACCCCAGTTTGGACCCAGCCATATGCAAATCAGTCTTGACCCTGTTATTTATGGGAACAGTCCAGCCCGAACTGCCAAGCCAGGTCCTCCCTGGACCAGAAACAAATATACTACTACCTGCACAGTCATGTCATTCATAATGTACCTGATACTGTGATATGAAACCTCATTTTTAAGACTATTTAAGACATTAGTAGCTGCGCATCAAGGGTGACGTCATTAGCATTGCATTTGGTGTGGGGTTGGCAGTTGTGTGAGTTGTGGATTGCAGAGCTGACCATACTTGCCACATTTCTGTGGACAGCCCTTGCTTGATCTTGATCTTTATAATTACAGCATAACCTTGAAGTATGAGGGACCAGGTTACAGGCACATCAATCCACAGGAATGCCAAAGGCCACTGATAACCAAAGTGACATCAATCGCCATATTACTTCCATTAACGCCACTGGCCCACATATAGACTCAGCAACCTTTCATTATCCGATTTGTGTTCTGCCGCTGCCAAGAGAATTAAAGATTTCGTCTTGGGTAGCAGGTCCTTCCCCTTATGATGCCCATCAAAGCACAGTTGATGGCACTGAGATATCTGATACAGTACCTTTGATGGCATTTAGGGTCATTCTGAGTTCATTTAATATGAGACCTTTGATGAGGACTCAGCGTGTGCAGTGAGGGCCGAGTTCACATTCGAATCCATCCCAAACCCTCATTTATTTTCAATAATGCCACCTTGAGTGATGATGTGTGTTCAGTGTAAGTAATTAATCATTCCTCACCATTCAGATCTTAATTAATAGTGTGGATCACAGAGGTGTAAAGAAATGTCCTTCTCGGATATTTCACAAAAGGACAGAGGTCATTGCTGGATGAAGCTATACAGACATTCGCAGTCTAGGGAATTGCGGTCTACTCAGTTTAAATGTCTATGTAATCTTTGTATAAGGGCTAATGAGAAGCTCTCTGCAGAGTACCGCTAATAATGGAAGCACTCTATCATTTGTAAAACAGACCTTGTCAGGGACAGAACAGAAGAAACAGGACAGTACTATTCCACATTCACTGGTTAGCCCCTCAAACTTTGCTTTACAATGCTGTAGCTTTCAGCATATCGCCTCTGCCATGCCACACAGTCTTTATTTTCTCTTTTTTACGTGTTATTAAGGATATTTCTGAGTTAAGCTCTTTGGATAATATTGCTTTCACTATTGTATTGAATGGGAATTTCTGAGTTTTTTTTTTTAATTTATAAACAAACGTTAATTTTAACTCAGTAAAGGCAAGCATAACTTACCTTTAACAAAGCTTCTGAGAATTTGTTTGTGCTAACCTGCACTCTGCTTGGGCTATAGCCAAGTCTCACACTAGCACCATCGCACCAAAAACCAGCTGTGATCAGACGTCAACGGTGTGAACAGAATAAGAGCACTGGGTCCTGTCCCATCGAACAAGCTGCTCATGCCTTTTTGCCATCCACAGCATACTTTGTAGACCGAGCCTATGGCAAGGCCCTGACCAGCCCCCTTCCCACTCAAACCAGCTGCACCTGGCCTCTGGTCATGCACAGCATGCTCTGGTCCCTGAACCTGGCATACAGCCAGGAAGCGTACCTACCCCTGTCCAGCCCAAACCAGCTGTACAGAACTTTGATCTGTGTGCAGCGAACTTTAGACTCCTAGTTTGGTTTATGGCCAATACAGTACACCCAGGACTCATTCCACTGAACCAGCTGCACAAGGCATTGCAGAGGCCCTGCTTTTTTTTAAAATCTGTGGTTTAGGTTCCAGATTTGAGAATATGGATTTGAACATCTTGTACTGAATTCAAGTTACAGGATTCAAGATATGAACCCAAAATGTCAGCCCTCTAAATACTGCAGTACAACAGGGGACTCCCTTTTATGGTTGATGGCAGTGTCTGCCTCGCCAGGACCTGACTCACATCCTCCCTGCGATCAGGGGATGTTAGCCCAAGTTCCGTAGGTGCTTTTCTGAACTGCAGGTTTCAGTGCCTTGACTCCTGTAATTGCAGCCATAATAAATAATTTCCGTTTTGACCAGCCAGTCACATTGTTTGGTTTTGCAGATCCTCGGAAGTTCTATTAATTTGCATTGAACCAAAAGAAAACGTTCCCAGTCTCCTCCAGTCAGTTCCTTTATTTGTTTTGTGTTTGATTGACAGACTTGGCAAATCCAAAGAGAAAGCCCAACTGTCAAGATGGCTGAACATTTTTTGTCCTCATTTAATCTCTAGTTTACTTCCTTGCCTTTCTAGAAAAACAAGTGAGTGCATTTTCACAACACCATAAGAGTATCGCAAGTTCTACCAGGACTCTTCACCTCATCCAAGTTTCATGAAAATGCGTCCAGCAATTTTTACTATTGGTGCAACATTTTTGTCCCTTTTGGAATTATCATGGCGGGATAGCACTGTTAGGATTCTTCTCCCACTCTATTACATTTGGCCCCATTACAGATCTTGGTGAAACACCCCAAGATTGAGTCGGTGTGAATGGCCTAAACCTAAGAGTGGGGAGTGCCACGTAGCCAGAATTATAGGATTCAGACTCTGACTTTCTAATATAGTTCCATATAAATATGTGAGTATGTTTATAGATATGTTTGATGCAGAGAATTGGTATACAGGACCGTAATACCCTTATAGATATACGTATAGAAGAAGATTGATGGAATAAGTATTAAAACAGGCAGTGCTTAATTTGTAAAAAGAGTGCAGATGGCCAAAGCTCTGCTTAGAAGTTCGTGGCTGGTGCAATTAAACGTCGTCGTGCCGAATACCAAGGTTGGTAGTCTTAAATCCACCTCATGTCTCTTTAATCCACTACCAGTAGACACTGCCTCCCTCGGTCTCACTCTCGCAGGTTCCTGCTGTCTCCCTTTGTGACGGTTTTGCCGTCTTCCTCTGTCTTTCTGATTTGTGTTTTTTTCCCTCTCTTGCTGTCTGTGAACATCTGATGCGAAAAAATAAGTGCCAGTCCCTAAAAATAACTGCCGGTGGCCCCCATTGACAAACACAGGCTCAAATTAAGCACTAAATAAAGGCAAGAGTTATGCAAACACTGCATTCAGTTACTTTTGACACAAGCAGTACTGCTGGAAAAAGCCTTGAAATGTTTGTACTTTTGGCTGGAAAAGTAGGTACATAGCTTCTCCTCAGAAGCACTTAACGCCACGTGAAAACCGACAGGACATTGAATAAACAGCTCTTTAGTAGCAGCTGATGTATCCCACAACAGTCGGAAGATTTAAAATGAGATTTTGGAAAATGTTTCCTGCCAAGAGAGCAGTAGGAATGTGGTTTTATGTTTTTATTAAGGACAAAGACAAGAAGCCTTTTTTGTATCATTTCTAAGATGGAAAATTGCACGGATTGTTCTCTTTTGTAAGGAGAACACAGATTGATTTAAGACTCACTAAAAGTAAATATGAGATTTTTCCATAGCTCGTATTAACTAATGATTCAGAACTATTGCAAAGAAATGGAACTGAGGCACAGTGAGACAAACTGGTTTGCCACCCACCCATAGTTCTGTCGAGCACATAAGCGGTTTGAGTTCCACAGTGTCCAATTTATCTGCTAGATAACAACTAATTCTCATTTATTAAACTTTTTCTTAAAACCAAATTGAAGGATCGTGTCATACATAAACACAATTAAGAACTGGCGATGTTGCCCTTCCGTGTTATAGACATATTTCAGACGGCCACTGTTGCCACCAATGCCCCCGCTCAATCTTTCCCTCTCAACCGTTTGCACCTCACCCCTTGAAATATCCCCTCCCTCCATTTGTAAGGAGATGTGCAAAGGGTCCCTGTGTCACCACTCTTCATCGTAAGCCTGTGTTGTCCACATTCGGACCAACATCCCTGCTCCTTGTCGAATAGCCTCAGAGCTGTTGGCAGGTTTCCGCCATATCTCACCTGGTTACATACATACATTATTGGGGGCTTAAATGTATCCAAAAACGTATCCACATTCCACATGCTCTGGGAGATAGCATGACAGCCATTCTATTCCTACTGTTGTCATAGTCTCAGATTCTATATGTCCATCATTGGTGCTTGCAGCTTCTTCCGGTTTCGCCTAATGACCAGCATCGCTCTCATGAGCAGCCGATATACTAGCTTCCTACAATTTTGACTCGTGCATTCCAAATTGTTGGTTCTAGACCCAGTTTGACCAGGAAGGGGTCCTCTTGAATCTGGATTCCCGTGATATGTTTAATAGCTGACGAGAAATTCTTCCAGCACAGTTGGAGACAGGAACCCACATTACACGTGCAATGCCAATCTCTGTTCTCCCAAACCCTGTCCAACATTTCAAGTGTTTTTTTGGGAACTTGATTTTCATTTTATCTGGATGTACATAACAGCCACTTTTCAGTGTATATGCTGACTACCTGACTGTTATCATATTTACACTAATGACAACCAACAGATAGCCCTGTCCCCCTCACAAAACTCTCTGGTTAACTCCTTTTCCCACTTATTCTTACACTACCAGACTGGTTTAGTGTGGGGTGTACTAAAAATCTTTTAGAGGGATGACACCAGTCGTCTGGTGCCACCACGCTTGAAAATGCAGACCTCGCACAGTGTTCTATCCCTTACAATCAATTCCAAATCTGTAGTTGGAGATCCGAGTGTCTCAGTTGTTCATGTCTTTTGCATTTCACCTAAGAAACCCCAAATTGTAGCTTGCAGACCTTGAATGATTTGAGTTTGTGGCCCTGCACCATGCTTACACTGTTACTGTCCCCATCCGTCCAACTTCGGTGTGTGGGGTCCACATCTTCAGGCTAAAAGTAAGGTCTATAATTTATGGGCATGTGTGGGGACAGATATAAAACATGTCAAGGATCTGTCATTGAGTCTCAGATGTTAAGCATTGCACATGTTATCGGACTACAATGCACATTAGGCAGTCTGCAGTTTTTCAGCAGCAACAGAACATACAGTAGGTCTTATTCTGTTATTCCTTGATCTCCTCATTACAAAAAGCTCTTTTTTACTTCATCCGTTTCAGATTTTATATCTTTTCACCATTCTCTATAAAGGTCCTAGAGCGAGGCTCAGTTCTGTCTTCTTCAGAGGGACACCCTTTTTGGATGTTGTGTTTCGCTGTATTCCTGTGGGGTTGTCACTTGCAGGGACTTGATCGACAGAGAAGGCAGATAGACTCCAGCAGTTGCAGCATTCCTCTGTCTTTTAAGGAATGAGGACACCAGATCGTACTGAGTATGCATTTCATACTTACAATGGTTCTAGGGGTGACCGTAATTCACAGAGTTTTATTCCACGGAATCACGTGGAATTACATTCAAATTCTGACCGATTCTGGTGAATTCTGCGATGAAGCAAAGTGGGCATTTGGTGCTTTTTTCTTAGTGCCAAATGCACCATCACATCCAAAAATGGATGTGAAGAGAATAGCACGGCCAAAAGCCACTCGGCACCCTTGCATACTCTGCAGTGATTACAACTTGGAACTTTAGAAATCACTGCATCACTTTTAATTCCACTGGCGGAGCAGGCGAATTTTAATTTATCAGTAATTCAGTATTTACAAGAGTAATGCGGAATAACCAAAATTCTTCTGATTCCATTAGCGGAATTACAAAATTCTGCTCGGGCCTAGATGTTTCCTCATTGAAGTCTTCAGGACATGGGACAGCCCTGGATTGGGGTATAGATAATATCGTCAAGTCTTCACTAAGGTGCTAGGAGGAGAGGGGAATAAATTCAAGTACTTCCAAGCTTGCATCAGACGCTTTTACGAACAGTATTCAGCCCATGTGGTCCTCTAAACTGTCACTGGGTGTGCTTTATATAACATTGCCAGTTATCCTCACCAGCACCTTTGCATCTTGAGGGGTATCACCCCTTAATCCTGCATCCACACATCTCTCCAGTTCATGAAACAATCTCCTTCACTGCACTCCACATCAATTTTCCAAGGAGGCCTGTCAGACACTTTGCGGCACACTGATCTCACTGGTGCAACTCGCTGTATATCGGGATCCTCAAGTCTCAGCCCTCACTCGGGGCCAGTGCTTTCCATGGAAGCTTCCTGAATAAACTTGTTTGTGCTCTGATAGGGAACCTTCCCCTCACTCAGACTGTGCACAATTGTCTCGCCTCATGTTTGAGCGAGGTGTGCCTCACAGACTCCACCCACAAGTCCATCTTCTCGGGAGCATCTGCTGTGCTGCGTGCCATCCTTCACGATACTACAGTGTCCCTCCAGTGTCCTTCATCTGAAAGGTCAACAGGGCAGCTCAAAATGCAGGAACAGATTTGGCAGACTGGGCCAATGTGTCAAAGGCCACAGAAGTCGCCTTCTTCCTCTGCTTGTAGCCGACACCACTATTCCCTCCAAATCAGGTTGCTTCTGCATCAGCTGTTAGTCCTGTCTAGCTGACTATTCCCTGTGCTGCTCAGGATGCTAGAAGCATCACTTGTTGAGGCTCTAGGTAGAGGGCTCATCTGCTCTTCCTCCAGTTGCTGCTGTCCACTTCTTACTGACCCCTTCGTTGGTCTTTCACTTTTAAGTGCTGCTCTAACCCTTCTTACATTACCCTGGTAGAAAGATAGCATTCTCACAGAGGTGTGCCCAAAGCCATCGGTGGAGGAAGGTTTGGCTTCAGGGAACACCACGCTCAACATTTTCCACACCACATTCCTTCGGATTTTGATCCCATAAAGCAGACATTCAAACAAAATATATTTTTCAAAAACCGTATAGTTTTCGAGATTCACCCAAAAACCCAGAGTCCTGTAGAAATAGGACTTCCGAGAGTATCTGCAAGGCACCCCCTTCCTCTGTTGCAAGTCTGCCATGAGTACAGTTAGTAGTAACTAATCGATAACAGTGAAACAGTCGGAGTTTCAAAAAATCCCCTGCTTGTTTAGGAATGCACGACCCTTTATTAAGGCAGCCTTTCTCCAAGAGCTTTCAGTACAACACTGTCCACCACCATCAGTGATCGCTCCTGAAGACTCACCGACACTTTAACGTCACTTATGGAGTTTCCGGTTTGGGTTGTACTCCAGCCCTCACTCTTGCCTGGCGCGCTCCACCTTTAACTTATGAAAGCAGCAACCGTTCAGTCCTTGTGTGCTGTTATGTTAAGTAAATACAAATAAAAATGAACACATGATGCTTTGTCATTAAAACATTGGGATACGTTCATTAGTAGCTCTAAAGTATCAGTGATAGGTCGTGGGGCATAGCATTAATGGTGGTGGACAGATGACTGAAATCAGAATTTGCTTTATTCGGCTGACGAACAGCCATTAAAGAACATAGATATATACGTGAATAAAATTGATCAGAGGCCCACCATTTCCATAAAAATAGAGATAAAAACATATAACAAGAGTAAAACAAATTAGCTAAAAATCAGACACACATAGTTAGTCAAAGTGCATAGTGCTTCTGGACCGTACAGCTGCCCAGAGGAACAGACTTGCACAATGGCAGATTTCATTATCAGATAATTCTCGCAAATGACTTAAGGCCTACAAATATTTTTGATAGTTTCTAAGCCGCGGAAGAGGCACAAGGTACTTTTTAGTATAAAATGTATAATAACCACAGAAGAAAATAAAATGAATCATTGATTGTTTGGACAGATTGTTAGGAGGACATGAAGAAACGTGGGTTTATTTCAGTACAGGTGTTTCTCAACTGCCATGTCCAACTCTCCTCCGCTCAATGCCCAAAATTCTACTGTGCACTCTCTAGAGTTCCAGAGTGGAACCAAAGTCCCAGCAACGCAGGGGTGGAACATACCATTGTGCATGAGATCTACAGACATAATACATATCTACAAGTAAGGGCATAATATATGTACAATTAAAACAGTAGGTTACAACAGACATGTTCTAGATTCCAAATTTTGCTGGTGCCCATGCGGGAAACAAGAGTATTTCATCGTACCAGCTCGAAAACAAAATAAAAGGGAGCGCTCCCAACTCCCACTGGTGTTCCACAGATAACTAGTCCTGACGACCCCAGAACTGAGATGTATGTAACTTCTAACACTTGGTTTCTGAGCTTCCTCGTCTAGCCTTTTAGCTTGTAACTCTTCTGTCAATAAGGCCTGGGCTTGTTTCCCGCTTGGGAGATCATGTGTGCCTCTGTCAGAGAAAATGTTCGTTAGACCAATCCCTGCAAGTGTTTTTTCACATACGCCAACCAAGGGATGGAGAGACCTGTGTCGCAGGCCAAACAGTCAGAAATAATTCTCCTCGTGAGGGAGGCTTCTTTCGTCCTCATAATGGAGAGCCACAGGAGCGGGAGACGAATAGGTATTTGGTCGCTTAAATGCGTTAAAACAAGCTGCCTGTGGCAAACAAAGTGGGAGGTCGATACCGGCACTGCAATAATTCTCCTACAAAAACGGTTTCTTTCCCTTTGGAGTATCTGCGGGTCACTGATTTCCCCAAATCCCAGCCCCGTAAGTTGCAATAGGTGCACACTGGAAGGAATATATTTGTAACTGGGGTACAAGCACCCTCCCACCCGGTGGAGATGGTAAATTAAGGAGTGAACCAACAGCTCTCTACAGTTTTGCACTGCTCTGTGTGGTTTGGGGGACCCATGAGCCAGTAGAGCTAAAAGTGACCCCCAGGTAAGAGAAAGTGCTAGTGCTCTGTAGCGTGTTTAAACCTACTGTAATAGGAAAGGACCGTGTGCACTTCGGGCCGCATGACATTGTGAAAGATTTGGCAAAATTAGTTGTTAAATCAAGTTTTGCCATAAAACCCACCAAGAAACGTAGGTCTTTGGGAGTGTTGTCGATTTACACAGCTTTGTCGGCGTGAAGGAGTGTGACGTTTACCTATGGTACATCAGGGGTGCACTTGATGAGCTCTGAGCTGAGATTGTTTATATATAAAATAAATAGCAAAGTGACGAGCATGCACCCTTGGCGGACACCATGTCCTGTGCTAAATTCGTCAGACACTTCCCCATCAGTGCCACATCTAACACATGCTTTTGTTCCTTGGTGCAAAGATATTAAGGTGTGAAAAAGGGGGGCGTGGCCAAGCCGTGGACCGAGATGGCCGCACGGCATTGAAGCTCCGCCGGCTCTACCAGCGCCATAATGAATATCCCCCTTTAACATGCACGATCCGCGGTGGGGTCGACGCCACCAGACCATTGAACACGTCCCGATCCCAATGATCTCGCTGGTCTGAAGATCGCAGCCCGTGAGACCGAGATTTCCGACCTGGGAGGCCTCGGGTGGGAACTCTGAAAATGGCGGCGGCTCCGGCCCGGGGTTTCCGGAGTCCGAAAGCGGAGAGCGAGACATGCAGCTATGATGAGCCCCAGCGGTGGAGCTGAACCGCGGTGAGTGCACCGGGCGCAGGGCTAAATCCTTCTCCCCCCCAACCTGTGACGATCTATGCCCGGCTTGAGCGGCGGTCCGTTTGATCGCTCGCCCGCCGGTGGAGTGAGCGCCCCCGCACAGTGCTGGGATGCGCGGGGACAGGGCCCGCGTGAGCCTTACAGCAATCATTTATTACCAGACCGGGCTCACCAAGATCTGCAGGGGTTCGCCATTGCCCGCGCCCGGGTGCCTCCCCACTACCTGCTGCTGGTTTAGTCGGCAGCTTGGGTGCTCCCCAGCTCTGGGCCTGCAACGTTCTGGGACTTTGCCTGCCTTCATTGCGGCCCTGGAGTCAACACCGGATAGTCCACGCCGCTCCCTTTCCACCATTGGCGGACCGGGCCCAGACGATACCGCACTAAACCGCGTGGTGCAGCACAACTCCTGCCACTGGCCTGACCTCTGTGACAACACCATCCGGGACTGTACCGGTCTCTGGCTCGACGAGCTGCGGCAGCACACGCGGTGACTGGGCGCTCTTCCTGTTTCCCACAGTCGCTGAACTCCCTCCCAGGCCTGGTCTCCATTGCTCTCCCTCCGCAACGACGCCGCGATTCCCCTAGACCTGCCATTTGGTGGCTACACCTGGTGTGGGCCCGGTCTCTGTCCTCCACCGGAGATCCTTCCTTGCTGCACACCCTGGCCCGCTGTCTCCCGGGTCACTGAGCGGCATGGGCCGCAAAGACCCGAAACAACGGACTCTCCCATTCGAGAAACTAGCGGAGACGGCTCCAGAGACAGGTACCGACATGGCGGAGGGCGGGCAAGATGCGCTGCCCACTGGAGACCCCAAGGGACAGGATGACTCGTTGCTTCAAGAGATGAGGGCGGGGTTCAAGGCCTTGGATGGTAGGTTTGATGCATTAGACAAGAACCTTGCGGACCTCGGTGTTCAAATCCAGGCGCACGATCGTCGGCTTGATGTCGCAGAAGCCCGTATATCCGACATTGAAGACGGCACGGCGCAATCCCTCAAGAGGCTGGAGAGAGTGGAGCGTATCCTGAAAGACGTGGCAATGAAAAACGAGGACTTAGAGGTGCGCAGCCGATGGAATAATCTACGCATTCTGGGGGGTACCGGAGTCCACTGCCACAGGTCGTATGGACACTTTTGTCGAGTCACTGCTGGCTGATATGTTTGGGAGGGCCTCCTTCACTCCTGGCTTTGTGATGGAGCGCGCTCATCGCACTCTGGGTCCCTGACCTAACCCTGGTTGCCCTCCTAGGCCCATCATCGCCCGGATCATGAACTTTAGGGACCGTGACACCGTGCTATGCCTAGCCCGTGAACAAGGGGATAACACCTGGCAAGGCTCCAAACTGTCCCTATATCCAGACTTCACCATCATGGTCCAGGAGGCACGTCGCAAGTTTAACGGCGCAAAGGCGACACTGAGAAATCTCGGCCTCCGATACGGCATGCTGTACCCTGCGAGACTTCGCGTGGAGATCAAAGGTAAAGCCCGCATCTTTGAAAGCCCCACAGAGGTATTGGACTTCTGCCGCACGTATAAAAATAACACTAAGACGGTCGCAGATGGCACTGGACCCTCCTTATCTCAGAACGGCTCAGAGGCCAGCATGGAACTTTTCTCTGGGTCTGGACGTGGCTGATTGTATCCGGACGCCTCCCCTTTTCTTTTCTGCTTATTACACTAAGTGTCCTTGGGTTATTTCTTTTCACATTCACCGTTCCATATCGCTGGTGAGCCGATGGGGCGTTGCCTCCCCCCCTGTTGGTGTATACCATGGTTTCTCCTTTTGGTTCCTTGAAGTGCCTTTGTTGGGTTATTCACAACCTATTGCTACCACGATTGGTACTCCTTGCACATTTGCTAATGTTGGTTTTGCCTTACAGGTTGGGTCGTAAGGTTGGGTGGTGGGAGGGGGGCGATTGCACTTGGTTAGTTGCGCTTGGTTGCTCACATGTTTGATCACAGTCACAATCCCCATTGAAATGTTGCACACTGCCTTTTATGTCCTTGCTCTTACTCCTCCATGGCCACCCTAGGTAATGTCAGTGGGCCCTCGGACCTCTCACTGATGTCATGGAATGTCCGTGGCCTCAATGATAATTGCAAAAAACTTCATGTCCTGCACTATCTCCTGTGTCATAAAATTGACATTGTCTTCCTGCAAGAAACTCATTTGCCCGCTTCTGACCCCTCCCGCTTTGCAGCCAGTTGGGGAGCCCATAGATATTTCAACCACCACAGTAACTATGCCAGGGGCACTGCGGTCCTTATACAGAAGAGGGTCCCTTTTAGCCCGCACACGATCATGCGCGACAGAGAGGGCATATATACCCTTGTTGTCGGGGCATTGATGGGACAGATGGTGGGCTTGGTGAGTGTCTACGGCCCAAATACTGACACCCCTGACTTTTTCCATTCTCTACTCGCTCAGCTTTTAAAGTTGGGCCAGATGGCCATTATAATGGGAGGAGACTTTAACATTGTTCCCGACCTGTCTCTGGACAGCACCGCCACTGCTTCGGACTCAAAACCCCACGCGAGACGAGCGCTGCAGTCCTTATGCGAACAACTATCCCTATTATATGTTTGGCGCACGCAAAACCCAACACTCACGGCATACACTCATTACACGGGGTATCACAACACCTCAACCAGGATTGACTATTGGCTAATATCCCCCAATGTCTCCAGCTGGTGCCACGAGCTTCAGACCCTCCCGCGTACATATTCAGACCATTCCTCGATAGTACTTGCGCTGAAGGTACCCCGCCCAGAGGGATTCGAAAGGCAATGGCGCTTCCCGTGCCGAGAGTTAGCAGATAACTTGTTTCAACATGAGATCCGTGATGCGATCGAGGACTACTTTACCATAAACACTGGTACTGTTGATACTATGGCTGTTCTCTGGGAGGGTTTCAAGGCCTACATATGTATCTCTAAACAGGCCGGGGTGCTTCGCGACTTACGCACCACGTTGTCCAGGTTGGAATGCGCTCTCGCTGATGTTGACGCCACTTTAGCCCAGGCAAACAGCCCTGTAACTGAACAGGCCCGTCTGGGCCTACTTGCAGAATATAGAGAGACTGCCGACTGTGAGATTCTCTACATGGGCAGATATCACACTGCAAAACAATACGGGGAGGGGGAGACGCCAGGAAGGGTTCTGGCGCAAATGCTCAGACCCCCATATAGTAAAGCTTACGTTACCGAGTTGCGGACACCAATGGGCCAGTCGCTTTCAGGCACTGCTGAGATCAGAGATGAATTTCTGTCATACTTCAAAACATTATACACCTCCAAAATAGGGACTGACCATGCTGCCCTGGAATCTTATTTATCCGAGGTAGCGCTGGTGTATCTCGAGAAGGATATGCAGGACTTCCTGGCTGAGCCCATCTCTGAAAACGACGTACTAGGGGCCATTGACTCCCTTCGGTCCTCCTCTGCCCCAGGACTCGATGGGTTCTCGGGCGACTTCTACAAGGCCTTCAAGGACTTGCTAGCCCCGCAACTCATCAAAGTATATGCAGAGGCCTTAGAGAGACATATTTTACCGCCTACCCTTCGGGAAGCAGTCATTATTCTTCTCCCGAAACCGGGCAAAGATCCACTGCTTTGCGGCTCCAATAAGCCTTTATCTTTATTAAACTTGGATTACAAAATTCTCGCCAAAATTATTGCTGGGCGTCTATCTCAATTACTGGAATTTATTATCTCCTCTGCACAATCTGGCTTTATTCCTCACTGCTCCACTTCCTTGAATCTCAGGACACTTTTCTCAGTGCTGCACAGGATCAACCCGGATACACCGGCGGCCGCAATTCTGCTTGACACGGAAAAGGCCTTTGATTTGCTAGAGTGGCCCTTTTTCATGTCAATCATGCGTCGCATGGGTATGCCGATGGGTTTCATGGCCACCACAGCGCTACTTTATCGCCTCCCGACTGCTCGCCTTTGGTTGAACGGTACGCTCTCACACCCCTTCTCACTGTCACGGGGCACTAGGCAAGGCTGCCCGCTATCACCCTTGCTATGGATCCATTGATCAGGCATTTTCAAGAAAAACACCTGCAGAGAGGCTTACAATTTAATACCGGCCCCCTTCTTGTCTCCTTATACGCGGACGATACTGTCCTGTATGTCCGCGAGCCACGCATCAACTTAGATCCCCTCATACGCGAGATACTTCGCTTTGGCCAGCATTCTGGCCTGTACATCAATTGGCACAAGTCCGTCATTTTTCCCCTCACACGCAGCACTGCCCCTTGGGAGCTAGAGTTCCCACTATAGTGGTGTACTGAGTCCGCTAAATACTTGGGCATCCACATTCACCTGGACATGGAAATGATAGTGCGCCTCAACTACGGACAAGCGGTTTCTGCACTGGAATCACAAATAGACAAATGGCTAAAGTTACGCTATCGATAGCAGGTAGGGTAGCCATAATCAAGATGGTTGTTCTACCTAAATTCCTATACCTTTTCAACAATATCCCCATCCCTCTCCCAAATAGTTTTTTTGCGACACTCAGATCACACCTGATACGATTGGTATGGGGAAATGCGTGGGCCAGAGTTTGCTGGCAAGTACTAACCCTCTCCTATGACCGAGGTGGCTACGGAGTACCTGATCTCCATTTATATTATCTAGTAGCACAATGCAGCTACGCCTATGCTTGGTACCACCCCGACGCCAGGATTCCATACCTCCACCCAGAATCGGACCTCGTCCTACCTGAGCGCCTGTCCACTGTCCTTCCCAAAGGCCTCCCCAGAGATCCTAACGACATCCAACCAGTCTCTACAACAAGTTGGGCTTGGGAAAAGCTGCGGCGAGTCACAGACACTGCCTTCCTATATACTCTGCAGCCCTTCCACTCCCCAATGCACGTTGGCTACCACTTACAGGCGAGACAATTGTACAGCGCACCTTAACCAAATTCACACTAACGAAAGCGGGGGACCTGTTCCCTGATGGCCATGCCTTTCTGGGGAGCGACGACACCCGCTTCCCTGACGCCACATTCATGGACCGGTTTGTGCTTCGGCGTCTCCAATCAGCGCTGCGTGCCACAATACCTAGTTTTCCCATAGAACCTGACTCATTCGCCCCCCTCTCTCTGGTCATCGAAAGCGAACTCTGCACCCACCTCATTTCCAAGCTGTACAAAACCTGCGCGAAACTGGTTCCTGTCAATGATGACAAGATCCGTAGGGATTGGGAGGGAGACCTGGGTGGCCCTATCACAGATGACCAATGGACCGCATGCTGCGCTCTCACTAAAGACATCTCCCTAAACAGTAGACACAAGTTACTCCACTTAAAGTTTCTGCGCAGGGCCTACAGCACCCCGGCCAAGGTGCACAAGCTAGATGCGTCAAGACCACACAGCTGCCGCAAATGCAGATCGCCACATGCTGACTTTGCACATTTGGCATGGACTTGCCCTCGCTTGCAGTCGTACTGGAAAGAGGTTCATAGGGAGTTGGGCGACATTATAAACATGCCACTTGACCCTGTCCCCGAGATTGCCCTTATGGGTTACATGGTTAACTTTCCCCAAAAAATTCGGAAATTTGCGGCTCTTAGTTTACTGTTAGCCAAGAGGGAAGTGGCACTCCACTGTGCAGAGCTGGCTGAATAGCCTGGTTACCTGTAACACACATAGCGATCTGTACTCCACGACTGTTCCATCATCCTCCAGGCCAAGAGACATTTGGGGGCCACTGAAAACTTATCTCACATCGCGACAAAATACCACAACCACACAGCTGGAACAAGGCATAGTGCCGACTGGGGTGGGTTGAAGATATACACTTCTTTATTACATTGTAGACATGGCTACTTGTTCGATATATCAGATAACCACCATCTTTGTAGGCACATGCCTATTGTGCCAAACCCAGACTGCAATCTGCGTATAGCCTGCCGAGCAGATGTATTTTTGGAGCAATATGCATTGTTGATTAATGTCCAGGACAATCGCTATGTGTTAATCGTATTTAATGATTATTTTAGTTTACACTTATGGATTACCGAGAACAAACAGGCAATGCAACTGTATTTTCTACAAGACTCATGAGACTGTGTAACATGATTACTGTGATGTAACAACTGCGACAAAATGATAAATAAAGTTTAAAAAAAAAAAAAAAAGTGTGAAAAAGTGATGAATCCATCCCCATTTCTGTGCTGTCGGAGTCCGAGGATGCTTAAGAGAGCATCATCAGTCAGTCCCCTCCTGTTGTCAGGGTGGATGCTGGGGGACTGAGTACCACCACAGCAGGGCCTCCGTAAAATGCGGGCGGGAGCAGGAGCAGTGGTGCAGGCCTTGGTTGGCCTGTAAGTATCTGAAGTCATGAAGGATTTTGGAGTGAGTCTTTTTTGGTTGATTAGGAGATGGTCGAAAGTGTTTCTTTAAAAAATACTCTCTCTCTCTCATAGCGCTACTCCGTTCACTCACACTCACTTCTGGAATCTGCATGGTACATGTTCTTTGCAGCAGGCACATTAACCCTCTGCGCTTCTAGGATGAGTCAAAAATGGCACTAGACAAAACTCCCTCTCTCTCCAGCAGGAACATTAATCGCCAGAGTTATCTTGACAGTTTTATTGCTGCCTAAAAACTGCTGGACACACAAGGAGCTCTGCAGCACGTGCTTTTAAACCTAGGTTATTTTTAAACACAGCAACTTGAAGGCGAGCACCAGGTCACACTGACCTAAAACCGGCCCTGGGTGGAGGCAATGGTTAAAGATATTAAATATACACCATTGACAGTGATGTTAGTAACACCTGTGATTTATAGAGTCAAGTCAACTGCAGTAGCAAGAGTTACGTAAAACCATGAGATAACATTATTGACATTATGGGTGAGTAAGGGGTCCTTGGGCAGTGTGCGTCGAGCGCATCTGATCAGTTGCCTATAGGCTTGCCTCTTCAGTGAGGGTCACCTAAGGAGAGATGGACATGAACCTAAGGCAGATGGTCCTGTCCTTCTTGGGGAGGATTCTCACTTCGTCTACAATCTGTCATCATTATCATTGAGTTTGTATATTTCTAAAGCCACTCAGGCCATACCAATGTTCAAAGAGGAGAGTGAGACTAAAGCAATGAGGTTTAATCAATGATGAAGATGGGATGGACTACCTCCCGGACAGATGAGGGAAATGAGTTAAGCAGAGTTCAAGCTTCAGAAGCGTAGGACTTCCCTCCTGCTTGCAGTCTTTTATATGAAGATCTTTGTTGTGAGGACAAACCACGGAAACTTCTTTATTATCGAAGTGGACACCTTAATCGGAAGCAAGTTGAGCTCACATAATAAGAGTGCTTCGGCTTAGCTCTAAACAACCCTAACATTGCCCATCAACAACAACATCCCCTCTCCCCTAGTACATCACACGCCAGCTAATGTTCCAAGGCTACCTCCCCCATAACTTCAAACTTCAACTCTCTCAACACATATTAACTCGCTGCTCTTCCAGCTTCCACTTCTAGCCTCCTTGCTCTTAAATCACTCCCCATGTTTGTCCCACCCCCTTCCTGCAACAGGTCCATTGCGGTTTCTTAGTTCACTCTTTGAGACCATCGCACCCTCCACTTTTCTAGCCTAAATCTTCCCTGCCATCCCTTTGGCTTTGTCTGAGCTGTGTCTCCCTGCTTGGTTCCAGCGGTAACATTTTCCCTTTTACAGACCATTATTTCGTCACAACCTGCATCCAGCCATGTCCGAAAACCATGTAAGAGGGCGGGTGCTGAGATTTGTTGCAGAGAGGGCTTTGACTATCCATCTGCACTTGCGCAGAATGTCATTTGCCAACATGGTGGCTGCGCGACACTCAGATCACATGCTTCTTTGTTGCTACATGTCCTCCCCCAAAATCACCATGCAGCAACTCTGGTTCACTCTCCTAAATCCCCATGCGTTTGTGTCAATGGTGGTTTCCTCCTCTCCGCCCGCAGCCCACATTGCTGGACCTTAACATCCTACAAGGGCATAAGGACTCAAAATGCACTAGTGCTTGACCATGAAATGATTTTTGTGTAAGGGTCATTGTCTTGAATTTCAGATTAATATTAACCAGAAACCAGTACACTGGTCAGCCCACCAGTGTTCACTTTTGTGGATGTGCTTAACTGCTTTGCTCTGAAATTCTGCAAAACCTGAAGGTTCTGAATGTGTTTCATAAAATTAGTTTGTTAATAAAAATGTAATAAACATAGCTGTCAACACTAGGGGTGGGAGTAACTAGTGTAATTCAATGCAGCATAAGCACGTGAATTTACCTAAGAATTTTGTGAGATTACTCAGAATTACACAGAAAGAGTAATTCTGCATTTAACGTTCTTTCCTAGCGCAAAAATGTCCTCTTGCATTCAAAATAAAAGCAAGGATGCATTTTGAGCTAAGAAATAGTGCTAAATGTAACAGAACATAAATAGTAAGTGCAAGCAGCCTCTTGCGTTCGCTAAAAGTACCCTTGGGGTTGAAATTTCCCTCAAATTACTCCCGGCAAGTATCGCTATTTTCTTAGTGCAAAATACACACTTGCATCCAAAATGGGCATGAGGATGAATTATGCACTAAGAAATGGCACTAAATGGTGGCAGAACACGAATAGCGAGCACAAGCGGCCACACACGCTTGCTAAATGTGCTCTTGCAGTAGGATGTTTTCCTACAAATTACTTTTAATTAGGCTACCAGGAGTAATCATGTTATTATCTTTAATTCCATGTTAAAGAGTAACGCCGAATTACTAAATTACTCTGATTGCTCCGCCGTAATTTAAATCTCCCTGTTCCTAGTCAACATCCCACCTTTGTAGAGAACTTTATTTCTATTAGCTGCTTTCTCCCATAAGTGTCCTAGGGAAACCAAATGGACGCCTTTGTTTTGTGATGGCAGACGGAGTGCGTGGATGGCTGGGTGGGTTGAGAATTGCGTATGAGTGACTGACTCAATAACCACTTACTGACTTTCTGGAGACAGCAGGTTATCACAAATTGACAAATTTCACAGTAGTCCCTGTATGAGTAGGGTCAAGTAAAACAGATTCTGGCTCAATTTCCACAGTAAATGTAAGGCAAACCTATACTAAACCAAAAATTACAATAATAAAAGTAATCGATGTGTTAATTTTTAAAACGCCCTTGTAAACATAAATGTTTGTTGAAAAAACAAAACATGGCACTCTTGAAATATGTATGAGGCCTTGTCCATGTCTGGTGTCACCCTCCTTGGGAGAACATTCACTCTGAATTTCAGGTTGACCACCTCACTCCTTGTCATCATAGCGACTGACTCCAGCTGCAAATCATTGATATCAGATGAGTCTGGCTGGCTCAATGGAAGCAAACCAAGAGAACAACACCCAGAATGCATCAGGCTGGCACACAAAAGCCCAGGAGTGGAAACTATGTCCTGAATGACAAGGCGTGAGGGGTCGGCCTACCGTATTGTCATCACCTGTGACAATGATGATTGTAAATTGAATCTGCAAAAATCAACAATGGAGGGAAAGAATGACCGTGCTGGATATTGCATTTGTTTGTGTTCATAGAAAAATAGAAAGTACATTTTTACCTGTTTTGCCTTCACCACTTGTGTTCAAAAATTGTTCCGTGCTCCTTAACCCTTGCATTTTGAAGTCATATGTTCACGCTTTACTTCTGAGCCTCTGTCTAAAGAAAGGGTAAGTTACTGAAGTAGTGAAGCAGTAAATGTGAAACACAAGTGGTACCAATAACAGAATCCAAGACCGCTACCAACCTGTGCTCGTCTCAAGTTGTGCTTAAAGAGTTGATTATTTTCATTGCGTGGTACGACCTTGAAGATGTTGAAGATTATGTGCCCAGGATTCTCAGTGTGTGACTCTTACTTCCAGATCCTCTGGCTCCAGAACAGGTGACTCTCCAGACCGAGGGAAACAGCAGCATCCTCAGAGCCTCCTGGCAGGTGCCTCCTGTGGCAGCATCCTGTATTCACAGGATCACCCTCTCCGAAACAGAATCACAGATAATAGTGAGAAACGCGACACAGAACCGAGACACAACTGAATTACACTTTGACGGACTCCTCCCTGGGCGTCAGTACTCGCTCCAGATCTCCACGCAGGCCGGGCCGCACATCTCTCCCACTCTGACAGCATCAAACTGGACCTGTAAGTATGTAAGCATCATATACCCACAGGGGATGGGCCGTAGGGGTCACTGGTGGCAATATGCAGGTGTGCAGCCTTCTGGACACATCTTCTCTCGGTCTGCTGTGTCTGTGTGCTCTTACACCCTTTCTACTTAGTGTGTGCATATGTCTTTGTTCTTTGTTTGACTGCTTGATCCTGTGTATGAATAGTGTAGTTTAGCTTTAGAAGAATAATCTACCCAGATTATCCTACCCAGCAGCCCCGGACCCCTGAAAACATGTGTAGCCCTGTAACACTTTTGACAGCAACTAACGGACATCAATGGTACGGACAAAAAGAATTGTTGTGTAGTAGACAATGTGAGCCAGCGAGCATGGCTACTACTTGGCTGCTCCATGCTTCCAGTATTGTAATCCCTATATCTACAAATACTCTTCTGCTCCATTTTTGTAGACTGTACTTTTATACACATTCTTTGACACAATAGTACCGCTATTCACTCTGTGTGTAATACAGTATAGTGTGCGGGGTCTCTACATTGTCTATATTTACTGTTTGTATACCTATTGTGTGCACCCTGCACATGTATAGATTTTGCTGTATAAGTAGTTGCTTTCGTCATTAGGAATCTAGGCTGGTATTTGGGATGTGGTTTTAGCAGATTCGATGTGCTTTCTATCACCATTGCCTCACTTTATCACGGAAAAAAACATCGCTGCAGCGATCTGCCTACAGTGAAATGACTAAATGCGATGACCATCTTTGACTTGTAAATTCGTCTGCTACCGCCTTTTCTTTGGCCAGTATTATAGTTAATTAAAACAGTAAATAACCTTAGCTGTCTTCCATTCCCTAACTTTAAAACCACCTACTTATACATCTAGAGCAGGGTTCTCCAAAGTCCTGGATGGCCGGATCCTTGCCAGATTTTTAGCATTTCGCCATTTGCATAAATGTAGTTATCTCAAAACTCTGGCATGGATCTGGCCCTCAGACCGACTTTGGATACCCGGATCTAGAGTATTTGTGCTTGTGGTGGTGTTTATGAATAACTGCGGTGCTTAGACCTTTACAGTTTCTCTGAAATGTTTGCAAAAAATGTATTATTTGTCTAAGCCAAGATTATGTCCTGGTTAGAATATATGCTTCAAGTGTATTCATTCTGAGTTAGCATTATTTGATTCAGCAAATCAATGCTCACATTCCACTTGTTAAGATGGAGCTTGCATCCCCTTTCCTTCTCAGTTCTCCATGCCGGTTTTGCGCATATGTCGTCTGCGCAGAGGAGAGAGGACGTCTGCAGTTCTAAGGGTGGTCTCGGGTGGCACCTTTGTAAGGGGCAGCAGGTAGTTTGTAGTAGGGTATCCAAGCTATCTTTGGCTGAGGAGAGGCACTTTTTTGCAAAGATAAATATGTCCTGTGTATTAACGGCGGTGAGATCTACTATGGACAGTGTGTGCAGTTTGTTTGTTATACTTGTACGGTGTCCATGTACATTGTGTGGATCCCACGCTTCCATTCTTTTTTCAGATACTGTCTGTGAACAATATCAGGGTACTGCCCCTATATGCCTTGTACATATGCTGTGCCTGTATGAAGTGTTTAACAGTATAATTTGACAGGATATACTTGAACAATAATCAAACACAGCCCAATAAGACAGCATACATGTACTGATCTTCCATGGAAATTCAGATGTTTACAACTTGCACTTTCTAAATCCATATATGTACTTGTATGGTGCAACTTAGCTTAATAGCGGAGTGTTGTACAAGAAAAGGGGTATGGAACGTCAGCCTAGGAGAGACGGGGATGACAAAAAGGGCAAGTGGGGGGAAGTTAGGGTAAAAAAAACAGAAGGATGGCAAGAACTTAGTTGGGCAAGTTGTCAGCTGCATCCATTACTGGGGGTGAGCAGGGGAGGAGAGTATGATAAGTTGTTTGAAGGGTAGGGGCTTCCAGCTCCTTTATGAAATGCAGAAGGGAAATTGCCTCACGAATCTCAGCTAGTGTGGAGTTCATATTTGCAGAAGGTGGCAGGAGACGGCCTGGTGTCTGTTCTTTTCCTTCCTGTACGCCTTGATTTTAAACCTATTTGGTGCTTATGCTGTGAGCTTTGCCTAGCTCTCATGAAGTCTGGATGTATTCATGCATGTATGTGTGTGTGTAGTGCAAACATAGCTAGGAAACAATGAAGCACTGAACAGTGAACAAGACCTAGGATATGATTGAAGATCGCTACAGACGGGTTTCTATTGTTTCGGGAGGATAGTGTTCGATGAATAGACAATTCTTCAGCTTCTTACTAAACTGCGGTGGATATCAAGTTCTTATATTGGAGGAATTGGTGTTCACTATCCTGCAAGCATATACTAACTATGTTCTTTTCTATCTTGTATATTTTTCTGAACACTCTGACAATGTCATGGTTTGAGGTATGGCACTGTCTCCTTGAGGTGTTTACTTGTTTACCAGGAATGCAGGAGTGCTGTTTCTGACCGACCTACAGATGATTAATCTAGTCTAGAAGATAATGCAGGCCTGGAAGGAAGCCAATGTAATTCCTTAAATATTATCACTTGAGATGTGCAGCGGTGTGTAGGATGACTTCGAAGAGAGACAGAGTGGTTCCAGGTAGGCACTGGGTACTACTTTGAGGAGGGCCAGAGTAGTGTTGAGTAGGCCTGCCCTATATCCACATGTGAGACGTCCAGAGCTTCCGCTGCTGTTCTGAATTCAGACTCTGGAACTGAGAATTTCACATTTGCAAAAGGCAGAGCGAATACAATGTTATCTTGCTTTTCCTGGTGATGTGTTCTTTGAAGGTGAGCCTGTGTTGATGATGAATTAAAGTAATTCTGTCTTGTCTGTTAACTGAGGGGTGAAACCATCAAGGTTCCTACTGAATAGGTAGGCATGGATGTGTGTTTTTTTCGAGCTGTTATTCAAAAAGAGGAATTGTGTTTTTGTCAGGTTGAGCTTTAGCTACTTTCTATCCTGTGCTGGATTAGCTGGAGGCACATTTTGAGTTTGCTTTGTTCGCCCTAAGTTGGCAGGGTATGCCCAGACGTGGGTCCCTTGCCCACGTTGCCACTGGATTCAAGCTAGCCTAGCTGATGAGGGCTGTAAGCCCGAAACCGGTCCCAGGATGCTTGTTTCCGGTCCAGGGAAGACATGGCTTGGCAGTTCGGGCTGGACTGTTCCCATGAGGCACAGGGACAAGACTGATTTGCATATAGCTGTGTCTGAACTGGGGTGGCGAAGTGAGCTAAAGAACGATGATGGATTCAACCCAGATCTGTGACTGGGGTTGAGTGTCTGAAAAGTTTCAGCGCTCCGTCCATCATCTCCTTGTTTTTGCCTTGGCACATTTTGAGTTGCTGGATGTGTTGGCGGAGCATACTTCAAGGTAAAGTTGAGTCTGCTTGGCCAGTTGGTGGATCTTGGTGGTTAGAGGTAACAAGGTCTGTGCTGTCATGTGGTTACTCGGTTAGCGCTGGGACGCTTCTACTAAAGCAGCCATGCACTTTACAAATCGCTTTATTATTATTATTATTATTATTATTATTATTTTGTTGGTGAGTAAGTCTTGATGAAGAGATTTGAAGAAGAAGAAATAGGATGATTGCCAGCAAAATGTCACAGGGAGATGTAGAGCTTTTGGAATCTTGTGGTAACTACATAAATTATCTGCTGGTGGTTGGTGGGGTAGTTGGTGAACCCATGTTTGACTGTGATGGAAAATCCCATTACTGATTTCAGGATGTGAATCAGGGCTTGATGGGTAACTGTATTAAATGCTGTGGAGAGGTCAACAATAAGTTGGGAAGGGTTGTTTCTGTTGTAAATAATGAGGGAGTCATTGACTACTTGAAGAGATACAGCCTCCACGCGTCAGTGTTTTCTGAAACTGGAATGTCAGTCTCGTAGGAGAGTGTGCTTGTTGATCTGCTCCTGTTGTAGGGTGTAAGCTGCTTTCTCAATGATTTTTCCTATGGAGGGTAGGTGGGTGATTGGGTAGAATTTGGCAAGGCTGACCATCATTGGTTTCTTCAGTAGGTGACGATTTGTCCTGACTTCAGGGCATCCGGCAGCATTCCTTGGCTGAGGGAGGAACTGAGAGTGTTGAGGAGTGGTGCAAGGGCATTTCCTTCAACAGACTTGTTGATTGTAGGTTATTGTTTTCGTATTGATAGACAAGTAAATTCAGGATGTTTGTAGGATCAGTATGTGAGAGGAGGCTGAAGACCGTCCTCATGGATGTGGAGTAATGCGGGATGAGCAGTAGTGCAGATGTGAATTTAGTGTTGCCCATGAAATCTGATTTTGTTCAGCTTGTCATTGAAAAAGTGATTGAAAGCACTTAAGGACTGTACTTTTTAAGTGACTGAGGGCTGGGAGGATTTGAAAGTATGTTGATGCAGTGATTGATGACATTAAAGATTGCTTTCATCCATCAATCAAGGATTTATAAAGCGCAGCAAATCACCTGTGAGGGTCTCGGGGCTCCGGAGTTGCTAACTGCTTCATGGTAATCTGTTCATTCCAACAGCTGGGTGTTGAGTACTTTCCTGAATTGCTGAAGTAATGAGGTGGTCCTGAGGTGCAGGGGAAAGTCTTTCCAAGCTTTGGGCACCAGGTGTGAGAGAGAGCATCCTCCCCTGTTGCCTCGGCAGATCCAGGGGTGCCTGGAAGGAAGAGGGAGGCGGATCATAGGTGTCTTGTTGTTTGGTGGAAGGTCATGCATTTGTTAAGGTATGCTGGCCTTGCTTCTGTTAGTTGCTTTGTTGATTGTAGGCTGCTTTGATTCAGGGGATCTGGTCTCTGTGTGCATGGCAGAATGCTTTGTATTCTGTGATGTTGTCTGGGATATTGTTCCATCTCTTTCTCTGTCTAAATATGACATCCTTGTTCACAAAGAGTTCTTGGGTCTACCAAGATGTGGAGGGTTTGAGATTGAAGGATCATGTTTTCAGAGTGGTGTGGAGATCCACATGGCTTTACAGTGTTGTGTTTTAGGTGATGAGGAGTATATTGATATCTGATGTGGTGTGGATGGCTTTCAATAGGACAAGGAGGTTTTCTTGGAGGACATCCATGGAGATGATGATTTTGAAGGAGAGAAAGTCTGCTTTTTATTTCTTTTTCATTAATCTTAAGGGTGATGAAGTCAATTGATGGTGAACTCGGCCATTCAGTCCATTGGTACTGGGTCCCAATAGTCAATTTAGGTTGAGACTGTTGCCATTGGAGTCGGTTGGTTTGGTGGTATGATGTCTGTTAAGTTATGCCTTTGAGCTGGGTTTGGAAAGGTCTCCTAGGAATGTAGGGGATTTGCTGAATGGTGGTAGAGGTGATGAGGTCCTAGATTTATTAATGTGAAGCTCTTGTCGGAACTGGGGGCAAGATGTTGAGAACAAAGTGTCTGAGATATTGAGAACGGTAAGTGGCAGACAATGGGATCAAATAACTTGAGTGTTTGCTCGCTTAGGGTGCAGACAAGGAGTACTTGTGGATGGTGGTGAGTAGTCTTTTTACTTTGTGTCTTGGTGTTGGATGCTGTAGTTTGCAGAGATGAGAATGTCTTGGATTATGTGTGGAAGTTCTGTTTTGTTAATTTATTTATAAAGTGCATTTGTTATTCACAGGGTGCCCTGACGCTAACAGATATCTATCAACAGAGATTGGACCTCGCAATACCCATATTAATTTCCTCTAAAAAGTAGGGTCTTGATGGCTTTTCTAAATGCCAAATGATCTGATGTGCATCTACTTTTTGTTGGCAATGCATTCTGTCTCTTGTCTATTAGTAATGAACTACCCCCCGACCGCCTGAGCTTTACCTCATGTGCTGAACGCAGGTTTCTATAGGCACGGTAGTAATGAAGCATTTTCTGTGGGCAGTGTGCTAGGCCTAGGTGTATTACCCGATGTATAAGGCTGAGACATTTAAACAAAATTCTCTTTCCCACTGTTAACCAGTTTTATTTTATCAGATATAATGAAATATGATGGAGTCTGGCAACCTAAATAATGCACATGCTGCTACATTCTGTGTCCCTTGTAGTTTATAGATTAGTTTGCTCGAAGCTCCCAGTAGAAGTGCAGTATAATAGTATCTGCCTAACACCATTTCCTACACTGACCACTTTATGCTTATTTTTTCAGTTTCTTTTAGTCCTTTATGAGGAAGATGCAAGTGGAAATCCCTTTTCTAACGTGCAGTGCTTAATTTGTAAATAATTAAGTGACAGGGCCCTTTTCGGAATGCCACTGCAGCCTGCATCACCCCTACCCTGCCAGTGCTGCCAGTGGCAGTACCAGCATAACCCCTAACCATTTCAGGCCAACAAAGCTATAATAATGACATGAGAGGCTGGTATTATTCATTTTCTATGAATATTGACAATAAAGATGGTTGTTGAGCTCATCTCTAAATTAAAAAGACAACGCCACCATGCGCTGGACTGTCACTAGAGCCGGTGCTGACAATTAAGTGCTAATGCCGAGCACCGGAAACCCCCAGCACAAATTAAGCACTGCTAACGTGTGTTTCAAAGGTGAAGACTTTGTCAAAAGTACCACCAAGATTTCTTGCTGATTTGGCCGGGACCACTGCTGGTCCTAAACTTGAGATCCACCAATGATTTGACCATATGTCCTGTTGGGTTTTCAGGATTATAACCTTTTTCATCCACATTTAATTTTAAAGCATTCTGTCCCATTAACAAAGCCATTATTTTCAAACATTTTTAAAAGTTATCTTTCATTCCTCCAGAGGGTTCTCAATACATATTAGTTGAGCTTCATCTGCATAAGTCATGCATAAGATGTCAAAGGTTCTAATCAGGGGTGTGAAGGGGGCACATATATTTTAAATGAAGTTGAACTCAAAGAAAAGCCATGATGAACTCTCTGGTTGACCCGTACAGTATTTTGATTAGAAAGATGGCATCATTACAGCTTGGCATCTCTCGCACAAGTAGGAGGCATTCCACTTTAAAGGACAGTCTCTGGTGCAATCTTGTGAAGCTGTATCACACAAGAGATTAGGCTAAATGATGCGGACCAATTTAATAATATCTGTATTGCCTATCCGCCTTTGTCCAGCTCTCATCTGAGATCATGGGCCACTACTACCAGGGCTGATTCCTTGCTGTGCAGTGAACGAAAGCTAGATTGCACTGCATCAAGTACTGTGTTATGCTTTATAAAGGTGGAGATTTGCTTATATATTTGGTTTTCTAGAATCTTGATTTGAGATTGGGAGATGGTATACTGGACTATAATTGCTCAGTACAACAGAATCTGCAGTATTGTTCTTAATAGCAAGGTTATTCTAGCCTGTTCCTAGAGAGGCTGCATTATGCCATCTGTTAGGTGAGTGTGCAGCATGTCTCTTTGATGAAGAGTGTGTCTAGGTTACTCTCTATGTTGTGTTAGCTATGGCAACAGCATGGATGACTGCAGACTGTAAAATGTGTTGATGAGCATGATTGTGATGGTTAGTGGTGTTGGAGCAGTGTGGGGGCTAGTGAATGGTATGTGGAAGAGGTCATTGGTGTTGAATGTGCAGGGAGGGGCCTTGGTTTGCGTGGTCTGGCCTTGAGTGGTTGCATACTAAACACTGGCGTGTGTGAGGCGCATGGTACTGATGGATTACCTTAGGAAATGGTTTCTGTCCTAGTTCTTTGCTGCTGACACCTGGGTGTGGAGTCCCCTGATGGTTAGCTACAAATAGTGGAGGATGATTGTTGAAGGTAGGTGGGACTGTGGGATTACATCAGGTAACTCAATCATGTTTCCTGCTAGTGAGCAACTTTGGACTTCTTTTCGGGAGTTGGCCCATTTAAGTTGTTTCTGAGTATGGGTCACGTGAGGCTCACCCTGATGGATGGGAGCATCTGGTGTCAGGTGGCTTGGCTGCATTGCCTGGTGGTATGGGCCTTCAGCCCTATGTAAGGGGTTGATCACAATGGATTGGTTTCAGGTTATTAGATTTGGGTGAATAGTGTATCTCTGGTGCATTCAGAGTAATGTAAAACATCCAGGATGCTGCAAATCTACGTTTGATATGCTCCCTGTTATGCAATCTACACTGAATTGCATCTTTTCTTGTATTTGTGGAAAGTGGGTATCCCAGAGAAAGCTGGATTACTCAATTGTGGACCAAGCGGAGTGAAAATTACACTTCCAGAGGGATGTGAGCTTAGCTAATTGCCCTCCACCCGTTCCCTTATCTGTGCACATGATTGCCATTCTTACAGCTGCACTAGCTTTCACTAGTGGTTAGCTATTGCAAAATATGATGTTTAGCAGCTAGGCGCAGAAATTAATTGACGACATGCTTTGATGAAGCTCAGACACTTCACAAGAACCATGTTACAGAGCTGAGTGTTTTTGTCTTCTTCCATTCGTGACGTTATGCCCTACATCAGTTACAGTGATAATGCCTTTCACCTTCTCAACACCAGTTTTGGGACCTCATGAAAGAGATTAGTCCAAGACATCATCAAACTCCCACAAGACGATGGGGAGCAGAATGCTTTGAATTTCTTCTTACTCCAGCTCCCACAATAGGTTTCTAAATTAAGTCTTTTTCAATTAAATTTGTACAGAAGGATTCCATGTGAACATCAGTTGAACATAGGTCAATTGGCCCTAAAAGTGGGGCAGCGCTTTGTGACCTTGTTGTTCCTTAGCGTCTTTATCCTTTTTCTAAAACCATAGGCTAACCTCACTTTCATTACTCTGTTTAACAGCACAAATAGGACAAAGTAAATCCTACACATTCAATGACTTTCTCAAGAATTCAAATCACACATGAGTAGTCTCAGAATGCAAAAACAGGATGTCATAGATTGTTTTTGCAGCCACAATTCAAGTCTAACAGTTATGACTGGACTTGCAGGTATCAGTCCTAATGTACTGGTTAAATTGGTTGTTTGCAGAGGAAATACGGACACACATTGACATAGTTCCAGTTAGCATATCCTAAAGAACTCATACTTGCTTGGGCAGCCACTTTTTTGTCTTTCTTCGGAAAAGATCACTTCAGCGTATCACATAGGCGTTGGCAAAATCAATGGTCATGTGTCACTTTGCAGGAATAGCCCTCAACCCTCCATGTCTTAGAGCTACCCACTACGACCAAAAGCTATAAGTTTAGAATTTAGCTAATCTATAGATGGTTTGGTAATAGGATATAACCAGGACATCCAGCTCTATCTATATCCCCACCATTGTCTTGTAACACAGGATTGTGTCATTGTCAGAAGTGTGATCTTCACCTGGCTGCACTAAAAATAGGTTTTGTCTCCTGAGATCACCCACAAAGGCAGAAATGTAAAGGATAAAGAGATTTGGGGCAACAACATCTTTTTGTTTCATCCCATACCTTGCACAACACTCTTTTGATTATCAATCCAGAGAGTGTAGGACCTCCCAATGTTCCAACTGCTTCCATGGTAGAGATCAAAATACTTTGTTGATACAAGTTGCGAAGTCCACAAATGCTTATTGCAATGAAGAGGCCCCTTTCCTCACATTAGCTACCAATACCACAGCATTGTGCATCATAAACGTCCCCATTTTAAAATATTTGTTTTTGTTTGGTGTGAAATAGGGGAACCACTAATATGCCATAACCATGTGTATATCTTCCCTACCAGGTACACATTTATTTTATGCATTTATAGTTAAAAAAAATTCTATAGCACAGGCATTGTCCAGGTGGATGCTAGAGTATTTGGGTTGCAGCCATTTCAACGCGGCTGTTACTACGCATGCCGTTACGTCGCATGCGTTACAACGCATGCGACGTAACAGCGCGTACTCATTACGACGCGGGCCATTACATCGCATGCGCTTTTAAAACGCATGCGCTTTTAAAACGCATGTGATGTAATGGCACCGGAGCAGAGACTGCGACGTTGGAACCGGGAGCAGAGATGGCGACGCTGGGACCGGGAACGGGACACAGGAAACCGGAGGAACCACGAGGAGAGAGAGGTAAGGGAGTGTTTTAGGCTTTAGGGCTTAGGGTAGTGTCAGGGGGTCGTAGTGTAGGGTAGTGTTTTAGGCTTTAGGGCTTAGGGTAGTGTCAGGGGGTTGTAGTGTATGGTAGTGTTTTAGGGTTTAGGGTCGTGTCAGGGGGTCGTAGTGTAAGGTAGTGTTTTAGGGTTTAGGGTTGTCAGCGGGTCCGGTACGGTACTGTTTCAGTGTAGGGGACAGACTGTGCGTAGGGGTAGGGTCGTGTTTGGAGTACTGTTTTAGGGTAGTGTACTGTTTTGTACTGTAGGGTTGTGCTGTGGAGTGTGTGTTATGTAGGGTAGTGTGTTAGTGTTTGGGGGCTATTTTGCGTTGTAAATACATGCGGGGAAGTGGGGTCCGTTGTAAAGGCATTTCGTATGCATTTCAAAGGAAATGCGAACTAATGCCATCTGTTGTAAATACATGCGTTGTGACGGTACATGCGAACTAAAAACCGCGTTGTAAAAGCACGCATTGTTTTAGTTTGCGATGTATCGTCATACATCAGAGTATTTTGCAGATAAATGAGATGGAAAATATTTTTCCCATAGCTTCCATAAAGGTTACACGACATATTTACCATATAGAGGTGTATTGAGAGACAAGCATTGGATTAATAGGTATAGTTGAATTACATGTACATATGTAGAATATACTGACTGACCTGACTACCAATAGAACGTCAAGATCTGTTGAATTGGGAGTAAATAGTTTTTCAATCAAGCTTTGAAAGGTCAAAGGTAAGGGCCCCTCTTATTTCAATTGGGAAATTATTCCAAATAGCGGAAGCAAAACCCGAAAAGGAGTGTAATAGTGTCGAGGTCTTGTTGCATTATTTAGCATCAAGGAGAAGATTATTTGTGCGTTGAAACATCTGTGTTTTCTTGATGCTGAAAGTATCTTCCTTTGGTAGTCGATGTGTAAAGTTCCGAAGCTTTGACAATGAATTAGGATGATGAAACTGCGCACCTAATTTGGATAGGGAGCGAAGTCTGTTTCACGAAGATTGGTGCAATGCTTAGATTTTGTGAATCGGTAATAATTCCTGACCGCCCATCCCCCTCAGGATATTACAGCATGGATTAGGACATTTTGCAGCTGACTATTGCGTTTTTTACGGCATTTTTCTGACACAATGTTTTAGTAACATTTCATAGTTATGTCCTAATAAAATAGGAATTTGTAGGAAAGAACAAAGTGTAAACTCTCCTAATCACAACAACATGTTGACTGTCACCCATGCTCTAATCTCATCTTGCAAGATTTAAGGACAAAGCATTAGTCGTTGATGTCAGAAAGAGACAACCATCTACTCACTGAATTGCACAGCGTGAAACTGAAAAAAACAGGGATCAATCCCAGCTTCCTGCTTGACCAAACTGTGTGATCTTAGGCAAATCCTTTATTTCATTGAGCCTCCCGTTTGTACATCACCAGATATGAGTGACCTTCAAATATGTGTGTTCAGGATGTGTGCTGTACACAAAGACTTCTCTTGTTTTTGCTGTAATAATCTATAATACTGCTCCAGCCTCCTGCTTGAGCAAATTGCGTGATTTTAGGCACCTTCAAACATTTGAGTTCAGGATGTGCACTATACTAAAACCTCTCTTGTACATGGATTGGTTGATTTTAATGTTCGCCTATCTATAATAACAAAATAGGCCACATGTAGTGGGCACATGACAACTGACTAGTCTCTTGGTTCATTGATGGTATCGTTGTTAGGGTGGAGGGTTCATGAATGTTTCTGAAACTACCACTTTTGATAAATGCTACTCAATGCAGTAAAAAATGTAATGTACTGAAGTGAAAAACAACCGAATGTTAAAGAAATACATGTTAAACATTTTTTAGAACCTTTATCATAGGGTCAAACCAGAACCTTGCCTGGCCTCTACCCATTATTTCGCTGGCTCCCCCATCTAAAAGCAGTACAGCTACTGAGCAATTACTTCGCATTTGTCGTAAAGGAAAGAAAGGTAAATGCCTTAAATTGGTATTGATTTGTACATAAACAAACTGATGTTTTGTTTACAGAGCAGTACCATTGCAGAACATTTAGCTTCCTGTTACACTAATGCAAAGTAAATGCTCCCTAAAGGTACTCCTCTTAAATAAACGAGCAGTGTTGATGACTTTACACGTAATGCCGCTGTATTTTTCAAATGCGTGCTCCCAATTGTTGCTGGCAATGGTGTTTTGGGGATGGAGAGAGCTTGTCCGTGTTGCCCCTGAGGGTGGTCGTGGACATGGGGCGTGGAAAGTCACGTCTTGATTCAAGCGTCATCTTCTTGAGTACCGGTGACAGGTGACAGTTAGGAGACAATGACTTACGGTCAGTTACGCTGGTTGCTTGTTGGGAATAGTATTGTGGAGGGGAGAGGTGGAGTTCGTCAAGGGGTTGGAGAGTCTCGGCTGAGACGTATTCCAGATTGGTTCTGGATGAGAGGTATGTGTTATGCGAGTCAGGGAGGTGGAGGGGCTGGCGTCTGAGGGTGGTAAGTTGGGGTTGGTGAGGAGTGTCCTGGGATTGATTTGTGAATTCTCCAGGGGGGTACGTCTCTTGGTGACCAGGGGGTTGTTCGAGTGGGCATAGTGTAAATGTGTGAGGGCGTTACGTAGCGTGGGGAAGAGGGCCTCAAATGAGTCTAGGTTGTCATTGTTGGCTTGGATCAGTACTGTACCATTGCTGTAAATGGTCGCAGAGGTGTTGCCGCTGCGCTTCTGGCGGTTTGAGATTGAGATCGTCAGTTTGCAGCTGAGAGGGGTGCTGGTTGTTTTGGAAATGTGAAGGTAGGTACTAAGAATGGTATTCCAATCCGTAGGGCTCTGGGTGTGAAAAATGAGATCCATTTTCTGCTGTCCTTTGGAGGAGCAGTGGTAAATATCAGTGAATAATGTTTCCGGGTGTTGTCTAATCAGCCTGTGTTTGAAGTTTCTTTTCACTCTCAGTGAGAGATTAGGGGAAAGATGATGGAAAAAGAGTTTGGGCCATGGGGTTTCAGGCAGTTCGTTGCAGGGGTGTGGAGGGAAGTTGAGGTGATGGGTATCATTTTGTTCCAGTTAGCAGGGTAGGTTGTCTCCCAGGTCTCTCCCTAGTCTATTGGTCTTAGAGGGGTTAGACTGGGAAGTGGGGTTGAATCTCGCTCTTCTATTGTTAATCGAGCTAATGAGGGGCTGAACCTCTCAATTGGATTAGTCATGTGGTTATTCCAGTGGGTGGGAGTTTTGATCGTTTTCTCTGTCTAGTACAGGATTGTTCTTTAAGAGAGGTCATGCCAAGAACTGTCTTTGTGCTGCGGAGCCGTTGCCGTTGTGAAGAGGTGTCGAGTTGGTCTTCGCTCCCCCTCCCTTAGTGACCTGATGAACCACCATCTACCGGAGTTGTGAGGCAGGATGATTTTTCCAGGACAGACTCTAAATCAAAGTATGCTAGAGTAAGTATCATCAAATGGCATGCTTCCCGCATCATCACCTCATTCTTCTATATGTGTTCCAATCAGCCATCAACCTGAGAAGGTTTTTGTCGTTTCTTCAGTCCTGAGTGTGGGTATATATACACCGTAGCCCCTAACTGGTACTCTTTCTCCGTGTGTCCCGACATAGATCTGACTATACTAGTACTTTGCCAAGCTCTCCCGGCATTTCTACAAAGTCTTTGTAATTTCCTGATCTGATTCCTGATTGGTCGGATCCCTAAGATTACAGGGGACGTGAGTACCCCTCACATTCAAACTCTTTGCAGCTCATCAAACCACTCCTCTCCATTTGTCCTCCACTTCCCCGTTTGGGTTTATTTATTTTGAGTATTGCTCCTCGCGCTGTTATTGCGGGAAGCGCTTTGGAGGTATGAGTACTCGATGCGCCACCATCTTGGGGTCAGGCATTTGTGTCCTGATGAGCGGCCATCTAAGTGCCAGGCACCCCAGTGTTTTCAGGGCCGCGAGTGTTTCTCAGAATAAGCTGTTTACAGTCCTGCTCAGGGTGCAAAGTGTTAAGTATCAAAGTGCCGCTCCTCGCGCAGTAATTAAGGATCGCGCGTCGGAGGTAAATGAACTCGAGGAGCCGCCATTTTAGGGTCAGGCATCCGAGTTTTTATAGACCCGCGCCTCTTCCTTACCATGGCCGGCGTGTCAGAGGCGGATTGCTGAGGAGGTCTATTGAGAAGACTCTTTCTCTTGGATTGTTTCGGTACTCACCGGCGCAGTTTTCTAGTTGGGGAGAGTTCCGTATGGAAGCCACGGTCGGCTATCCTAAGGTCAGGCAGTTGCGTTCTTGAAACGGCGATCGTAATTAGCTCGGTGCCTGCTTCTCCTCGGTGCTAGAGTTGCCGTGACTGACTAAAAACAGCTGTTTTTCGGGACTCTCGGGGGTTCAATGTGAGGCTGTCCTAGAATCGCCAGGTGTGGAGTCTGCCGAAACGATCACCTCCGAGGCATCTGTTGCAGTCCTGGAGGTATCGAGGCGCGGATCGTCATTTAGTGGGTACCACGCGATTCTGGCTTGCCCCCCTTGGCCTTGTGCTCCGGTGAGACCTGGTTCTCGTAGGGGGCGCGTGGGGGGGCAACAGGGATTTACACTGAGGATGTGATCCCGGCGCCCAGGAGCTCGATCTTAGAGCTCCTTCCCTCTGCCATCTTGCCATTTTTACTGATAGCACGTATTTTTATTTGACTTCTATGTACCTCAAGTTTCTGCTGTTGTGCTTACTCTGTAAAGGGCTAATTTCATGATCTTAAGTGCTATGTTGCCATGCTCGTTAACTACCTTGGGAAAATACTGTGCACCTATTCTCCCTATCCTTTCAACTCCCTACTACATCTACCTCAGATCTTTACGTCCTCACATCCACCTGTCTCTCGGATTTTTCTTTTATATAATGTTGATATATATTTTTATTTATGCTCTATGTAACTCGGGCACTTGCTATTTTACCTGCATATCCCACTGTATACCGTTTGCCCTTTTTACTGTTACTAAATATTTTTATCTATTCTGTTGTGCTTATTCTGTGTTGCTTATTCTGTAAATCGCTCGGATACCTTCGGGTCTAGTTAGAGCTATATAAATTGACAACAACAAAAAAAATCTCAGTTGCTAATCTCGGAACCTGAAATCACACTTCATATGCCAGGATAACCTTTTGAATAAAGAAATTGTGTGATTCAAGGCCATCAGTATATATCATCATGCCTCAAATTATAAATATATGCACCGCAAATTGTAAAAATTAAATGTACACTTTGCTGTATATTTGGGGTATTTGTCCATCACAAAACACAGTAGTGTGCTGTTGAATACATTACCGGGTACATGTTTTCTCCTCCTGCAAGTCATATCCTTTGTTCGCTACTATGGTAGCACCTGGACCTCACGCACCATACTGTTTTGTACATAGTTCATGTGCTCCAGCTAAAATTTTCTCTGTAAATGGCCTCACTGCTTTTTTGCTCTTGGCCTACTTAGTGGTTTTTAATCCAGCTCATACCCATTTGCACTTCCTCAGCAGGACTTGAGCCATTGTTTTTTTCTTGTACTCATCGTAATTTCCACTTTTTAAGTTTTCCCAGATTTCATCCCCCTCCTTTTACTTATTGAACTTGCTTCTCATATCCTTTACTATTTATCTTCATATCAATTTAGTAACCACTTTTGTTTAACTGGCAGCGCTTAGTTCTAGGTACTTCAGAATTATACATCTAAATGAATACAAAAATCCTTTTATATTGTGGTATAGTGGTTACATCTTGCCTTCTTGATCGTGTTGTTTATCCCGAGGATGTCTCTTGAGCGTCTAATGTCTCTTTCTCTGATCTGACATAGTTGAATAGGACTGACACATCCATAGGGCGAGGTAAGGCAGCAGCTGTAAGGCTTTACCTAGTGTAGTTGCCAAATCACTGCAAAATGTCCGAACAAGGTCTGGGTAGTGCTGTAGGAAGCAAAATGAAGCCTTACCAGCAGCCTTAAAACTCTTTACACCATTCGAGAAATTGAAAATGCTTTGGAAAGTGTTAAATGCTGAAATTAAGGGCTATATAAATATTTTGATGCTTACATAGAGAGAACACATGAAATAGTAGCCCAAGCGTGACCCTCTGTTAATTGAGTTGGAGGCAGAGAAGTATGGGCGGAATGAATCTTGCAGTGACAAGTGTAATTCAAAGTGAAGATGTCAAACCAATGGCAATACATGATGTATTTTTCTTTTGCAGACCCATCGGTGCCACGTAATGTGACTTTGGCCAGTCTTGGAGAGTCCTCCATTCTCTATGCATCCTGGGAGAGGCCTCAAGGAGACCACAACGGCTTCACAATCCAACTGTACAGCTCAGAGCAGCGACTGGAAAGGAGTGCATCAATTGGGCCCAGTCAGCTCAATATGACTCTAGATGGTCTTCAGCCCGGCAGCAGATATACTCTTGAAGTATCGGCTGTCTCAGGACCCTACACGTCACTTGCAGCCACCTCTAAGGAATGGACCTGTGAGTATTATTATTGTCATTATTATTGTTGAGGTTTTTATGTTGTGCATCAGAGCACGTTGCATAGTAACTGTATAGATATAACATTTATCAATGTGTGGAAAGAACAACAAAGAAGCATTGAGAAGTACAAGAAGCCAATACCTAATAATGAAGTTACTCCCACTGTCCCATAACTTGAAATCCAAGAATCGTGTAACCGGGCTTAAAACTTATGAACCCAGGGTTACAACTAGCAAGAAGCTCTTAGCCCGCAGTGAGTTTATTTCAAGTCAATAACTTGAACAAATGCATTATATACTCCATTTTGGTGAAATAGTTAGCACTGTGATATCAAAACAGTAGGGAAGATAACAGTCCTCCAAAGCTGTCCAGTAGCAAAATAATGTGAGATTAAATCATCAATGTTGTCCTAAATTATTGCAAGGTTAAGTAGTATACAAGCGTGGCCGGTACAGGTAAGAATGGCGGGGCTGTGGGGCGGGGCGGGGAGAAGTCAACAGAAAATAAAACCACTTACCTCGCGCTCGCGGCATCGCCGATGCGGCGAGTGCAAGGTAAGTGGTTTTATTGATTTTTTAAAAGTTTTTATTTTCCCTATTCAGTCTGTCGACTTCCCACCCCCTGCCACGCCCCTACGCTCTTACCTGTATCGGCCACACCTGGTAGTATGTAAAGTTATAGGATCAAGCCTAGGCATCCAACGCCTACACCAGGTTCCTATTTTAAATCAGTTATACATGGGGTGAGGTCATCTGTGTTTCTGTATTAAGTCTGTAAACCTGAAGAGGGTATCCAGGGACTGAGATCTACATGTGTTTTTTTGGGAGTTTTACACAGCCACAAAAAGTATATTTAATCAGAGTGCATGATTCCTGCTTTTATGTGTGCTTGGAGTATGTTCTAGGTCTAATTACCATTCCATTTTTGCCTTAAGTAATTGTCTTGAAGCGCAAATTAGTTATGTTCATTAGGGAGTTTTGAGTGGACTTACATGGTTTCCTCTTATTGTGTAGGAAAAATATGATGTATGTTTGTTTTTGTGCACTGCAATAGCCAGTTGAATATGAGTTTTATTTTCACGTTTTCCCTGTGAAATATTTTCCGTATTTGGAATAAATGGATGACCTTTGTCACCCACATTTTGCATTCTGCACGTGCATGGCCAATTCTTTGGGAAGTTCTTGGTAAAGAATTTTGTAGTGGTTTAATTGAATTTCGGATTACAGTATGATGGGCAATACACCAATGGCACCTATAAAACAAGCGTATGGGTGTTTTTGAAAGAACTGGGATCTTGAAAAACCACATTTGATGTTTAGTCATTGTGAGATCACTCACTTTGCTTTATTACTTTTTCTTCTAGTTTCATTTAGGGCTTTAGAAAGAGGCAGTGTTGTACCCGAAAAATATTTGTTGTAACCCAATAGGTTCCTTAATATTTGGCTCCAATCAATAACATTCTTGCCAATTTCCATATCTGGCTGGAGAGTGCTCAGTGTATTTCTTTGGTGGCATGTTATAAAAGGAGTAATATTGAAAGACGGTAAAAGTCTCCAGTTCACTGCTACAAGTACCACTTCCTAAAACTCCCTTGCCTGGACAATGAGAATCCTTGACATGAGTATGTCTGGAAGAGGAGTGAACATCATGGGGGATAATGAGGTCCCCTTCTCCACTCTTGGGTGTCCCTGCAGAAACAGCTATTGTTGCAGGAGGTAGAACATAATTGAAGACCCATAGGTGAGGTCCTAAATGTTTTTGTTTGATATGAAACTAAGTATAATTGATGCAAAGCTTAATGAATTATTTTATTCTGTTTTACATATATTAATTCATGCTGATTTTATTAATTAGTTTAAAGGCATAGTTTTACATGTCCTTCTTTTAAAAGCATGAATTTTACTTAGATTCTTATAAAACAAGCATTTGCAATGCAATAGGTCTTGCATGTACTCGAGTTTGAGCTAGTGGCTTTGTAAATAACAATGCCTTTTATATTTTGGTTTTAAAACATAAATAAAAGGCATTGTAATTTACAATGCTAATAGCTTAAACTCTCGCAAATGCGAGACCTATTGCATAGCAAATGCTTGGGGTTTTTTTGCTTTCCATCATGCTGCACAGCAGCCGGGCTGCTGCACATCATGCCTGAAAACATTGACAAAGTCAAGAGCTGTCTTGTAGGTGAGACCTATTGACTTTGACAAAGCTTTTTTTCCTGGCTCCAAATGGAAAAAATAAGGTATTGGTCTATGAATGGAGAAGCTGTGCAGATGCTTAGGTTATTTGCTAAAAAATGAATATGCAACTCCTTCTATCCCACCGGCCCTATGGCAGGCCCCCGTCCAGCCCATAGAAATGCACAGTGAGCGTGTATGCAGGTTCCTCAAAAGAAATCTATTAAGGCACATGGAGTTAAAATGTGCCTGTTTTCGTTTTAAATGTGCTCAACCATTTTCACTCATGTCCCGAATTAGCCTCTTTCCTTTGTAAACATGTAAATTAATGCAGTTATGGGATGACAGCCACCAATCTGCACAACAAAGAAGAACAGCAATTAATTACCATGTAACTGTTTATCTACATGCTGCATTGCTAGCACGCATTTGTTTGCGCGCAGTGTCCCTTGAAGTGAGCACATCACGCATCTGGGACGCTTGGTGCGAGAGCGTTGAAAGTCATTCCGAGGTTACAGCAATAAAAGGCCTCTGGCCAGCTAATTAGATTTCAGCTAAGTGCATGGTCAAAAAATAATAAAAAAGATGAAGACCTCTTGCTTAAGTCAGGAATCTTATTGATTTCGAGAACTCTACTGTCTCCTGCTGTGACGAGTCGCCATTTCAGTCTTTTGTGAGCACTTTTATTCTTAAAAAGAGAGCAAAATTCGGATATACTTTTAAATGACATAAACGTGTGCTTGAATGACGAGCATTTGCAATGCAATAGGTCTCCCATTTACGAGAGTTTACGCTATTGGCATTGTATAGCTCAAACTCTTGTAAATGCGAGACCTATTCAACGAAGCGGCCGCCATTGTCCCGGGCTGCTTAGAATGTGAAAGCGCGCACGGCGCCCTGAACATTGCAGGAAGCATGTTGTGCCTGCAGTAAGAGATACTATTTAAGGAAAATAGTGCTTACAGACTAAAAAATACTGTGTAACAACTGAAGTAAAAAGCCAGTCGTTATGGGAGGTAACAAATGCAGACAAGTCGGTACCAAGGAGGGACTAACAAGCCTATTTACGAATCAGAAGCCAGCATTTACGAAGGACAATGACACAAGCCAATTAAAAATATGGGTGGAGAATGGGTGGGGCTTCAAAGCCATACTCCACTACTGCATGCCTCGCAGCTGCGCATGCGCTGCCCAGGTTCGACCTAACAAAAATATGTTAGGACTTAACCTATAGGTCATCAGTTACATTATATTCAGACATACAAGCCGGGGTGTCATAAAACCCCCAAAGTCTCAATCTATTTTTAAACCGTTTCAAATTTTTATTAGCATGTCTGCCTTTGGTCTACATTCAGCAAGTTATTATCTTTCGCAGAACTTGTCAAAGTGTAATATCCCTAAACAAGGTCATTGTTAGTACATCAGGCAACTAAATCTTCCACAAGCTTTGCAATATCTGCATTTCAAGATTCGATAGTAGATGTGAAAAATAAATATGTAGTCCGAGTTTGCTTATTTTTATCATGCTGGTTTAGGCCATTTATATCTCGGTTTACTGGAAAATTACCCAATGTAGGCTAAAAGTCAGTGGTCAACCCTATATAAACCCCTAGGATTTACTACTGAATTTGAGAGGCCTTTGCACCAGATTATCACGAAAGGTCCTACCAGTCAGCCGTAGCATCCACTCTTATGCCAACATTCCTAAAGTGATGGGAGGAGTCGAGCCCAGCTGATTGTGTGCTTTCCTTCTGAGGGAACACACTTTCCCAGCTGAAGTCTGATAAGCAAAGCTGATGTGCTGTGAACAGTTATGCGGTGTGCTGGGGCCAAAAAACTCTAGACGCAAGTTTATCTACTCCATGCTTTCACTCATAGTGTAGCACATATAAGTGGTTTTAGGGTTGTAGGCTGCTAGGAATATTCAAATTATGTTAGAACTATTCCTTTTAATCTTGCTGCTAATACCATTCCTAAGTGCTGTTTTAATTACAATCTGTGTGGGTATTACTCATGTGCAAGCAACAGGAAAACACTTTGAAATATATATCTATATAAGGGTGACTGTAGCCACTCTGTAGTTATACTTAGGGTTCCCAGAGATAGGAATTTCTCGGATTTTTGCTTAGTAATAACTTTACTATCATTTGACAAATCTGTATGAAACTTTGCAGAACTATTGCTTTTTCCACATTGACTGATGATGCAAAGTTTTGTGGTGAGCAGTTAAGGAGTTGCAAAGAAACCAGGGGTGTCCCCAAAAACGTTTTTCCACCTACTTTTTTAGACGGATGTAGCAGCAAAATGGCTGAACGCATTTTCATGAAATTTGGCAGGAACATAGATCTGGTTTGGAAAGGATAATTGATGCTATTATATGTGAATTGGTTCAGTAGTTTTGAAGTTATGAAGGATAAAATCTTAGTGATATATTGAGATGCTATAAACTACGGTACATGGCAATGACAAAACACAATCCTATTGAAAACCCTAAAAGACGGCCATATTGCTTAGACCACGCATTCATTGTCATGTGGGTTTGAATGTGAAATCTAGCTTATTATAGGTTGTTAAATGTATAGGAACACATGGGGCAGTTTAGCAAACTCTGTAAAGTTAGAGAAAATTATTTATATTGGTTTATATATTTTTAAAAATTAGTTTACAATGTACTGCCGGTACTACCTCAAAATTATCGAGAAAGTACTGCGGTACCTGTAGTACCTAAAAATATACATATTTCACAAAAGACACACTTCTCGGCCATGCCACTCCACTCTACGACAAGCCACTCTATGCCACTCCACTTTAAGACACTTAACGGCTCGCCACTCTATGCCACACCACTGCACTCTATGCCTCTCCACTCTGTGCCACTGTACTCCACGACACTCTACGACAGGCTACTCCACTCTAATTTACAACACTCCACTTTATGGCACGCCACTCCAATCTAGGACACGTTACTCCACTCCTATCCACTCTACACCACCCCACGCCACTGTACTCTTACGCTCCACTCCACTTTGACACGCCACTTCACTGTACGACATGTCACTTCACTCTATAACATGCCACTCCACGTCACTCCACTGTACGCCAATCCACAGTAACATGCTCTAAAACACGCCACTCCACTGTACTCTACGACACCTCACTCCACTCTATAAACACAACACTGTAAGGCACTGTACAACACGCCATCCCACTTTATGACACGCACTCCACTCAACAACCCCTCCACTGTGAGACGCTATTTGACACGCTACTCTACTCTGACATGCCACTCCACTCTAGAACACTCCTCTCTATGCCCCTCCACTCTACTCCATGCCACTCAATTCTATGACACTCCACTCCATTCTGACATGCCACTCCATTCTATGAGAAGCCACTCCACTCTACAATATGCCACTCTACTCTACGCCACTTCACTCTACATCCCTTCACTCTAAGACATACCACTCCACTGTACTCTACACATGGCACTCCCACTCTACTCTCCCCCACTCCGCTCTACCCCACTCTGCTCTACCCCACTCCGCTCTACCCCACTCCGCTCTACCCCACTCCACTCTACCCCACTCCGCTCTACCCCACTCCGCTCTACCCCACTCCGCTCTACGCCACTCCGCTCTACGCCACTCCGCTCTACGCCACTCCGCTCTACGCCACTCCGCTCTATGCCACTCCGCTCTAGGCCACTCCGCTCTATGCCACTCCGCTCTATGCCACTTCGCTCTACATCACTCCACTGTACGCCACTCCAATATACTCCCCTCTACGCCACAACACTCTGTGGCACAACACTCTAGAACATTCCACTCTGTCACTCCACTCTACAAGACTCTATTCAACTCCATGATACTCCACTGAACAAACTCTACTCAACTCTATGCCACTCTATGACACTGTATCCACTCTGTGCACTCTGACACTCCACTTTATGCAACTCTTCATGCCACTCCACCCCACTTTACTTCACTCTACTCTGTGACACAATACTCCACTATACTTCACTACTCCACTGTATGCCACTGCACTCTACGCCACTCTATGGCACCCACTCCAGTCTCTGACGCACCATTTTACTCTGACACAACACTCTATACCATGCCAATCCAGTGTTTGACACTCCACTACACTGTGCAGCACTCCACGCCATTCCACTGTACGACAGGCCACTCCACTGTACGACAGGCCACTGTATGTCATGCCACTCCCCTCTACGATATGCCACCGCAGTCTACTCCACTTCATTGTATGCCCCTCCACTCTAAGACACAGCACTCTACCCTACTCTTCACTACGCCACTCAACTCTACACCACTCCAGTCCCCTGTACTCTACAACACTCCACTCCACTTTTGACACTCCACTCTACGACACAACACTCTACAACACTCCATTCCACTCTATGACATGCCACTCCACTCTCCTCTACTGTAAGACACTCTACGACATGGCACTCTGGCACGCCACCACACTGTACTGTACAACATGCCATTTTACTCCACGTCACTCTACTCCAGTCTCCCACAGTCCACTGTATGACCCGCCACTCCACTGTGTCATGTCACTCCACTGTACGCCATGTCACTCCACTGTACAACATGTCACTCCACTCTGACACCCCACTCCAGGTCATGCCACTCCATGGCACTCTACGACATGCCACTCCACTCTACGACATGCCACTCCACTCTACGACATGCCACTCCACTCTACGACAAGCCTCTCCACTCTATAACTACCACTCCATGCCACTCCACCTCTGCACTCCAAGACACGCCACTCTGACATGCCACTCTGACGCGCCACTCCACTGTATGACACGCCTCTCCACTCTACGACAAACCACTTCACTCTATAATATGCCACTTCACTCTATGCCCCTCCACTGTAAAACACTGTTCAACATGCCACTCTGACACACTACTCCACTCTACTGTATGACACACCACTCACTGCACTGTAAAACACTCTACTCCACACTATGTCCCTCTACTCTACGCCACTCTGCACCACTGTATTCCACTCTATGCCACTCTACTCCATTCTAGGACATCCCAATCGACTCCACTGAATTAAACACCACTCCACTTTCGGACTTGTCACTCAGCTCCACGCCACCAAACTCCACTCCATGTCACTCGACTCTACGACATATGACTTCAGAGTACGATGCACCACTGCACTGTACGACATGCTGCTACACTCTATGCCCCTCCACTCTACGACTCTCAATGAGACACCACTCTATGACACAGGACTTCACTATTCCCTACAACACGCCACTTCACTCTTTGCCACTCTAATCTACTCTGACATGCCACTCCACTCTACACCACAACACTTTACGCCACTTCACTGTACGCCACGACACTAAACGACACAACACTATTCACCCCTCCACTGTACAACACTGGACTCCATTCTATGCCACTGCTCTCTGCAACACTCAACTCCCATCTATACCACTCTACCACACTGTAGTCCACTCTTTGCCACTCTACAATAATCTGATCGACTGTAAGACACTCTACACAACTCCCTCTACTCTACACTTTGCCTCTTTACACCACTGTAGAAAACACTACTTCTTTCTACTCCACTACTTCACTCTGTGAAACTGTATACCATTCCACTCTACCAAACTTTTCTCCACTTTATGCCACTCCACTGTACAACACTCTATGCCACTCCACTCTTCGACACTAAATTCTACAGCACTCCACTTTGAGACGCTAGGACTCTTCATGACACTCTCCGCTCCTCCACTCCACTCTACGACGTTCCACTTGTTGATACTCTTCTCCACTGTACTACACTGAATGCCACTCAACTCTTTAATACTGCTGTCTATGCCACTGCACTCTGCGCCACTCTACTTTACGCCACTACATATATTCCACACCAGAGCACTCCACTGTGCACCACTCTAGTCTACGTCACTGCAATATATGGCACTCCACTGTGCTTTACACGACTCCACTCTACTATATGCCACTCCACGCCACTGACACTCTATGCCACTATACTCTATTCCATGCCACTCCAGTCTAGTGTCACAATATGCCACTCTAGCCCATTCCACACAATTCTTCTATAACCTACGCTACTGTATTCTATGCCATTGTACTCTACCCCACTTCACTCTACGCCACTCTACTGTATGCTACTCTACTATATGCTACTCTACGCCACTCTACTCCACACAACTCTGCACCATTGTATTCTATGCCACTGTACTGTACGCCACTCTAGTCTACTCTACACCACTGCACTCTACGCCACTCATCTACTCTGCAATACTCTGGTCTATGGTACTGCACTCTATGCCACTGTACTCTGCACCACTCTACTCTGTAATTGCAGTCTGCACCACTGTATGGCAGTGCACTGTATGCCACTACACTGTATTCTGCACCATTCTACTCTGCACTGTACACCACTCTACTCTGCAGCACTCTTTTCTGCAGCACTCTACTCTGCACTACTCTACTGTACGTCCCTTCACTCCACTCCACTGTACATCACTGAACTGTACGCTGCACCAGTCTATGCCACTGCTACTGTATGCCACTGTACTCTATGCCACTGTACTGTACTTTTTATTTCAAAGAAAATAAAAATTCAATTAAAAACAATAACGGTTGAAGATAAGTTACACTAGGAAAACTTAATTTATTATTCCTATACAAAAATAATGTAAACTACACAAACCTTAGAAATGAAGAAGTTATAGTTATAACTTTAAGTTGTAATTTCCGCCCACCCAAAACTTTCTAGAGCTTTTGCACTTTCGTACAGTGTTATGAATGCGCTAGTAAATCAACGGTAACTTGCTCCTTCATCATTCACTACTTATACCCTTTCATGTTACATCATATAGAGCCTATTAAATCATAGCATTCACAACAGCATTCATGCCAACTCAAATGATTTCATTTATGATAACACTGTGCATGGTAGCTGGGCGAGTTATAGTTATACAAAGTTTGTTTTGTAAAATCAGCATAGTATCAAACTTAACTTAAATTGAAATTTACTGCACTACCCTGGCAGCATGTCATATGGGGAACCCCATAACTACCCTTAGCACATTGTACAGCTACTGCTGCCCCCACAACAGTCTTAGACAATCACTGGCATCAAATGTGCCTCTCTCAAATTACTCAAAACTTACTATTTTTCCTAGGTACCAGGAGTAAAAAAACATGACCCATGAAAAGGAACGGAATGAATAATCAATTAGTATACCAGACTGAAACTTAGAATGTAGGTTTTTAAATGATTTAAAATGCTAGTGCAGTATTAAACTAGGGGTGGGTGATAAATCCTGCTCCGCAGGCAAAGTTCGTGGTGTTTTGCCCACTCTGTTACACTTGTAGTGCAGCGTTCCGGCAAAACTCAGCCAACCGCCATGTGGTGGAGTTTTTCTTGTGCGGAGCTCACCAACGGTAAGTTGGTGAGCGCAAGCAAGAATTGACGTCCCCTAGCGTGATTTTCGGATGCAATAATGGCACACGCGAAGGTTTTCTCAATGTGGGCGGTCGCGACCGTTCGCGATGAGAATCTACTTGAGTGGCAGCAGAGAAGCAGCGCCCTCTGGCACGCCGCGTTGTGCCATTCACGCTGATTTTGTAGCATAGAACATGCTCCCAGCACTAAAAATCAGTGCGAGCAGTACGATGTGCCAATTCCGCCTGCTCGTGGAACTCCACAGAATTTTGAGTATTTTTAACTTGTAACTCTGTGGAATTCCGCGGAGTGAAACTCTGCAAGTTCCACCCACCCCTGTATTAAACTACAGATTTGAAATAAGCAGTTTTATCATTACAACTACAATGCCTATTTCACAATCGTTGTGGCCAATTCAGAGGAAACCTGGCATGACCTGAGAACATTTTAAATAAAGTGCTTATTGAACAGAAAATAGTTTTGTGGGACATAAATAACTACAATAATGATGTGACAACAAGGTATTTACAGAGGATATAAATTCGGAAGTGATGTACTCATTACCTCTTCTAGTTTCCGTGTAATTCATTAACTTAAATTCAATATGGTCCACGTAGTTTCTGCTGTGGGCTACACAAATCAACAAGAAATCCTTTATTCCACTGAAAAAACAGCAAACTCTGGTTCAAGTGAATGTTTTGAGTTTGAGTGCCTACTCCTTATATTCAGTTCAAAAATGTTTGTTTTGGGATGTTACTCTATAAAACATGCAATATAAATGATTAATAATGCAATGTAGTTATTATACAATTGTTAAAGAGCAGAATTGAACTCATCAGAAGATTCTTAATAATATTTACATAATAAAGCATACGACTTCTTAAAAACTAGATGTGAGAAATTGGGTTGTTGGTTGACTGAGGTGTCAGCCCTGGTCAATGAGCAACCATGATCCTTGTCAGGGTGAGGCCCAAGCCACCCCTAAAGTAACCTGTGCTCAACCCTCTGGTAGCTTGCCACAGAACAGTCAGGCTTAACTTCGAGGCAATGTGCAAATTATTTGTGCAACACCTCAAACAGTAATAAAGTGAAAACTCCCCACAAAAAGGATTCCACACCAGGAAAATAGAACAGAATTTAATAAATAAAACAAGACCAAAACGACAAAAATCCAATCAGTAGAACCAGAGTTATGAATTTTTAAAGATTTTAGTGAAAATAGTGCCAAAAAGCACAAAGCACCAACTACGGATCTCTGGTCATGCTGGACCGGGACAGAGTCACACTTTCAGGCCGCTGTGATAGAGCGGAGTTCGGCTACAGTCACCAGGTGGGGCACGCTGTAGTTTACCATCTCAAATCCCGGTAAAGAGTCCAGTTCGCAAAGAGTAGGGCGAGCATCAGTCGAGGCTGTTTGCATAGAGGGAAGAGCAGGTCAGGCATCATAGGCGAGTGTGTTGGAGCTTCGCATTGGCAGTCTGCGGCTAGCGGTCGATGCTGTAGTGCGAAGAAGTGGTTGCTGGAGCTTCATGTTGAATTTTGGTACGAGCAGCGAGGTTTCGGTTTAAACCAGCTCATTTGCAGTCGCGAAGAGCCCAACAGCTTGAATTCAGCAACCTTGTGCAAGGAAACATTAAGGGCACATCTTGGGGCGCAGGAACTCACTGCAGCTGGGTCCAAGGGCTGGTGCTAGATGTTTGGGATGTCCCTGAGGTTCGGATCAGGAGACTAGCAGACAAGCCCTTTGAGTCACTCTGGTTTCCTGGGTTCAAGGGTGAAGTTGCAGGTCCAGTTTTCTCCTCACCCAGGCAAGAGGGCACCAGGTCAGCACAGCAGGGCAGCTGTTCCCTCAGAGCAGCAGTCCATCAGAGTGGCAGACCTTTCAGCAGCACATCAGTCCTTCTTCCTGGCAGAGTATGCACAGGTCCAGGAGTGTATGGAAGAGTTTAGGTCTGAGGTCCAGCATTTATACCCAGTTGTGCCTTTGATGTGGGGAAGAGCTTCCAGAGTCATACCTTTGAAATGCACAGGCGCCCTGCCATCCTGGCCCCAGACCAACTACAGGGGGTATGCAGCCCTTTGTTTGGCAACAGGACACAGCCTATTCAAGTGAAAATGGGGTTGGGCCCGGCTCCTCCCTCCCATGCAGCAGTGATGGCCCATCCATGCACACCTAAGCGCCCCATTTTGTGTGGTTGTCTAGGGGAAATACACAAAGCTCTACTGTCAACTACACCCAGTCATGTGACCAAAATCCGAATTCACCATAAGTTAGGATTTTAAATTCTAATTCTAGAGACATCAAACATAAACTGATTACCTATTCCCATTTGGAAATTACACTTCTAAAATGTAATAAGATAACTCCAATGTTATCTTATGGAAGTCATAGGCCTTGCAGTAGTGAAAAATAAATGTAAGACTTTTTCACTACCAGAACAGGTAAAGCTTTTAAGTACATGTCCTACTTTATAAATACATTGCACCGTGCCATCTGGAATGTCCACAGCCTACCCTAGGGAAGCTTTGGGTCTGGCAAAAGGTTTACTTTGCCAGGTGAATCAGCAGTTTAAAACAGCGCACACAATTGCAGGGTGGAGACATATTTAAAGTGCTACTTAGGTAGGTGCCAAAATTAGTGCTTCGGGCCCACTAGTAGCATTTAATTTACAGGCCCTGTGAACAGGTAGTGGCACTTTACTAGGGACTTACAAGTAAATTAAGTATGCCAGTTGGGTATAAGCAAATCTAACATATTTTAAGGAGTGAGTGCATAAACTTTAGCACTGGTTAGCAGTCGTAAAGTGTGCAGAGTCCTAAGGCCAGCAAAAATGATGTTAGCAAAAACAAGAAGTCTGAAGGCAAAATGTTAGGGGGAAAACCACGCTAAGGATGCCAGCTTTAACACCAGAGTTTAAAAATCAATCCTGAAAACATTTCCTAATCAACCACACGCATGACAAAAGCCTACTATTACAGAACACCAAGTAGTTGTATCAGATTTAAAGACTCCTAAGGTTGGGAGATAATGACGGTGTTGTAGTGAGCCTCAGCAAGGCCTACCAGTGCTTAGGGTTCTCCCTTCTCTGCACAGAGTCCTCAGACACTTAGGAAGAAGTTGGCACAGAAACTGAAATATAAAAGACAGAGTTTATTAAACCTTATAAGGTGGAGCTAACATTCACACATCACCCTTCAGTAATGCATGAAGTAGCACACTGAATGGAAGGATCCTGGTCCTTTTATACCCACACAGGGGCTCAAATGAAGGCGGTACAAACACAAATGCTGGTTGTAGGTACATATAAGGTCATACAGAGAATGCACAGTCGACAAGTGGGTGGAGCTAACAGTTTCTACTTTTAGTAGACACATCCTGACATTTATAAACTTGAAACAGCTGCAAGCTCAACTGAGCATGTGCAAAGCAAGAGGAACTAAAGTTAACTTGTCTCTAGGCAGATTTCAAGAGCAGTTAACAGGAAGGTAGGACAGAGCACATGGCGAGCACATGGTAGCACATGGCAGCCAAAATGGCTGACAGAAATACAAAATGGATTCCACAAAGCGGACAATTTAGCCTCTGAATACAGGCTGTCTTTAGCCAATGCTTAACTTAAGTGCTGCCAAATTACAACAGACGGCCCTTTCAGCATTGGCTGAAGACATTCGTTTATCTGGGGTAATCTAAATATTCATCCCGTACATCTATTAACATTATTTCGGCCACCTCTTTATTCAACATTTGTTGGGCCTTTGTTTCAGCAACGTTCCCTCTTCCCAGGTATACAAGCAGAGATGCAAATGGAGCAAAGCATTGGACCACATTGGATACATACACAGCATGTAAAAAGTATTAATCATTACACACAGGATAGTCAGTAGCTTCCAGCTCCAAGCAGAAACAAGAGTCCAAAATCATCTAGTCTAATTCTAAGTTTCAGGGCTCTGATGTATTTCAGTGACTATCTATTTCAATTAATAGCCAACAGCACATACTTAATAAAAACATTTTCAATAGACTTTTCCAGTATTTCTTTTGCGAGGGCTAAAATATCAATTTAATATATTTTTAGGAGGAGGGCAAAGTAATATTTGTCAACTGCTCAGGAAAACATTTTTCGTGTAGAATAAGCATTATAAGTAATGCAAATATTAAAGAAGTCAGACAGATTATTACAAAAACCATCCTGGCTCCAAAGGACCAGGAGGACCACACAGGGCCATAGGAATTAGGACAAGGAGCCGCAAAGGGCTGCTCCTCCTCAAAAATGGGACGACCAAAGGGGTACATTACTAACAAAAAAAAGAGTCCTTGGGAAATTTTAGCTGCTGTGGAACCAGCCAGAGGGGAGTCTTCTCCCTGTGTCCGTTTGAGCCTCACAGGCAGGCTCTTGTTGTTCCCACGGTGGAGCTGCACAACTCGCAACTCAAGAATCACGGAGAAGGAAAAGTCTTTCTTTCAGGATAGGGCAATCACCCCCCAGGGCAAATACCCTCAATGATCCTGTCCAGTGTCTCAGGCAGTGCACCAGTTTTCTTCACTTTAATCTAACAGGCACCAAGGGCATAGCACCTGTACCCTAAACTCAAGTCCTTCCCTAACTCCTATATTGCACCTCTGGCGCACTGCTCTTTTGTTAGGGCCACAAATTGTACCCAGTGTGCTCGGGCATCTCTTGATCAACAAACAAAGGCGTAGACTTGCATTCACTTGGGACCAGGACTCAAAGGCCTGAAGCAACCCTTGTTTCAAAGGGGGTCACCTCAAGCAAAAGCCTCCTTGCCGTCCTTGTCGTTCTGTGACTCTCTCAGCTGGGCATCAAAAACTGGATCCACACAAAGATTTCTTCATCCTGATTTGTGACCCCGTCTTTCGCCCAAGACAGTGGCAGGGGTACACACTTTACGTCCCAGTGCTTCCGGCCTTCACTGAGGTCCTAGTTGCCAGCAACGCCTGTGCTGGTTACCTTCACTTTGGCTTCAAGCTGCAGTGGCGCTGACTCCCCAGGCTGGATCTGATGTCCGGGCCCCTCTGGCAATGGTTGTAAGGCAGCAAATATCTATTGGTGGACAGAACAAGAGGTCTTTAGACAAGGCACAGAAATAATCTATCAACAGAGAGGATAGTCTCAGAATACTTTCTTAGTCCTGGGGCACCCCATACATTAGCAAGGCACCCAAGAACCACTTCATCTATCTAAGAGTAGAAAACCCTGGACCTATTGGCAAGTATAAAAGGAACGTTTTGGTGAACTGACAAGAGTAATACATCACCCAATCCCAAACAGCCAAGGAAGTCTGTGTTCATTTACTAAATTCTGAGGAAAAGAGAAAAACAATACAGACATACTCCAAATACTTACATTGGTGTATTCCTATATTACCAATCTGAAGAACCCTCAAGAAAAAGGAAATGTTCTACACTTTTACTCATAGATTTTACATTACTTGTACAGGACTGCAGACACTTGTAAAATAATTTCTCTTACATGTTATGCTTAGGACCATGCTCTCATGTTATAGGTGCAGCAGGAAAATCTAAAACTGCTAATTTAACAGGGATTCTTATTGCAAAAAGAACTAAACTTCAACATAGTGAGTACATTTTCTCCAGCAGAACATGTTATGACAAACAAATTCCTATAAAACAATATTTTCCTTCAAAATGTTTGCTAAGGATCACATGAGCGTCTTTCCTGCATTGTACTTTTCACGATCTGGACTATGCAACATCATTTTCAAAAGGAAAAAAAAACCCTATCTCCAGCTCTAATAAGGGCTGTCCGCTTATTGACAGAGACTAGCTAATAAAAGACTAGCAATGCCCTTGCAAAACTGTATAGAACATGAGAATAACATAAACAATAATAGTGTTGCCACCTGAGATTTTTGAACAGAAACCGCCACTATACAGTTCTCCTTAAAGATCAAATAAGGGAACATCAATCTGTTCTACTCATTCTTTCATACAGGATGGGCAGTAACATAGCTTATGTGTTTCATCTGTTTATTAATTCTAACAATTTTAAAACAGTATTACAGAATAGCCAATAACTATCTCATGGCTATTTCCTAGACAGCTTAGACAGACTCAAAAAAAGTGAGAAAAAGAAGAGAGAAAACATAATTTTGCCTACCCTTAATTTGTAGAGGAGCTAGCCTCCTTCCCCCATTTTGACAGTAGGAAAACCTGAAACAGGTTTTACTTCTGTCAACACTTTCAACCCCTATTTGTAGCAACTGGGCACAAACAAACTTGTAGGAGATATCTTAGAAAGTGGCTATTCTCTGATTCAAGCACATCGAGTACTGTAGAAAGCGTCAGCAACAAATGTATCAATTCCTTGAGCAATTGTACTTGATTAACATGAGGGCGCATGAATGCAAACTAAAATCCATTTCCTCCTTATCGTAGCCCCTACACAGTATTCTTTAAACTAAAACCATTATTTTATATACCTGGCAGATCAATGCTCAACTGAGGGCTGTTTTCCTTTGTTTCATATGACTGCGCTAAACGTGTGTTTGCTAAAAATAGGAAGCAAAGCTTCCTTTCTCTCTTTGCGCTATCATCTCGTCTTTCAAAAACTTTTCGAAGGTCGAAGTGTCCCAGCAAACATTACCCTTCACCCTGCTAAGTTGCTAAATGCAGAACTCCGACCTTTGACCCGTTCAGCAGCTGTTCATTTTGTTTGTGCAAGGCTTGCCATGCGGTTTTCGTAATGCAAAGCAACTCTGGAGAATCACAGCTAAAAAGCAGTCCTGTCCGATCCGTTTGAAAGTAATTTAAAGGTAGGATAATAACGTCTGCTCTTCTGTATACTTATTTTCATTTATGTACAGTGTGTTGGGTGCAGTAGGTCAGCTGTTTGTTTTATACTTGCATATACTTTATGGAAGCCTGAGAGCACGTTAAAACTGCCTTGAGTGATAGAACTGCTTGTAAAATTGTGAATTTAGCTCAATTTCGACTTTGGTGGTAGGGGCACTTAAAAATGAATATCCTACAATATTTTTGCATAATAGGAACCCCCAGAGTGTTCTCTAGATAGCCCAGGAATGGGAAATCAGAAATGTATAAGATATACCCTTATAAAAATGAGTTTTGTACGGCTGGGTAAAGTGACATTTCACATTTAAGTTCCCTTCTTATTGCGGTACAGCACTGCTTAAATTCAACTTTGATACTAGGAATTCACAGTATGATGATTAGGCTTTATAAAGATGAAAAAACGAATTTAAAGCATTTGTGTTTAACAATATATTTTTTCTCATATAATTAATTTTATTTATTTTTTAATCAAAACCAACCATTTTGATGATTCCACATTTGAAAAGCAAGCTTCATTCGTAGCCTATCATATTGAAACACATTCATTCATAACCCTAAGCACAGAAGCCTTACTTGAAACATGAAAAGTCTGCGCCACTTTTTAAAAGGACAGTTATCATTTAACATCAGAACCACAGATGTACTTATGAAAAAAGGCATTAAGAAAGGAAATCCCCACTTTCAATTCTGTTCTCTGTTATCCAAAACAATGAAACTGGTTTTTTGAAACTTTTAAAATAATGCAGGCCCTTATACCAGTTTTACACTGACTTAAAATTTCGCTGACTCAGCATTCCTGTCTGTGGCCGTGATCAGGAATAGCCATATGCTATTTATGCAGCTGTTGGTCAGCAGGCGTCGAATTTTCACGCCTTTCTCAGGAAAAAACCCTTTATTATTTGAAATACCCTGACAGAGTTAAATCCCCATTTGCTGTGTCAAACAGTTTCTTTTCAGTTAGTCAGTTTAAACACAGCTGTTGGAAAGCTTTTTTCTCGGGTGCTGAAAGAAAAGCATGTCACAGTCTATTTAAAAACTGAGGCATTTCAATGCAGTCAAATCTATCTTTCTATAATGTGTATTTAGTTCAGCAACGACCAAATTCACTCATATGATGTGCATGCCTTTTAATGTCTAATACAATGTATTTAAGGAAAATGCTGTAACGTGTATTTTAGTCTATTGATTACAAAACACACAATTTCGTTTTTATTCCTCTGTATGAGGCCTATTTTAATCCTATTGAATACGAATTCTAATTTTATCTTTTAGCATTGTGGCAATTTGCACACATGTACAGTGTCGTACTCTGTCAATTTAATAGTAACATGCAGCTGTTTAGCATATGTTATATAATTCGTTTCTGGATTTTTATTTAATATGTAAGTAACTAAATGACATTTTGCATAACAGAATGATGACAGCAAAAAACATAAACAAACTCATTGAGCTCATTCAGACAGTTACAGAAGGGGGTCATACACGCAGAGTACACAACACAGCGCGCTTAAAGCTAGACATTCTTTCACAAAGAGTACTCGCACAAGTATTACCAATGTCAAACCACAAACCCCACATAGACATTGAAACACATATTTAACCCACAAATCAATACTTAGGACAGCTTACAAAGTGTACGCAAGACCAACCTATTTGTAAATACTAATTGTAAGTCATATTTACAAGAAGAGCTCTCAAAAGTAGCCCAAAAACTGTTCCATGGTCAAGAAGCCAAAATACACCAAATTCGCCAGTTTTGGCTGGTAGAACACTCAAAAAGCGCTCTGCATATCACCACTTATGAATGTTACTAAGTGCGCAGATCCGGATCCGTTTTATGTACATATTTAGTTCCATGGGGTACTTAGTCACCAAGGAAGAAATATCTTTTTACTATACGTAAACCTATTTAGGTATCCCCTCTGAGGGGAGTCAACTAAGTACTTACTAAATCCATATCGGTACCTCCAAAACAGCAACACTTTCTGCGAAGTGTACTGGAAACAGGCATGCCAAAAATAGTGCAGAATATGCAGTATTATAATCAAAGTAGCGCTTAAGGTACTCTTTGTACGTTGCACTGTTCAAGCAATTTCAAATAGAGAAAAATCTCCTCATTACCTGCCTATATGAATTGCAATGCATATATAACTTACAAAGCAAATTCCAAAATTGGCCAATCATACAAACAAAGCCACAGTAAGTGTTACTAAAACTACCTTACCAATCAAAGGCATCAAACCAACAGCAAGTGCCGCAAAACGGCTCTTACCAATCAAATGGTGTCCAGATTCCAACTGCCAAGTTCTCAAATTGACCAAATGGTCACTGCACGGCAAATCAACAGAAGAGATCTCAGTCAAGGACCGGCGCCGCCGGGATGGTCAGATCAGAAAGAAAGGAAAACGCCATGGGTGCCAAGACTCAGGTCTCCTCAGGCAGCGATCGCGTCCAAGAGCGAGATTCCAATCCTTCATCTCGACCAGTCCTTCGGGCATCCGAGTCACTGATGAGTCCCACGTTGGAAGCGCCAATTTGTTGTAGTGAGCCTCAGCAAGGCCTACCAGTGCTTAGGGGTTCTCCCTTCTCTGCACAGAGTCCTCAGACACTTAGGAAGAAGTTGGCACAGAAACTGAAATATAAAAGACAGAGTTTATTAAACCTTATAAGGTGGAGCTAACATTCACACATCACCCTTCAGTAATGCATGAAGTAGCACACTGAATGGAAGGATCCTGGTCCTTTTATACCCACACAGGGGCTCAAATGAAGGCGGTACAAACACAAATGCTGGTTGTAGGTACATATAAGGTCATACAGAGAATGCACAGTCGACAAGTGGGTGGAGCTAACAGTTTCTACTTTTAGTAGACACATCCTGACATTTATAAACTTGAAACAGCTGCAAGCTCAACTGAGCATGTGCAAAGCAAGAGGAACTAAAGTTAACTTGTCTCTAGGCAGATTTCAAGAGCAGTTAACAGGAAGGTAGGACAGAGCACATGGCGAGCACATGGCAGCCAAAATGGCTGACAGAAATACAAAATGGATTCCACAAAGCGGACAATTTAGCCTCTGAATACAGGCTGTCTTTAGCCAATGCTTAACTTAAGTGCTGCCAAATTACAACAACGGAACCCTAGACTATAGCAAAGGGGGTGTATCCATGTCCTTCTACTCCTTCTACTCATTTATACTGTTACACTCACAGTTGTGTAGACCTACAATTAGAGGTTCCTGCCCAACAACAGAACCACAGAAAGGGATATATCCTTCAGGGAAAAAAGTTTGTAGATTTACAAGATGACTGCTCCTTCCGGAAATGCTCAAAAGGAAGAGATGATTATACAGGTACAAACAAACTGAAGAGCACCAACAGAATGGCCGGCTTTTCCCCTTTTCTGTATTGTTGGTCTCATTTAGTCGCCACAAAGTTACCTTTGCTCTTCAGTTTCACCTCACTCTGCACACTCTCGCCAAGGACAAAAAAGTAATTACTGTTATTTCCACTTGAAATTTATAATTCTGCATTTATAAACCTAATAATAAATTCTTTACTCTGTCCAAGATGGATGTAGGCCTCTTAGAAGCACCAAGTCCAGAAGTATCACCATTTTGTGTGACTTGGGCTCTGAGGTAGATGCCAACAGTATCAGCACTAATTCTATTACATCTTTCGGCCACTCTCGACACTGTTCACCACAAAGTCTCTCTGAATATGCTTCACACGATGTGGAACTATGGGATAGCATTAAACTGGATTTGCCCCTTTTTAAAGGGACTATCTGAGATTGTATGCATCTCTCTCGTTAGTTAGGTAATCAGTAGGTCATTTAGTATTACAGGGAACTGTTGTCTCAACACTCTTGTTCATTCTATATATTGAACTTTTGCAAACGCTCATCCACTCATTCGGGATTAACTTTTTTTGTGACAGTTTGTATGTGGCAATTGCTTGCACATTCTCCTCAATTATCACTCATATGATCCAAATTAGCATTGACGATGCCGATAGGTCTTGCCTTTAAAAGGTGGTACAATGGTTATTTTATTTTTTTAAGTTTATACAATCATCTGGGGCAAAAATTAAAATGATGAGGGAAAAATAAAGTAAGCTGCCACCTAAATGTGGTAACCATATGCTTACAATGAAAACATTACAATTTTTTTTAAAAGGGCCATCACATATAATTTTAATTGACCAGTATGGGTGCTTCCTTGCAGGAAAGTGTACTTAGAGCAGATATGAACATACTTTTTAGTTGTAATGTACATCACAGCAAAATAAGAATGTTATTGGTGCAAAGAAAAGATGGTATTGGCTTTCAATTACTGTAATCCAAAAAAATAGTATAAACACACAAGGATTTAAAAAAAGGATTCATAGTGGAAAGAAAAAGTGCAGTTTCAAAATATAATATTTTCTCACGGGCCTTGGCACTGATTTCAACTTCTTTTCAGGTGGATGTGCACATATGATCAGACATAAATGCTGTCACTCACAGTGCAAGAAATCCAGTGGCTGACGTTGGGTGACCCCGCTGCCCTATGATGTAGGCAGTGGTGGGTGGAAGCAAAAAGTGAATGACATTTGAACTGACCAAAGGGTGAAGAGGGTGCTACACCAAAATCCCTATATGTATATATGTATGCATTCTTTACTTATGAATTATTTTAAATACACGAGGCTCGCGAGACAACTAAGCCAGACCTAATAACACGAGTTATAGTTCCTCTGCATCCTTGGAACTACCATGTGGGGTATTGTGGCCATAGCAAACACAAGGAGATGATGGACGGAGCGCTGAAACTTTTCAGACACTCACCCCCAGTCACAGATCTGAGTTGAATCCATCATTCTTTAGCTCACTTCGCCACCTCAGTTCAGAGCCAGCTATATGCAAATCAGTCTTGACACTGTGCCTCATAGGAACAGTCCAGCCCGAACTGCCAAGCCAGGTCTTCTCTGAACCGGAAACAAGCATCCTGGGACCGGTTTCTGGGTAATACCCTTCATCAGCCAGGCTAGCTTGAATCCAGTGGCAAAGTGAGCAAGGGACCCACGTCTGGGCATACCCTGCCAACTTAGGGCGAACAAAGCAAACACAAGGAGGTGATGGACGGAGCGCTCACGAGACAACTAAGCTAGACCTAATAACCATGCTATAGTTCCTCTGCATCCCTGAAACTACCATGCGGGGGTATTGTGGCCTTGCCATTTTTCTCAGTCTGGTTGCCACTGGTTGGTGACAGTGATGCTACATAAAATCTAGACTGACCACCACACAAGTTTTAAACTTGGATGAACGTATAGTGGTTTATTCTGTCTGAGGCTGTTTCATCCTCACAGAGTGGGACAAGAAGCGTGCATGGCACAGGAGTCTGCTGCTCACTCCTTTCATTTTGGCCGAAGTGTGGCTGGTGTTATAAACTACTCTGCTGCATTTTGCACATTTTTTCATCGTTGTTTAGGAATTCAAAGGGCATTATATTTATTTGGATATGATTTAGATATATGCATTTTGAACTTGCACATGTTCACATTTTATTTGTACATGTAAGTGGCATGTTATCTGGGGAAATGTCAAACTGTACATATGATTGCATTGAGCTTAGCCCTGGTAAAAGAATTACAAACATTTCTTGTGCAAATACTTTTCATCAAATTTGTTGCCAAATTCTGGTCTAAGCCCTCTCTGGCACTGAAGGGCTTCTAGTACCGGTTGCTATAAATGTTCTACCTCCAGAAAGTTTGCAGCCATTCTCTATCACGCTAAAATGTCCAGCTCAGTCTGGATTTGTGCCACAGCGCCTTCTCCACAGCCCCTTTGGGTATTTTTTAATACTCTTTCATGATGGGAATGGGGCGAACACCCCAAGCGGAACTGCCCTGCCTCAGTGCTTAATCATATGTACAGATGGCTGCAGGTGATGGGCAGTGGAACTCATTTTTAGGGACCAGGATTTACTTTTCATAATCGGACTTAGATCTAGAGCACAGCAGAGAAAGGCAGAAAAGGGAGAACGAAGAGGAAGGAAAACTGTGACATATGGAACAAGCTTTGGCATAGCCAATAGGTCTCGCTTTTGGGACCTTATAAGTATTTAGTTATGCAGCACAATATCCTTGGTGCAACAACATCAACTGTTGCATGGCTAAACACTTATAAGGTCCCAAAGGCGAGACCTATTGGCTATGCCAATGCTTGTTTTGTAATGGTATTGTTGTTTTTCGAATTTACCCTGTTCCGGACCTTCTACTATCTTAGTTTTACCAGCTGGAATGCTCGCAGGCGGTGAGGCTGGGAGATGACAGTTGGTCACAGATCGTTGTACTACCTCTAAAGGGAGGGTTTCGCTCGGTTTGTGATGCCATGCCCTGTGGAGCTTAAATAAATCATTCTACCTGCATTAAACCTCGAGTTCTTACAGTAAATGTTACAAAAACCTTTAGAATAATGTATTTGTTGTATAATACTCCATGATCTGTGGTAAAACTACCCATAACATATTGCCCAACTATCAAATACATACATCAACATGAAAAAAAAAAACAGAATTGCAAACTGCGTGTTTGTTGGCCACAAGGCACAAGAGGTGAGGAAACTGGTGCTGGCACGCAGAGTCACGCGCATGCCTTCCCACACGGCTTGAACATTTTAAGAGACCGAAGCAATCTTTCTTCTGTATTTTGAAAAGGAACACGGAGATTGATCACAAATCACCATGCCGGCCGGTTGAGGCTGGTATGAAAAAAGAAATCAAAGACGAAGGGCTCAGAAACGAATATATGCTTAAATGTATAAGGGGTGTCATGCCGAAAAATTGGGTTTAAAGCTCATTTTATTTTGTGTGAACAAAACCTTGCAATTGATCGGAACAACACGTTTAGACTTGCATTGCGGTAATGCCATTCTTGCAAGCTGAAAGAGACCTTCTAAAGGGCTCTTTGTAGGTCAGAACAAAAGATAAGCTTCTTTTTTATAAAGCGCTTTCAGTTACACATTATTACTATCTCTCTTCGTTTATTATGGCCTAGTTTGCCCAGATTGCCGCGTCATTTATACAACTTTGTAGGACTCAGCAGCCGATATCACTTCTACAAGTTTGCAAACAAAAACAAGCTGACGAGGAGGGAGGGGGAGAAGGGAGGGGGTAGTGAGAGCAGAGAGCAAGGGGGTGGAGGAGCATGATTCACGCGCTGCCATGAAGCTGACGAGGAGGGAGGGGGAGAAAGGAGGGGGTAGTGAGAGCAGAGAGCAAGGGGGTGGAGGAGCATGATTCACGTGCTGTAAGGCTTAATGAGCCATTACAGCAACCCAGATGGCAGCTGTGCACGTGCACGCGATCGTGAACGCAAGCTGGAGGCCAGCAAAAGCCTGTGGGTAGCACTCTGAAAAGCCACCTACTAAATGTCTCGCAGAACAGCGCATGCGCTGGCTCAGGCGAGACCTAAAAAGCAGGGATAAAAAAAACTGCAAGAGGGAGATAAACATAGAGGATGTGTAGGGTGGTGGAAGAAAGGCAGGCGGTGAAATCATGGCAAGAGGCTCTACGCATTCGAAAACCCACCTACCTTTTTGCCGCGCTTGGGGCAGCCTCCTAAAAAAGTCTTTGGCCCCCTGTGATTATTTGGTTTTTAACTTTATCACAATGTAATCACTGCCTTGGCAGTTGCTGAAGGTGCCTTCTGCGTTGTGTACTCTGTGTGTTCTGCCTGCGGAAGGGCATCATCCCAGGCGCATGTTGAGTACTACTATACGTGCCAAGGTAACAAGGTAAGAAAGGTCTTTTTAATCTGCATGGGGAATGCCCAAGTGCAAATGAGGGAACTCCCCTAAGAGATTGACCCCCCCCCCCCAATCTTCCCCCACCCCGGGTCACAGTGCTTTCCATACTACAGGGTGGGGTACACATCCATGCACACAGTACAATCTGAGGTGTTCCCTGGTTTGTGTGCTAGAAGCACACTTAATGTAATATGCTTTGAGCAGAAATAAAATACTTCTTTCGACTTTAAATATTTTAATACCACAATCTCTGGCCTTATTTTACCAAATGAATGAAGATTTCGGAAGTAAATTTAAACGCCCGATGCATCTCTGTGTGCATCATAGATAGGGTGACCAGGCGTCCCGGATTTGCCCGGACGGTCCCCATTATTCACCAGCTGTCCAGACAGATTTCAGGAAATGTAGCTCCTGTCCCGGTTTTTAGAGGGGGTCGACTGAAAACGGCGAGAGGTGCTTTTATATGTTTTACAAAGCAGGGATAGTTGGCAGTTGTTTGTTGTTTCTAGAAAGCAAGTTAATTAACAGACAAGCTTCTGGGTTTATAAATTGCATTTTATGTATATTCTAGCTGCCTGTTCTGTAATTCTCTTCTGTGGAGCGCTGTCATTCTGTGCGCTCGCTTGAAGTAAAACTGTAGTCCTTCTTCTATTTTCGTGAATTGTCACGGTTTTTGGCTTTACAATTCTGGTCACCCTAATCATACAGCAGGGGCTTAGCATCATGGGGGGTGTTTGGGGTGTTTCACCCTTTAAAAATAGTAGTCTGTAGTAAATAGTTGTGCTCAAGTGCTTTCGGTCAGGTATGGTGAGGGGTCTGTCGGATTTCCACTGGGATTTTTACATACACACAGACAAAACACACATGCACACCCGTACACTTGCTCTCTCGTCTCTGTTTTGAAAGTCTTAAAAGTGTTAGTAAGTTTGAAAAATATTGGGCTGTGAGTACTAACAATACACACTCTCCCTTAAGACCCCCTCACACCCTGCTTCTCATATAATATATTTTAACAAGATATGGCAGCGTGATTATTTGGAAATCTGACGTCCCTCCCCCCCAAAATCCTACTGACCAAGCTACGCCCCTGCATAGGAGGTTCCATCATAAATTCCATTGACTCCGATAAATTCGTAGGAAATTAATTAAAAACTACAAGTACACATCTAATAAATATCTTAAAATCTTCAATAAAAGGCTCCCATAAAAGCCACAAGGGAAGCAAGCCTTAGCGTCCTCAAAATGACACTCCAGCCGTCTGATATTGTGCTACAGAATAGCAGGTCATTTGTGTCTTGCTAACTCCTTTGAGGGTGGTGCCTACCAGTGCCGGCATCTCCATTTCCTTGAGTGATCGTGAAAACTTGGGACATGGTTCATTTGAAAGCTGAGAAACTCAGGAGCACTTGAATCCTTTCAGGTCTTGGCTTGCACCAGACATAACAAACATTAGCAAAGTCAATAGGTCTTGTCTTTGGGACCTATGTGCAGAGGCTGCCCCCGAAGGGGGCCTCAAGGGCTGGCACCATAGCAGACGCCAGAGCCCTGTAGGAGCTTGTTTGTACTGCATAGAAGCGCCCGAGGAGGAGAGGGGCACTTCTCGCGAGGCAGAATCGTGCCAGAGAGGCGCCGGGTCACCTGGCCAATGGGGGGGCCAGGTGACGTTCGAATCCCCCCAATTATAGTACACCCCTCGAGATCGGCTGGTAGATAGGAAAGGGGGGATATAGGGCGCTGCCCCACATGCAACAGCTCACTACTGCTTTTTGGAGCTGGGGATTGGCGCCGAAAAATCTGATGATACCCACCCACACCGATGCATCACCAGTGTCGCAGTGCTGGCGAATACGAAGGGTACATTTGTTTGGTTATGGAAGCACACCGACAGGTCGGTGTTTAGAAAGAGGGCCGCTCACTTTGGGATGCCTTACGGCAGGTTGGATAGGCCTGACAAGGGGGTAGCAAACGGAGATGGCGCTCGCAGCCCAGACTCTGCCAGACGGTAGGGCACAAAAGAGACTAGCAAGGTAGCGAGTTGGGGCCTAACTCCGGGAAAAGGCTACCCACCACACGCAAAGGGGCGTGGAAACCAACCGAACAATGTAGGAACTGTCAGGGTGATTTATGGCTATATGATATGCAAATGAGTTATGGCAAGCAAGTGATTTATGACCAACAAATGGTTTATAGCCAATGATTTATGATGCTAAGGAAGAATGATTTATGGCAGTACAATTTATGACTGCTTGTAACATAATGATTTACGATACACTGATGATTTATGACACATGAGTATGTTGACCAATGAAAGGATGTATGACACTACGATTTATGATGGTTCATGACAATGATTTATGACCCTGGTCACAGAATTATGGCCAGGGGGAAGTACAGTATATGTAGACAGATATGTAATAGTAATAAACTGCGGCCAACATCGACCACAAAAAAAAAACTACGCAAGTGTTGGCTGTCTTATGGTAATACATATATATAAGAATTGCATGCCGTCCTGGAATGGGCACAGTGCGGGTGTTATGGCTTTGACATGGTTTTAGCAGTATTTTACTGTATATAAATTGCATATTTTCCATAAGTAGAGGCTTTAAAATTGCTAACATTTGTAAACTCTTAGTTTTAGTGCAACTTTTGATTGTAATTGAAAATGACTTGACTAAGTACTGGCAATGCTAAGAGGTATCATCTTAAAAATGCTGAGGTTTTGGGTTTTTTATGTGAGCTAAGTCACATTTAGGTGTCCAGGTGAGTTCTGGTTGTGGGAGAGTGTTCATAATTGGGCACGATTGAGAGCTCTGGGGCTGAAGCTGAAGACTGTGTCAGTCAGTGGGCCAAAACGCTGTTCAGATTACATGCGCATCCAATCCTCGGCCTCTCTTCAGTGTGCACATAGTGATTGTCACAATTGTACTATTTGTAATTACCAATTTATGACAATCATTGTTATTACTCATTTATATCAAACTGCTAACAAGCACTCACAAAGCCAATAGGTCTGGCTTATTTAAGGTATATGTTTGTTGTTGTGTGATATGTATGGATGAAATAGCAGAAAGCTCACAAAGAAGCACCTAAAAGCAGGTCAGACAGCTTTCTGTGTAAAGCACAGGAGTATAGTTCACGTGTTGTAAGCCACACCCTTAATACTTATGCCACATTGCTTTTAGAGCTGACCCCCCCTTTTTCCTTCCCACTTAGTGTTCGACTCATTATATTCTTACAGTGCATCCTTTATATTTCTCATATATATTGGCAAAGCATGCACAAACCCAATGATAACTGAACTCACAAAGATATAAACTGTTCTGCATTCTTCTAGAATTCTTGTTAAGATTTCTTTTCACATTTTCATGTGGTTTTCAAACAACCTAAAGATTGAGTAGATTGTGCAATGTCCGTACCCGTGCTTGACATTGTTCACCTTAATTATCTATCCTCCAATTGTCTTTTAGAAATGTCATCCAATTAATCTTTGAACACAGACACGCAGTCACCAATGTGGAAACCCACACCCACCCACATCCCCATCCCCAAAGCACACTTGAGCTTGCTTTCTCACCCTATCTTCTGCCTGCAGCCATATGGTGAATGCTGAGTTCTGCACCTCTAATAACTGAATGTCCAGTCAGTGGTTAACTATCTAAAGTGCTATAATATACATGCATTATAAAATACGGGTAAAATGAGGATATACAAAAAAAGCGAGGAGACTCTAGCTCCTTCCCAGCCAGAGATAGGATGTAAAACATTATTATTGCACATGTGCTCGAAGAGGTATAGTTTCTCTTAAAGCTGTAGTCAATGGCAAATGCCAACACTATGGGAGTTTCCATAAGCTTCCCAGCTTCATGAGCATGGAACCAGCGGTCACTGACTGATGATCATTTACTTCCATGGAGGCTATTGGCACAGTGTTCCTACGAGCAGAGACCTCAACTGTGAAAAACATAAGACAGTCTCAGCCTGCCATCAAAGTTGGTTGGCTGTGGCTAATAGCCAGCCACCAGCTAGGTTGCTGTAATTTAAATTAGAATGTATCACTTTTACTCAGCTTAGTTTTGTGATGCATTTTAAAATTTCAACATCTACACCAGGTCTTGATACCCCTGTATGAAATGAAAATGAAATGAAAAGGAAATTTATAAAGCGCAAAAACATTCACCCAAGGGTGTCAAGGCGCTAGCTCATCGAACGAATAGTTAGCAAACAGAATGTACCACATCAAAGATTAAAAGCCACGTTTTTAATGCCTTTCTGAAGGCCAACAGATGGGTTTCTTCTTTTAGCCTTAGTGGAAGTGAGTTCCAAAGTCTGGTAGTACCGACCAGGAAACTTCTACCGCCCCAGGAAGACTTTTTGAACCTGGGAACTATCAGGTTATGAGCATAGGCTGAGCGGAGATGGCGGGTCGGAATATAAGGCTGCAGATTTTGTTTAAAAAAGGCAGGACCTATGTCGTGAACAGCTTTGAAAGCTATGCAGAGGGCCTTAAATTCGATCCGTCACTTCACCGGCAACCAGTGTAGCTCTTTGAGCGCCATAGAGACAGATTTGTGTTTTGGAACATTCAACAGCAAACGTGCTGCAGCGTTCTGCACAATCTGCAACTTGGTCAAGCATCTCTTCCGAAGATTGATAAAAAGGCCATTGCAGTAGTCGGCCTTGGATAGAACAAGGGCGGAGACCACTAATTTCCGTAGGTTAGCTGGGATAAAAGGAAGAATCCTTCTAAGTAATTTCAAAGTGTAGAAGGATGTCGAGGTAACCTGGTTCACATGACCCTCGAACGAAAGCATGGAATCGAACGTGACACCCAAGTTCTTTACTTTATTCACTGGGTTTGGTAAAGAGCCCAATTCCGAAGGCCATAGTGCAGGAGACCAGATGTTTCTTGTGACTGCCAAAAAGAAGAACTTCGGTCTTACCGGAGTTTAATTTCAGACAGTTCGCTGCCATCCAGTCCCCGACTTGACGAAGACAGGTATGGAAATGTGCTGCTATGTCTGATAGTGAGTCTGTCACGGAAACCACTATCTGAGTATCATCGGCATAAGAAATAGCCGAGAAACCCAGAGAACGTATCAGCCTAGCCAATGGGGCAACATAAATATTAAAAAGAGTGGGGCTCAATGAAGAGCCCTGGGGTACTCCACAGGGCAGTGTGAAATTGGGTGACTTAAAATCTGACAGAGCCACAAACTGTTCCCGGTCAGACAGGAAGGATTTGAGCAAGGCAAAAGCTTTACCCTTAATGCCAATCCTATCTAGCACTTCCAGTAACTTTTGATGATTCACAGTATCAAAAGCGGCCGAGAGGTCAAGCAGCACAAGTGCTGCACTACCTCCCGCATCAACTGTCTGCCTGATCAACTCGGACGCTGAAATCAATGCCAGCTCAGTGCTGTGATGCTTTCTAAAACCAAACTGAGTGGTATCCAGAAAAGAATGTTTTTCAATGGGTCCGTTAAAACATCATTCATGGATTTTTCAACCATTTTTGCAGGGAAGGGGAGTCTTGAAATAGGGCGGTATAATACTGCAGTCCTATAGAAATGCCCACATACTCCCTTAAATGGACAGAAGAGCTCATGGAATCCTTTCAAACTGAATAGTCACAAAGAGGATGAAGGGGACAATGGTCAATGCCCTGTGCCTGGGCACAGTCAGTTAGCCAAAGTCTATGGGGGTGGTAATTTTTGTTTATGACTGCACCCCGGGACCTTAGCAGGGTGAAACGTGGTCATGACATATTGTAGGTTACCACTGGCTAGTTTAACTGGCATGCTGATGTTCTATTTGCCAAGTCTTTGTGTCAATATTTAAAGTGCTCTGGTCAACTTAGCCAAAGAGTGTAGGAAAGTGCCTCTTCTGCTTGGTTAGCCCCCACTTTTCGCCTGATGTGATTTTGATCTGGAAGTGCACTGAGTTCCTGCTAACAGGTTCCCAGTGCCAGATCTCTTTCCCAAACGCTGTACCATGATTGGCACATTTTCAGCTACCCCTGTAAGCCCCTAGTAAATGGTACCCCTGGTACCAAGGGCATGGGTACTGAGGGGGTGGGGGTCCTCTGGGGCTGCAGCACTGTTTTTGCCACCCTCAGTGACCCCTCAACAAGGCTGTGAACTCTGCCATTGCAGGCTGCGTGTCTTGGTGCTAGAAAATCCAAAGAGTTGACATGACACAGAGCCCTGTGTGCCATGCTACCCATACAGTGCATAAGATAAAGGTAAGTCACACCTATTGCAGGCCTTTAGCCTTAAGGCAGGGTGCACTATAGCCTATGTGTGGGCATATCAGCATGAGCAGATATGCCCCTACAATGTCCAGTCCATTCTGTGATGTAATTGAGCGTTGAAGCCATAACCAGTACATGGGCTGAATACTTGTCACCATGAGTTTCCGAGCTCCATGATGGCTTCGCTGATTGCTAAGATGTTTGGTACCAAACATCTTGTGTTAATAAATCCTCACTGGTGCCAGTGTCGGATTTATGAATAAATTCACACAGGGGACCCTTTTAGAGGGTCCCTTGAAACCTATCCAAACACTGGTGTTTTCTGTCGCTGGTTTTCACCAGCCTGCCACCACCAGACATGTTTCTGACCTCATGGGGTGAGAGCCAGCGCTCTCCGAGGACAGAAACAAAACCTGCTCTGGGCGGGGGTGTTTCACACCTCCTCCAAGACAGGATGGCCTTCCAGAGAGGGAAGCTTCAAAGGCGATGCCACCTTTGAAATCCAACCCAGGAACCTCCATATAGTGGGGGAGGCCAAGCCCCCTTTCCTGCTCCAGTTTTGGTGGGAGGAAATGCGGGAAAATTTGTTGGATGAGGAGGAGGGTCTCCACTTAGTCGACACCACCCCTAGGATGAGGCAGGCACGGTGAACCCCTTCTCCTGAAGCTCCACCATTTTCAGACAGTGGACAAATAACCAATTAGGGCTAGGGTAGTGCCTCTTCCCACAGGAAGTGGACACCAAGGGGCGTAGACACCCGAAAGGTGGATAAACCATTGGCTATACCTGTCTTCCCTTGTAACACCCCTAAATTCAGTATTTAGGTGGTTCGCTGAGACCTGAACCTTAGATTCATCAGACCAAAGAGAACCAGGACAAAGAAGACCTGCTGCACGACAACAGAAGCCTTACTGCAGAAGAAAAAGTAGCCAAAACATCCAGCTGTGACAAAGACTTGACAATCTCTGCCTACTGTGTCGTCCTGAACCTGCATGGACTCTAAAAAGCCCCAGAGCACTTAAAAGCCTTCAAGAAATCACAGAGAAGTTCCCTTTGAGTGAAGGTGTCACTCCCATGCACCCGCAGGCACGGATCCTGTGAAGTCCGGTTTGTCGACTTACTGCTCCCCGACGACCTCAATGCAGCAGTAAGAAGAAGTATAACAGCTCCGGAGGTTTCGGACTGCCTCTCCACCAAGTTTGGAGGCACCAGGACCTACCAGAGCTACAGCGTACCAATACCCGACGTACCGGACCCCCAACAGCAAACACTGAGAAGAAGAGTCCACTCTGGACTCCCAAAGCACAAGAAGCAAGCACTCATCAGGGACATTGAGACACCCAAGACCCACTTCCTGAGTGGGTCAGCTGTTCCGAGATCACTTCTCCAAGTTGCCTGCTCCTGACCGCGAGGACTTCTAGATGCACGACGCCCGGCTGATCTGTTTGCTCGGTATCTGGCCCCACCGGCCCCGGTATTGTCTAACTAGCTGTGCTCCCGTGGTCGCCTGGCCCTTGCAACCTCCTCCCTCCAAGGAGAAGCACCGGACTTGTCTGTAAGTCCTCCTGTGCAGTGTGTTTTCAAGTGGCCCTCTTCGTCCCTGTGCACCAGCTTCCAAGCCCCTAAGCACTCTGCTTCCGGCCGATCCGGAATGCTCCCGAACTTCTCCTGTTGGAACTTTGTGCTTGGTCCTGACAGCAACCTAAAACGAGAAGGTTATGTTCGTGAAAGCATTGCCTGTTTTTCTAGGTTTTTTTATTCCTTTTTCCCAGTTTTTAGGTCTCGCCTAGCGTTGCAGCGCGTATGCGCTGCTCGCTCTGCGAGGCCTCTTGTAAACAAGTCAATTTCAGAAGTGGAGTCTAGGCTCCGCCCCTTTTTCCTATTGGCTTTCGTCATCCTGCATGCTAAACCCTGGCTTTCCTTTGTCAGTGAGGCTTTTTAGACCCTCCTTGTTGCCGCCCTGTCTCCTTTTGGCCCTGCCCACCCGGACTGGATCTTTTACTCGCGGCGTTATCCAGTGTCCTTTAATTACTGGGTAGGCACTTTTTTTCCCACTGGTTTACACTATGCTATAGGAACTGGTTCTAAAGCTTGTTTTGTCTTGGAGCACCCGGTGCAGTGCTTGTGTTTTCAGACCACGCGTTTGCTCTGCTATCGTTCACCACCATCCTGAACTCCGAGGGTTGGGGACTGGCTTCTGGTAGCCCGCGTCTCTGGAGACATGCTAATAAGGCTCTCGTCTCCGCCGTGACGGGCGTAGCTGAGCCCGCGCTCTATTAATTTTGTATTTATTCTCGCAATACATTAATTTTCTGACTTCAATGAATTGTGAGAAAAAATAGAAATGAATGAATAAAGCGCCGGCTCCGCTAGGCCCGTCACGGCGGCGACGAGAGCCTCGTTAGCGTCTACAGAAAAAAAAGTGTTCCTCTCCTCTCTGGAGTCTGCAATAGCCACTACTTGGGCTGGATTCCACAGATGACACCAGCAGTGGTGCACCTTTTAATCATTTTGAAAAATAAAATAATGACATTTTGGAAAACAGCAAAAAAATGGGATATGGGTAGCAGTGCTTTCAAATGTTTCACTTGCTCCCAGCTGCTGGTGTCTCGCTCCTGCCAGTCCACTTAACCTCCCAGTGCCTTCCCTCCAACACCACCTCCCGCCCCTCGCAGCCTATTTGCAGTCTCGCCATTGTTCTGCGATCACCCCACCTCCCGCCCCTCGCAGCTTGTATGGCGCTGTTCACAGCTGCTCGTTATCTTTGGGTTTAACTTGAAAATTGTCCACAATTGCCTTTTTACTGATGTGTTATGCAACGCTGTAAATAGTTGAGGTGATGTTTGAAAGGCTAATATTCACTTGTTTTTTAAATCTAAAGACAAGCTTTCTGAGAGTTTGCAGAATGAGCACGTTTACGCTGCTTCCCTTTGTATTTAACATTCAGTGAGGACAAGGCGCAATCAATGAGCACATTGCCCTCCATCAGATCTGGAGCCTGGGAGTATAGGAATAGAAGACTCGCCTGATAACACTGATAAAACTGGCAGCTTCAAATATTAATAATAGTGTGTTTTTAACGCGAATGCTTCTGGAAACCGTAATGTCTTTGTTTTATGTTGATTGTGGTAGACGGGATGAAAATGAATCAAGTAATTTCGAATTTTGAACAAATACTGATTTGGAAAACATGTTTCCACTAAAACCAAAAAAATATATATTTTTTAATATTGTGTTTGAAATGTCATACCAAGCGTTCATCTCGCAACTTGAGTTGGACTAATTTGAAAATGCATTTTTTCCCAATATGGCCCCCGCTTCTGTGAGGCTGTATAGCACTCGACCATTCTGCTAACAAAACAAGCATTTGCAATGCAATAGGTCTCGCATTTTCGCGAGTTTGAGCTATTGACATTGCAAATGATAATGCCTTTTATTTTTGTTTTTGTTTTTAAAACATAAATAAAAGGCATAGTCATTTACAATGCCAATAGCTTAAAGTCGCGTAAATGCGAGACCTATTGCATTGCAAATGCTTGTTTCCTATGGTACGTAATTGTTTACAAAATTATTTTCCGAACTTTGAAGAGTAGTAACTCCGAAAGTACTTACCTTTGAACTGTGTTCTTGGTCTTAAAAATTTCATAAAAATAGACACTAGGTTTATAATTTGGTCTCTGATTTATTCTTGAGTCTGTGTCTCATTTATTGCCTCTGTGGAGTACAACAAATGCTTAGCATTACCCTCTGATAAGCCTAAGTGCTCGCCTGCACTACCACAAAAAGAGCATTGGAATCCTCTGCTTTTACCTCTGTGTACCATTTGGGGATTCTCTGGACTCTTCACAGTATACTTCTTTTTAGTAAACTATACAGAGAGCCAGTTTCTTACACCGAGTGAATGAGAGAGCGTACCCCTCTCCTATAACTGTTAGAACAGTAAAGTGCCAGTGTAGGGTACAAATGCAACAAAAAGGGGAAAAATAGACTCCCACTGGTCCTAGGAATGTTTGACCACTGACCCTGTATCTCTGACATTAAAACGTTATTTGGTGTATTGGAAAACGTTCAATGGGCTGAGGTGATGCATAGATGTAGTACCATTCCTGCTGGGCCGAGTTCCAAGAATATACTGCTGCGCTCCTCCACTTGGCAATCTTCTCAACAGAGACAAGTCCAGATTTCCCTATGAACCATTTCTGGAAACTGTGTCTACATAGTTGTGCAATCAAAAATCACAAATTCAAGAAAGATGGAGGTACCGATTCTTCCAATTTTCCTATATCAGTCAACTATGAGCCTTTTTAGGTCTCGCCTAGCGTTGTAGCGCGCATGCGCTACTCGCTCTGCGAGGCGTAAAGTAATCGATAAGATTTCTGAAGTGGAGTTAAAGCCCCGCCCATGATTTTCATTGGCTGGCGTCATCATTCATGCTAAACGCTGGCTCTTGATTGTAAATGAGGCTTCTTTGTTACCGCCCTGTCTCCTTCTCGGACGGCCCATCCGGACTCGATCTTTTACTTGCGGTGTTAGACTGTCTCCTTCAATTAGTCTGTAAAGCACTTTTTTTTTCATTCATTCGCGCAATGGCGACAGCTTGGTATATTTTTCTCAGGGTTGATTTACTTTTCCCTTCTTTGATGTTTACTCGGCTGATTCGTTCTTTGATTGTTGGCTTACTTTACTTACCTGTTCATTTTACGCACACAGGCTCGCTTTGTAATCTGACCCGCAGCCGCAAACGCATATAATGGCTCCCATGGTTATCATTTAGAGTTACACGTACACCGTACCACAGACTACTTTTTAGTAGCACACACGGAGAGGGCGCTCTCGGCCCCGTGGCAGGGCGAGGGTCGGGGGCAAGTGTCCGCTGTTAAATTGGTGACGTAAAGGCCCTGCTGGCCACTTGGTGAGTGCGGGCAAGGGGCCTTCTGGCCCCGTGGGCTGTGGCCGGGAGAGTGCTCAGCCGTGCCCTTGGGAGGGGTGAGGGCCCAGCTGGCTTTGTGTCAAGGTGAGGAGCGGGGTTTGGGGCCCTACCAGGTCTGTGAGGGGACCAGGTGACATTGTAGTGAACTGGGACAAGGGGCCTCCTGGCCCTGTGGCAGGGCCAGGGGTGTGGGCAAGGGGAGGGGCAAGGGGTCTGCTGTACCCCTGGCAGGCCGAGGGCGCGAGTCAAGTCCGTCATAAAATACACCTTTTCGCTAATCCTGTTTTCGTTTTATCCAACAGCGCATTGCATTTTGGGAGTTGTAGTTGCTCTTAAAAGACACTACAAGTCCGACCACAGGAAGTGGGCTAAAATGCCCAGACCGGCTGAGGGTGCCAAGTAAAACTGGCGCCGGGCTTCAGACAGCGCTAATGTGTCACATTAATGGTGGAAGGCGCTACACGAGTGATGTTTTAGCTCGGGGCTACTTGGCAGCACTGTGCGTCAGTGAGAGCTCCGAGCAAGGATCCATGAGGGGAACCGAAGATCAGCGGCCGGATTACGTGGCTTGTCCGACACATAGCACAGGAGATGTGAAACTCGAAGTGCCTCTAGCTAATGGGAAGCGTCTGCAGGGCCAGGCCGCCAGAAACGCTTTCATCGGGTCCCGGGGAACCAAAACCCTTGAGCAAAATAATAAAACCGTCCCTTCGCTGTTTGCAGTTGGAGGAATTTCACTGGGCGAGGGGGAGGGTGGGTGTCTAAACATTTCCAGATGGTGTCTGAAGTTTTCCGCTTTCCAAGCGGAGGGCGAGGCCTGGTGACCCGGGGTGGAAAGTAGGGACTTATTGAGAGGTAGGCGGTGGCACTGAGATGGGGCGAGTGCAGGGTGGGGGGCCCGCTCTGCAGGGTTTGGGAGACTGTGTGTGTGGGGTGGGGGAGTTATTGACTGTAGTGTTAAGCGACGGGAGTGGGGGGTTGGGGGGGAGGGGCATGGTTTAAAAGGACGGTAGAATGATGTGGTGTGACCAGAAACGCCTAAATGGTGCTGTTACAAAGTCAGAGTGCATTTTTATGACCCTAAATCTCGCATGCCCGCTTCAGACAATAATATCGAATTCAGATTTATTTGATAAATTCTGAGAGAAACGGACTGTTTCGGCAGTGTACATCTTGTGAAGAATAGGCCACAATAGAGCGCTTGTGCTGCAAGTCTGTTTCTAAGCGCTGTCTTCCTACTGCAGGATGTCCAACGTGGGTCTCGGAGGGCCTCATCATGCCAGATGTTTACATTGGATAATTGTGCAAACAATGGCCATAAATTATATATTTTATATAGTGAATGGTTATCACAATAATGTGTCGTCGACCTGTGGATCACAACATTTTATTATTGTGAGGTCATCAGGCTGTGGATTACTTAATTCCATTAATTACGTAACGGCCAGAGCTGCCGACTTTGGAGCTGGGGAGACAGGTTCGAGTCTCGGCGTCGGCTCAACATCTTGTGATTCTGGGCAAAACACTTAATCTCCCCTTGCGTACAAAAAATGAATGTGTCCTTGTTTAATGTAACTGGTGCTCATGTAAAGCGCTCCAATACCTTCGGGTCGAGTTGGCGCTATATAAAAACTGCGACAACAAAAAAAAAATCTGAGGGGATGATCACATTCCAAGATTGTGAGGTCGTTGTGCATAGTTCGCTGTACTTTGTGTTTTAGGACCTGAATAACCTCAGCCTGGCCCGCACCCCTCCTCCATCCAAACGAGGCACTGGCAGAACACACAGTGATTGGTGGGAAAGTCCTCTTTATTACAAACAAGTGAAGCACAATAGATAGCATAACAGCAACACATTGTGAAGAATCTGGCACCCGTGAGGAAACATCACACAATAATCAGTGTAGTACATTTTTATTTTTTTTTAAACGTAAAAAATCATAACCTATAACAGCCTTGGATCTAACCGCAAAGAACATTTACACCCCAGGGCCTTCGGCAATCCCATACACCATTGGACCACTAATACTATATATAGCCTCCGGGAGAAACTAAGATGGCGGCGGATTCCACATACATATGAATCCCTATCACCTACAGAATTTAACAAAAAAGTTTCATGGTCAAGTGGTGCAAAAGTTGTTCACATTTCTGCAACTGGGGGGCATCACCGAGCACTTCGCAAACGTTAACCCGTCATTTTTAAGCGATGGGTTGCTATAATCGTGCTTTTAAAAGGTGACAATTTAGGCTGAAAAATATAAAACATTGTTTGAAAATGTTGAAATATTAACACAGCATATTTGGCACGTGATGCCTAATAATTTGTCCATCCGCTGCTGAATTATTCTATTGACCCTATTACTGGGAGTAAAAATGTGGGAACCGAAGTTGGCAATACTTTTCGAATTTCTTTGTGGGTCTCTTCTCCCAGCTGACTATTTCAATCTAGTTTCACCCCGATGACCTCAGTGTTAAGTAAGATGTGGCTGACTTAAAAGTTGGGGATCCCGGTTCGAGTCTCTGCGTCGGCGCATCATCCTGTGATTGTGGGCAAATCACTTAATCTCTCCGTGCCTACCAAACAAGCATTTGCAATGCAATAGGTCTCGCATTTACGCGAGTTTAAGCTATTGGCATTGTAAATGACAATGCCTTTTATTTATGTTTTAAAAACGAAAACAAAAATAAAAGGCATTGTTATTTGCAATGTCAAAAGCTCAAACTCTCGTAAATGTGAGACCTATTGCATTGCAAATGCTTGTTTCTTCTGGATCCAAGCTGTTCCTTTAATGAGTGCTGATGCACGGGCCCTTGGCTGCAGCTCTGCCCCATAAAAAGGGCGGTAGATACTTAACGGCCACACTAGTCTGAGGCTGTAGGCAATTAGTCTAAATTTTGAGAAGGAGAAAATAGCAACCGCCAACAAATGATTCCCCTCCTGGCTAGTGTTACATTTATTGCTGGCGGTAAATGCGTTACTGCTAGCAGTAATTTCATTACAGCCTGCTGTCGGCATTGCAGCAAACAAATTATTGCCCCGCACTTTATCTTTCAAAATAAGAGCAGTCGGATATTGTTTTCAAATGAGTAAAAGACACAACCCACTTGCAGTGCATGAGACTTTTATTATATATGCTCCCCAAACACTAGGCATTTTTTTTTTTTTTTTTTAGGCATTGGTGTAGAATTACTTGGTTCTTCAGGGGCCCTGCCTCTGCTCTTCAAATTAACACATTTATTGTCTGGCTATATTTACCACTGCAAGTACATTTTACCCCAGTGGCTTTTGTGTACTAAAGGCATGGACATTACTTTCCTGTTGGCTGTATTATTTATCCATAGTGTTTTTTCTTGCCTCTGCCTGTAATGGATAGCTGCAGTATCATTGGGCATTAATTCCAGTAGTACATTTATGTAGGGAGAGTAGAAATTTACTACAGGTGGTAATATGTTTCAACTGAGGGTTTCTTAGTTTTTCTCATAGACGTGAACAGATCTGATTAGAACAGTAAATCTTCTCAAAATGAATTTATAACTTAATGATTCATAAACTACAATTACATTTTCATGCATTAATTTGAAATAGGCTTCTAAATCTCCATGTGTTATATCACTAGCTCTTCACACCGCCTTCCCACCATTTAAGATTGCATAATAACCAGAAAGGCTCTAAATCATTGTGAGAACATTTCAAAGTACAAATGTGGTTCTATTTATTTTCTTTCCCGTTGGACTCGTAAATCATACTGCCAATATTTTCATCCTTTGCAGCCTACTTGTTTCCTTTTAAAGTTCCTCTTTTTTATATTCATTCTTTAGAGTGCTTAAACAAAACTCCTCAACATAGCTCTGTTTACTTTCAATAATTTACTTCCATAGATCATTTCTTTTCTGACTTTAAAATTGTCTCGCCCCTGTGCTCTGTGTTCTCGGTTTTCATTTTTCAGGTTGGGGGTTCAGCTTTCTGAAACAAGTCCAAAACTAGATCAGCAGATTGCAGTGCCTGCTGCCGACGTGTCTGTTTTATGACTTAATTGAACAATGAAATTGGCTTTCTTTTTCTATTTTTCATATGTGCATTGTATTGATGAAATTGTAAGTTTTTAGTAGTGTTCACTTATTTTGTATTTTTCTACATAGTTTTGCATGCAAAACCTACCCAACATTGTTTTTAATATGTTATCCTGACAGTTGTGTACAGCACTCTCTATTCAATACAAAACCTTCCCTGTTATCTAGAAATACAACTAATCACGCAGACACTCTGTTACATTCCCAGACAGAATACACGGGATAGTGACCTTGGTTCTGTGGAGGGGGTGCTGTGTTCATCTGGTTCCAAATCCACAGAAGGGAAGGCAGCATGCTTGGTGTGCAGGAACGATTTTATCCAACTATTTTTTCACCTTCTAGACGCTGTATGCATTTTGGCAGATGGGGCATATAGTATACATTCTTAAATTGATAGAAATACAGAATCCAATGCCTAAGCAATGACTTTTCTCTTTTTAAAGAGGTTGCCCTGGCAAAGTTGGGTCTTCCCTTGGCCTCAAATGAACACACCAAGAGCTATCCTATTTGTCTGAAATTGTAGCCAGAATGTGTGTACTAAAAGACAAACCAAGTAAATATACGTTAAATTCGTGGTTTCAGTCATCAACACTATCTTGTTTATCTGATGGAGAAAAGGTTTCATGGTTTCTAATTGTGTTACTTTTTTTTAGAATATAGACGAATATTAAAAATCCAAAGGCCAATGTTTACCTGCCTTACTTAAGTATATGTTATATTATATTAGTGTGAATTTGTAAAGCGCTACATCCACCCAATGATCCCTTGGGCGCTAAAGCAATGACTGACAGAGAAACACCGATTTAGCGAGGGGGGAAAAAACTGTAAGTCTTCAGATTTTCGATGAGGAAGATGCCAGTTCTGTTGGCTGGATGCAAGGTAAGAAAATGACTTGACGACAGAAAAAGAATTAAGGAAGTGCAGAACAACTAACAGATTAGTACTAGATGAGCGAAGAACATGCAGAGAAGTGTATAACTTGAAAAAAGTGATAGGCAAGTTGGGGGCCTGTTCGTATAAACATTTAGAATAATGCACTGCATTAATTAATACATTTGTGGATAGGTGGCTATTGTAATTTGTGTAAGATAGGTTTAGATGACAAAAGTGTGAGGGCCGTAGTTTTGCAGCCTGATTTTTGTCTGTTCAGTTACTTCTGAAAGCTAGTTTTATACAGAGATTCACAATACTGAAGGCGAGAGCAGATACTAGCTCATACAATGATTTTCCTAGCATCAAAGGATAGCAGGGTGAGGATGGATACTGAGCCTGTGGAGAATCTTTGAGCAGAATGAGATCACTGAAGAAACCTGTGTAATGAGTTTTAGGCTGGCGTTAATTTTAATAGCATGGCTTTTCCTAAAGGATTTGGGGTCTCACCTAGGGCCCAGATTTGAGGGCCAGCGAACTTACATCCATGGTGCCAGATCCTCCCCAATTACCAGAATCTCCGTTTTATGTAAATTAATTTTTAGCCAGTTCAATTTCTTCGAGCGGCAAGTGTCATTAAGGCCGTCTGGTGAGGTGGTCAGTGTGCCAGTTCAGTTTTAAATACCCCAAAAATCAGCTTGGTGTCCTCAGCATAGTAGTATAGCAGACAGTCAGAGTTCCTGATAACAGATAGCAAAGCCATAATGTAGATATTGGGAAAAAAAGGGACAAGATAGATCTTTGGGTGGGTGAGGATATTCTCACAGGGCTTAATTTGTAAAAGAATGAGTGCTGGTGCCCAAAGCTCTCCTCTGGAGCCAGTGGGCAGAGCTATTAAATGTCTCCGTAGTCTTCAATCCACCTCATGCCTCTTTAATATAGTATCAGACACCCCCTGCCCTTTCTCTCTCTGTTGTAGGTTTCTGCTTTCTCCCTTGTTGACGTTTTTTCAGTCTTTCTCTTCCTCCTTCTTTCCTGTTACTGTGTTTTTCCATTTCTTGCTCTTGATCAATATCTGATAAGGCAAAATGAGTGCTGGCGGCCCACATTGGTAACCACCTACTCAAATTAAGCACTATCCAAGGACAATACTCTGTGCCTAGTCGTGTAAGGAAAGAGGTGAGCTTGTCTTGTGCCATTGATTCAGTGCCAACATGAGAGAGAGGTGCGGTCCACAGTGTTAAAAGCTGCAGACAAACCAGATGTATAGGTACACTGGTGGAATTGTAGTTGGCAGCAGGCAGAAGATCATCAAAGACTGCAATCAGCACAGACTCCATGCTGCTGCAAGCCCTACTTGTGAGCAATCCAACAGGAGGTAAGTTTCCAAATATTTACAAAGTTGTATAGCTACAATATTTCCAGATTTTTTTTAATGATGGCAGGAAGTAATGTGATTGACCGATAGTTAACTAGATCCCCAAGTTCAAGGTTAGCCTTTTTTAACAAAGGTTTAACAAGTCCAAGCTTAAGCTCTTTAGGGCAGTGCCGGAAATCAAAGAAAGATCCATTAGCTTGTTGATAGAATGAAACCTTCCAGAAATATCTTTATGTAAGATCTTTATAAGGAGCACAACAAGAGCAGATCCTCACCTACAAGATTAAGGCATACACCTCTTAAGAAGATGGACTGTCGAAATGATGGAGGCGGAGGGAGTGAACAGGCCACGAACTTTCCTTGACAACTTCAACAGGATAAGATACATTTTTATAATTATTCACGGAGGTGGCAATTGAGAAGCGGATAGTTTTGAACGTCTGATCAAAGAAAACTGCAATTTGATCACATGAGGTGTTGGTAGGATTTATTCCCAAGGTAGGGGCATTGGTATCAATTCATTCATGAATTTGAAATCCTCTTTCTGTAAGTTCGAAGCATTGAGATTGTGTTTGAATATAACATTACTGACCTGCACCATTAGATTTTTATTAGAGAGAAGCAGTTGTTTGGAGGCACTTTTAAGTGCAAGCTTGCATTTGTAATGCCATTTCTTTTCAAAATGGTTTACCTTCCATTTTAATGTGCGCAAATCATTCTTAAACCATTGAGCATAGTTTTTGTGCTAGCTAATTTGGTCAAAATGGTGGGGGCAACACAATATTCTACCCTGGAGGCCCAATTGACGAAAGTGGCATAGTGCGAGGAAAAACACTGCATAATTGGGGGTGGGGGGTAGAAAAAAGCTGTGGTAAGAGCCTGAAAATCGAGTTTAGGCCAGGGCCTTAAAGAGGTAGTGCTTCTACGTATAGATGAACAGTAGTCTTTGTAGGTGTTTTTAAGATGAAAAATCATGATGGAGTAGTCAGTCCACAGCTGAGGAAGAAATGGTTGAAGTCGGGAAAGGTTCAGACCACATCTAATATATGTTGTGCATTATCCATACTGGAGCGAATACGTTGTATGTGTCCTCAATCTGAGAAATGAGACGAGTTCTGCAGTCTGAGGATTCTCACTATTCATTTGGACAGTCCTGTCCAAATGAATAGTGACATTTCCCATCACAATAATAGCGTTATGAGCGGAGCTAGAAGTAATAAGAACATCAAGAAATTCATGCAAAAACATTTTGGTGGGGAAAATGTACAGCTTTGCTGTGTGTGGTTAACTACTAGAGAAATAGTAAGGATTTGTGAGGTGGCAATATTAATAGATTGAAAGGAGAACACTTCAAACATGTATGTGAACAGCAAAGCAACGCCCACACCCTTTTTATCCCCGCGGAGGTGATTTCTGATAACCTCATACCCAGAGGACTGGTAAGGCATTAAAGTGGCTCTTCAAATTCTGCTTAAGCCAGGATTCTGAAAAAGCTAAGGTGTCTAAATCACATGTCTGAACCACGTAACCTATTTCAGGAGAGTGTTTGGCCCAAGTGTGGGTTAATATGGACAACTTGGAGGTCTCTATATGCACTGTTATTTGGCAACATTGTTACGACATTTGTAGAGCCCCTACCAGCAGAGGCACCAGTGATATTGGTAACCTTAGGGAAAAAATCCTAAATCCCTAATCCTAAAATAGGAAACAGTATAACGTAAATAGTTCTGAGGACATGTGGGTGACATGTTTGAAGTTGTATTGCGTGTAATGTGGATATGTTCCTATTTCTGACCCTCAATAGTGCTTATTTCGTTAGTTTTGCACATCATTGTTTTTTTATGCTTAGACTTCCTTCTCTTCTGTGATCCTTTCTTTGTTCTTCCACTTAAACGAAATTATGCATTTCTAATGTGTTTGATTACATTTATTGTATATAGCATTTATATTTCTCAAACAACTGTATGTGGTGATTTTTAAAAAAAAGTCAGATATTTTGTTATTGTCTTTATCTTTTACATATTACACAGTCTGCCATTGTTATGCTATAGCAGTGCACTGATATACTTGTTTACAGCTTGTTACTCCACAGAATTAACATCTAAATTGGTGGAATCACAGTAAATTCACTGACTGACACTATATCATATGTGAAATAAATGGTCCTAACTAGCTACAGCCTAACCTAACTGGGTTTAATGTGCTCAGATGTGAGCTAGGTTTCTCTAATGAAACTAAGCTTGAAACGGTGGAAACATCATTCAAATTCAATGCATGTACATTGTGGTTGTCATTATTACACTTATTTGTGTATATAACATTTACATTTTTTCAAAGTGAAAAGATTTTAATTATTTCAAACGTCATTATGTCCTGAAACAGATATCCTTGTAATCATTTAAATAGTGTATTTATATAATTGGTAATGTGTGGATTCAATAGTATACTACAATTTTATTTTGTAGAACAATCCATGTCCGTGCATATTCCACTAACTGAAATATTCATCAGTATAATTGTTTCAAGTGTGAGATCTTTATGTGGTGAATGTTAAACTTTAATTGGGTTACTGGTCTAACCTTTCAATCTGCAGTGACTACAGGATACATTGAGTCGCTGAGAGTAAATTAGCATTTCAGGACTGATTATTCATTTCAGTCATTCGCCTATTTGCGTAGCCCTGCGTGTTATCCACAGCAGCTGGTGCACTTTTTGTTGAGTCTGAAATGTTTGCACAAGCCCAATATCAAAGTCTTAAGGATAAGCACAGAGAACACGATCTTTAGACACACTTTATGCATTGTGAAATCAAAAACCTCAGCACTATATCATTATTGCTATCAATGCAATGCTTCTCCTGGGAGGTTTAGCTTTTGAGCCAGGAGTTGTGTGTATAAGATTCTTCCCAATTGTGCACCTCTGTTTTATCTGAAGATGGTTGATTCACTGCCCTGTGACGTACTGCGTCATCTAGCACCATAGAGCCGCATTCAGAGTGCATGGTGTTACTCTACAAACATAGCTCTGCATGCAATGTGTTTGTAATTACATTTGTCCCTTCCTTTATTGTTTACCCCAGCTGACACCTGTTTGTACATTGTGTCTCGCCCTTTGTTCCCCCAGATCCTCTACATCCAACTCACTTGAAGGTGGAGAATGATCACAGCCCTTCCTCGCTCGGCGTAAGCTGGACTCTGGTGGATGGAGGCGGAGAGCTCAGGCTTCTGCTCTACACAGACCACTCTCGGCTTCCTGTCCAGAATGTATCATTGGAGCCAGGGGTCACAAATTTCACTGTGGACGGCCTGCACCCCGGGACCAGATACTACCTTCAGGTTGTGTTGCAAGCTGGACCATATCTCACAGCTTCGCCCAGAGTGACCGGATACACATGTGAGTGCAGAAAATGACCCCTGGATGCCTCTGTTTTTGCTCTCCAACCTTCTGTCCTTTCCCAACAGATCAGTTGGAAATCCTCAAAGGAAGGATGTGTCTTCTTTTAGTGGTAGCTTTGGTGGTCTGCTAGACAGGAAAAGTGTTGCACAGTTTGTAGTCTTTTGTCTCATTTGCATGATATATTTTTCCCAAAATTCTTACCTTTGAAATTTTCTTCTGCTTGTTTCGTTTTCCATTATCAAAAGAGAAGCGCATATTGAATTGAACCTTCCCAGCCCCTAACAAAGATGTTTCACAGGGCTTCCATGCAAAGCATAACGGAGTGGAAAAAAAACATCCTGGCCATATTTCTTTAAATCGCAAATTATTCTCTTTTGAAAGTACCAGATGGAAGCTTTCAGAAAAAAATGCTTTTATTTATTTTTTGTCCAATTTAAGCCCAATGTGTTGCTGATGTAACTGATCCTTTGCAAGTAGTTCTTTGTAAATTCAATGGGAGCATGCACATCCTATATTTGTTAGCATACCTTGCACAGGCAGAATAATAGAGAAACTGGGCGTTATATATTGGTATATGAATGAATTAATTAATTTTAGATTTATAAAGCACCTGGTTCCTCCGAGGGGGTGTCCCCGCGCTAAACAGAATCAGGGCTTGGCAAGTTAGGGGCAAATGGGCTTCTAACTCTGTCTAAAGAGCCAGGTCTTCAGATTTTTGCGGAACCTTGCCTCAGACTGTTCAAGTCTCAGGTCGATTGGCATGATGTGATTTTTTTTTTGTCTAAAAAACACTAAAATTCCCATCATTAGCTTAAAACAAAGTTCCCAACTCGTGCTGACGCCTCCGAAGGAGCAGCTCGCAAGAATCCTGCTGCAGGCACCCTGAGGAGAAAATAAATTTTTAGAAAGAGAAAAAAACTTGACGGGTATTAATATTTGAGACTTTCCCCCATGACTTGGTAGGAACTGCAGCCATTCGAGATTGACAGGTAGGAGTTGTATATTTGTATCTAGTGGTGGGTTGTACAGTGCCAATGATGAACGGGTCTGTGCATCTTGTACTTTGATTCTTTGTTTGATTTCCACACTGAAGTTAATCAAAGTGGGCTCACAGACCTGCGTGTGAAACACACCCGATGACGTCTGTGTCCCAGCCCTGCAATCTCTCCTCCACTTTACTGGCTTATCCTGTCTGCAGCCTTTTACCTCCATGTGACTATAACGGGCTGGAATTCCGCCTGCAGTTTGTAAAACATGTTTATAAATCCTTGAAATAGTATCCAGACAACTTCCAGGAGATTTCCATCCCCAGCCCCGGCCCAGGTCCCTTCCATGTTCATGCAGTGAACAGTCTGCAGAGGGCCGGTTCCTTCTGTCATACAATAAGAAGGAATGCGACGTGGGCGAGCAGCTTGTTTTACGGCTTGTGTTTACCAGAAAGTCTTTCTCGGACTGAACAAAACCCGTGTAGAAGGGTTCCAATTTTTTTTTCAGAACAAAAATCAGGTTTGAGCTCTGTAGCTGTTGAAAACCTACACGGTAAGCGGTAAAATATTGATTTTAGTTATTGTATCTCTACTTTGTTCAGAGCATTTATGTAGCCCCTGGAGACAGGTTTTATTTATGTTGGAGAAAAGTGCATGTTTCCGTGTCTTTCTGTCTTGGCTCTCTGGAATAGTAATCAGGCCATGAAGGGCTGCTGCACTCTCTCTCTCTGGCTACTGAGATGGTTGGCTTGCTGGCCCGGCTTGCTGGATGCCTTCTAGATGTTGCACAAAGCCATGGAAAATATTCTTTCAACACGCCCTGCCCCGGTGAATTAGCACCTTTCGCCTATCAATCAAAGACAGGATTAATAAAGAAACCAAGGGCACCACCCGACATAGGCCGGTGTTAACCCACGAAGCCCTTACGTACAGTGGACTGAGCTCCTATAACACATGGCTCACATATAGGAAGCACAGTTTTAATTGGTTAAACGCGGCCCAATGTTTTCCTTGGATTCATGCTGCTTCTCGTGGCCTGTGTGCCAAGAATTATAAATGAATTAAGCCTCTCCTCTACAGTTAAAATAAAACAAGCATTGTCTGCCAGCAGCCCTTTTGGAGAGGCTCGGGCGGTTTCTGTTAGTCCTGGACTGGAAACACAGGAAGCTCAGGACACAGAAGAGAGCTCTGCACATCCGACTCAGCAACGCAAGAGCTATTACCAGGAGAAAGGCAGAGCTCAGGGAAGGAGGGAGGGAGGGCGTCAGGCCAAGAGCAGCTCTGCTTCTCCCTGGATGTTACACATCCCAGTGAAACGGGAGGAAAGAAAGGGAGCCGGATAAAGCCGGTAGTCCTGACTGTTGGGAAAAGATTCCTTATAATGAGCATTAAGAGGTGTCTGTACTTTCTGCGTGCAGGAGTAATCTGTGCAAGGCCGTTGTTTTCAGAGTTTGGAGGTTTGCTGTAGCAAAAACTGAACGTGGATATTTAAGAGGAGAATAGTTAGGCCAAGAGACGTTTTATAACTTTTAGAACGATAATGTTTTCAATAAATACACCATTTACACCGTGTGATTAAAGACAGATCTGCGGCCTAAGATAGAGACGTCGTGCAGAAGTCAGGAGTCTTCTGTAATGGATGTTTGTGTAGCTATGTCCTGCAGAATATACAACTGCTTCATTGCAAAGTTTCTCAAAGCTGTTCTCGGTCATTTTTGAAAACCTATAAATTAAGGAACTATTTAAGTCAAAAACAGCCCTGCAACTGCTATCTGTCCTTCTTTATTTATTGCATCACCTTGTAAACCCAGAAGGTGTTGGGAGTATTAATATTTCTCATTTCTCTTTAAAGTTTGCATGCTAGAGAATACGCACTCATCTAGGTATGATCAGTCCCAGGATGACACATCCGGTCGATAGTCAAATGTAAGCTGGGAGAAGGCTGGCATGGCACTAGTACTCAATCCTCTTCTACTTTTGTTTTTACACCTGGGGCCCTATTATGTATAGGGCGTACTTTCCCCTGTTTGCGCCCGGCGCACCTTAAAACAGGTGCGCCAGGCGCAAACAGGGAAAGTGCGCTCAATTACATGGAATACGCTGCCCCTAGGGCAGCCGCAAACCAGCACTGCCCCCCAGGCAGCGCATTCCTGTGAAAAACGAAGTGGCTGCTTTGAAGCCGCTCCGTGTTTTCACTGTTCAGACGGCATTCCGCCTGCACTTTTAAAGGGGATTAGAGATCCCCTTGCATGCGGCAGGCAGGTGCAGTCACTGACTGCACCCGCCTGCAAGGGGATGTCTGTGGGATCCATGGAATCCCCTTTCCCCCCTTCCAGAGGGATGCTCTCAGGGAGTGCACTGACAGTGCGCCTCCTGACAGCTTCTTTACCTCTGCGCCCGCATCTGTAATATGGCGGGGCACAGAGGCAAAGGGATTCCCTTATTTGCATGGGGCACACCCCCATGCAAATGAGGGAACACCCCCTGAAGATAGCGCTTGTGCTTTATGTACGCCAGCGCTATTGGTATTACAGAAGCGGCCGCTCAAGAGTCTGCGGCCCCTTCCGTAATACCAAAGTGCCCCTGGGGCGCCTAAGAGGGCACAAACGCCCGTTGTGCCCTCAGGGCACTTATGTTATACGGTTTCAGGGACCGTATTATACATACGGCGCATTTTCCTTGATTACTGCGGGCGCACATCTTAAAAAGAGCGCCCGGCGCAATCATGGAAAATGCGCTGTTTTATGGTGAATGCGCTGCCCATAGGGCAGCCAGAGACTCGCGCTGCCCTGGGACAGCGCATTCATGTGAAAAACAGAGCGGCTGCTTTGAAGCCGCTCTGTGTTTTCACAGTGCAGGCGGCACCCGCCTGCACTTTTAAAGGGGATTAAAGATCCCCTTGCAGAGAGGATAAGTCAATCTAGACTTGTGGCAGAACTGCCCTCAGACTAATGGAGAGTGCAGCCAGGAAACAAGTTGGAACTCTGGACAAAGTGCTGGAGAAAACAAGTCATAGGCCACAGCTATTGCCCTACTGTCCTTTGCGGGACATGGAAAGAGGAAACAAACCTTCCCAACCCTAGTGGCTGAATGTTCAATCTGTCCCTTATACATGCACAGATATCCTCAGGAAGAAGCCTGAAGTCCCCTTATAGGGTAAACTTGAAACCATACAACAGTAGACGAGGACTGATCTTTTCACCAAAAGGAAGTTGTAAGTAGCTGCTCAAACAATCTCTTAGCCATAGTGCAACCAGGGTTTCTACTTGAACCCCTAATATACTAAAAATCCTGCTTCCACCTCTTATATCAGTTCTGAATCTCACTTCAAGAAATGCTTTTCTCAAATTTTGGTAAACAAATTTAAAACCAGCAAGCACTTGGGTAATAGCTGAATTTCATGTTACACAGTACACAAACGCATATTGGGCCCACCTTTCATCATTAAGGCCACTCTGATTGTGCAAAATGCCTCATCATTTAGGTAAGTCAGAGTGGCCTAAACATTTCGCTACTATCTTGTGATAGAGTGTAATGTATTGTGATCGGAGTATACGTGTAATCACTTCTGGATCAGTTTATTTCAACCGAGGATGAAAGGTTTATCTGACCATGAATCTCAAAGATGGACGGGTAGAAAAAACATAAATGCTTAGCTGAGCCATTAATATAGATTATAATTTGCATCATCCCAGCTTCACTCACAGTGTTCCATTTTTGCTAAGTGTTTGGTTGCACACATTAGACTGGAGCTCCAAGAAGGATTTGGAATTTGAAGTGAGAGTGATAAGCGAATGATAAATGTGTGCGTCCCTCGCAATGTCTGTGATAAATAGGATGTGTGATGGTTGAGAGAGGTAAGTATGACGTACTAATAGGATTTGTACTAATGGCGTAATTTTGTGATTCGTCCTGAGTGTACAAAGTGTACTGCCCCATGGGAATAGTTTAAGCCATTTGACTCAGTCATGGTGTGCCCAACGAGTAGTGGCTTATCAAGAGTAAAACAGCCTTTACAATGAGGTTTTTACCTCGTTGTGCCTTTACCACGCATTTTTTAGCAAGCAAATTTTTACCACGTGCATGCCTTTATAACTCCTGCCTTTACCACGCATTTAAGGTAAGTTGGTGGGTGTGGGGGTCTCCCCCCACTAATACATTGTTTTTATACATAAAAACAATGCGTGGTAATGGCATGCATTGTAAAAGCATGTTCATGGTAAAAACATGCGTGGTAAAAACTGCGTGTTAAAGGCATACGATGTATTTACCTGCGTTGTACCACCTTACAACCCTTATCAAGGAGTAGGGATTCTTTGGCTTTGCTAGTAGATAGTTGGCTGGAAGTAAATTCCTAAGAAGTTATAGAATGTCATTTTTAATGAGGATTCAATAGGAGCGATGGAGGCAAATTTGCAAAACTCCAGATATTCATACGAGGACAGGTGAATGTATGGGCCCATTGGAATTGGTGCTGAGGAAATGGGGTGTGTCAATGTGTGTGGATTGACCTAAGATTTGTGCTGTACATTTGTTCTTGAGTGTGCACATATGTATTTGTTAAGGTTTGAACTTCTAGATTGGTTCTGATAGTTATTGGTTTGAGAGTCCCTTGGAATTAATCGGTGGTGAACTTTTTCAGAATTGCAGCAGTCAAAGGGCCATCACATATCCATTGATCGTCACGTGATCGAACAAACTGTTATCACATGACCTTTGATTTTGATAATAAAAAATTGTAATTTGTTAAAACTTTCTTGAAAACTTTAGCTTGCATCATGTTAATAAACAGTTATTGATAGCATGAACAGACAACCAGCTACTAGAATTGGCAAAAGCTAAAGGCACATGCTTTCGTTTACATGAGTAGTCCCATTTCTAATATCACCCGGTCACTAATCAATCTACAAGGTTTGCAAACAGCAACATATCTGATGAGTAATGATCCCTTGTGAGTTAATTATGGAGTGTCTCGGTCTCTTAGGTACATGCTTTTTTTGGTGAGTTAGGGATTTTGCTGGTCCATCCACATAGGAATGACCTAAAACATTGTCCCACCAGGTTGAACGTCAAGAAAGAGATCCTCCCTAATAACCTCATTTTATTTTTCTTTCTTAGATCCATTGGCACCTCCATCTCTACAAGTCACCAGTGGAGGTCCAAACTCCTTGGTCGTAGATTGGGAGAAGCCTGCAGGTGATAGGGAAGGTTACTCTCTGTCCATCTCTAAGGCAGGAGTTGGCACAGCACTGAAGCGTTTCACCACTGACGAGAACAGCACCCGAGCCACGTTCACAGAACTGGTGCCAGGTACCTGGTACACCATTCAGATCCAGGCTGTAACTGGGACACATTTCACATCCACCGTTCAGAACTTCACAACCTGCACAGGTAGGTTCTTACATTAATTTTGCTAAATATTATCAAATTGGTCCCCGAGCAGGAGTGCACTGCCATGACATGAACGGCTGCCCTCAAAATAGTAAACAAGTGTACATACCTATTTCTTTGAGCAGTAATTTGTTAAATTGTTCACAGCAATATATGAATTAACTAGGACCAAAAGAAAAAAAACGTTTTTCCCCATTTCGTCTATGTGCCCAATCATAAATGGCCTTTATCATTTCAGATTTTGCTGCTTTTGTACCAAACACAAACTACTTATAGGAATAAAGTTCTATGGAGTCTGTACTTCTCCTCATTTTCTGTTTCGCAACTAATCTCAGTCGGCTGTTTTTACCCACTTGCTAATGCTTATGTAGTAGCAATTATATGCTAAACAAGTAACATATGAAAACCTATTTCTAGAAATAGCTTTATACTATAGAAGTAATGTGCCTATGTAATTCATGACTGCTCTTAGACTTCTGCTGTCTGCTTCCAAAAGAATATATATATATCCTCAAAACTCCGTCTCACCAGGTTCTCCAAAGAAAATGAACGGATACGGACCACGGTATGTGCTTTAAAAGTTTATTTCAGCACAGTCGCCATTACGCGTTTCAGCTCCCTATGAGCCTTGATCACATGACATGGATCTACGCTACTTTCGTGTATTTAAAGTGACAAGTGCTGGGTGGTGTTCACCACGTGTGCAAATTTGGCAATAAACATAGAAGACAACGATCATTTAGAATTTAAATGACAATGCTCCAGATCGATCCATGGAATTGTAAACATATACTCATTGGGTAAAATTCAACAAAAAAGGTTAAATCTATTGAAATAACAACAATGCATAAACAATATAGATACTAGTTGTAGATACAATGTTGTAGTTGTGAATTCCTGAGCCTTTTTAAAATTCTAAAAAAAGATTCTCATTTAAAACATTCACGAACTATTATATTACATAGACCCCAATGCATCGTGAGAGTTACGTAGAACACACTGTATTCTGTGTAATGCATACGCCACTCTCAACTTTTATACATCCGCTGATGTGCTAAATGATCTGTAAAATACAGGTTTGTTGTGCACAATACGGTGGAATAAAACCATAAGTCTAAGTAAATTGTACTGCAGATGTTGTCAGTATGTCCATTTTGCCATAAATGAAAGTGCTCTAGTGCTTTGCATGTTCTGCATTTAAAGAAGCCTTTGTGTTTTCATCCAGCTTGAACCTTCCAAAACCTCTGGATTAGTCTTAACTAGGCCATCCCGCATGGATGGTCCTCTACTGTAAGTAATAGAGGGTCTCAGCGGTAATGTTGGTCAATGACCGGGTCATTGAGAATCAGTGGCCAGTTTCGAGTTATAATCGACTGAATTTGTTTCTGTTGTCTGCTGTATTCTAAAATGATTCTAAACACACTAGTTGTTTCAACCACATTGTCCTCTGTCTGTTGTGTGTTACCTGCAGAGTTGATCTGTTTGTTCCCCAGTAGTGAAAACCTTTCCTGTTTGATAGATTTTAAGATAGCACGGTTTATGATTTTGGAGGAATAACCTCGTTCCATAAACCTTTCTTTACTGTCATTCTGTGCCGCTATCAAATCACTATGATTGCTATGGATGCGTCTCAGGCGAAGCATTTCCCCGTAGAGAATGCTGTTGATTAAATGTTTCGGATAAGAGCTGCTAGCATGCAGGGTAGAATTACCCGCAGTCTCTTTCCTAAACAGTTTCGACTCAATTTTGTCATTGACAATGTATATCTGAGTATCTAAAAAGCTGACCTGTGTGTCGCTGATTGTGGCTGTGAAGTGCAAATTCAAGTCGTTAACATTGATGGTATTTACAAACTCCTTTGCCTCATCCGATGTTCCATCCCACACCACAAATAGGTCGTCTATAAACCTAAGCCATAACTTAATATGAGTTGAGGTGTACTGCACACTTTCGGTTCCTAGGTCCAAGTCCTCCCACCAGCCCATGTGAAGACATGCATAGCTGGGGGAGAAGCTGGCCCCCATCGCCACCCCTCTGGTTTGTTGATATAAAATGTTGTTAAACATAAATGTTATTTGTTAAGCAAAAATTCACCATGTCGTTCAACATTTCATTGTGATCAGTTACATTCCCTTGTCTTTTGTCTAGATAGTATTTCATTGCCCGTAGTCCATCGAAATGTCTTATGCTCGTGTATAAAGAACTGACATCAAGTGCTATAAGCAAATACCCATGTTTCCATGTAAAGTTCATCAGTTTGTTTAAAAAGTCACTTGTGTCCCGTATATACGATGGCAATGTTTTAACCTGGTCTTGTAGGAAGTAATCAACATACTGGGAGGTGTGTTCTAATAAACTGTTTCTCGCCGAGATAATTGGTCTGCCTGGGCGTTTTTTGGCATCCTTGTGCACTTTAGGAATGAAATATATTGTTGGAATTACCGGGTTCTCATTTTTTTAAAAACCATGCTCTTCAACAGTAATCAATCCCTTTGTTTTCCATGTCAGTAATTTACTGTAGTATGTTGTATATATCGTCTTTATATTGGAGACACTACTTCTCAGATAACCTGATCGATCATTCAGTTGAGAATTAGGCTTCTTTCGACATGATAACAATATTGCCACCTTTATCTGAGTTGCGAATCACAATGTCATGATTATTTTTGCAATTTCCTTATAAGATCTTGGTATTTGTTGTTTTGCCAGTTGTATTTGTGTTTGACATTTTGCGTTTTGTGATTCAGTTACTTAATCTGTTCTGTCACCTGTTCGTGAAAAATGTCAATAGTCTCTTAGTAAAACAGGGTTGAAAGTGGACTTGCGTTTAAACGGCGTTGGTATAAGTGATGTTTGATTCTCATTTGTTTCTGTAGTATTCCTGCTTAATGTTATATTTCGTTCACTCATCCCGCCATTAGTCCTGTTGTCATTTAATATACTGGCATCCCATAGATCTTGGATTTCATTGATGAGTAGTGTATCAGATTGGGTGAGATTTACTGGTCTTGATTCATTTGTTTTTTTCATGTGATGGAGCCCCATCCTTTTTGTTTAAAATATGAATTTTTTTAAGTTTCAGTTTTCTGACGCTTTCATATACATACAGTCTTGTTCTTGGATAATTAAAGTTTTTCTCTGGACAATAGGACAATCCCAGATTTTAAAATTTCCTTGTCACTCTCGGTTAAATTGATGTTAGCTAAATTCATGATGGTTTGATTTTTGTTGGAGTTTATTATTTTCTTTTTCTCCAACCCATTTTTGATTTTTTCAGACCAGATACGTTTCCTGCAGGCTTTCCTCCTTTGTCTGCGCCTGATGTTGCTGTTTGTGCGTAGTTGGTCCTTTGTGCCCTTGGCTGGAGAGTTTGTCTTCTGTCGTGGCGTAAAAAACCAAGTTCCTGCTCTAATGTCGCCTTTTGGGGAGCTTGGTTTTTATTGGTGTTGCTTGATTCTCTGTCCGATTCGCTATCAATAGTGGAGCTCATGTCTGACTGAGAAGTACCAGATGCCAGTTCTCCAGTTTTAGAAGTGCATGCTTTGGGTTCTCTTGTATTGACAATTTTGTTCGTTCTCATTGCTTCATATTTTTCGCGAAAGTGAAGATTTGTCCTAAGTCATAATCAGTTTTATCACGATGAAACTTGTATGCTTTTCTTTTCTTCTTTTTTTAAACGTATTAGCATTTCATTGCGTAATTTTGTTTTTTCATCAGTCTCACCCATATTCTCCAATTCATCATTTAACTTGTCAATTTCTTCCAGTAGTGTAGCTCTATCTATGTCAGCGTACTTGATTAATATCTCAACTAACCGCTTGGAAGAATCCAGGTTGCATAGGGCCCATTCTCTCATCATGAGCGGGTTCGGATTCTCATGGCTTGGAGCTATGAGAATCCTTAAACCTCGTGGTATCCTGCCCACATCTATGTAACGCTGTAGTGAGCGCGACTCCCACCATTTGCTTTGTTCACCTCTCGTTTTTTTCTCCAATTTTCTAAATTTTTCCTTTACCGTGTCATTGGTAGTTGTTGTAGCACTATCGCTGCTTATAGCATTTTGTATTGTCGTGGGGCAGTCACTGAACATTTCTAGTGCCGCCGCCTCCCGATCGCGTACCATGTCCGCCGACATTGTGCTTTTTGATGTAATTTCAAACGTTGGGGAGTAACACTAAGAAATCCTAGCTGTCTCCCAGTTTGCACTCCCTTCCACCCCTCTCTGCCATATGTTGCCTACCTGGAATATAACTTGATTCGTCCAAATCCTCCGATTCAGTCCTCCTCGCGTATATCCAGGACTTACGGTCTTTTCCTGGCTCGGGGGGGGGGGGTCAAACGCCACAATTCCTTCCGGATTTCTCGTTGAGCTTCCGGGTTTCCCCGGGGCCTCTGTCTCCTCCTGTGCGTTGTCCCGTTGCAGAAAGGGGGTCCGTTGCTGCCGTGGAAGAGACTCTTCGGCTAGTTATATCCTCAAAACTCCGTCTCACCAGGTTCTCCAAAGAAAAGGAACGGATACGGACCACGGTATGGGCTTTAAAAGTTTATTTCAGCACAGTCGCCATTACGCGTTTCAGCTCCCTAGGAGCCTTGATCACATGACATGGATCTAAGTTACTTTCGTGTATTTAAAGTGACAAGTACTGGGTGGTGTTCACCACATGTGCAAATTTGGCAATAGACATAGAAGACAACGATCATTTAGAATTTAAATGACAATGCTCCGGAATATATATATTCACAAAAAAAGCAAAGGTTATAGGGATTTTATAATTAGGTTCAGATTTTACACACCCAAAACCATAGAATACCAAAGAAATTCAGCAGTTATAGTATAGTATAGCTATAGTTATCTCAAGTACCTATAACTCATGCCCCATGGTAACTATAACTTACGACCCCATGAGGTAATTAGCAGTGCATGGCGAGGGTGTGAGTTATAGTTACCTTAGGGCACGAGTTATAGTTACTTGAGATAACTGCTGAATTTCTATGGTTCTGTGTGTGTAAAATCTGAAACTAACTAACGTACCAGTAACCTTTGTTTTTTTAGAGAATTTCTTAGGTTTTTTATATTCTATTTCAGAACTATAACGTCCCTGTAACCTTTGGTTTTTTTCAATGAATTTATACCTTTTTTTACTGATATTTCCTAACTATAACGTCCTAGTACCTTTCGTTTTTTTAGTGAATTTCTAGTGTTTTTTTAAACGTAAATTAATATTTAATTACCACACGTTAATCCAACTGCTGCAGCACACGGGTGTTTACCACAGGGCCTGGCCTGCGACCACAACCTATGGCCAACCCCCCAAAGGCAGCTAACCCCACACCTTACAGGGCCTGGCCCTGGGTTCGCAGGGCCTTTTTTCATAAGAAGAAGAGAGGTCCATGTGGCCCGCTTCTTGATCTTTGTAAGGCCCCAGCGACCCCATACCCCGGGGCCACTACTTAAAATTAAAGGAAAGGGAGCTTGCATCCCCCATGGGCCACTTTTGACCCTTGGGGCCCCATCCCCTGGGGCCCGGCAACATATTTAAGTATTTAAGGGGGCATGCAACCCTGCCCTCCCCGATAGTGACTCCATCCCCAAGGGCTTGGTGCCATATTTTAGGGGGAGGGGGTCATGCTGCCCCCTCCTTGGGCTGATTTCGGCCCCAGGGACCCCATCCACCGGGGCCTGGCCAACAAAGGGTGGGTGCCCAGTACCTACCCAGGGGACCCACCACACTATTGTTGGGGGCTGCGGTGGGAGCTCCGCGGCCCCAGGGGAGCTGGCATTGCTCCCACCCATAGGGAACAGCTAAAAATGCTGCTCCCTGCATGCAGGAGCAATCTTTTCATCCGTTTCCCTGCCCACTTCACTGCCGGAAAGGAAACGGATGAACAGTACACTCCCAGCGGAAGGAGCATTTTTCAAGTTCCCGCCTGCTGGGGGCGGACTTTGGGCCTTATTACGATGTCGGGTGGAAGGCCATCCGACAGCTCGTCTGTGGCGTTCCACCAGATATCTGGGATATCGGTCCGACTGCCGTATTATGATACAGGCGGTCCGACCGATGGCTACGGGGGGAATCCGCTCTGCATCTGACATGCTGAAGGAGCCCGTCAGGTCGAAGGGCGGATCGCAATCCCCAGAATGGAGGTGGTGCCTGCTCAGGCACCGCCGTGGAGATTAAAATGCACGTTTCCGACACCCTTTTCATGTCTGTTCTTCTGCCATGATAAGGCTGGTGAAAAGGGTCATTCGGGGCCCCTATTAGGGCCCCTGTCCCCCGAGGCCCTCCGATATGGGCCCTGGGGGCATCCATACATTGTGTGGCAGGCACCACATGGTGCCTGCCACACGGTGCATGAATGTTTGAAAAGTGTATTTTTCCTATTGCGGCTTGTGTTGCGGGCCGCAGCACAAGCCGCAATAGGAAATATACACTTCCACATCGTAATTTGGGAAGGGGGACCGCCGACTTCTTGTTGGGCGGTCCCGTTTCCGACACGATACCGGTCGGACGCTCATCCAACCGACATCATAATGAGACACACTGTGTTTTCTCCCGCTTGGCGGGAGATTTAATATTGCTCTATCCAAGCGAGAGCAAACACAGGTTTTGCTACCCTCAGACATGCCAGCAGGAAAACCGGTCTCGGGGTGGGCTCCCCGGGACAAAGCCTGAGCCGGCCCTGGGAGATGTGGTTCACAGGACCATTAACGGCTCAGGGAGTAGGGCTGTGTGGCCCCCCTCCCCTTTGCAGATTCGGCCGGGGGATGTGGTTCGCAAGGTCGAAATCGGCCCAGGTGAGAAGCAGTGTGCCCACCTCCTCCTTTTGAAAAACTTCCAGGGGATGGGGTCCCGGGGTTGAAAAAGGCTTAGGGATGGGGGCCACATGCGCTCCCCCAAAATATAAACATTTGTACCTCCCGGGGCTTAGCCCATCAGGGGGGCTTCAAAAAAACCAAGCACGGGAGACCGCGCTTGTTTTTTTTTTTTTTTACTTGTGCCGTGGATTTGCAGATGTTCCATATATAGCACCTTGGGCATCTCACATACTGAATCTTGGTTGTTTGGCATGCTAGACTGAAAGAAGTCCCTTGTAACGGATTATGATACCTTAGAAAATACCAACAGAAGAAATGCTTCTTCATTACTTCTCAACGCCCTTTCTACCTCATCAACAAGAACCGTAGAGGAAAGCAACCATAACATACCCCTCCATGCCTTCTGCCTGATTTACATCTTCATGTGTGCCATTCCTATTGCTACCGTTCACCTCTTTCTCTCTTTTGTCATAGTTGAACTGTTTGCTGTGGTCTTGTGTGGGTGAGTGAGTACGTGAGTCATTTGCTCAAATTAGCTTGGACTCTAGAGGGAACCTGAGGGATCATTGTTTTTGGATCTCACAGGCCCTAATGTTTCCTACCTATTCCAGAGGTCAGTGTTGGCTCAGAGGGGCCCTCTCGCCTTGGTGTACCCTAAAGGAGGCAGTTGACCTAACCCTCTTGCCACCTATCTTCTCTTTTCTCAAATGTGTACTTGTTTAGTTCATAGCACTTGGTTGCATTGTATATGATATCATATATTGTGGTTTGAGTCTGGTCCGATGGCATTACACATACAACACAAGTAAGTGAACATTTATTTTATGTTATGTTGTATTTGGTTAATAAAAACATAACCATGACACAGAAAATCTTGTCATCACAGTCATTTTGTACAGTGTTGAATTGATATATAGAACACCTTTCTTAAATTAAAAGCAGCCTCTTTTACTGTTCAAATGAAAAGCATTCAGAATAGTAGGATTCTGTAAAGAAATCTTATAGAATGCTGCACCGAAATTAGTAGTAAATTAGTCATAAGTCACAGGCCCTCTAAAACAGAAAATGGAAAGAATGTTAGTTCCAGAGATCAGTCTCACATAGTCCAGTTAACCAGAAATGACTAATAATCGGAGGACGATATTCCTTGAAGTGGTTCATATCTATTAGGCAGACTTTATAGCTATTTTTATAGCATCGTCATTTGCACGTTAAAGGGCTAACAACACAACTTTCAAAGCTAGTTGCTCTAAACCACGCCTATCCTTAAATTATCTGGACAATATCACAAGCTGCTTGCAGCATCACGGTTTTCTAGCGTAAGTTTGATGCCAGCATTTTTATGTATGTCTGAATCATTCGCCTCTCTTGTGCAGAGATTAAGATTACATATTGTAATAATTTTAAAAATATATATATTGTTGCAAAAAGTTACAAATCCCCTGTGACTTGGAGATAATTGTCTGTAAGAAAGAGGTCAGAAATAAGTTAAAAGTGATTGAAGATGCTTTGATCAATGTCGGGTAGTGACTATCATGTCAGGATTTTGATGCTGCTGGTGTTTAAGTTGGAAGTGATACTAAAACATTCAAAAGAATTGCTGTTTGTAATGGGTAGTTTGGTGGCATGTAGGTTGCTTCAGAGGATGACAGCTAGTCCATCCCCTCTGCCTGAAGGTCTGTTGCAATGGATTAGACAGCGGTTGTGAGGGACAAGGCATTCAAACGCCTGTCAACCATCTTTCATTGATAAAAAGAAAACCAGGGGTGTGATTAAGGATCAAGTTGTAGAGGCAGTTTCCATGTTTAGTAGATTTCAAATTGACAAAGAAACAGGTTGTAATAAGTGCTCTAATAGTCAATATTATCCTTTGGAAGGTGGCGGCATGCATTAACAATAGTAACAGAGACTTTATAAGGAGATGGTTAGAGCTTTGGAGCTGGTCTTGTTTCTGCAGTTTGTTCACTGGAGTCGACCGAGGGGTTGGGAGGCATTCTATTCACTTCAGTGATGTTTGTGGTGGTTGTGTTCCAGAGGGTATGGTATAGGGTCCAGGTCTTTCCAGACCATCACAGATATTTTTGCAAAGACACCCAGGGCAAGATGCCTTGGAAAGAGGTCTTAAATCAGGCTTGCAGGAAAATGGCTCTCACTTGTGTTACACCCATCAGCCTTAGGGTGGTCTTCCTCCCAACATTTTGCCTACTTCTCTCCTGGCTGCTGAATTTTCTTTTTGTTGGCTTTAGGATTCTGTGCACTTTACACCTGTTAGTCAATGCTAAAGAGCTTGTTCTCACTCCTTAAAAGATGGTAAAATTGGCCTGTACCAGATTTGCACATTTAATTTACTCATAATTTCCTAGTAAAGTGATACAGTATGGAGCCAGGAACTGTAAATTAAATGCTACTAATGGGCCTGCAGCACCAACTTAGTCATCTACTTAAGTAGCCTTTTAAAACATGCCTCATGCCTGCCATTGCAGCCTGTGTGCGGTGTTTAACTGCCAATTCGACCTGGCAAAAAAACTCTTTGCCAGTCCTAAACCTCCCTTTTTAATGCTTTTAAGTCATCCCTGAAATAGGCCTTAAACATCTCATAAGGTGAGGGCGTGCAGGGCTCGAAAAATTAACTCGACCGCTCGCATTTGCGAGTCAGATTAATTCAGGACGAGCTATTTTTAGGTCCTACTCGCCCTTTCTGGCGAGTAGGAAGACAAACTGACACTTGACCTCTGCCACTGAAAGCAGAGGAAATGTGACAAGATAGCAAGATTTAAAGGCATCTTTATTGCTCAGAAAGTAAATGAGCAATAAAAATGCTTTTAAATCTTGTTAACTTGTCACATTTCCTCAGCTTTCAGAGTCAGAGGTCAAGTGCATTTCATTTAGGTCGAGGAGATGTTGTAGGTTACTAGACCTGCAGGTCTAGTGCATTTTTTATGATTTTTCGAGCCCTGGCGTTGTATTTTAAGAGTTGGGCATGTACTTTTAGGTTTTACATGTCCTGATAGTAAAAAACTCTTAAATTCGTTTCTCATGACTGTTAGCCCTACCTTTCCTATAGGATAAGATTGGGTTACCTTATTACATTAAATAAGTGATAACCTTTGTTTGGGAACAAGTAGAATGCCATGTTTGGCCCGTAAAGAATTGTAATTTAAAATCCTCTTTAATGGTAAAGTCGGATTGTAAGTTACAATTCTGAAAATGACACTTGTGCAAAGTTGGCATTTTCTTGTCCTAATCATTTGGTCCCTGCAGCCTGTATCCTCAGTGACATCACTGTGATCAGCATGGCAGTTGGCGTTTGTGTATTCCTCCCAGACAGTGAGACAAAAGGGGACTAAGTATGGCCAGGATGGGCATCCTGCCACAATGTTTGGGGTGAAACTGTTTCCTGCCCCACTTGCTGATTGCAAAGGAGCTGCCTCAGCCTACTCGCAAAGAAATTCACATTAACCTTTTGTCACCTCAGACACCTTGGAGCCTGGACAGGGAGGAAGGAAATTCCAGAACCATCTGTGGGGGAGGGGAAACTCCAGATGTTTCCTTCACTTCAAAGCTGGCACCAGGTATAAAAATAGAACCCTCAGATCTATTCTTAAGTTCACTCCTGGACTTGCGGAGGACACCCAGAAGGCCTGCCCTGCACTTAAGAGGACTGCTCTGCTGCTGGAGGACTGCCTTGATGCTTGAACCCAGGACTACCAGTTTGACCCAAAGGGCTAGTTGGCTGGACTCCTGTACTGAGCTAACGAGACACAAAAAGCTCCAACAACTTGAAACCTGCACCTAGACACTGCCCGAAGTGAGTCCTACCCTCCAAGTGGTTCCCACCCTGTCTTGGACCAGTGGAAGTTGGGCTAAAGTTGGACAAACAGCCTAAAACCAAAACTTGGAACGTAAACAAAATTCTGCCAAAAACGTGCCCTGAGAACTGAGTGTAGACCAGGCCCTACCTGCTCACCGACCAGCCCAAGGTGCATTGCTGGTCAGCCTGACTTTGCGGTACCTCCTGCAACGTTCTTCTCCACAGAAGCAAATCCTGTTCAGCGGCTCCTCGCAGAAGGGGTATCTGGCCTCATGGACCCCTTGCTGACTACAGCCTGCATCTTCATCCCATTGAGATTTGACTTTCAAATAAATGGACTAAGTCGGAACATAGAAGTCTTCACTTCACCTTCATCCAGCAGCCCCTGGATAAGGGGAGCATTAGCAGTTTCCACTGCCCCCTACCACAATTATTTTCCAAGCCGTGACAAGCAGTGAAAATTAAGGTTCGGTAGAGCTCACGGAGTTACATAAAAAACTCTGTGGGATTCCAAAAAAATATGCATGTCATGCTTCTGGCGCTGCAATATAGCGCAAGTAGCGCTGAAATATCAGAGCTCACGGCACCATGCGGTGCGCAAGAGTACGCAGTCATTCGAGTTGATTTTGCTACTGCTCGAGTAGAAAATCTATTTGAGCGGCAGCAAATCTACTCGAAAAGCAGACCTCCCACTGCGACCGCCCGCGTTACAAAATCCAATCCAATGCCAAATCTTGCTCGCATTTCTGGAACCTCGCAGGAAAGAATACTGGCATGCAGCAATTGGCAGAATTTGGCTGGAACTACGCTTTATGAGAGTAACGTGGAGTCGCCAAATTCCACCAATTCCGTGGGCGGAAAGAAACATTCCGCCCACCACTGGTAAAAACATATCTCTAATTCTACCCATCTAATTTAGATGGGAGGAATTTAAGGTCTGCCTCCGATGACCCTTACTCTGAAGGGCCGTCAGAGAGGTTTAATCAAGGCGGGACAGAGCAGTCTCCGCCATGATTAAACCTATGGTCTGTCTACATCTAAATCAGGCGGACCTTTATCTTGGCAGTATGTATACTCTGTCACCGTTTTGATGGAGTATACATATTGCCAACTTATAAATTTGGCCCTCAGTTCGAACATAGAATCTTCATGATTTTATTGAGCGGCTTCCCGACGACGACGCTTTCTCCTCAGCCACCGCTGGCTGCTTTCCCCCACTGAACTTTACCTTCTCAGACATTTTTCAATAAAATTTCTTCTAAGTCCACAGGTAAGCCCAATCCTCCTCATGTATCCGAACTGCGCTTCATTGTGGTCGGCCATAACTTTCAACTTTTCCCCTGTCTCGGGTAGCAAGATGTCCGCAGTTAACACTTTGATCTTTCAGGTGCTAGTTTTTGCTAAACACTTTAAACATTCATAACTCCGGTTCTACTGATTGGATTTTTCTCATTTTTATGTCAAACTATTTATGACATTTTACTCTATTTGTCTAAATTGGTGTACGATGTTTCTTGTGTTGTGTTCTCACCTTCTTACTGTTTAAGTGCTGCATAAATACTTTACACATTGCCTCTAAGTTTAGCCTTATTGCTTTTGTGAGAAGTTACCAGCGGGTTAAGCACAGGGTAATTTGGTGATTCTTTTTTTGTGGTTCAGCCTGACCGGGATTGTGGTAGTTGCTTGAGAAGGGTTCACACCCCCCGCAACCAAAATCCCAATTTCTAACATCTTGTCACAAAAAGAAAGTGGTGAATCCCTTAAAGAGACTGTATCAGCCGATCGATGTGTCTCTTCTCTCTCAGCCCTTCAGCCCAAGGAAAGTGGGTCTCTGGGCATGCCAGACCCTTGGATCTGCTTTCATAGCACACCTGGAGGCTGAGAAAACTGCCTTTTAAGTTGGTTATGTGACCGGAAGAGAACTGTTGCAAGTTCTGTAAGTGTAATAGTACTGACACTTTGACCCTACCTATTTCTTTAAACACAGTGTGTTTTCAAATCCAAATTCTTGTCACCTCCCTGCTCCAGTTTGTAGAAGTAATACAAGTAAAAATGCAATGAACTTTCATTTGCATTGCACATATGGTCATGCCTTGATACAGAAATAAAAGATAATTAAAGTATTGTTTAATATTGTTGTGATTGAATGTATGACAGACCATTGGCATAGAGAAACCCTACTTTCTGCAGAGAAACCAACACCCTGTTGCTAGCAATGACAACTGTTTTAATAAGTACCCTTTTCCAGAGCCTTACATTAGCCTGATTCTGACAAAAAACTGTATTCATCAGGTAGACTGAGAGTTGCACCTTTGGTCCTCAAGCTTTGGAGATTTGATTATAAGAAAAAGCACACCCTAGAGAGTGTATTGAAAAAGGTTGTTTGCTGGCTTAAGTTAACATGTAATCAAATTTGATGCCTCTCCATTCGTCTCTTCTATGTGATAAATAAATACATACTTTTGCCCTGAAAAGTCCAACCAGGAATATCAGCAATATCTCCAAATGTTTAATCTTTATATTACATTAGGAGAAATCACATTCTTTCACAGTTATTTTTACATTTATGGTGCTTATTTACATGAAACATCTAGCAATGATAAAAGTCGAAAGAATATTTAATAATAAAGTTCCAAAGACTGACCAATAATAAAATGCCAAAGACTTTCTAAACTACTTCAGGCATCCTATACCATTCGCATATTAACTAAGTAAATCTTGAGAGGAGAAAAATATTTACCAACATTTTTATGTTAGAGCCATATTATTCAGATTCCTTCTTCTTGCTGAGCCGTTTCTATATATTCCCATATCGAATTTGATCACACATTTTTGACTACTTGTAAGTTCTCATCAAGATACTCTTATAATCATGTGTAAACCAAACCTTTGGAGCCACAAGGCACCCAGAATATCAAATAGATCAATTGCATTGGTAGTGGGGATATGAAAAATATTTATGTATCTCAATCATTATTGTAAAGGCACACATTGAAGCACAGATGTATCTTTAACTTTGAGGAACTGAGAAAACTCGATCTGGCAAACAAAGTTAGATTTGTTTATAAGAAAGAGGAATTAGTTTGAAAACGCTGTTGAAAATTTGGTGTGTTCAACTAAACAATTGTGTGGAATTTATGTCTAAACTCTTTGGAGGTTATGACAGGAGACCTGAGTTTTGACCAGGAGTGTAGCGTGCTGATAAGTTGCCAGAATTCTTGTCCAAATGCCAGAAATATGTCATAGAAATTCTAGCAATGCAAATTAGATAGCAGGAAGCTAAGAGTTCAAAGCTTAGTTATTCCTCCTGTCATCAAATCCATATTTCCACAGACCAATAGAAAAGAGGCAGTCATTATGATAGCACCCCCACTTATCTTGCAGAAAAGCTCACAATCCCTGATGGATCACGGCACACCTGCAGCCAGGACACCATCAAACTCAAGACTAGGAAATGTAAAAAAAAGAGAAAAAAACAAGGCAGCAGGACTTTTAAATCTATGCTCCCAGAATCTGGAACATCATCTCCGTATCCATCAGGACTGCCCCAATATTTCAACAAATTTGAAAAGAGTTGAAGGTTCACCTCTTAAAAGAACATAAGGGCCAGATTTAGATTTCGGCGGACGGGCTACTCTTCCACAGTGGTGACGGATATCCCGTCCACTGAAATATAAATCCCATAGGATATTATGGGATTTCTATTTCGGCGGACGGGAAATCTGTCACCTTTGTGACAGAGTAACCCGTCTGGCGAAATCTAAATCAGGGCCTAAATCACAATTCATTAGCCATACATATCCCAGCTACCTCTTGATGACTTTTTCTTGTTTGACTTTGTATAGCACTCTGCAGCCTTTTAGCCAGATTCATACTATAGAAATACCATATACATACATACAGTGTTCTATCAAATGGAATCGTCAGAAATGTAGTAAATGTCTGTAGACAGAAGAGATGAAAAGGAGTGAGAAGAAGAGAAACTACCCATGCCAGAAACAGTGTACCTTCCCATCACAGAGTTCTGGTGTGTTTCATACAGATCAGTGATTGGAATTTTTATCCAGGCAAGCATTTGGTCTGGGGTTCTAAAGAGATCTAGCTGACCTACCACTGTGATTAATCATTGGCAAGCTAAAAGCCCCATTCTACCATATTAGTTACTCGCAATCGTACAGCCCACATAGTCATGCATACCATGACGACACACTTTAAAGTCCCCATTGGCACAATATTTAGGCGCCTAGCCTAGAATTCTTCCTTTTCTGTTACAAGAAGCCTTAAATCCCTGAACATGTAGCAAGAAAATTATTTTTGCCCTCAACGGTTTGAGTCCTAATTAGGTCTGTGAGATTAAAGTGTAAAAATATGGATTGATTTATTGATTCCAGGAGCTCTGAAATCATTGAGTCAAATATCATTAGTGTTCTTCTCCAAGATCAAATTCATAGACTAAATCATTAAACCTGATAAAACAATAATCTTCTCACACAACTAACCATAACAGCACTTCCACACTAATTCCACATTCATCAGGTGTGCCCAAACACATATGAACGTCCTGCTCAGCACATAATCATACTGTCTGATACAATAAGGCACATAAACTGCCAGGGACACATTGTACAATACTAATCATGTATTTTATTATTCATTCAGGCTGCACAATTCCAGTCTTTAAGTAGGAACCGCAAGTGGCTCCTTTAGGAACCTCCACTGTTCATAACTGTTTATATTTTCCATTCATAATTGAAATTTGCAAAGCACTATAGTTTACTAGGCACTATATTGTTCCACTAGAGCATATTAGAAGACCCCTTTTCAGATATTTCAGATTCATGGGTTCATTGTAAGTGTTCCATGTTTACATTGATATTGTTCTATTTGGAGGATTTTATTCCGAATTCATGCCTGGGTTCATGTTCGAATTTCTCATGCAAACGGAGACTTTGATGAGAACTGGGTGAAGTAGAGTAGTATGATAATGTAGGGCTTCCCCTAGACAGGAAGAGGAAGTGCTGATATATTGATACAACGTCGAATTAAGAGGATGCCTGTGCTGTTATCGTCCCAGGGATTGCACCGAATGCACCATTAGGTGAATGGGAGACAATTGTAGTCAGGATGTTTTCAAACAAAGATTGAATACATTGCCATTCAAATGTTTACACTTTATTTTTGATGGTTGCTGGGGTTGAACATTCAGAATTCTTTTTGTGTATAATTTTATTATACCTGTTCACCTAAAGCGGGGTGTCATATCTACATATTCAAATTGTGAATCAAGGATCCGAAGTCAGGATAATTAACCAATTTTGGTTCAGGGCATCATACTACTTGACGTCAGTAGAGCCATGAACTAATAAGTCGATGAACCTGACAGAACAATGTATGAGTGCAAGTTTGTATGTGTGTACAGGCGTCTGCAGCTCCTTCTTTAATACCATAGTGGGGCACAGAAAAGTCTCAAAGAAATTAAAGCACATGTGGGTTTTATTGATAATTGAACCCAAATCTATTGCTACTGGAGGCAGAAAAAAACCTTTGGGTTCTCATTTAAGCACATTAAATGGCACTCTGCCCTTTCGCGTTCTTTTTCTGTTTGTGCATTGAAACGCTTTCCTTACTATTACTCCTGTACTCTCAATCTTTATTTTTGTCCTTATGCCATCCCTTCTCCTTTTGTCTTACCTCACTCCAATTTTCTTCAGGTTCTCAAATGACTATGAAGTGGCTTCAAGGCGATTGAATTGCAATAAATATATTTCATATATTTTTACAGAAATGTATGGGGTGTGTGATTTCATGAAAGCATCAAAAGAGCTACATAGACCAGCAGAGGTGGAGTTGGAAGCCTCAAACGACAGGGCACCTCGAAAGGTGCAATATCCCTCATGCAGTAATACCCCTCATTCAGTCTTTGAACCTGTGAACACGAGTTGTTCATAGGTGCTTGTGAGGAGCGCAGCTTTAGAAACATGCTTTACCTTTAGGGATGCTAACAAGCAATATGTCAACACTCTGCTATAAAGCAGCCCAATCAATACCTACTGGGCACTGGGCCTCATCCAGCAGGCACTGACAGAATATTGACCACAAAGGCTTTAATGGAGCGGGTGACCTGGCATTAGCCAGATGGCGTTAGTTGTCAATCCATACATTGTGATAAGCACCAAAACATTCATTCATGTAGCATGCCCAGACTTTGCATTGAAGTGGCCTTCCAATGAATGATGGGTTTCAACCATTTCTAAAGCTTCTTGGGGATGTAGAAGCTTTTATCATGCAACCACTCGCCTTTGGAACCAGATGCCTGACCATTTAAGGAACATTCCCAACCATTTGGCTTTTAGAAAGCTTCTTAAAACCTGGCTGTTTACCTCTCCTTCTTACTTTTCTCTTGCCCTAGTTTCAGTCTTCTTCATTTCAGGCAGTGCCTAGACGCCTTTCAGCATATGTTGTGCTTTACAAATTTAAATCAAATCGATGATGTCACAGTGGATTCCAAAACCCCATGTGACATCATCAAACAACTATTCTAAAATGCTTATGGTTGGTAATTGTTAGAGATGCAGGACTGAGCTAAGAGAACCATGTCTTTCGCTACATTGAATAACACTTTAAAGTTAATTGAATGTCTACAAAATGAAAAAGGGCAGTAGGAGAAGTCAGTCGATTGTGATGTGAGCCTGAACTTCAGATTTCTGTGCGTTTTGATTTTACTTCCGTGCTCAAATGGCAATATTCTTAAATTCTTTGCTGCTTTTAAGTAGGCTCATTATTGAATAATTCATGCCCTACTCTACTGCTGTTCTGTGGATTTGAACCACAAGGGAGTAGCTATGGAATATAGAGGGAGTGGGAAAGGGGTGTTTTTTTCTGCATGTGAAAAAAGTGTTGTTTTATTTAAATTCAGCCCAGCTGATGATAGAGTTCAAACTGATTCTGCTACCTTAGCTGGGACCTGGAAAGTTTTGATTGTGTTTTTGTTTGTCTCAGAACCTCTACCTCCTACTGATGTGAACCTCACAAATGGAGGCAGCTCTACGATGCTCCACGCCACCTGGATTGCCCCTGCTGGCGAGAGGGACTCTTATAGGCTGATTTTACTCAGCAACCCGGACCAGAGGGTGCTGAGAGATCTCTCTGTAGGGAACGACCACACCTTCTTCACCTTCAAAGGTCTGTCTGCAGGGAGCCAGTACATCATGAGGATAGCAGCCATGTGTCAAGAACACGAATCATTTTCCCCAAACGTCACGGAATGGACATGTGAGTATTCAATGTAGTATTTTTTCTTAATAGCAATGCCTTACATATAAGTATGAACTGCAAATGTATCACCCACGCTGTAACTGTTTATATTATAGATGTATTTATTAATATTCTCAAAGAATTTGACATTTTTAGGCCAGTCAGTCAATCCTCAGGTGATATGAGTTTTCACTATCCATCAGCTTCCGACTTGTAGAGATAGCCTAAGAATCTGCACAGCGAGAACGAGAAAAATGATATCAATCAATCATCAATAAAGGAGGAAGTGAAGAAAATGCACAATTTCTCATTAAAAACAGTGTGACAGAATCCTATATGAGCCAAGGCTATTGTCAGAAAATGCACTCTACCCAAATAGCTTTATAACGCTGCATCTCTCAGCACAGCTCTTGAATTCTTTCCAAGTTGATGGGCACCTTCATTGTATTATGTCCTCATCCTTCAGAAGATCCTCCAGAATGGAGAGTTCACATCTGCCTGTCCACCTCGTTGGCTGGATTAGGTCACATAATGATGTGGATAAACTGAAGACGGCATGAAGCTAAATAATTGTTCATTAAGTGTATATGAACACTGCTGTTTAAACATTGAAAGACATGAATTCCTAGTCTGAAAATGGGGAACAGTTCCAGCATGTGAATTTATGAAAGATACCAATGCCACAGAATTGTAGCTGCAGGGTAAGGAACTTTTTCTTTTTGCAATCGACAAATGAAGGTCTGGACACAACTCTTAGGACTGTAACATCTATCTTGGTAGACCTGTTCTAGAGGAAAACATCAAATAAAGTGTTTGGATCCCTCATGCTTCTAGATCTCATGTTTTATTGTGTTCTTAACTTCATTTTTACTCCTTCTCAGTTATACTTTTCCACATATCTTAATCTCCTTCCTCATCCGCTTCATTTTCCCCGCTATTGGAAATTACTGGTTGAGGAGGGTGAAACTCTACTCAAGCAGCAATCGCAATCTCTCTCTGGGTCAAACACAAGCAACCCCCAAATTAACCTGAGCTTAACTTCTGGGAGCTTGACACAAAGGTAGACATTTTTAGCTTAGAGACAATGTTTAAAGTATTTCTGCAGCACTTTAAATAGCAATAAAGTGTAAACACAACACAAGAAAATTCCACACCAGTTAGAAACATAGAGTAAAATTTTATAAATTATTTGACACCAAAATGACCAAAATCCAATCAGTAAAACCAGAGATAGGCAATTTCAAAGTTTTAAGTAGAAATAGTGCCTAGAAGTACAAAGCGGAAACAGGGGTTATCTCGTCACGCCAGACCGGGACAAAGTCACAAGTTCAGGCCGACCGTGAAGGACCCATACAGGGACCAAGTTAGGCCTGCTGAACAAAGTACCTTAAATCGTGGTTGCGAAGCCTTACGAGATCGTGTTGCTTAGCAGCGGTTCTGAGGAGCTGCGAGGCTGCGATGCAACGTCCCGAGTTGCCGTCGAGGATGTCATCAGTGGGGTGCTTGCGATGTGAATTCCTAAGTCGAAGATGCATCCTCCACCGACGGTTCCAAAGAAGCTGCGGGGATGCAATGCAGAATCCTACATCATCGTCGGGGAAAGCGTTGACGAGGGACTTGCAATGTAAAGACCTGCATCAAGGATGCGTCACACTGCAGCAGTTACAAAGCAAGAAGTTGCATCACACTGCGTCAGTTCTGCCCACAGAGCCACAGCTTTGCTGGCAGAGCACCTCCGGAGCACTTTCAAGGGTCCAGAAAAGGGGTGGCACCACAATGGTGGTGGTGGGGGGGGGGGGCACTACTGTCAGCAGACAGAGGCCAGGTGCTAGGTTTCTGGTGGTTGGAACCTTTTCTGTCCCTGAGACTCATCTGAGACCATCCAATTAGCCCTAGGAGTCACTCTGGTGGTTCTGGGATCAAGCTGCAGGTCCAGTCCTTTCACTAGGGCAGTAGGGCAGCAGAGTAGTAGTCCTTCTTGAAGAGCAGCACATCAGTTCTTTTGAGTCCTCCACAGGTCCAGAGAAGAGTGGGTCTAAGGTCCTAAGTTTATATTTTCCACCTTCTTTGAAGTAGGAAAGGTTTTAGAGAATTCCTTTTGAGGTTTTTGAAGTTTCATGCCTCCCCTTCCCTGGCTGCAAGCTGGCAGTATTGAACAATGCAGTCATTACAAGTCCTTTGTATGATGGAAGGGCACAGCCTATTCACTTGCAAGTGGGGTTGTACCTAGCTTCACCCCCCCCCATCCTGCCAGTTGATGGCCCATCCAGATACACCTAATCCCTCTATTGTGTGGCTGTCTGGGAGGAATTAACAAAGTCCAACTGCCAACTATACCCAGTCATGTGACCCATGATTAAGCACCAAATAGGGCAGCAAAATGCCAACTTTCTCAAAGTGGCATTTTCATAATTGCAACTTAAAATGTGACTTTGCCTTTAAAGAAGATTGTTAATTACAATTTCTCAGACATCAAACATGAAATGTTCACCTGCTTCCAATCAAAAGTTAGCACTTATTAAATGTAATAAGGCAACCCACGACTATCCTATGAGAGAGGTAGACCTTGCAGTCGTGAAATATGAATCTAAGAGTAATTAACTACCAAGACATGTAAAAGCTTAAAGGATGTGTCAAACCTTTTAAATATACTGCACCCTGCCCATTTAGGGCCTACCCTAGCGGTGGCTTATATGTATTAAAAGGAAGGCTAAGGCCTGGCAAAAGGTTTATTTTGCCAGGTTGAAATGGCAGATTCAAACTGCACACACAGGCTGCAATGGCAGGTGTGGGGCATGTTTAAAAGGGCTACTTAGGTCAGTGACACAATCACTGCTGCAGGCCCACTAGTAGTATTTAATTCACAGGCCCTGGGTCTGTGTATTACCACTTTACTAGGGGCTTACAAGTAAATTAATTGTGCCAATTTGGTGTAAGCTAATTTCACCATGTGTAAAGGAGAGAGCACAAGTACTTTAGGTCTGGTTAGCAGTGGTAAAGTGTGCAGAGTCCTAAAAGCCAAAAAATGACAGGTTCTGAAAACAGGAGGGTGAAGGCAAAAAGTTTGGGGATGGCCCTGCAGAAATGGGCAAGTCCAACACCTGCCCACTCCTCTTCTTAAGTCTCCTCACTAGTTCCTGTCTGAATATGTCTTATACTCTCAGGGTGTTTTCTTTGATTATTACTTTTCCACACCTTCTACCCCAACCATCTCTTTTTTCATCCTACATAACTATTCTTCTTCTTGCCCCTTCCCCATGATGCAACCCTTTTTGCCTTGCAGTGACCCTCTACTCATCTCATGACTTCTGTACTTTTTCCAGGACACTGTTATAAGGTATGTAAAATGCTGTTACATAATTGAGACTTCTGCCTCTAGTAGATCAAATGTACAGCGCACTGACACCTATTTTTGGAAAATGTGAAATAAAATTATTAACATAAACTCTTACCTGGCATTCATGAAGAGGGATATAATTTTACCCCTGCTTTACATGTGGACTTCACTCTAGCAGAGTCAGAGCCCATCCATATTAGTGGTTTTGAAACAAGTCTTGTTTTAGGACAAGGCAAATATAGACTGTATCACAGGGCACTAAGAGGGCTGCAGATTTCGCCTATGAACAGCACATGGTGCCAGAGTTTAACATTTCTGTGGCTGCACCGTTCTATATACGAATCTTGCATTTACCCAGTGGGTGCTCTAAACATCTTTTATTCTTTACTTTGCTTGTACAGATCCTGTGGCACCATCGAACCTTAGCCTCATGAACTTAGGCAGTCCTTCGTCCCTACATGCATCTTGGGAAGAATCAAATGGGTGGAGAGAGAAGTACATGGTTACCCTGTACGATGCTTCTTCTGGGAGTGTTGCTTGGAACACATCAGTGGTCAAGGCCATTAAGGAGTACACATTCCAGAACCTCCGCCCAGGGAAACATTACTCTGCTGAAGTCAGCGCCTTTGCTGGACCGTACAGAGCCACCACGTGGAATGTCACCAATGCAACATGTAGGTACCTGATGAGGGCTATTAGTGTGATACAAAAGCTATAGCTATCTTCAATATCCAGGCCCATCAGTTTGGTGTATATATTCTGTATGTTGTGAGCTGTGTGTGATATGTACTCGCATTAAAGCACAATGTTGGTTGGCTGTAATGGGTTGCTGCTGGGCACAGGTAAAATTTCCATTATGTGGGTGTAATTTTGAATAATTTCGTACATTTTGCCTTGGATGAAGTTCCTGAAATTACGCTACTACACCATGTTACGTGATTACATGCCATTCGCAGGAAAAATTCAGCGCATGGGAACAACATGAATGACCAGGACGCAAGCGGCTGCTGTTTGCAGTGCTTTCTGTTTTTGCATTTTATTTATGGTGAAATGTATCCACTCATCCAAAATGGACGCGCGGATGCATTTCTCACTAAAATATAGCTCCAAATGCTGGTTTTGCTTTTCACGTAATTACGTCTACTTTAACTTAATTTTTCCAACATTTCTCATAGTTATGTAAAAGTAAATTTCTCACAACCCTAGTTGCAACTCAGATCTGGTCCTCCTCGCGGTCATTGTACAGTTGTCCTGTGCTCCACTTTTCCCTCCTCCTTGCCCTACCACTTTCATGCTTGAGCAAAAATAATATTTCAGTGAGGGAAGAAGCTTTGTGGTTGTTCTCTTAAACCCATTAGTCAGCCTGTTGTTTACACTGATCTGAGCCTGTTCCTCCTAGTCTCTATGCCCCTTTCTTTCTTGGTGATTTAACTCTCTTGCTTCTGCCTTTGACAAGCTGCTGAGATCAGGATCATTACAATTTAGTGTAAATAGCACAACCATTAATGATTAGTGAATTTCGCTGCTGTTGGCGTTGCTCCTTGCAAACCACAACAGTAGACAACTGTTTCCATATTCCTATTGTTAATTTAGATTCGTTTACTTTTAAATGTATTAAAGTTATCTGAGCTGAAGTGTTTATTTTTAAATGCAATTCCTAAAAGTTTGTAATATGTGTGAATTATTTCTAAAACATCTAGATATCCAAGTAGAAAACCTCACTGGAATTGAGCATGTTCCGAGTTTATTTTTATACTGTTAATCACTATTAAGTGCTTACCGAAATCTGTGCTTCTGTTCCACTTTTGCAAGATGGGGCTCTTATTCTTCCGCAGTGTACTCCTTCTTTTTAGGTCAAGCCTATAGCGGCAGTGCGCATGCGCTGCTCGCTCCGCGAGGCATGCAGTAATGGAGTATGGAGTGGAAGCTCCGCCCACTCTCCCGCCCATCTTTTTCATTGGCTTGTGTCTTTGTCCTTTCTAAATGCTGCCTTCCGATTGGTTTATAGGCTGTCAGTCCCTCCTTATGACGGCCATGTCGTCATTTGTATCCTTCCATGGCTACTGGCCCCTTTACTTCGAGTGTTGCATGGTATGTGTTATTTAGATTGTTCGTACTATTTTCTTCCCATGCCTTCCCACCCCCTCTTCACCCGCCAGCACTCCCGTTGTTCGTGCCTTCTCGCCCCCCTGCCTCCCGCCCGCACTCCCATTTGCAATGCAATAGGTCTCACATAAATGCGAGTCCTATTGCATTGCAAATGCTTGTTTTAGGAGAGTTTGTAGAAAAAACTTATCACAGTGATTTTCATTCACTAGGCTTCTCACGACTCCACCTCGATTTTTCTGCCTTCTTCAGTGCATGCCCCAGGAGTAACGGGTCCCGAAGAGGCCATATATAAAATCCATGGAACGTCACTGCAATGATGTCATTTGGAGAAGGACGAGGCTGTAACAGGGTCCAGGGTAGTCCATCTTCCATGTTCTTGTGACAGATAGTTACTCAGTTCCTGGGTCTGGGGACGGTCTCTAGAATAGTCCTTCTTTCATGATCTTGTCAGGGATTTCTGCTAAGCTCCGACGAGTTTAGTTGCGCAGGACCAGCTGGGAGATGGTGCAGCTTTACAACTGTCATCCCTTCGGGTCGCAGCAGATCGTACCGGCCTGGCTGGAACCCGAGCTGTGCTGCTGCGGTCGGGACAGCATATTTGTGGTGTGTGCGGGTGGCTGTAAGGTAGAGGAGTTCAGAGTCTGTGGGGAGGAATGGAACCTCTTTTGCACCTTCAGTACCTTAGGCAGAGTCCTGCAGATGAGCTACTGCGACAGAGGTACGGAGGGCTTCGTTCATATGGAGGGGAGATTGAGACAGGGGGGTAAGAGCGGATAGAGAGTATGTGGCGTAACAACTAGAGTTGCCGACTTTGGAATCGGGGAACCGGGTTCTATTTCGGCTTCGACGCAACATCCCGTGATGCCAGGCAAATCACTTAATCTCCACATGACTACAAAAACAGGAATGTGTGCTGTAACTGGTACTCATGCAAAACGTTCCAATACCTTCAGATCGAGTTCGCGATATATAAAACTGCAAAGAATAACAAGCATTTGCAATGCAATAGGTCTCGCATTTACGCGAGTTTGAGCTATTGGCATTGTAAATGACAATGCCTTTTAATTATGTTTTGGTTTTTAAAACACAAATAAAAAAAGGCATTGCCCTTTACAATGCCAATAGCTTAAACTCTCATAAATGCGAGACCTATTGCATTGCAAATGCTTGTTTTGTGCAGAGGCTGGTTTTGTGAGGAGATACAAACCTGGCTATTTGGTAATCAGTGAGGGTTTCTTTTGATCTCAAACTGTGATAGCTCCAATTCACCTCCGGGTATTCGCTCGCTTTAAAAGTATACATAACATAACATTCTGGGCCTGATGTTTGTGGAATAGTAGTATATTGCACACATCAGATCTTGGCACAAGTGCTCAGCCAAATAGACTTTTACTAGGCAGAATAAAAGTCATATTACTGAAGGCTATGACAGCTACTGTACACTGCATGAACAAAATAAAAGTGCATGATATAATTTCACAGAATATGTATGTACATCTCGTCCACCTTCCTGTAGAGAGGCATTTGCCTCATTGGGTTATAGTTGTGCCTGCAATTTACCCTTGGAGATGTTTGAATGAACACAATGTAAGTGAGTTGAACATTTAGGATGGATGAATGGCATTATATTAAACCACACAATGGTTTGTTAGCAAACCTTAATTGGGTTATCACTCATCTCCAAACTTTTCTCCTCTTGCTTACAGGTCCCTTTGCCCCACTGCGTGTGAATTTGAGAAACGCAGGCCACTCGGACAGGCTTCATGCCTCCTGGGATGCTGCAGAAGGCGAGAGGGATGGCTACGAGGCCATCCTGTACAATATGAAGTTAAACACCATAGCTGGAATGGCATCTGTCGATGGGAGCACCAGAAGTTATGCCTTTTCTGGCCTTACTGGAGGGAGCGAATACATGGTCCAGATCGCTGCCTTCACTGGCACTTGCCGGAACTTCTCTAGGAACGTCACAGAATGGACGCGTAAGTGTGGCAGAGTTGCATCTACTGATCTCTGTACAGCTCTTGTGAATTAGGCTTTACCCAAAATGAAGAATTAAGCCATTTCCTTGTAACAGTTTTGACATGGACCATGGTTTTCCTCTGTGTGGTTTGAATTAAAATCATCTGTGCTGGGAGCTTTGATTTTTTTTTTTTTTTGGAGCGCTTTGCTGAGTCGAAAAGGTGTCAGACTCTGTTGCATCTCTGACATATAATGACCATTCAGAGTAAGACATCGGCAAGGGTTTTGAGAGGGCCCCATAAGAATGGACACAAGGGTACTAGATTTGGCTCCTCCGCATGATGTGGTACCATGGAAGAGGCTTTATAGCCAGGACAAGTTGAAAACACTTAGTAGACATTTCTGGCCACTCTTTCAACATTGAGGATGCTCTCACAAAGTCAAGGGAATTCTCTCAGTAATCAGGGCTTATAGTTCAATGTGGAAGAATATGTCTTGAAATCGAGGATACTCTTTTCTCATTTCTGAGGATGCTCTATTTTCAGCAAAAACACTCTTTTGACCTTTCATCTTGAGAATGCTCTTTTGACATTGGGGTATCACAAAAGTCCAGAACTCTTCTCGGAACAAAACAAGCATTTGCATTGCCAATAGGTTTGGCTTTGAAAGAATGTTGTAAAATAATGTGAAGTATTACAGGTAAATAGCATGGGAATAGTTATATATGTATGTGGAAGCAAAGAACTGTAGAATAATATTGTTATAGGTTAAAAGGCCAGGTGACAGTTGTACTGTCAAGCCAGACATAAAAATTCTTTGTAGTTTAATGACTGCTCTCCACCCATCTGTGTCGCTGCATGAGAAAAACAACAAAAGTTATCTAGTTATCTAAGACACTTTAATAGCATTCCAGTGTCATGTTTGTGGCCCTGAAAGTTGAAGCTTAGGCAGCTGGATAAATAAACAAAAGAATCACAGCTGGGTGGAGGGCAAACACTGCTTTTGTGTAAGTACACAACTTCTGCCCAATCAAAACATGTACTCCTGGCTCCCAATATGTGGGTGGAGCCCAAGGCCCTCTCTAGTTATGCTCACATATTTATCTGACAGCTGAACTGTCAAGTCAGACCATAACCAGCCAGGTTTTCCATACCAGCACAGCAGGTGCTCTTCTGTGTGGAGCTGGATCTTGAACTAATGCTATTGAACAAAAACTCAAGATGGTGCTTCTCATTTTCTCCATGAGCTTATGCATAATTGTGACACCTCCTTCAACACGTTAAAAAATCACTGTTTGTAGCGCTCATCCTCGAAATGAAGGCAAATTGACCAGAAACATTCACCCTCTGGGCTCATGCACATAACCTCTTTGCTCCGCTGGCTCTGACCCATGTCTGCCTGTGGCTCTGGATATGCATAGGGACTGCCATTACTACTGGCCTGGCAGCAATTTCCTTTGACATTTTATTTCCATTTTTGACTTACTGGAATGGCCTTAACCTGGCAGTATAGCTGTCACCTTGTATTGAGGGCAGCCATAGCACCGTAATAGCGCCTAGTTCAGTGTGCCGCAGGACTCAGTAGGTCTCCCAGGTCTATGCATGCCCAGGGCACAGCTATCTAAAGGAATGCCGTCCACAGACTTCTTTTTGTAGGTGTCTAAATACTGTTTTGACAACTTTGAGGTACTTATGCTTATCAACTTCATGATCCTTTATCAATCTCATGCAGACAGTCTCAATAGTCCATCCTTCAACTCTACTAACTTGTTCATTGTTCTTGCATCTGGATTTGCCAAATACAAAAGTGACAGCCATCTCAAAAGAATATTTTGCATGTCCTTCACAAATCATGAGCCGTCCTCATTACCCAAATTTGAATACATACAAAAATGTCCCCAAGATGCTCTCCGTGCAAATGGAAAGATTCTGTGTTGTTGTTATCCCTATTTACGCAGAGACGTTTTTGGGAGCATTTTAGGTATGTGTTCAGATTGAATTATTAATTCCCACAGGCTGGATATATGCATTATACACACGAAATGAAATCTCGCAGAGCCATTGGGCTTTGTTCTTATCATTAATCCTCGCTCCGGTTGTTGGCCATAAGGGTTAGTCCTGTGGTTATACTCCTCGTCATCTTCATTAATTGTTATTCCTGCTGCTAAAATTAAGTCGAACAGAATCACTATCTAGACCACTGACTAAGCATCTTCTCGTATATTAGGAACCTCTCAGGCTTTTGGGAGCGGGTCTCAGATGGAATCGTTTGGAACAAAGTGGAAACGAGGAGTCCACATTAAAGTAACTTTAAAAAGGAAAGACCACTTGTACTATGTTTGGCAGATACCCATGTAAAAGTCACTACTGTCGAGTTATGATCCTTAAACGAGTCAGATGACTAATTTGCAGGTTTGGAATTATGGACATGGCAGCAGACTACACAGGAAGAAGAAACTGTGCTATTTGTCGTTTCTCTTGTTAAGCATCCTTTCTTTTACTTAACTAGTGTATAACCTGGGGGAGAATGCCTCTTGTTTTCTAGAATAATTCCTTCAGTGTATTTTAATAACATTAAACATGCTGCATGGTCATATGTACACTTTCAGGATGCTAGCAGGAGTAAAGACAAAATTACAAAATACATTGCACTTACTTTTAATTTATTTCATTGGATATTTGAGCATAAGCACGCAAATCACCTTAGTAATGGGATGCATTAAGCTCTGGTCTGGATAAAACAAACCTTTTGGTGGAAAAATGAACAGTGTCAAGCATCATTGTAAAGCGCTTTGATATCCGCAAGTGTCATGTTCATACTTTATAAAACTTAATAAATAAATATGAGATAATGTCGAGGAGAATATGCTGCATCCATTGATGTAAGTTAAATGGGTGCAGGGATGGAGAAGTCAGCATTGGGTACGCCAAACTGTATCTCATTTTCATTAATTGATGGTCTCTAGAAAGACAAATTTGGGAATTTATAGTTAAGCATGGCATCCTAGAATGCCTCTGACCATGTATTAAATCCAAAAGATGAAGTTGTATATTTCTCTTTTTTCAGTCTGTTACCGTTATAGGTAAGCTTTGGGTATGCAACAATATCAAATATTTCCAAGGAGACTGTGAAATTGTGGAATATCAAATCAAACTAGTCTTTTTTTAAATATGTGCTACGTTTGGACATGAGATTTCTCCTCATTTTTTCCAGATCCCTTAGCTTCGCCCCAGGTGTTTATGGAGAACGAGGGCAGCCATGACATGCTGCGAGTGATCTGGGAGGAACCCACGGGCGTGAGAGATCGATATACGTTGGCACTGTATGATGAAAGAGGGCATGTCGTCACTGAAGAAACTTCAATAGAAGATGATGTCAGAAACTATACCTTCTATGGCTTGAGCCCAGGAAGCAAGTACAGAGTGGAACTGGTGTCAGTGGCTGGACCATACAGGATGTTTGCAGCAAACGTAACAGACTGGACATGTGAGTACTCCGGTTTTAGCTGGTGTTAGAGAATGACAAAGCCATGGCGTCCCAGATTATAATGCGAGTGGCTTAGAAAACTTTGCTAACGCCAGAGTATATTAAAGTAAATACTGTGCTGGAATGTGATTTATTCAAAAAGAAAACTCTGGGATTGACGGGCTGAAGCATACCAAATAGTCAATGCTGTTTACAGTTTTCACTGAGATGGTACTCTACCACAATGCTATTTCACTATACAAAGCTAAACCAAGAGCATCGGATTTAGTGCCCTTCTACCACAGAGTGATAGAAGTAGAGACTTTGTGGCCTTCCTCTGCTTTTTAATGCACATGCAAGAAGAGAACATAACTGCATCAAAGCCCACCTATCATGGACTTAATCTGATAAGTAAGAAAGCTCTTTCAATCAGTTTTGGGATTCGTCATGTTGATGTTGTCCTGCCTCATGTTGATACGGTGCACATAGGACTGTTGACTCCATTTCCTACTTTTTTTTATAGTAGGAGAGAGGAGACATAATGGAGAGTAGCTCCCCTACACACAAGGGGAATTCGCTGAAACACAATAAAAATATCAAAAAAGGAAAAATTACAATTCTACTCAGAATAATTTAGTCACATGATAAAATACAGCAAGGAGATTGCCCTAAATGGTAGATGTTTTGCGAGTTAAAGGACTAATTATTAGGCCTACAAGTGGAGGAAGCAGATGCCATGCCATCTGACTCCACAATTTGTGAAATAGTATTCAAAATAGCTGCCTATATGGACAGAATGCAATCACAGAGTTAACTGGCCAAAATCGCATGAAGCAAAATTAAGGAGTAAGTCTTTTAAGGCGAAACCTCCTGGAAATCTCAAGTGTCCTTGTCTCCCCCATTGAAAGCAGCTTTTTCTAGAGTTCACATGGGCCACAGAAGACAGAGCAAATGCAGCACTCTACTCTGTGGGCTTACTGCTGTCTCAAAAATCACCATAGCAACAAGAGCCACTTGGAGAGAGTGCACCATAAAGGTAATTTGAATTTGCTGTACCTGATGGCATGAAGGAAGGTAGTGTTGGGCACCAAGTTCTACTCACAAAACTGTTAACTGACTTCACAGCACTTCCATAACCATAAGTTGTTTCTTGACTCAAGAGCGCCCTCATCTTCCCCCCCATTACTCTCTGGTCTCATTCTAAAGTCAAACCACAGCCATCTTCCTCCTTATGTGCAATAAAGGAAACAAAGCATCCAAACATTCGGGCCTGATTCAGAGTTTCGTTACTCCGATACAAACTTGGTCGATATCCCGTCCACCTAATTACAAGTTTATTTATTATATAATGCACTTGTAATTAGGCGATGGTCAGAGGCGTAGCTTCGGGGGGTGGGGAAGGGCGGGGTTGGGATGTTACACCCCCCCTATTAAATTTATTTTCTGGCAAATAGTTGGGTAGACGTTTTTTCAGTCGGGTATTGTGATGTGTACGTCGGATTTGACATACACACAGACAAACACACACACACGCTCTCTCCTTCGCTGTTATGAAAGTTTTAAAAATGTTGATTAGTTTACAAAGTAATGTGTTTTCCCACACTTAGTAAGTACTACTGCCAACCTGCATTCCTCTCCCTTTCCACTGCCCCTTAAGAGCCTCCCGTACGCCCTGCTTGCTGTATAATGTATTTCAACATTATATGCCTGTGTGATTGTTGGAAAACCTGAAGCTCACCCCCCCCAATCTTAATGACCAAGCTACGCCCCTTACGACGGGGTACCTGTCACGTCTCTGAGCGATTATGCCAAAACTTAGTCACCAATGACATATCTGTCGACTAGGTAAAGACACATTACTAGAATAGTTATATTTCTTAAATAGCATTTAGTACATTGCAGTACCCGTTGGTAAGAACTTGTCACTAGAAGCACAAATAATAAACTGCAAACCTAGCAGTGCCGAAGTCTTCTGGACCCACCTGTAACAGTTAGAAGACCGAATTAATGTGACACTTTGCCACCCCTGCCCCTTTCCACATTGTCTCACTAGCCTGTCCGCATCATCCAGAATAGTGTATTGCACTTAACTGTCCTCTTCTAGAATAAAAACACCAACCATCATGCCTTCAGGCCATGTCAAGTGATGAATCAAGCAAACCTTCTTTGGAACTTGTTATCGATATTCAGTGACTCAAAAGCCCTACAAACCTCCCCTCTTCTACTTCCGTTTTGCAGTTTTTTCCTCACCATCCTGTACACTGCATTCGATTATTTCAAATTCTTGGTCCATTTCCTCTCCCTTTGCACCACGTGCCATAAAATAAACCCTTCCCTAAACACCCTACTCAAAACTTCCACTGCCTCCTGCCCGTTAAAAAAGCCAGCTGATAATTCAGGACTTTTACCATCAGTGGTGTATGAGCCCTTTCCCAAATTTCCTTGGTATCGTAGACTTGAACTACATATGCCTGCAAGATACATCCAGTCTCCCCAATGCAGTTTTTAACTCCATACTTAGCACACTCTGTTCAGAATTATAAAAAAGTTCCTTCTGCAAAACACTGTTTGAAGAATCCCCTTCCCCACCGGCCTCCAGCTGTGGCCCACCCAGAGCACCTACCTTACAGGAGGTGGGACACCCCATAAAGAGCCTGATCAGGCAAACAATGGGCCATATGTTTTGGGGGCACTGATCTAAGTTAACATCATATCTGCTGTCATTTGTGTCTGAAATTCCACATTAGACCTGAGTCATGTCATGTCCCTGAAGTTAGCCCACACACTGGTGCTGGAACAAACTTCAGAGTGGGGGTGCTTCCCATTCAGCAAAAGAATAGTAAAGGTGCAGTATGTAGCTGGTGTTGCATTCTGGAGAACACTGTCACAAGCATTACTAAAGCATGGTGTGGCAGCGCACTATCATTTACTGACAGTACATTTTCCACAACTGTAATGTGTGGAAATTGGGGTTCAGCAAGTTAAGTGTCTTGATTTGTTTTGATGCTATTAACATATTTGTTTCTGTCACACTTCAGAATTAGGAAAAAAGCACTTAACTTATGCTTTCCTAACTGCCTAGGTATCTTGAAATATTTGTACAGTTAATTTATAGGTATTTTATTTTGTTGTGTGTTTGAAAAAAACGACATCCTACGGTCTTTTTTTCCCATCAGCAAGATTGTCATATAATTCACTTTACAAAATCCTCACACTCAGCAGTCAGAGAAAGAAAAGTAAACCCCAGTCTCCGTGTTAAAAGAATAAGCAGCAAGTTGTCCGAAGACTAGCCTGGCAGTTGACCTCTGACTTTGGATGCACAACAAATGTAACAAGATAAAAACAATCTTTAATGCTTATTCACCTTTGGAATTCGAGCATGGTTATTCTCAGGGTGCTCCAGCGCCCCTGTCCTCTTGCTTTTAGCACCTATGAGCCCACGCTTTTTAAATGACATCAAAACCCCCACACCAGTTGCATGGGAGTAAATTCTACTCACCATCCCACCTCACCATATGCTTTGTGAAGTTTATATATTTATTTGTTTTTGAATTTTATATAGCACTAAATAGACCTGAAGAAAGTTAAAAAGAGCAATGCTCTATTACTGATCGCATTCATAATACATGCTAACATACCCTAGAAAAGTGGATGTTATATGCCTGCTACGCTAGAGATTGCTTCTTTTCTTTTGATCCCTCTTTCAGCCTCACTTCCCTGCAAATCAAAATCATTAATAAAGTCCACCTTCCCCTTTTTAGGTCTCGCCTAGCGTTGCAGCGCATGCGCTGCTCGCTCTGCGAGGGCTTCTTGTAATCAATACACTTTTAGAAGTGGTGTTTCGACTCCGCCTGTTATTTTGATTGGTTTGCGTCATTCGTTATGCTAAACGGTGTCTTTTGATTGTAACCGAGGCTTTTTAGTCCCTCCTGGTTACCGCCTTGTCCTCTTTTAGCCCTGCCCACCCGGACTGGATCTTTTACCGGTGGCGTGAGACAGTCTGTTTTATAATTACGGGCTCAGCACTTTTTTGTTTACCATTACTGGCATGTGGGTTGTGCGTTTAGCACTGTGTTACGCTTCTGTAATAATGATTTTTTTTGTTCACCGTTACGGTCATGTGGCTTTTGCGTAACTATTGTGTAGCGTTTAACTAATTATAATTGATACTATACGCTTGGGGCTTGTGCCAATATGTACGCACTGACGTTAAGGACACGCACGCGGCTTGTTTTAAATGTGCCTTCCTGATCGGACCCTGGACTTTCGCCGTCGGAAGCATCGTGGGATTGGCGTGCTTCGGAAGACATCTAGCGCCCACTCGGCCTGAGATGCGCTGGCGGCAGGCTGCGGCGTGGGCAGGAGCGCGCTGCCCATTACAGGCGTTCTGAGGCGTGCATTCTGGAGTGCGGGCAGCGGCGTAGGGCGAGCTCGCTGCCCGTGGAAAGGGAAGCGACGGGCGGCGGGCAACGCTTCCGCGCGGTTTCTCATGACTTTAAATGGCATCTCAGGTATCATTTCTCTTCAAGCCTGCAGTGAGGAAGGAGTCCTCCCAATGTTCGGCGTTCACGGCTTTCACGGTAAACCCTTTTCTGACCTTTCATGATTTTGCCTTTCCCCGCGTTGGCCCGCAACCCAGAGAGTTCCCGGTCTTTTTTCATAAACACCGTGAAACTGAGTCTATTTCCCACTGCCTTTGCTAGCTTCGGGACATGTGATTGTTTGGGCTTGTGTGTCATTGACACGTAGTAGTGTTTAATGTTCACTTTCGCCTTGTCCATGCAGTGATATTGTAGGATTAAACGTGAATCTGTTTGTCTTTTTATTACTCCCTTATCGTAGTTTCGTAACCTTGTCTGTTGTGCGAACGTTTTTTTACTCTTTCAGGGGTTCCAAGGGTACTCCTTATTTACACGTCACACTTCGTGGGTTTTATTCTCTGTGAAGAGCGGGAGATTGCACCTCCTCCCGTCTTTTTTTTTTTTTTTTAGAAAGGCAATACCCACGCCGGACATTCCCGGAAACCCCTAATGTAAACAAAGGCAAAGCACTAATAAACAGCTGCTCTACCGGACCTGCAAGTGATTCCTCCTTTCTCCCGACGCAGCACCGCCCTCGCAGAGGCACAGGCCAAGCACAACTGCAGCAGCCACGGTGTGCACAGAGGCCTTCCGGTGCCTAACTCACAGGCGAGCATTGCAGCTTGGCTAGAGGTTTATCTATGTCACCCGTATTTCTTTTAATAGAACCTCACTGTGTCTTACAAACAGACCTGTGATACTCACTAAGTGAATGGTGCTACCATTTGTTTTAGTATTAACGCTGGGATTGGCATAGCCAATAGGTCTCGCCTTTGGGACCTTATAAGTGTTTAGCCATGCAACAGTTGATGTTGTTGCACCAAGGATATTGTACTGCATAACTAAATACTTATAAGGTCCCAATGGCGAGACCTATTGGCTATGCCAATGCTTGTTTTCTTTTGTCATCATTATTAAATGGATAACAGTTTGGTAATAAGCATGTAAAGTAACTTTGCAGTTTTCATCAATTCACAAGTGTTCCCTTCTCCCCCTTCCTCAAACTTAAGCTAATTTTGCCACCTCTCCAAAACACCCAATTTTGTGTTCAGCAACCCAGTTTTCTTGTCACCTCTCCTGCATGCTACCCTCCTGATTGCTCCTTCTATTTCATAAATTTTCCCAGCAAACCTTTGTCCTGCCATTTGTTATTTTCCCAAACCAAAACCTTCCAAGCCCAACACTCCTGCTGGAATCAGCCCTTTTTAACCTCTGTCCCATTCATCTCCTCCCTTGGAAAACCTAATCTGCCTGTCACCCTGGTTCAAAGTTGAAAAGGCAAAGAGAAACTTGCCTGTCCGAACCCTTTTCACAGGACCACAAGGCACACAGAGGCTACTGGGCCCAACCGTGGTGGTTGAGGCCTTTTACTCCTCATGTCCCTGGGCTTGACCTACTATGTATTACGCACAACTGGGCCAAGTACCCCTTCTGCACTTGACCCTCAGTGGTAGGTGTGATTGAGTTGTCAAGGCTCAACCGGGGGGAATGCAGATACAGGTTAGTGAACACAACTCATAACTCAAAGTGCAAACAAAAAATGAATGTCCAGCCAAATACTTGCTTTTATAAGAAAAAGTAGTATTTTATTTGTAACTCTGCACAGACGAAGAAATGCGACATTCAAATTCAATCACACAATCCCCCTAAAGTCGGGGCTCTAGTATTTGTCGGGTAAATCCCTGTCTTACCCACCTTCATGTATATCATGTTCAGAGTTATTCCCCATTCACTGGTGGCCACATAAGAGAATGCAAATTAATTGGTTGCGGTACTCAAGAGTTGTCCCTTTTGACCCTTTAGGAGCTTAGTCAAAAGTGTCTATGGTGCCCTAGCACCATTAGCAGCAAGTTCCCCCAGGGCTCAATTAACCCATTTCTCGTCATACCCACTCTCGCAGCACAGAAGAATTCAATTATGCAGCAGACACCTTCAAATGTGCACCTGTGAGTCCTGCTCAGTTCTGAGAGGTCGGGCTGCTTACAGCCCAGGAAGAAGCGCTCGGCGACTCTGGATCTCTCTCCAGAGAACTCTGCCAGAGGTCTCTCAGATGTCGGAGCAGCTCCCTGCTCAGATAGAAGTGGTAAGATGACTTTGTCCAATGTGGGTGGGTGAATTCTTCCAGCTCCCGACTGGAGCAAGCGAGGGTGCAATGTTTTCAACAGCATCTTTTGCAGTCCTCCATTGCGAGTCAGGGGCAGTTCCCATGCAGCGCAGGTCCAACTTGCGATTTGTAGGCTCAGTCTCTCCCTTGGGCGGCAGCCCAAAGGCTATGGCAATGTTAGTACCGGGAGCCCCTCCTGGCATATGGGATTGTTTAGGCACGTGGTAATACAGGCACAGACTCATCCAGTCTCAGCGCTCCGGCCTAGACAGTAACAAGTCTTGGCACTCCTTGAAATAGTACTTTACAGGTGGCAAAGAAAAACAAAAAAAAGAAAAGAAAAGCACACAAAGGGTGCTATGCTGCAATAGGAGTTGAACCAAAATGTTTTTTTCCTCAGACAATACCCTACTTGGGCTTGGAAATTCGTCCAGCTAAGATGAAATTGTTAAGAAACTCAGGACTATAAGGCTCGCGCAAAAAAACTCTGTAACAAATTGTCTGAAAAAATGATGCTCCACATTTGATTGACAAGGCAAACAAGAGGGCTCTTAACGATAACAGAGACAAATTGTTAACTACCTATAAAAAAGCTGCCATGAACAGACTAATCTGTGTTACTACCTTTAGTCCCGTCAAATAGACAACACAAAATCATTAATAAGACCTGGGGGATCTTAAATTCAGGAGGCCTCAACTTCAGTAAACCCATTTACTCATTCAAAAGAGCTGGAAATATAAGAGACATCTTGGTACACACCTGCCTTAAATAACCAGAGAAAAAGAAGAGTCAGTCCACCCTCTGGAACCTACCATCCCCGGTAGGTCATTCTCCTTGTGGAAAATGCAGCATATGTCTTTTCACTAAGAGGGTAATGGAGATCAACATGGGCCTCAAACCTCAGTGGAAACTCAAGGACCTGACAACCTGTAATTCCAGAAATGGGATTTACGTCAACCTATGCCTCTGCAACCTTGTGTATTTGGCATGACGACAAGCAGTGTATGAATAAAGATAACAGAACACCGCAGCACCATTAGATGCAAATGTGATGCAACTAGACTGATTAGACACTGTATTAAAAAAGAACACACTGAGAGAGACATGGAATGATATGTCATTGAAAAATTGAGACCCTCCCGAAAAGACTTTTGAACAGAGATGGGTATACAGACCTCATACTGATGTTCATGGACTGAATGATGACATTTCCTAGGGCCTTTTAAACTTCTAATAACCTTGCTAAAACCTTCCCCCCCCATCTTGTACAGGGATGGTACCCCCCTTTTTTCCGGGATGGACCAATGACTGGATATACAACAGGTGGGAGCTCCAGCTTCACATATGGATCTTTCTAAATGGAAAGTTTTTAAACCCTTGAACTTGGGAACTGTACTTTCTCTTGGCAAAGAATCTCTTCCGAGTACTGACTGAGCCGTAAAAAGTGAACCTAATTTTCATGGTGCACACATGTAGCCAGCATTGAGGTTTGGTATATCCTCAAAATGTGCTAAGAGACTTTTGATTTTCTTGGGTACTGCTTTTTACTGTGTTAAAGTCAATCACAGTACCCATTTACTTGGGATTAAATATGGTTGATGGGACACATTCCTTTCCTCCATGTTCCCTTTGCCTTTCCCGTTTTTGTCCCACAGGATTAAAAAAGCTGTAGAAACACAATTACATTGTGACTTCCGTGATGAAATGTATTCACTGGTTTTCCTAAGTTTAGTGGATCTCTCACTGTCTTCCTCTATGTTCTGTTTCCCACGAGAATCAAATTTAAGAGGTACGTCTGTACGAAGCCACTATAGAATGTTATGTGAGGGACTGCAAGCCCCATGATTCCTGTAGAGTCTTTTGCCCGGGCCTATGATGCAGTGTACTTCCTGACGTCATCCACCAGGACTCCGGTGAGCATGCCAGCAGTAAGAGTGCCCCGGATAGGTCTCAGGCATGATTGGCCTCTTGGCGAAGTAAGAGGGGCCCATGGATGGGGGTACAGAGACTGCAGTGTGACTGCACGCGTCGTGAAGGGGTTACCATACTTGTTCTTGCTTCTTGACTAAGGCTCCCACTTCCACCAACGATGCTGCGACCGAGAGAGATCTCGGTATTTTCCCATTGCCCCCAATGATTATTATCCCTTTAAGATGCAGTGAGCATTTTCGATCATCTAGTAAGGACAATAGAATCCCCAGTAATGATGTTTATGCCCTCTGGATTACACAGTATTGTTGTTTATGCTACACCTTTAGACAACTGACATTTTCTGATTATTTGGACCATGTGGTCTCTCAGTATTGGATTAAGCCCCTTTTTTGTCTGAGATGTGGATCAGAGTAAGATCCCAGAGTGCACAGTTCTAGGCCCATAAGTCTTGTAACATTGGGCATTCCTTAGAACTGTATTCATACCCACATTTAGATAAAACAGGCTAGGAGTGAACAGTAATAGTCTCTTCCAATAAGTTTTAACCTGCATCATAATCGAAAGAACCTTCCTTTTTATTAGTGTGTGACTACAGAGGACATCGTTTCCTCCCAGACAAGGAAGATGGTATCCCCTAAATTAGGGTAGGTAACTGATCTTCACTTGCATGTGTATATTTCACTTAACACGTGTGCTTTCGTGTGGTGTGCAGTGTCACTAGTTTTCCACTGTGAGACGTTCGGTCTCTGCATGTGAGAATTATTAGCTGTGGCAATCTTCTTTTTTTATAAATATTTCTGATATTTCTCCCATATTCTTTTAGGAACAACGAATCATAGACAAGGTAGGACTCACCTTGTTTCTATTGGTTATACACTGTAACTTTTAACAGTGAATAGGCCAGTCCATTAGGGACCCTTGGACCTGTTGAATGCCCATGACCTGAATAGGCAATTAACAAGGGCAGAATCATGTTGATGTAATGTGGATGGATTAAGCCATAGAGCCTAAAGGTGATAACCTGGGTTAACTCGAGGTATTTTTAGTTGTCTGGATCCCTCACTGTCCAATAGAACTTTATCTAGGAGCTCCCTCCCTCTTTTTCTCAAGGTTGAGTTTGCCCTAGTGGTGCTATCCTACCAGGGTGGAGAGAGGTTGCCTATGATGAAGCATGTCACATGATGTGGGTGAGCCTTCCTCTTCCAAAAAGATTGGTCTCTTGCTAGGGATTTCCAAGCTTAAGTAGGGTATTATATGAGGAAAAAAACATTTTGGTTAAACTTTGCAGCTATTGCACCCTGTGCGTGTTTTTCTAGTGAGTAGTGCGGATGTGCGCTGGCTCACTTCCATTTCCCTGTTTGCCTGTATAAACTTTACTGGTGCGCCCTCTGGCATACTGGGTCACTGTTGTGTGGTATTGCGGACCTGCACAGCGCTTACACCGCTCACCACATGGCTCAGTCTACTGGGCTCCGTGTCCTGGCATACAGGGGTCGCCGAAAACAATCCTGCACATGGTTGATGGCCCAATCGGTGCACAGCCCAATCCTCCCGCCTCGCACAGGGAGTGCTAACGGTATGGCTCCCCACTGGACCTTGCTCCCTTCAAAGCTATCCTCTTCCTCACAGAGCACACTGACAACATTTTAGGGACTCAACCTCCCTTTCTTATAGGCCTTTTCCAGACACCAAATGTGATTTAGGGTCTGGGTCTTATGTTGGGGTTCTGCTTCTTTTGAAATGGGCACTTCTCATTTTCATCTTCCTTCATGAAAGAGGTCTGCCTTAGCAGGCACAATGACAAAACTGATTGTCCATAACACAATTGATGGGCGTGACTAGAGTTCACACCTGGGTGTCAGCCACTGTGATATGTACATCAAAATGTTAATCTTGGCCCTCCTTTTTATGATTCTCTTACCATCCCCATACACCTGCCTGGGATGAGTCCATGACCATTCCTTGTGATCTATCACTGAATCAAAGAGTCGTCTTTTGAAATGGAAAGGGAATCTCTTCCTTTTTCCTCCAGTGTGTGTCCCACCAAGCTCACAGGAATGCTGAAATACCCAAATCTGCCTGGGGTGATTCCTTTTCTCTTCATGTCTTTACCAGGCTGGCCTGGGTTTCCCAAAATGGAACAATCGGATCCTCCATACAATGTACCATTGCAGGCACACTCCCTCAGTGTACTTTAACTGCACACTTTGGGTCCAGAACTGCTATCTCTATGCATTGTACCCTTACATGTACACATGCATTCAGTACACACACTCAATCTGTGAGCACTGTTCAGCATTGAAGCTTTTCTGTCTTTAAACAGGGTGAGCTCTTTACAAACACACACACTGCCTGAACACACACGCACATTATGTGCTCGCTGCACAACACTTTACCCTTCATGTATTTTACTTCACGCAGGCATACATACACCCAACAAATTCTTATCCACGTATCCACTGCACAGCTTTACATCTCTCATGTAATGTATTCCTGTAAGGAATACATACACCCAGTACATATATTAACCACACATGCACTGCATAGTTCTTCTCCATCCTCGTACTGTACCCTTCCCAGACACACATACAACTAATGCAGAGTGACTACTCCTGCGTTGTGCAGCACTCCACAACTTAACTGATGTAGGCCAAGGGTGAGTTAAGCACACAGCATGGGAACTGTTGAAAAGGGGAGTGAGCCTGTAGGTCTCACTTCAGTAACACAGGGTAAAAAGGTCCTGTTCAGTAATAGTGCTCACTAAACAGCATGCTGCCACCACCGCGCTCGTACTGCTTAACTCCACTACCACTATAAGGGTAGGGCTTTTGGCACACCTCCCAGTCCAAAAAGGCTGCAATCTGTTTGACAAGCCTATGTCATGGTGCACACGCATGATCCATGTTCGCCTATGACAAAAAGTCAGCATTAGGGATCCAGACACACTACAGTTGGGCACTAAGGGCAGATGTACACATCTTTACCATGCAGAGGACTTTTCTGTCCCAACACTGACCCTTAACGACTGCTCTTTACCCCTAACTGACCCACCAATGGCATTCCATAATAACAAAACAACATGCCACATCAGGCAGCATCACCCACCACAAAGGCCAGTCTAATAGATTGGGGCTGGTCATGGATGGGTTGAATATGATGGGGCTATTTTGACTGAAGTTAAAGATGTGATGTTTGCTCCAAGTAGTGGACTTGTTTCCAGTGACTGAGAATCAGTAATTTTGTGGCTGCGGTAGCCTAAAGGTTTTGGCCTGCCAAGCGGATGTACAAAATTAACTACTGATGGAAAAATGTGTGATGGAAACAATTTTCTTTTGTATCAGATACTGGCCACTTCTTAGTTATGCAATTTGTTTTAAAAGCCCATGAGTCTGCTTGAATAATGGAAAGTGTAAGTTGTGATGGTCCCAGTGGTATAAAAAGAGTATAGTGTTAGTGTTTTAATCTGAGCTTGATTTAGCTTCTCGCTACAGACAGTCTTAGATGTTTGTAGCAGGAGCTAATAAAATACAGTACAGCCAGGGGCGACTCCTCCGTAATGGCAGAGGAGCGTCGCCCCACTGCCAGCAGATGATCAATAAAATGATAATAACAGGTTGTTATTATCGTTTTATATATCTCTGTCGGAGTTGCACACTTCACACAGGAGGGGCGGGACCGGGCCAGGGCAGGGAGGAGTACTGTGCACCTATAAGTGCTTGTGTGTTTGGCCGGCCAAACACACATGCACACTTATATTGCTCTAACCCTGCTGTATTGTACAGCAGAGTTGGAGAAACCCCACAGGCTCCAGGCAAACGAGGCCACTCAGACCAATCCTGGCGCTGCTCTCACTCTAGAGCGCAGCGCCAGGATTGGGTGGGGAGCCTGTGCCTTTAGGCTCATCTACTTCTGTGATGTCACACAAGGAGCAGGAGGAGCAGGAGGAACAAGGCAGCCAGCATCGGGAGCAGAGCAGAGTGGCAAGTAAGTGTTTTTTATTTTTTATTTCCCAGCCTCTCCTCTCCACCCTGCCCATACCGGTTCTGATTGGCGGCAGCCACCACTGAGTACAGCGCCTTACATATCGCGGTGATATAAATTGCCATGTACAGTAATAGTATGCATAAGACATCAATGGTGCATATATGTGTGTTTATAAACATGTTTACTTTTATTCTGTGCATGTATTCTGATATGTGCATCTCTTTGTACAAATGCACATATTGCTTACGAATAAAAATATATACTCATGTTTATGCTTAATAAATGTACAACTATATATATTACTTATGGTTACAATATACACTTTTATATGTACGCGTAAAATGTATATAGATCATAACATAAATAACAAGTATTTGACTACATGCTTATGGATCTCTATTTGTTATGATCACTCCTATCACAATATATTTATATGATTATACAGAAAGTATGTGTAAATGGTAACTCATCAATATACTTATTACTTAAAAAATCATTAATACATAAATCCAAATAATAAAATTAAAAAACAAATAATACTAATCAATGACAAAACCCAAACAAAAAATATGGGTATGTTTCTCTCTCTATATATATATTTATACTTACTAGAGGAATGTATATGTGATACTACAGTATCATTATATATCATTATATCTATATGTAAGTAGATCAATACATCAATAACACATAAGATGATGAGTATTTGCCTATGGATTTACTTTCCTATATTAACACATCTGTCACAATGTGTAAATATGATTGTAATAATTCTGTCTATAAGTGCTTCAGTATTAAAATATTGGGGAGCAAATATAAAATAGAAATAAATATATATAAATATATATATATTTTTTAAACATAATTTACAGCACAAACAGAAAGCCTGAGTTTGAAAATATTTTATCCATGCATGTACATATGGGACTTTATTCAGTACAGTTTTATATCTCCTGATTTTATATGCATATGTGCATCATGTTAAAATCTCTATATAGGTATGCCTCTTGTGTGGTCATGTATCTTCATATTTATATAATCTCCTCCCACTGCAGAGAAAAGAATAATAATCGCCCTAAACCTCATCAAATCACCACTCTATGACTCATCCTATTGCTCTTCCAAAATACCCCCTACCTTCATTGTCTGACTCATCCCTAACCTCTTTACTACACGAACTCCCAAACAACTCTTTCCAAACTCTTCCCTCATTTATCCATCCTTTATCCTACTGATTCAACTAACATGCTCTCCGCCTCATCCTAAACGTCTTTTACTACTATGAACTTCCAAATAACCCTTTCAAACTCTTCCCTCCTCTGGCCATCCTCTGTCATATTCATCGATCTAACAGACTCACATGTCTACCACTCCCACCACTCCCAAGAACAATTTATATTTCCCCCTACTAATCCACCACTAATCCACCTTTTGGTTCTACTCGCCGAAAAGCATTTCAATGCCTTGTCAGGGGTAGTAAGCGCTATATAAATACAATTAGTCTTTCTTGATTAGTGAGTAGGTATGAGGGTTGCCATTGTGCTAGTTTGTCAAAGCAGTTGTTGAGATTTTCTAGGATACAAAGATTCGGATGGTCTATCATAATGTCTAATACTGAATCTAGAAGAGCATCTGCAAAATAAGGTGTGTATATGTGGGGGACCAATAGATGAAAAAGGAGGTGGAGGATGTTAAGCTTGATGTAACATTTTACATAAGATCTTCATTAGGGAAGTGACAAAGTTTTACAAAATAGTTACAGCTTTTTAGGACGTGGTGCAATATATATTCACAATTATAAACTGCAGCCTTCCAGCAGTTTGACCTATGTGTTACAAAATAAAATTCCTAATTTGAAACCTGTTTTAGATAATATTTACTGTTTAGTGCTATCGATTGACTTTCAAGACTCTTGATTAAATTGACATTTTAATGGTATCTTACATGAATTCTTGTATATTTGAAAAAACCTTTCATCAAGGAGGAAGATGCACACTTTAGTCCTCTGTACTTTGAAATGTTTTACCACACATGATTTTCAGGATTTAACACTCTTTCCTTGATTCACACAGACCCCTTAGCACCGTCTGGTGTCCAGGTAAATAACTTGGGCAGCACGAACAACCTGCATGTATTCTGGGAAGAAGTTGAGGGGGAGAGAGACAGCTACCTGGTAATCTTATATGATAGTCCGGCCAACCACATCAAGGAGAAGGCCTCTATTGGAAGGGGCACACATAACTACACCTTCTCTGGGTTGACATCGGGGAGCAAGTACAGCGTTGAGATTTCTGCCATCGCAGGACCCTATGCATCTCCAGCAGCAATTGTCACAGATTCGACATGTAAGTACAGCACTGGTTTCAGTGTGTGAATGAAGGTGAAGGGATAGAATGTGACCTAAAGGCTAGAGCGGTCGACCTCGGAGCTGGGGAACCGGGTTCAAGTCTCGGCAGGGACGCTCAACATTCTGTGACTCTGGGCAAATCACTTAATCTCTCCGTGCCTAACAAAAATGAATGTGTCCGTCTGTAATGTAACCGGTGCTCATGTAAAGCGCTCTGATACCTTCTGGTCTAGTTTGCGCTATATAACACTCCACAAAAATAAAATATAGAGGGTGGTTACAACAGCCTTACTACCCACTTCATCTACTCTTCTCAATACTCCAGCCTTAGAAGACATCAGTTTTTGTAATATTATGTATTTATTTATCCCGTGAGTTATGAGCTTATTTTTTTCTTTAAGAGAGTTACATGATTTCTTTTTGTGGCAAATGAAAGTGTTCTAGATCAGGGTGAGTGTGTGGGGATGAGAGACTACTATGCACTGATGAAAGCTACCAGCTCACTCCAGATGCCTCTAGTATTAGACAAGCGGATCACACAAAGAAAACTAGATTTGTTTCATGGGCGCGTTTCATGCATTTCATAAAGGTCAATGTGGTTACCCAAACTGTTCACTCTACAAATCCAGAGCGGAGACTGAGCAAAACCCTGAGATGTATTTAGTATAAAATCACTACAAAATACTTTATTATCAAATAGACACATACACAGGGGAATTGGGTTTGTAAACCATAGTTGGCAATAATGAAATCCTTTTAGCAAGTCATCTTTTCTTTCTCCGGTGATAGTTGTTGTCGTCAATTACCAGTGGTTGTTTTATGTGGGATGTTATTAAATGCCCATATCCCTAAAATCATTATACCCACACGGCATCTTTAGCTATCAACTTTTGACTCATTTAACTTTTAATGAAACATTGTGGTGTGAGCTGATGTATTTTTGTTTAATCCCCGAGCTGTGTGAACACTTCATGAGTAATGCCATTTTGGCAGGACACTGCTTACATTCTCCAATCCACTGACCAATTCCTGCATTCCATGTAGAAGGGAAGTATCTTCACTATGTAAGGGAAGATTGTGACCCCTTTCGTTTCTCCACTAACCCATATGCTTCTGGATGCCTAAACATTCAGATGAAACATCCCAGATGTTTGTGAAGCATCCCAACCAAAAAGTAACTGTTGGCCAGGCATTCAACAGCAAATTTGGCTAGCTGCAGAATTGAAGTGTTAAATTCTGTGAAACCTTATTAATTGCTATAATTAGTTGTTCTATTTTGTAATTTTAGTCAGCCTTCTTTTCATACGCAGTTGTGACCCATTTGGAATAGTTCAACATATTGTGGTGGAGGGATAATGAGTGCTTAATTTGAGCCAGTAGTTTCTGGTGCTCGGCACCAGAACTTAATTGTCGACACCGGCGCTTATAACAGTCTGCCACATGGTGGCGCTGTCTGTCTAATTTACATGTGAGCGTAACAACAGTTGTATATTAATTCAATATACATTGAAAATGGCTAATACCTGCCGTCCAAGCCATTCTTATTGCTTTGGGGGCCTGGAATAGTCTGAATTCTCACACTTGTAGGAGTTTGATGCTTTGTAGTTGTGTTGGTACTGTCATTGGCAACCCTGGCAGGGGCAATGGGTAGTGCAAGTTGCAGTGGGCTCCTGATGAGGGCCTTGGCACTTACTTATTATTATTTTTTTTTAATTAAGCACTGGGGGATAATATATCCCTTTCTACTGTGAGTCACTATCTTTCACCACTCTGGAAGGGTCTTCAGATGGGCTCTTTTTTATTGGTTAGGATGAACTAATAACAGAATACACCAAGATTTAAGCCTATATTGCAAGCCCTTAGCAGGCACTTATGGTCAGGCAGACGTAACCCGTCTGTACCACAATGGAGCCTTAGATATCCATTCTGCCCTCTCCGTGGTAGATGTCCATCACCTACTTCACGAAGATGGAATCTAGGAGATCACAGAGGAAAAGAGAAGCCTTCATCTTGGAATTGTTGTTTATGTGGGACTTAAACATGTCGTAGATTAAAAATAACTAATGCACGCTGTTCATCAGAGATTCAATGTGTAGTCCAATAAAGGGATTTTAGCAGAGTGAAGGCAGTGTCCCCCAGAGTCCAGTTTCTTTCTGCTTGTCCAGCTAATAATCTATTTATTTCGAGATCATGAGTGGTTTACAACACCTGCCACTGAGCTCCGAATAAGGATTTGAAAGTGCAAACATGGCAGACAGCTTTGACTTTCGAGTGTGCCTGTTAGTCCGGTTATTCTGGCTGGTGACCTTTAGAATGATGAAATACACTACTGTGTCCGCCTTCTATTCTGTAACTTTGACCACATAATGATTCATCTGGGAAAGTTGAGTTTTGTAGTACTATATTTTTTTTATCGTTAATTTCCATAAATATTTACTCTCTTTAAATATTTCCACGAGAGAATGTAGTACAAAATTGTCACTGGCAGAGTGCTTGCTTCAGGTTTGTTCCCATAATGTTATCACTTAAACTAGATATTTCTTTCCGCATAAAACATAAGCATACTGCAGCTATATTATACTTGTATGATAAGAGAAAGACTGTAACGTGTGCCTGCGCAAAGGAAATCTTGTATTACGTGATACTACAACTCCGCCCTGTCCCAGTGCCCTGTGCTTGTGCTGTGTAGGTCCCTCTGTGTGGGGGGAACACGGATTGTGTTGTTCAGAGCCTGACCTTGAGCCCCATCCGTGCCAAAGTAAACCGGTATTTTATAGCCCCTCTAAGACCACCGAGACTCTGCAAAAGTACATTTTCTTAGACAGAACTCGTGAGGCGTTTATTAATGTGGATGATAACTGCGGTAGCAAGCACAGAATGCATCTAGGCCTGGGCGGACAGTATCAAAATATTTTACAATGCAGACACTCCCAAACCTTTCAGGGAAGCAAGGACTCATCCTGGTGTAATAGGTGTGACGTCATGCCATCCACGAACATAAACAGTTTAACTTCAATCTTGATGGGTGATCACATTTGGTCTTTGTGGGGATAGCAGATACTTTTCATAGCTGAGGGAGGTCAATAGAGAGAACATTATAGACACACCGCTGGGGTAGCCATGTCCCCATGCATCATGGGACATTTAAGGGTAGTGGAGAGAGACAACAGCATTGAGTGTGAATTGAGGGTTTAGCACTTAAGCACATGGGAAAATAGTGCGGGCTGCAAGATGGAAGTGTTTACTAGACATTGTATTGGTCTAAAAGGACTGAGAGGAGACAACGTTTCAGACCTAACACGGCCATGTAGTCACGAGGACCATTGTGGGACCTCTTGCCAGGAGTGCAATGCCCTGCCCCTTTGATTAAACACCTTCCAGAAAAAGTGCTTAGAAATCAGTAGCATAATCCTTTGCATAGTGACAAATGTTTTCTCAAAATTCGCTATTAAATGCAGCAGAAGAGGTGGTGCCTTTGCAGCAACAGTGCATTCCTTCCTCGCCCACAGAACACGTACAACACAGATACGTACAACATAAGCACCATGAGTGCAAGCTTGCATCACACGCGCGTACATACACACACGCATGCACACACGCACACACTCTCCCTTCCCTGTCGAGCTTGTGGGGTATACTGCCTGCTACTTGGCCCAGATAGTCTGCTGTGAGGGATCAAAGAACCTGGAGGCCTGAACCCCTAGATAAGTGTTAAGACTCAAGGCGCACACACCCGACATTGGCAGCATCTTAAGAGCCAATGCATTCTTTTCCCTACACCTGTGTGTGAGCGGAGTGATACACGTGTGGCACTCAGTGGCCCTGTGGTCTTCTTCCGCTAGGTCATTTAGTGACCATCCTGAGATTCTGAAGAAACATTAATCATCCAGGTGTGGGAGAAACCTGCTGTGCCAATAGTTTTAATGTCTCAACCAAGCAGCCCCCTGCCCCCAAATACCACTCCCTGCCAGCCAACCTTCCCCCATGCATCTTGAAGCCTTGTGCAGCGCAGGCTTCTGGCGGTTTCCTTCACTGCACGCACTTTCCCTGCACACAGAAGAACCACTGCTGCCTAGGAGCAGGATTAATTTTCAAAGATAAAGAGTACCCCACCCCGTCCCTAAAATGGAGAGGAAGCTTACAAATCCAAAATGGTGCACTACCATCACTACCAATCGATCACTGCCACTCAATCATTGCCAATCGATGTCAGGTCTACCAAAGTAATCAACTTTGCCTTAGCACCAACAACCAGTGAGAACACTCCTTTTATATAGAGCCTTTGTGGTAAGGGAAAGATCAAATGTGATTCCCATCAAGAATGAAGTTAATCTGTTTATGGTCTTGGAAGGCATGACGTCATACCTATTAAACCAGGATCTGTCAGTGCTTAGAGTGTTTCCGTTTAAAAAATATTTTAATAGTTCAACCAGTCCTAGATGCATTCTGTGCTTGCTACTGTAGTTATCGACAATAATAAATTTATCGAGTTCTGTTTTCTACTGTAATCTACTTTTGCAGAGTCTCTGTGGTGAATAGTGTCTTTCTTATCTTTTGGAATAAACTGATCATTAAATGGCTCAGGGCATTTAAAGCCAAAAGAGCAGCGTGTTTTACTGTTAGCTTTGTGCATTTTTTTTTTTCAAGCAAGTTGCAAAAGATCTTGACACCAGACAGAGAGAGACTCACTGCTATTGTGTGAGGAACCTCTTGTTCTGCAATCTACTGCAGTCAGTGGGTGACATTGGAAGAACTAAGGTCCTGCCAGCTTGTGGAAGTCATCACTAGCCATTCATGACCAGTACAATTGTGTTGTGTTTTTGATGCGTATAGAGTTTTTATTTTAATGATTTGATCAATACAATTCAGAGACGCTACGAATTGCTCTGAATTGATGTGCTTTTGTCATTTTATTATCTTTCTAGATCCTTTAGCGCCACGCAAAGTGAGTGCCACGAACAGGGCCAGCTCGTACAGGCTGCATGCATTCTGGGAGCATGCTGCGGGCGAGCGAGATGGATATGTCGCAGTACTCTACGATGCAAGATCGGGCTCCATTTCAAGGAAAGCAACTCTTGGGAGACATTCCAGAGATTTCCTCTTTTCTAGACTGGCTCCTGGAAACAAGTATAACATTGAGATAGTGGCAAAGGCTGGACCCTACTCTACATCGGCAGAAAACGTCACCGACTGGACTTGTGAGTCCTTGTATTTTATAGATTGGGCTTTCATGCTCTGAAGCGACTTTGGCTGATAATGGACGTGTGTTCGTCAAATGATTGTCTGTGCATCGAATACCTTGAGGCTTATGCTTGGTGCGGATGAGACAGGGTGTGACTTTGTATATCATACAGGAACGAGGCTTGCCTCTCATACAGCACTGGGGTTCCCAGCCATTTCCACGGCACCAGAGAGTGTGATATGTCCCATGTTGCTCCATGAGTGACCTTTGAGTATACTGTGGTCTACAGCCTCTCTGGAAGAGGCTTGGCATGTTTGACTCTTGCAAAAGTCACCAGTTCACTGAGGAAGAGCATGGTCTGTACTATTGAAGAAGCCCCATTCATAAGACTATAAGTATGATGGTGTGTCGCATAGCTGAATCCAGCACTCCCTGGGCTCACTGGAGAATAATGGAAGAAGAGGCCATGATGAGAAGAATTCATGCTTTAATAACAATCTGTCTAGATTTGTATTTTGATGAATTACCATTCATCTTCCAATGATTCTTCATGCCACTATGTGACCTCTGCCATCAACTCTTGTGCTAGCATTTCCATTTACTCACACCTGCGTGCGCAACTTAAATGCTAAACTCTTATAGTTGTACATGCCGTGAGAAGGGTAGCCATCTCATATCTTGGCCCACGGCACGTGGGTGTTGTTTCAGCTGTTCCGGTGCTCAGAATGGAGACAGGGCGCTTGCTATCTATTTGTGGCAGCGCGTAAGTGAGAGCAAGAATGGGCAATGAACGGCGCATCACTGTCATTGCTCATTTGATGTGTGCTCGCGGACTAACAACTCAACCAAACAGACACAACAAAAGTAGCTGCCAAAGTCCCTGTTATCATTTCTGGGCGGTGAGTCTCATTATCCACCATTATCTCTCACACCATCTGAATGTTATGACTCTGGCTCATTTAATAAAACGTATTGGACAGTTAACTCTAAACTAGGTAATGGGAGCATTTCTTGACGATTTGGGGCCATGTTTGAATAAGAGCACGTAGGCGTTGTCAAGCTGATTATGTGGTGGTAGTTAGTATGGTTAATATTCCTGCCTTGGTCAATTACCAGTGGTTGTTTGGTATGAGGAATCAGAAAGATTGTTAAGTGGAATATATGAATATTATAGAATAATTGTCCCCATAATGAATGCATCTTGTTCCAGACCAATACTCTTTGCCAACTCTGTTACAAATAAACCCTTGTTTTTGCATTCTCAAATGATCATGATGTACCTTATCTGATTGTTTAGCCCCACTTTTCAGTACATGTCTCTGAAGTGCAGATCTTTCAGCAGGATACAAAGTAGTGGTGTGAGCTGTTGTGACCTCTCCCAGAGCAAGAATTGTACAGCCCACCATCAGATCATGTTTGACTTCCCCCTTCCGAATATATTAGAACCAGGTTTTATCAGGCTTACTCAGACGTGCAAAATGATAGTGCGTTACTCTGTGTGCATGCTAGATTCCACTTAAGTAATATGACCCTGAATGACCCCTTGCCTTATGAGTGTGCTGCAGACCCGTCTTGGTAGAATGCAAGGCCTGTGGTGGGAACCTGTTTAACCTTTAATTATGTGTGTTACAGAACGCCATAGGTAAATGCCGCCCTTCATCTGGAAGCAGTGTCTTGAGCTGAGTGGTTGTGTTATCGTATCTTACCTTCCAAACTCGAGGAACATAATATATGAAAAGTGATCAAATCCACTTTTGGTCCATATGTTGTATTTCTCTTTTGCTTCGTATGTTGTATTTCTGTGTTATCAAAAACGTCTATTTATGACATTGAAGAAACAAAGTGTATGTTATCAAAATGCAAAACTTTGAGTTTAGTTAGTAAAAGTATTGTTTTATGTAAATATGAATTTGAGAACGTTGAGTGAATACTAAGCAGCCGAACTTTGGCACTCCCCTGGTAGACGTTTAAGTGGGACCCTGCATGGCCTTTGCCAATGCACAACATATGATAGGTTGATCCTTCTAGTAGGCAGTAAGAAGAGTCTGCTGTCACCCTGCCTGATGTCTTCTTTTGTCCTCCAGACCCGCTGGCGCCACAGAATGTATCTGTTGTGATAGAAGAGAACAACACGGTGCTGGTGCTGTCATGGAGCAGGTCCGGCGGGATCCTGGATCACTACAATGCCTGGCTTTTGGATCTTTGGGATCAGAGCACATCGAAGAATAAGACCCTAGGCAAAGGAGAATTCCAGCTTGCCTTTCAAGGTCTGGTCCCGGGCAGAAATTATTCTGTGTCTGTTAGTTCTGTGGTGGGACCGTACCACATCTCTTCAAGGAGTACCTTGGTACCAGTCGGTAAGTGCAGGCTTCACAACAGAGAGACAGAATGAGCTGTGTGATGGCTGTTTTATGGTTCAGCTGAACATGATTTGTTTGTTAGGTTTAAAACGAGTTAATTTGCTTGAATAAAGGAATATACGTGTCTGCCATTCTATTTAAATTAAATGTATAGGGAGAGTATTTAAACACATATGGAGGTAGAAAAGGAAGGATAAATTGGAAAGGAAGGGAGAGATTCTTCTTAGAGGTGGCAGGCATCCATTTCTTTAGAATACTTGAAAGGTCCTTTCCCTTTGCCTCAGCTGCACAGACAGTGACATATGGGGTGCCCAAGGCTCTGCCTTGAGACCAGCGTTATTTATTGTTCATCTAAGGCTATTGCCCAAACTCATGTTCTTTTAGCCAGAGTTTTCAAACATGCGGATGATACACTGATATTTCTGCTTATTGAATCATCTTATCTGAACTCAGCCGACTGCTTACAGTGTTGTCTTGTTGCCATTTTCTGCTGGATACAGAAAATTATTTTGAAACTTATAGCTAGTAAGAGAGAAGTTCTCATCTGTGACATCAAATCTCTTTGGACTTATTGGGATCCTGTTCATCATTGTACCTTGTGGTAAGGAACTGGGGATACTTATTGATGAAGACTTTTCTCTTGCCACCCAGATGGGGGCCATCGCTACATCCTGCCATTATAGACAGAACTGGCAATCCTATATTTGCGGCCAGATGTGCAGTGTTGTGGTGTGGCTAGAGTCACTGTATCATGTAGGCTACACAACTGAAAAAGGATACGTTATGTATTGATAGTTGGTACATTGGTACATGTTCCCTCAGCTGCAGCACCTCAGAAAATTGCAATGCCCATTGGCTCGACCATTAAAAACCAGCAACACCTTTTCCCTGCCCTCGTTTGCCTACATTAGCTGTCTGCAGGACTGCATATTACATTTAAATGTTTTGTACCTGCCGCATAGGAAGTCAAAATAGTATTCTGCAGGCTGGAGCTTTCCCAATACACAGAAACTGGCAATTGTTCGGGCTAACTGCTATACTTTGCACAACGAGTACATGGCAAAGTTAGCTCACCGTTAAATTGGCGCAGCCGTTTCCTTAGGTTCAAATGAGCTGTCATTCCTAATGCAAGTGGCAAGTTGTTGATCTTTGGATCTGTGACGAATGGTCGGTCATCTGGATTTTTAAAAGAGTCGAAGGCTTTGCTGTTAGCAGGATGTCTCTTGGGATCAAGAAGTAGTCAATCAATCTTCAGTGGACCATTATTCCAAGTGGTAAAGAAGCACTTTTCAATTGGTCGTTTAAAGTCATATATAAGTGCATGAAACAAGTGCTATGGGAATGATTGAGTCTCCACGGAGGTGAAAGAAGTTAATACTATAGGGCTGTTTAAGGTATTTTTGAGGTGTGACAAGCCAGTTGAATGGGACTGGCTGTAACTCTATTGAGATGTGTTAAGACAATGTTATAGAAATGAACGAGACTCCAAGAAAGTGCATAGTGCTAATGATTCTTAAATGTTGTGCATGATGTCTGTCAAGTGTGACATAAATGAGACTTGTCCATTTCTTTGAGGTTAGTCGCCAGGAAGTAAAGAAGCACCATTATAAGATCTTAAAACCAATTATGTGGGCAATAATTTATCGTATCTTATTTTATTTTTAAATTATATCTGAGTGTAAGATGGAAGAAACGGTAAGCATGCGGCATTACAATCTCCTTTGAGTCATTGCATCATATCTGCATATGTAAGGTAATGTCCGAGTCGTGGCCAGTGAATGTGTAGTGGCTTCAAACGCCGAGAACCTCAGAAGAGCCCGTGTCTGGTGTGACATTTATCACACCCAAAGCCATCTGATTCCAAAGGAGTCGGAATTAGTCAAGTGCAATAAATAGCACTTATTACAAGTTTTTCCCAAGAATAGAGCATAACAAATGTATGTTGGCACTCCAAAATACACATGAACTGGTAATTACCAGGCACTTTGTCTTGTTAAATAACAGCAGGTTTGGCCTCCTGAAATTTAATAGCATTTGCAGTACTTGCATAGTGTGATAAACATCTAACTTTTAATTCTGATCCATGAGCAAACATGGGTGTGAACAGAAATTGGGATCATAGTATGTGTTATCTGGTTTTGAAACCTTGTTTAACATACATCTAATTTTTCAGAGCCGAACCCTGTAACATCACCACTCTGCTGGTCCAATGAAACGGGGCTGTACCTGAACTGGTCTCAACCTCGGGAAGATACAGACTCCTGCTCGCTGGAGGTCGAGAAGCTGTCCGAAGGGGTACGCCTAAATGTGCTGAGTATGATAACCATGGAGAGGGAGGCGAGCCTGCGGAACTTGGCGCCAAACACCTCCTACCAGATCGGACTAACTCTTCTTGGAAGCAATGGCATGAGAAGCCGGACTGTGACCCTTCTGTGCAACACTTCCCCGGAAGGTACGAACAGGGCTTATTGATGAGTTTTCAATGGGTTATTTGGCTGAAAGCTCAGGTTGCTTTCATTTAGATACCATTAGATAGGAGGGTAGATCAAGCTCGGGCACCAACTCATTAGTGTGTAACGGTTGCTTTCCTCGAGGTAGGTAACAATTTCTTTTCCAAACTTTACCTCTTAAACCATGAAAATATGAATATAGCTTCTCACAATTTTTTATCAATCTTGCATTTGCCTCCTGTACAAATGGGACATGTTCCTCTTTTTCTTGTTCGTCACCTCTTCGTACAACAGTATGCCTGCTCCTTAGGGACAGTTCTGCACAATCATATCTCATTGTCCAAATGGAAATCATATGAATTCAACAGAATTTCTCCTTGACTTTTTCTTTCCCTTCTCCTGCCACCAGCAATATTTCTCCCAGAAGGTGCATATTTCTGTCCCCTATGATCTGTAGTACAGTATCTTCAGATGAGAAAGTGTCCCATATCCCATCATCTGCAAGAAATCATCACACTTTTTAAATTTCTGCCTGCCCTTCCCAATGTTGAGCCCTTACTGATGCCCTTCTTAACTCTCATTGGAGACGCCTTGTCCATTCCAAATGATTCTCTGCCCATTAACAATTGAAAAGCCACAAATCCATATTTGCAAGAGCTTTGCTGGGCTTCCTGTCACACTTAAAAGAACAAAGCAGAGCGAGTCAATGTTGTTCCTCCCTGCCATTCCCTACTCTACAAACCTCCACACACACATATGACCTTTAAATGTTCAACTTCATCTGCCTAGTCTCTCACCTCTTTCCTCGTCACAACAATTCTCATGGCTTACGTGGCCATCTCAATCCATAGGGAATGGGTGTCCTAGTTCCCTAAAGGCAACTAACATCTTAAGAAGCACTTTCTCAGAACCACTAGCACCTGCCACCCTTTCACCCTGCTCCCATTTGCATGTGCGACCAAACTACCCATCAACTCATTGTACAGACTTAAAGCTGCCAGTGGGCATCACGTCACGCCATCTAACCACTGCTGTCCCCAACCATCCACCTTGCTCTTTCCTATCCAAAATATACCTATTCCACTTCTTCATAAAATGAAGCCTCTCCACTCAAACCACCTACTAGCTCTGCAACCCAAAGCACCGCAAATAACGTTGTCACAAAGCCATATTCAAAACTCCCTCCCATCTTCAATAACAAGCTCTCTCCAAATAACCTTCCAACATTTTGAAAATCAGCAACGTCACTTTCCTGCTGGAGTGGAGGTAGCTATTCATTTTCCAATCAACTATAAAACATACAGATTCCATGTCACCCCTTTCCATACCTTTTCCTGAATTGACGTGGACTCAGCAACCCTTGGGTCAAATTCACTACATAGAGTTGTTAAGTGTTTAAAGTGGAAGGAGAGCTTGAGGCCTCCAACAATCGTTTCTTGGTTAACTGCAATGTGTTTTCGGGCACTCGAGTGTATCTCTCTTCTCTCCAGCCCAAACCACAGAACCTCCCGCACTGGGAACAAGATAACACATCATCTTTTTTGTTGAACGCACCTGGTACGTGGAATGCTTCAAACAATATTACAATATTCAGATCAAAGCATTTAAAAACCATAGCTTGCAGCAAACTGTTCAACCACCAGTCTTTTGCTGACCGCATATTTACAGTATAAGAACTGGCTGTTCGACTGAACCTCAGCGCCCAGTCAGACCTGCAGCCCCACCCCCGTTCCCTCCACTCCCAGCGCCTTGAGACCCTCATGGGCGAGTAGACACGCCTAACAAGTACTGATTGATTTATTGATTGACAGTGTGCACCATTGTTGAATTATCGAAGCAAACATCGCTTTTGAGTTGCTCAAAGCAGTGTCCCATACATTTACAGCCAAACAAATGGGGAAGAATTCCAGAAAAGAAGTACTTTTATTTCTTGCTATTTAATTGTTGGGCGATCTCTCTTGGCACCATTCCCCTTCCCAATGCACAATGAAACCCAATGACCCATCAGCATATGGCCATATTTCACATTGCTAGTGCCTTGCTTTTTTGTCCTGCTACATACATTTTCCATTAAAAGCACACAAGTATGTGTCCCAAATGTTCAAATCATCTCAAACGCTATTGCTTAAACACACTCTTTCATGAGTCAGTTTTGCTCTGCATGTGAATATATGGCCAGACATCTGTACATTACTCTGCAGACCACTAATACTTTGCAATAAAAATTATGGTGTGCAATTGCTGCACTTTTGCAGCTCTCACTTTAACAAATCTTTTCATGTCATGCACAAGCTCCCTCAAAACTTCCACTTTCTTCACAGGCAAACTATTTTCCATACATTCTAAATCCAACTCAAATCCTAGTCAAACCAGCACCATCACTGGTCTTTCTGTCTGTTCACCTACCAATGGGATCCCCAAGTCTTCAATTGTCCTCAGGAAATTATTGAAAACCATGGCTCCCTCATTCTGTCCAACTCCCACAAAGAGGAAATCCACTAAACAATTCAAAACATTGGCACATCCTAGACCTCCATCTCATCGCCCAGTTAAGGAAAAAGCTGAACTTCTCAAATATAGTGCAGGAAACCGCACACCCCATTGTTGTGGTAATGTCAACAAGAATATTGCTGGCATTTTGTATCCTCTTTAGAAGAAAGGCATCGGGTGTACCAGCAACATATGACATGAGATTTTTATTTTATCGGATTTCGCCATCTCAGCTCCTCTGCCTCAACCCTTCACCCAGGGCTGGACTGAGAACCCAAAGCAGCCTTGGCAATTTTGTCAGGCCAGCCCCCCCTGTGGGATTAAGCAAGTGTGCATTACTGCTTTTGTTACTGGGGGCCGAAATTGCAGCACTGTTGTAAAACCGCCCCCCAGTAACAATAGCAGCCCCCACCACTGAGAAACCTGCCCTCACCCTTCCAGCCTCCCAGGGAAACACCCGATGCCCGCTACAGCCAGTATGGCCCTGCCTTCACCATCTTTGTTCACACAGCAGTACACTACAGTGCATGTCTCCCGCTTGATGAAATAAATCAACGAACCCCCTTCTGGTCTAATGAACTATGGGTGAGTCTGTATTTGCCTTCTGTTTTCTTTGGTATGATACCCTTATTTCTTTGAGGAGCTTGCCCCATATCATTGATTTATGCTTCATATCTGTGGATGAACTTTCAACCCATCTACAATATATATAAAACTTTGCATGATTTCCTATATCTGGAATCGATACCCAGACTTATAAATTCAGCTGTCTCTCTAGCTCAACATAATACCATAGCCAGGTGTACACCACATCCAGTTTACCCAGTGCATGTTTTTTTTTTATAGAACCTTTCCCTGAATCTTTCCTGGCTTCTTTGTCCCATCTGTCACAAGGCCTTTTCCCTTTAGCTGAACTACAGTACTGTACCCCTGGGTGTTTTCCCCACACACTTGGAGCTCTCATAGTAGAACTTGCACAGTAACCTTTTGCACAATCCCTTATGAAGTCCCCAACATGTCCCTTTGTTAGGTCCACTGACCTACGCAAATGACCCCACCCTTCCACGGGTAGTACCCTAGAAAGTGAGGCTGGCACAGTGGTAAGGAATGCTACCCAGAAGTCTGATATGTTACTAAAGGCCTACTTGGCACTTTTAAGTTCAACTGTGAGAAGTTGGCCTGGCATATGCTGTCCACTAATTATAGTGGGCACCTTGCACCAGTCCAAACAACCCCTTATTGGAGATAGGTTAAAGCCAACCTTTATTGAAAGCTATCCTAGTGGTAGCTATGGAGAGCAGCCTTCAGGCTAAATCTTGAAGGAATGTAAAGCAGCTTGTTTTACCAGTCTATAATCTCTTGAGTGACCAAATGAAAGAGCACCACACCAGGTATATATTAAAAATATATGTATTTATTGCTAAACACACCCTCTAGTCTCTTTATGAGGCTAGAGTTCGAAATACATAAGTTATAAGTTATTAATTCACAGTAATAGCACAAATACACGTTTGGGCCCTAGGGGCGTACCAAACCATATACCAATAAAGTGGTATGCGAACCACGACTGAACTAGACACTAGGCCTAGAGCCTCTAGAAGTGCTAGGACCACAAGGAACCACCCAAGGTAGTGACACAGGGGACCCACGGGAGACGCGTGCAGTGTAAATACACAACCGCGATACGCCGTTAACTTCTATGGAGAAAGTCGGGATCGGGAAAATAGAGGAAAGGGACACTTAAAAGAGGACTAGGACAAAACCCTTTGAGATCTAGGACTTTGAAGAGTCTCTACCCACGGGAGCACCGGAGTACTCGTGTTACCTCACCCAGGAAGCCGGGTGCATAGGTGCCTTTCGGGGTCGGGTTTCGTCGTCGATTCGAATGGCGATCTGCTCCAAAGTGCTGCTGGCGGCCAAGAGAAAAGTGTCCGGGTGGATCCAAGAGTGGATCGGAGTTCTGAAGAACCTGAAAGCAGAGGGGACAGAGTCTGGGTCACTAGCCAGTGACCAGGAAGGCGATCGACAGATGCCCACCGATGTCGAGTGCTTCAGGTGCGTTGACGGTCGTCTTGACTCTTCAGCCACGAGGTCCAGGAGGCGTTGTCGGCGACCAGGAGCAGGATTCGGGCTGGTACACGATGTCTGTCGAGTGCTGAGGCGTCGGCGACCGGATTGGACCCAACAAGCCTTGGCAACGGCAAGTCTCGGTGAAGATGTAGATCGTCGATGGTGCAGACCAGCAAGGTCTGTGGAACTCACCCAGCGAGGGTAAGTGAGGGCAGGCCTGGAGCAACCAGGATGCCAAGTAAGAAAAGGATTGGCCTTCGTTAAGGGCTACTAGCCAACGGGCTAGCGACCGCGAAGGAGCCTCGTGACGCCGCACGTGGATCTGGCTTACAGGACACTCGTGGAGTGGGGGCCAGTGATCTTCGGTGCAGGTGGTGCTGGAGGCTAGGGCTACTCGGAGCCCAAAGCACGACTTCTTGGGAGACCCAGAAGATGATGCACTTGCAAATGTGCTCGGTGTCCAGGGGTCACGGTCTCAAGTCACCCACGATAGCCACGGGCCTCAGCTTTGCTGGGGACTCAGGGTAGCCTCGGGGAAGTCTGAGAATCCACCTCTGGTGATGCGATGACTTCGGCGTCCGACGGGAGCTTCAGAAATGCGAACCGGACAGATGCTTCTTTGGTGCCTGCCAAGCAGGGAGTCACTCCTTGACCCCAAGGGAGATTCTTCAGTCCTCTAATCGTGAGTAGAGCGTCGAAGGTCCAGGATTCAGTTTCAGAGTTTCGTCCAGGTATAATCTAAAGTCCTAAGGACTGGGTTCCTACCTTTATTCTAAAAATAGGGGTTGGACTACTCTGTGGCCCCACCTATGGGTGGGTCAGGGCAGAGGGTGGCTACACCCCTTTCCCTTTGTCCAGTTCGCGCCAAAGCAGGGGCTGAAAGCCCCTGATCCGGTTTGAACTGGGGTATGCATAGGGACACCAAATGTGCCCCCAGTGCAGGACTTCAAAGCACCCGAAAGTGCTCCCGCCCAGCCCCAATACACATTATCCTGTCTGGGGAGGTGGTCACACCTCCCTGGGACAGGAAACCTATTGTCCAGGCCTCCCCTGCCGGAGTTTCGTCTAGCAGCAGGAGGCCAGACTCGTGTCTGTGGCAGCAGCATCCATTTTGTGATGCCAGGGCTCTGGAAAGAAGTTACCGGACTAGTCAGAGTTAACATGTCTTTCCCTCTAGAAGGGTGGAATGCTACCCCCGCCGCCAGGATTGGCGGGGGGGTAGTATTCCAAGATGTTTGACACCAAACACGACATGTTTAGGTGCAGCCATTCCAAAGTTAGCATTTTACCGCGAGGATATAATGCGCTTAAGAGTATATGGTCAGGCTGCACTACAAACAGCATCAGAGAGGGTCTCCGAACGCTGCAGAGGGGCCCTGCTCATGCAGGGGCACCCTCTCACATAGGAACCATGCACTCTGCCTTTAGGATTGATAAGGCCTGCCTTAGGAGTGACTTATAGGTTTATATGTGTGTATGTATTTCGTGATATAGGTAACCTATATCACAGTAAGGAGTGCATGCACCACCTTACCCAGGCTGCAGTAGCAGACCTGTGGTGTCAGTTTGGATGGCCTTCCAGGGGTGGCATAATACATGCTGCAGCCCCTGGCAGGCCTCTGAGGTACCTATGCCCTTGGTACATAGTATACCATATACTAGGGACTTATAAGGGCACTCCAGATCCCAATCAGTGATGTGCCTAAGGCACATGGAAACCATTTTAGAGAGGAAGCAGCTAGGCTGGGGTTCTGATTAGCAGGGCCCCAGCCAGACTAATGTCGAAAAACAGTGAAGCATCAGCAAAAAGTGTGGGTACCCATGTGAAGCAGATCCTACTCTCCTACATCAACCATAAGCATCCAATTCTCCTCCACAAAGCTTTCGTCTCTGTGCAACTTTAGGCCTATGCACCAACTCCATCTGCTCTTCTTTTGGCACCTCCCTGGGCCCTTAATACCCGGTGCCAAAGTTTCAATATTATATATAATCACCTGCCCAAATCCTTTGTACGAGACATCAAATGCAAACTTAAAGTTTTTGTGTGCCCCATAAATTTACGCTCTGCGACCACTGCATTTCAGCACTAGGCACTACTTTGTCAGCTACTGTAGCTATAGCTGGTGTATTTGATGCTATTGTATCTTCTCTACGTGTATGGACTTTGCCATCCCTGTGCATGCCTGAACTCAGACCTGGGAAAGAGACTTGCTCCCGTTTATCGCTGCAAAACCTAATCAAATCTGCTGCACCCTCATCAACAACTTCAAGTACATAACTCCTCTTCACCAACACACTTCCTTCCTGCTTTAAGATACATTATCTCAAATTATTCTTCTCTCTCAATTGCTGAATTCAAGAAAACTTGCCTAATCCCTCTTCCACACAAACTCAATCTCTCGCCCCTTGAATGATTGTCATGCATGCCTTATGCACCGATGAAATTCATTGATACCTCTATGACATTTTTGCCCCCATCTCTCCCAAACATTGTCCTCTTTCTACCCCTTCTGGCATTTGTACCATCCCAATGTCTCTCACTGCCCTTGGGGGTCTTCGTGCTTGTTCCATCGGGGGTTCGCCCTGTTGTCTCATCCTGTTGGGCTCTCCACCACTGCTCCAATGGTGATTCCCTCTCTGTGGTCCTTGCTCTCCATGCATGTGCATCTGACCTCTGGAAACACTTCATATTCTCTTTTCCAGTGTCACTCTACTAGGGCTTCCCTTCTATTCTTGAAAAACCGTAGCAGCCCTTCTCCGGACCTTGCCCTACCCATACATTGTGTCCTGTAGTAAGCTCCATTCTCCCTCCTGATCTTTATGCATACAAATTCCCCCTTCACCTCGCTCTTAGTGTTTTTTGTGGGCAGAACCATCCAAGAACTATGGAAGATGATCTGTGAGCACACATCGAGAATCTGGTGTAAAACACTGGTCGCTCCCCTTATCCAGCACTTTCTACAACATGGAAGAACATCTACAATTTTAATCTTTGATGTAGTCAAGCAAAATCCAAGAGGTACAAGAGTCTATAAACCAAGAACAGGGGGTACTCCCTTTTCTATAGAAGATAAAAAAAAAATTTTTTTTTTTTTACTTACACAAAAAGTGTATAACTATGCACCCCTAAGGTGGAACAGAACTAATTATTATATATGTTCCCTCAAAAGAAAATATACTAATATGTCCGCTATGTGTAAAAGACAATATAGCCCTTGGAGATTACAAAAAAAATGCATTAATGGGTGAACATAAGGCAATTCTCTATTACTTTACAATATCATCAAAGAAGACAAAAAAAGCCATTCATTTTGTTAAAAAAAAAGGAATATCTTCGTATTGTTTATTACTTATAAGACTGGTCTGTGAAACAGATCATGTCACGAAGTTGTAAGACAAAATCACAATTCAATTATATCAGTCCACTTTCACTAAAGTATCTGTTCAATTAAGATTTCACAAAATCCAAAGTATCATAAATGAGACATCCAGGAAGTTAACCATAGATAAGCTTGTGTCTTCGGGGAACCCTTTAAAAGACCACCAAGATCTGATGAATTTATGAAATAGTCTGTTGAGTGTCTGGAATCAGTCCAGTACGAGGGCTTATCAATTGCCGTATCCCCTTGTGAGACGGAAATCAAGAGGATCATCGAGCTGTCTATCGAGTCCTCTGATATCCGGTGATACTTATGTACCCAGTTTTGAAGTGATGGGATTAGCGAACTGAATTTCTTGGATAATATATTTTGGCCTTGTTAGATCGGGTTCCATGCACCTAGAGTGGATACACTTTAAATTTCGTCTTGATCACAGGCAATTGATAAGCCCTCGTAGTGGACTGATTCCAGACACTCTACAGACTATTTTATAAATTCATCAGATCTTGTTGAACAGATACTTTAGTGAAAGTCTTAAATAGAATTTTTCCTGAAGAAGGTGATGAATATTTTCTGTTTCACCGAAACGCCGCGTCGACACTTTTCTTGACCCAGCCAGTTCCGCAGGAGCTTGCTGTCCTCTGCACATTTGTTTTTATTAAATATTTACTGTATTGTTCATGTGCCAAATGATATATATTTATGAAATTATAGATTTTATGTGTTTAGCATTATTATTATGCAATAACATTGTTTTGCTGTGCTTAGAATTTTAATAATACAAGTGTAATAACTGTTTTTATACTGTGGACTGATATAATTGAATTGTGATTTTGTCTTACAACTTCGTGACATGATCTGTTTCACAGACTAGTCTTATAAGTAATAAACAATACGAAGATATTCTCTTTTTTAACAAAATGAATGGCTTTTTTTGTCTTCTTTGATGATATCTGAAAGTAATAGAGAATTGCCTTATGTTCACCCATTGATGCATTTTATTTGTAATCTCTAAGGGCTATATTGTCTTTTACACATAGCGGACTTATTAGTATATTTTCTTTTGAGGGAACATATATAATAATTAGTTCTGTTCCACCTTACGGGTGCATAGTTATACACTTTTTGTAAAAAAAAAATATATATATATATTTTTTTATCTTCTTTAGAAAAGGGAGTATCCCCCTCTTCTTGGTTTACATAACCTGTCCCTATTCTGCATAAAAGGGTAACTCTCTTGAGACTGTACTTCCGCAAGCGTCTATGAAGCCTTTCTTCAAAAGGAGGCCACACTATTCCTGAAGTTCAACACTGCGCTCAACAGTCTGAATGAAGCGTTGTAGTTACCAATATATTTATTAAAGGCTGTAGCATCTTTGATATACCTTTGAAGTATCCATCTAGGTTGCGTAGACGTACTCCCGGCCTGTCCGAAGCCCTCATCTACGATGTATTTCAGTCTATCCAGGCTGGAGAAAGACAAAACATCTTTTTTCTAGCATGGGTCTCTTTTCCTTCAATTTAATAATTTTTAGAGTTGTATAATCTATACAATCTCAACCTAATTCTATTCAGTTTGTATAAATACAAACAGGTCTTGTCCCTCAGATCTGCTGGAAGATCCAACACCCCCCTTTTTTTTTCATGACAATGTGCCTTTTGTAAGTCGCGATTATAAACAAAATAAAACTGTCTCTAAAACGATCTGCGGTAATTACACTTGGGAGAAACCAGCCAGAAACTGGCCAGATATAGCAGAAGTGCAGGACTATCATATGTACACATAAGTACATAATCGACTGGTAAGGCGAGGATGTTGATATCACCAGCGCCATCGTCCAAACATTGTGCTGCTGGTCAAGGACGAACGCTTCACTAGCCTCCCAAATGCACTAAGGAAGCACTAGAGGTCGCTCAATAGAGAAAGAAAGAGACCAACGATGATTGCGGTTCAAGACCGCCTTTACACCAACTTTGGGATTCACGTCATTCCACAGTGCATTACCAGCCCAGGATGCCTGACATGTATTTGCACAACTTCTAAGCCAAGTGAAGGGGCCATCTGTTTAAACCTATAATGAAGATATCAACCAAATGACAGTTTCAATCTACTCATGCCCAGCTCTGTGTTGATTCTTTCCCAGATGATTGTTAACGAAAGATTGAAGCAATGCGAACTCACAAGTTACTAAGCTAATAAATTGTAGGTAGGAGCTCTCCTTAATCCACTTTCCCTACCTCTCTATCATCATGCAGTCTGCCTTAAATAGGTTATCTTGGCCTGTTAAAGGAATACCCCATACATGAACTCCGACGTGGGGAACTACCACCAAGTATATGGTACACAACACCTAACATGATGGGGTTAGCACTGCCACCCCCTGTGTAACACGGCTATTAATACTCACTAGAGTAATAAGTTTCACAGATACCACCGGGTCCTGAGGAGACTCCGAAGTTCCATTAAGGTCGGAAGATTGGCACCAAGAGGAACTAACCCGCCTCTCCACCATAGAAAAAACTGGCAGCACTCTAAAGACTTTTGTTGAAGTTCTGAACCCGGTGCTCTAAGCTCAACAATTTAACCTTCTATGGGCAATAGAACAGGACCCCTGAAGACTTCATACAATGATCCTACTGCCCATTAAAATCAAAGACTGGTGTCATATTTTTACTTGTATTGCCTTCTCAACTTCATACACACTTCTTGAGCACTTTCACTTTAGGCCGCGTTCTAAAAATTCTAAGCTTCTGCGAAAATAAAGTGATTTATTAATTTATTAATTGATTTTATTATAATGCATACAATTGATTTTGTATGCGTTTCTACGTACTTTGTTCAAATAAATTCATTTGTTTCTCCATAGTTTTAGGCAGTGCAGTGAATTGCATATTTATACTTTGATCGCTTGGTTTCACTTAAGTTAAAGGCGGGTCGGGGCATTTTTTATTCAGAGTCAGCATCTGCATCACTTTCTATAGTGCTGAACTCTTCAATCCCTAGCTGTTCCTCCTGTGTCTTCCAAAAAATCATGGCTGCTATCACCAGGCCTCCTGGATGCTGACAGTTGTCCTCTGCTTTCTAGTCTTTGAACCCTGCCCTCTCTTGCGCTCCAGCTGGCACACTCCAGTCTGTTGGATTCTAAAGAGCTATTCCATTTCCCATCCGAGGCCTTGGTCCTAAACCCGAGACCTCCCATAGATGGTCTTCCTTCCTCGGCAACTCACTTGTCTCTGGCCGTCCTCTTGCATGCTCTCACTCCAGCTCCCTTCCATCACTGGTTCTGAACTCTATATTTTCCAGTCCTTAACCTTTTTGCCTTATCTTCATTGCCCCACTACTTCTTCCAACATTATGTGGTACTAATGTACTTCCCGTGTCACTGCTACCGTTTCTACCTGGGGCCTCTTACCTCCAGTACCTCCTCTTCTGCTACCCACTCTCACTTCTCTTGAGGAGGTCGTCGAGATTTGCAGCTCTTAAGTTTGTTTCTCCTCACCTGTTTCCTCGCCTGTCAGCAATATCCTAGAGCTGGGGGATGGCCTCATAGGCCTCTCTGCTGCGACCACTGTGTTCACCCAGCCAGTTCTGTCCGAGGCAGCGCCCGCTGCTGAGCTCTTCCCGGAAAGGTCCCCGCTCCTTCCCTCCAGGCTGCTGTCCTATTTTCAAACTCTGTTGTGACAGCAGCACTCGTTTTGGCTCAGTGATCTTTCCCGCCAACCGCCACCTCGTCGAACTTTTCACGTTCTTTGTAAAGCAGCGGTCAGGTGACTTCTTGTACCCTCGCAGTCTGTAAATGAGCTTGGGTTTTTTCCTCTTAAAAGGTGTGGCTCATGTCATCAAATGTTCTCATCCATTTCCTCCTAAAGATCCCAGAACCCCTTGAAGCAACCTCCTTATCTCAGAAAATCCCCTATAAACATCAATATAGATTCCTGCCTATACCATGTACTTTCCAGTTCTGAAACTTATTTTCTCTCAGACAGGCTGTGCCAGACAGGGCCCAGGTATAGGTTAGTGTTGCCGGTGCTCCATGAAGAGTCCCAAGAGGCTCTGTGTTGTCCACATTTCTCTAATGGTATGTTAGAAGCCAGGGGAAATCTTTCTCTCTATTGCGTACCTTTATGCTACCCGCATAATGATGTTTCCATATCATTAACAATTGTTATGGTTAGCAGGCATTATGACTAAACACAGATCAGTTTTATCACATATGCTGTACGTCCTATTGGATGTCAAAGTTTGACATGTGCTAATGACAGCCCACTTCATATTGGTAAATGTATGTCTGCTTGTTTCGTGAACATATGAGCCATATGTGATGAAGCATATACATTTGGAAGCAAATAAGGAAACCTGGCCAACCAATGTTTGTTTGTTTTGTGGTTCAACCTCCTTAAAGCCCTTCCCATCAGATGGCTTTCGAAGGCTGCATATTGTATTTAGTTTTAAATGCACGTACTCCTATAGGGAGTGACATTCACTCCGCCTGCTTTGGGTGGATGCTTTATTAGTGCACTGTGGCTCCGCAGAGGCTGACGCGCCAGCTCTGCTAGGTTGCATGGCATGCCCTTGTGACTCTTGTATAAGCAAGCAATTTTACACGGTTTCTCATTCACCATTATATACAATCTCACAAAAAGTGAGGGGTGACAGAACAGCACACCAGTCTTTCAGAACCAATAACAGCAAGGTGTGCATCTATCTATATCTGTAATACAGATCATCCTGTAGATCTCAAGCTTTCCTCTGACCTGTTCATCTTTTCTCTGTCCTCCAGCTAATTGCAGTTCTGTTTTGCAAGCTTACCTCTTACACCTCCTCCTCCTCCACTGCTAGGAGGTGTGTCCCAAGGCAAGATAAAAGCACTTCTCTGGTCACTCATGTACAGCACCAAAATCCTCCACACATAGGATCTCAACAACATATATGAAGCCATATATAAATGCTAGAGTACAAAACAATATATTTCTGTTGTGGCCCCTTGTATTGCTAACCTTCTTGCCCCCAAATACACACTTTTATGTATGGTGATCGGCCCCAGTCTCTGGGGCTTCCAGAACCAAACTTTCTTCTGCTTTGGCAATGATACTGCTCCATGCCGCTCATTTTATTTTTGGCTTCTGCCTACAGCCTGTAAATTGCCTTGATACTGTTGTCTGCATGGTGATTGCACCCTGGTTCAAACGACCAGGTTTACAACCGTGACCTGGGCCACAGCTCTCTCCTGTCTGCTTGGCACACTGATACTTCACCACAGTTCCTTTTCTTGTAAATTGGGAGAGACTAGAAGTCTGGAGCTCGGTCCTCTTTAAAATGTAATGTGATAAGCTTCGGACCATGTGCATTTCCACAATTAGCACAGGAAATGCGCCACAGGCCAGACAGTTTCATTATGCCATTCTGATCTCTCATGTGACCCTCTCATTTACGCAGTGCTAAGTGCTATGTTTACATATTTAACGTTGGTTTGTTTCTACTCCTAGTCCTGCCCCCGCCGCCCAGTGACAGAGCTCCTGTATTCGATACGGACAGTGGAGTGATCATTTCGTCTGACATGTTCAGCGAGGAGAATGGAAGAATAGAATACTTTGGAGTAATTGTCACTTCCAACACATCTCGTAAGTGCCAGAACTTTTCAGGGGGTGCGAAAAAGGCTCTGGGATTGATGAGCTATTGGTTGCTGCTCAGGCCGTCCTGTAATACTCTAGAGTTAAACAATGTGCGCCATAATTCCAGACTAAGGGGGATATTTACAATGGAATGGTGCAGTGTGGAGTCCCAAGCAGTTGTGCTGCGCAGAGTTGCATCATTTCAAAAATGCAGGTATGCTCCGTATTTACAGAAATACAGCGCACCCCTGTGCTCTCTCCTGCACCAGCGCTATAACAGCAGCTAAAAGTATTTCTCCTTGTTGCGCCACTTTAACGCCTCACCTTGAAAGGTGTTAGTTTTAGGCGCTGCCTCAGATTTACCAATTCTTGCAAATCTGGGGAACTGTCAAAAAGCCAGGTGTGTTGCATGGGAACACCAACAGCAACACCCATGACAGGCCCCTTTAATGCAGAATACTGCTTGAAAGAGGGCCATATTTACAAGGCCGTGTAAAGCCAGGCACCAGAGCGCCAAAAAATTTAACGTTCCAGTGGCGCTAGGGGCTTGTAAAATAATCCGAAATGTTCCCTGGTTGTTTCCTGCCATTCCTTTATGTCAAGACACATTTGATCCAGAATATTACATAGCTGCTCATGTGGTGTACAAGAACACTAAGGGGAAGGCAATTAACCACATTTCCAAAGAAATTATGAAATTCTGGAACTGGGAAGTATCACGGTTATATTTCTGAGAGTCCAGTTCCAAAGTACTAGTGGAACAACGTTCACCTCAAAGAAATGGAAGCATATCATTACAAGGGTCAGTTTATGGCAAAAAAAAGACTAGACTGCTGCCTAGCAGCGCACCAGAAGAGAAGACTCAATTGCTCTGAAGCAGTATTCCCCAATCCTATGCAGAGACAAGCATTACAATTTACAGAATTAGCATAATATCCTTTTGTATAATTATGCAAAATTTCAGAGAAATTAAACAAAATTATGTGAAAAGTAAATCTTGGATTTTCCACTATATTTTAGTACAGAATGCATCATACTATCCATTTTGGACACAAGGACTCATTTCACTCCCCCCTCCCCCCAAAAATACTAATTCTGTGAACAACAGTCACTCGTGCTCTGTTAAATCATGTTGTTCCAGTGCTCCTGCATTAACCCACATCTTCAGTGGGAGTTAGGCCAATAAATTATAGGCAATCTTTTATTATGTCCTCATTTCAACACAGATATGTCTAAAATTCTAAAACTTCACATCTATTGACAGATGGTGCTTTGGAAATGTTATGTACGTAGCATGTGTGGATGTAGATACACATGCTCTGCATACCGCTGCTATCTAGTGTTGGGCTTGGACATTACAAATTGTTTTTCTTCAAAGAAGTCTTTCGAGTCACAAGGTCTTGATGACTCCTCCTCTGGTGCCAGATATACATGCTGACCGACTACATTGTTAGACTAATTTTCTCCTCCATCGGGTTCGGATGTACTCCAGCATGCTACTAATCTCGACAAGTTCATTGGTTCCCGTCACAGTCTTGCATCTGCTGTGTTCCACCCAGTCAAAAGAACATTCTTCTATATGTTTTTTCGACGTGTGGCGCTGGTTCCTTTCTTCGATCCCATCGACAAAGAGCGACCAGGCCTCAGTGGCACTTTAAATATTGCTGGGCCAACCTCTGTCATCTGCAACTTATCCTTCTCGCCAGAGCATGACGAGAGCCACTATGACTGCTGCTCGGCATTTTGCAGCAAAAACGCCAGCGAAAAGACTGATGGTTGGCTAACAGCATGATGGCCCAGTTATCTTCAGAGATGCCCATCGTTTTCGACGAGGCTTTATCGCTGTGTGCCACCTAAGATGAGGAGGCATTGGTTGAGTTGCAGGATCTCCCATACCACCAGCCCAGCTCTGAATACATTGCCTTGCATGTCTCAAAGTCAGGCGAGGAGGAGTTGTGGAAGAGGAACAACTGGTTCTGGAGGACACTCCATCCACCTTGGTTGGCTCTGGCCTGCATGAATACCATGCCGCATGTGAGTACTGTCAATGCCCCAGCCCTCACCATCCCTCAAAAGCTGATGCATGTCAAAGCCAAGCACCATCCTACAGGGGCGATGGGTATCTAGCCTGGTGCTGAAACTACTGCCACCTTTGCGAGTGCCACCAACTTCAAGTGCTGGTCAACAACGAGCCAAGGCCTTGGCCCTAAGGCGAGATTCGGCCAATGGCCTCAATCCTCGACTTGCCTCGAGCCCAACAATTTCCATCTGTGCTAAGCTGTCAAAGCTGGCTCCACCATCAAAGCCAAAGGCACCAAGGAAACACCGGCCCTCAGCAAGGAAGCCTGCCACCCTCAGCCTTGAGAAACTCCCTATCCTTGAGAGGTTTCAGCAGGAGCTGGACAACAGACGGAAGAGGATTGTGATTTATCTATCAATGCACAGATAAAATTTTGGCCTCAGACAAAGCTCTGCCAAAGAAGTGCAAACTGTCCTTAAAGGAAGTCCATCCAGTGAAAACTTCTATGCATCTCTTGTTACCCAAGAGCCCTAAGGACAAACTTTCTGTTCCTCCTCCTTCTTCTCCTTCTCCACCTCCTCTACCTCCTTAACCATCACCTTCACATCCACCTCCTCTCCCACTTCTTCCCTTACCTCCTCCCTTAACTCCTATGCCTCCTCCAAAGGGGTGCCCGGAGTCCGACTCCGACACCGGCAGTTCAAGCCCTTATTCTCCAGTGGAGGACTTTGCCCCAGTTTACTCTAGTTCTTCAGTAGATCCCTGGGAGGATAACAGTGCAAACCCCATGACAGATCCTGATTTAGAGCACATCCCTGTCATGGCCTCCCCCCAAGTGACACTCTGGCGTGCCACAGCGTTACCCAATGCCCAGCTACCTACCATAAGGTGGACATGTATGCCACCCCTGAAATAGATGTCTTGCTGGAGGAGACATTCTCCAAGACTGACCGTTCTGTGCATAACCTCCCCATGCTCAAGGGGATGATTAAATTTGCCACTGAGACATTTAGGGAGCCGGTCAAATCATGTGCGGTCACGCCACTCATTGAAAAAAAATACAAACCGGACTCCTCTGACCCACTCTACACCAGGAGTCATGTCACACTCACCTGACTCCCTGCTGGTCACCACTGCTAAGAAGAGAGTAGCAGTCCAGGCCGTGGGGCATGCTACTCCTCCTGAAAAGGAGAGCAAGCAGGTCAATGCTGCTGGGAAGACAGTAGCTGTGGGTACGTCCATGCACTTGTTAATCGCCAAGTCAGTAGGTCTCCTCTTCAGGTATGACAGAGCACAATAGGAGGACATGGAAGGACTCTTCGTGCACTTACCTGACCAGCATCGCAAGAGGGTGGAAGAGCTGGTTGAGGAAGGCAAGGTGATCTCCAGTGCCACCATTGGGTGTACTATGGATGCGGCTGATACTGCCACCGGGGGACTGAACACCTCAGTCATCCTGCAGCACCACTGCTGGCTCTTCATGTCAGGCTTCAAGCCGGCAGTCCAACAGCACCTCTTCAAACCCCCGTCCAATGAAGAGCACTTCTTCGAACCTCAGATTGACACCATGCTTGAGAAAATTAAAGACGCAGAGACTGCCCAGGCAATGGGTGCCTTTCAGGTCCCTTCCCGCAGGGGCTCCTCTCGAAGGCAACAGCCCAGAGGGGGCTCAGAAGCCACTTATCCAGAACCTACCCCATTGTACCTGAGGCAGCAACAGGGCTATCACCAGCAGGGTGACAGGAGTTTCACAGAAGGCTCCTTTAGAGGGTATAGCTCTAAGGGTAGAGGCACCCCCTGTAAGGGAACCCTATCTACTTCCAACAACTGACTTGACCACATCCCCCCTGATCACACCACACCTGTCGGGGAGAGACTTCAACTTCAGGGGTTTCTTCGGCGCTGAGAGGAGATTTCCTCTGATCAGTGGGTCTTGTCCATCATACAGCATGGCTACTGATTGGAGCTCATTGCCACCCCACCAAACATTCTCCCTCAAACCCTCACACTCAGCCCAGAACACCTTGTGCTGCTACACAAGGAGGTTCAGGCACTCTTGTCCAAAGGAGCCATAGAGCCAGTGCCCCGTTGGGAAAAGGTATACCTACACCTTATACTTCCTTATTCCCAAGAAGGACGGATCCCTCAGGCCAATCCTCTCCCTCCGTCCTCTCAAGAGATGCATTCTGTCAGAACACTTCCACATGGTCATCCTACAGGATGTCACTCCCCTGTATCCAGCAGCAATGTGACCTAATTGCCACCCTCGAGCTCAGGGATGCCTATTTTCACATCCTGATTCATTCAGCTCTTTGGGCTACCTCCGCTCAGGGTAATTGGTCAATACTACCCCTTTGAAGTGCTGTAATTCAAGGGTCTTCACCAAGTGCTTGGCGGTTGTAGTTGCTCTCCTCAGTAGGAGGGGAATTCACATCTTCTCTTACCTAGATGACTGGCTGAGCAAGAGCACAAGCAGATCGGAATGTCTGGCTCACACCCAGACTACGGTCTCCCTGCTACACATCCTAGGGTTCACAGTGAATGCCTCAAAATCCCACTTAGAGCCACTTCAAGTCCATCCCTTCCTATGGGAGTCCTCAAAACCATCTTGGGCTAAACTTTCCCGAGCCCCCACAGAGTGCAAGTGTTCCTACATCTTATTCCTCTTTTTCAGCCACTTGTTAGGAATGATGGCCTCATGCATCGCTATAGTGCCCAATGTCAGGCTTCATATGCACCTGCATCAGGAGTGCCTCTCATGCCAGTGGCCAGATGGAGGCTCTAGTGTTGGTAAGGGACAGCACCCATCGCTCTCTGCAGTGGTGGAACAGCAAAAACATTTTGCAAAGCAGGCGGTTTGCAGACCCAGTTCTGCAGGTGACAATCACCATGAATGCATCTCTAGTTGGCTGGGGGGTGCACCTCATAGACAAGACAGTCCAAGGTCTGTGGCGTCCACATCTGATGGGTCTCCACATCAACTAATATTTTTGTACAAGTTGGTCTCCCCTTTACAGATTAAACAATCTTATCGATCTCCCAGTCTTATTTCCATGACCTGACTCTGTAGCCGAAAGAGCACTCCACACACTTGATGTTAAGTGTGCTCATATGTACTATATAGACAGGACCAAATCCTTTTGCAAAACACAACAACTGTTTATAGTTTTCTCTCAGCCTCATAAAGGCCACACTATTTCAAAGGCAGGGATTGCCAGGTGGATTGTCAAATGCATCCAGACATGCTATGCTAAAGCTAAGAGAGCCCTACCCCACCTCCAGGCCACACTTTGCCAACAGACAGGGTGCTATTATGGCTTTCCAGCGTGAATATACCCATGGCAGACATTTCTAGAGCTGCCCAGTTTTGCAGCGTGAATCTTTCTGGATTCACTATGCTGTGCATTATTCCGCCATCTCGTGGTTGGGTCCGGATTCGTAGTCTTTTCTTTGTTTTTGTCTTTTTTTTTTTTTTTTGTTGTTGGCCCAGGTGGGCGGTGACGCCCCACCATTTGGTGTCTTCGGTGACGTCGTCGCGCTTCCGGCGGAAGCTCCCACCTTTGGTAGCCATCTTCAGATTCTTTTTCCGCCGTGGGGTCTGGATCGTTGCCGAGAAGTTCCAGAAAGTTTGGACGAAGAATCTCGAAAAGTCGAAATTTCATCACAGAAGATATACTACTGAGACACCGGACGACGACACTAGTACCGGAGAAGAAGGACGACGAGGTAGAAGGTCCACGACCGAAATCTCGACGCCTACAGAGAATGCGCTCACAGGGGGCTCCCTAAGCGCGGTTATGGACAAGACTCCGTTCAAGTTCTGCAGAAATTGCCACCACAAATACGCCTAAAAAGACCAGCACCCAGTCTGCAACCTCTGCTTGCCGCTCGACCACGCCAGCAAAGACTGCAACGCGTGCTCGGCGTTCACCCCGAAGACCCTCCGGGTGAGAGACAGACAGAGAAGGGCGAATTACAGCATGCAGGGCCAGGGACCAGCACCATCTCTCCGAGACCTGGGTCTCTCGAGCGGAGAGGAGGACAACATCGCAGAGGGACCAGAGGACTGCGCTGTCGTCGAAATCGAAAAGAAAACGTCGAAGGAGGTAAGGGAGTCGTCGACCCCAAAACACCAAAGCGACGCTCGAAAGAGTGAAGCCAGAATCCCTAGCGACACTGCCAGAAGTGTAGCAAAGTCCACCAAGGGAGCGTTGCCGCCGAAACACTCGACGAAAGCAACAGCACCAAGGGACAAACAGCCGAGCGGATCCTTGGACAAGGACTCTCAATCGGCGAAAGCCTCCGAAAAACGAAGGCGTCGAAGGTCGTCCCCGAAAGGAAACCTCGACACCGAGAAAGGAAGGCCCGGCGTCTGTTTCGACGACCGCGACCGCGAAGAGAGGCACTGCACCACTCGACGCCGAAAAGGCCCACGAGATGGCGAAAAGAAGAGGAGGCTCGAGGCAGAGATGGCGAGCATCCTGCAACGCAAAAAGACTTCGACGAGAAGATGAAACAATACGCTATTCCGTCGAAGCAAGCCCACGAGGCAGTCGAGGAGTTCGAGGTCGAAGTCGACGAGGCCCCGGGGACACCCGAACAGCTCGAAGACCAGGACGAGGAATACTACTACTTCGAGGCCGAAGGCGAAGAAGAGATGCTGTCTTACAGGGACTCGGCGTCCTCTGAAGTACAAGACCTAGACTGGCAAGACCTCGACACAGAGTCACCAGAAGAAGGGGTAGACACTTACCCCTCGAGACCTTCGCCGCCAGACGACATCGGAGTCTACAATGAGGTCGTGCAGAAGGCTGCAAAGACTTATGGGGTCGAAATGCAGGAGGAAAAGACAAAAGCAGGTTTCCTCTTCGAAACCCTGCTCCCCCAACAGACAAGGAGTCAATTTCTACCCATGTTACCTGGCGTTCTCGACCAGGGAAGGGAGGCCTTCAGGGAACCAGCAATCTGCAAGGCGGTTACCCCTAGGAGCGAAAAGAAGTATAAGCACTCCACAAAAGATCCTGCATACATACAGGGGTCTGTACCAGCAGACTCCATTATCGCTGCAACAGCCAGGAAGAGGGCCGGTGTGCCCACCAACACAGGCCCACCTCCAGACAAGGAGAGCAAAAGAATAGACCTCACAGGACGTAAGGTGGAGAGGAACGCAGCCATACACTGGCGTATCGCCAACTCCAACGCCCTCATCAGCAGGCATGCATACCAGCATTGGGCAGAAATGAGCCAGCTCATTAAGCACCTGCCAGAAGAACACCAACAAAGGGCCAATTACCTAGCGGAAGAAGGCAAGGCCATCGCGAACACTTGCCTAAAGTCAGCCTTGGACGCAGCAGAGAACTCCAGCAGGCAAATGATGATAGGGATGACTGAGAGGAGACACGCATGGCTCAGGATCTCCGGCTTCAAACCAGAAGTACAGAGCAACATCATCAACACACCGTTCGACGGTGAGAAACTGTTTGGAGCAACAGTTGACAACAAATTAACACAACTAAAGACGGACAACGAAACTGCAAGGTGCATGGGAGCGCTGCAGTTCAGGGGGATGAGAAGAGGGAACCCCTCAAGGCGAGCCAGTGGTAGAGGAGGCAATGCACCTACCACTTCACATCAATCACAACAACAAGGGTACCAAGGGAACAACCAGGGCCAAAACCTGCAGGGACAACAGCAGCAGAATTGGCAGTACCAACCCAGAGGACGGTCCTTTCGAGGGCGCGGGTACGGACGGGGACAGGCCCGAAGAGGGGGCCAGCAGCCCGCCTCAAAGTGACTCCACACACATAACAAGCCCCCCACCGTTAACACCAAGGTTGAGGGGAAGTCCGCAAAAGGAAAATATAAAAAGCAGAAGCACACAGCAAATAACCACCGAGCATACGACACCAGTGGGAGGAAGAATAAGAAAATTTCTCACACAATGGAGGAAAATTACCACAGACAAATGGATACTAAACACCATACAGCACGGGTACTGCATAGACCTCCAAAAGCACCCGCCAGGGAGAAGACCAAGACATCGGTCAATACCCGCAAGAGAACTAGCCCTCCTCCGCCTAGAAGCAGAGGAACTGCTACAAAAAGAGCAATAGAACCAGTTCCAAACAACGAAAGGAACAAGGGAATATACTCAACGTACTTCCTAGTGCCAAAGGTAGACGATACACTAAGACCAATACTGGACCTCAGATTCCTGAACAAGTTCGTAAAAACCCAAAAATTCAAGATGACTTCACTTCAGGAAGTAATACCCCAAATCCAAGAAGGGGATTACATGGCGACCTTAGACCTAAAAGATGCATACCTGCACATACCCGTCAACCGCAAACACAAACGGCTATTAAGATTCGTGATAGGCCACGATCACTACCAGTTCACAGTGCTAGCCTTCGGACTAAAGTCCGCACCAAGAGTGTTCACGAAATGCCTAGCAGCAGCTGCAGCGCACCTTCGGAGAAGGAGCATACATGTATACCCCTACCTCGACGACTGGCTGGTAAAAGCAGGATCATACAGACTCTGCAAAAAACACATCAAACAAGTCATAGAAACACTGTCCACATTAGGTTTCTCAATACATTGGGAAAAATCGTCAACAGAACCCCAACAAATCAAGATATTCTTGGGGGCACAAATAGACAGCACACAGTCCAAGGTGTTCCCCAGCGACAAGAGAAGTATAGCGCTCCTGAGGGAAACACGTCATTACCGCAAGGGGCAAGTTCTGACAGTGAGGACGGTGAGCAGGCTAATGGGAATGATGGCATCATGCATCCACCTTGTCCCGCATATCAGACTGCACATGAGACCGTTACAGGAATGGATACAACAGCAATGGTCACAAGCCACAGGGAGTTGGGAAGATCTAGTGGTTGTCACACACGCAGTGCAGAAAGAAATAGCGTGGTGGAAAGAAGAGAACATATTACAAGGGAAGCCATTCACACAGCCAACTCCAACAGTGACCATCACAACAGACGCCTCACAGCAGGGCTGGGGCGCGCACATGACCAGACTCCGCGTCAGGGGGCTCTGGTCACAACAAGATGCAGTGAAACACATCAACTACCTAGAACTCAAAACTGTGTTCCTAGCCTTAAAAGCCTTTCAAAAGCAGCTTTACGGCCAGCGAGTGCTGATACAAACAGACAACACAACTGCAATGTTCTACATCAACAAGCAAGGTGGGACACAATCAGCACCGCTGTCAAGTCTGGCACAACAGATCTGGAGATGGGCCATCCCTCTAAGGATAGACCTGCTAGCAATACACCTCCCAGGAATAGACAATGTAGAAGCAGACCGACTCAGCAGGCAGACGTCTGCATCCCACGAATGGGAACTGAACCAACAGGAGGTGCAGCAACTGTTCCAAAAGTGGGGAACACCACGGATAGACCTCTTTGCAACACCCCACAATGCAAAATGCCAACATTACGCATCCAGACAGCCGGACCAAAGGTCCCTAGGGAATGCCCTATGGATAAGTTGGTCGAACGAATTTGCTTACGCTTTTCCCCCGATACCACTGTTACACAAAGTACTCAGCAAATGCAGGAGCAGCAGCATGACACTCATACTGGTGGCACCTCAGTGGGCCAGACAAACATGGTTCTCACAGATTATGGAAATGGCGCAGGAACCAGCACACAGGTTCAGCAGAAGGAAAGACCTCCTCACAATGCAAGACGGAAAAGTGCTCCACCCAGAACCAGACAGCCTCAGCCTAGCAGCATGGCTCCTGAGGACCTAGAATTCGCACACCTCAAACTACCTCCAAGCACCATGGCAGTACTCAGAGAAGCAAGGAGACCCACTACAAGAAAATGCTACATTGCAAAGTGGAAAAGGTTCTCACAATGGTGCATTACAGAGGGACTGCAACGAAAAGTCACGAAAGAATCAACAGTACTGCGATATTTAACACACCTACTACAAAGCGGGCTGAGCTACTCGTCACTAAGGGTTCACCTAGCAGCCATAGTGGCCTACACCAGGGAGAAGCGGTGAAAAGCTTCTTCACCTCCCAAGTGGTCAAAAGATTCCTGGAAGGGGCTAAAAGAATAGCCCCCTAAAAGGATGCCAGCCCCAAGCTGGAACCTCAACACTGTACTGACACAGTTGATGAAATCACCATTTGAACCCATACACAAGAGCACACTGCACATGCTCACACTAAAAACGGCTTTCTTAGTGGCTATCACGTCACTGCGAAGAGTCAGTGAACTACAGGCTCTCACACTACAAGAGCCCTACTTGCAAATACACAAGGACAGAATTGTCATGAGGACGGACCCACACTTCCTGCCAAAGGTGGTGTCGCGGTTCCATATCAATCAAACAATACAGATACCAAGTTTCTTCCAGAAACCTTCAACACCCTCAGAAAAGGCGCTACACACGCTAGACGCCAGAAGGGCAGTGATGCACTACATAGAAAGGACGAAGGAATGCAGGAAAACAAAACAACTCTTCGTTTCCTTCGCAAGCAGTTTCCTGGGACGACCAGTAACAAAAAATACCATTGCACGGTGGATTGCACAAGCAATACAACTCTGCCACAAGCAGGCAGGACAAGAGTTACAAGGGGCCGCCCAGGCTCACTCAACAAGGAAAAAGGGAGCAACGGTTGCGTTCCTAGCGAACACACCTATACAAGACATTTGCCAAGCGGCAACATGGTCTTCCGTGCACACGTTCACCAAACACTACTGTGTTGATATCCAAATGAACAAAGAGGCACAAGTAGGACAGAAGGTCTTACAGCACATTTTCAGCAACCAATGCTCATCTTCCACCCAACCACCGCAATAACAAAACCGCTACTAAGTCTATGCACAGCATAGTGAATCCAGAAAGATTCACGCTGCAAAACGAATAGTTTCTTACCTGTCGGTGTAGTTTTGCAGCTTGAAGACTTTCTGGATTCACTAGCGATCCCACCCGCCTCCGCCAGGAAGATAACATAGGAGGTTAAGGGTACAACTAAACTACATACAAGGTTTTAAAGGGATCAAAGAATAATTGAAGGATTAAAGGTTAAAGACATAGACAACAAAAAACTGTAAGAGGAAAAGAAAAAAGAATCCGAAGATGGCTACCAAAGGTGGGAGCTTCCGCCGGAGCGCGACGACGTCACCGAAGACACCAAATGGTGGGCGTCGCCGCCCACCTGGGCCAACAAAAAAAAAAAAAAAAAAAACAAAGAAAAGACTACGAATCCGGACCCAACCACGAGATGGCGGAATAATGCACAGCATAGTGAATCCAGAAAGTCTTCAAGCTGCAAAACTACACCGACAGGTAAGAAACTATTCGTTCTCCGCTCCACACACACATCTAGAACACTAATGTGTGGAAGTCCTGGCAAGAGTGAAGGCCAGAGTTGGTCATGCTGTCTTCAAGACTTTGTTTCAGCCTCTGCACCATCCACTGGCTTGCCACAGCTTATAAGAATACTGGTTTTAAGTCTATGCATAGCAGGCATATCTACAGACTCAGATGCTAAGAATTTAATATGTTACTTAGCCTGTAAGCATCTTTTTGTTGCTTGTAGGGCTGTAGATTCACATGTGCTTGCCCTCCTCCCCGAAAGCCAGTGGTTGTTTCAGATATCTTCAACTTTAAAATAATTATTTTCTACTTGCATGGTCATTATTTCTTCTATACAAACTACTCCATACTTACACTGGCCTGTTGGGTGAAAAACAATCTAGCAATGGAGTCAGTGACCCTGCGCATCTACCATCAGAGAAGGAGTCACAGAGACCTCGTGACTCGAAAACCTTGTTCAAAGAAAAACAATTTGCAACATCTGAACTCAACACTAGATGGCAGCAGTATGCGTAGCATGTGACTCTACAGCACTACATACAATGATATTCCTTTAAAGAGTTGTAAAAAGGTTCCCTTAATACATGGTCCCTTTATCTCCTGATTAATCTATAAGCTTGTGCTTTCAAATTGTTGTGAACCTCATAGCTCCAGCAGGAACAGGCGAATATGACCTTTCATCTACTTCTGCTCTCCCCATCTCCTACCTGGACTTTCCCCAAAAAGCTGGTGATGCTGACTGTGGAGTATTCAGAATCATAAAAGCACTTTGCTGAACCTGGTAGGAAGGCTCAGGCAGTGGAAAAATGTTAGAAGCCTACATTTGTTGTCTTTGTGTGCAAGCTTTGCTAAACGCCAGAAGACCATATTCCAAAATATGCCGATTCTTCAAATAAACAGAAGACATTTTGATTTTGTGCTCTTCTAATGTCCATGATCCTCATGTTTTTAGTTTTTGTGTACATTATCTTTTGCATATATTTTCTGGTCAGAAGTATTCTTCTGCTGCAGATCACTTGTCATGAAGTGGCATCTACCATATTTATAACCGTGTTCATAGTTTAGGATCACCTGACACACAAGAAGAACATATGGCAACCAGTTAGCAGCCCACACTGGAAATGTTATCTTGATATTTGTTACATCATACCTTATTACTTGTCCTTCTGATTCATATCCCCAATGAGATTTTAAACTTTTAACCTACTCTATAAAATACAAAATGTATTGCTGCTAATAGTTTTCCTTGACAAGTTACTGGGCTTCATCTTGTCAGTTGACAAGCTTGTTGTTGTTTTGTATACAGATTAGTGAATCCTTGAAATTGGCTTACCTTATACAAATTGTTTGATTTTTAGATCAGTCACCAGTCCCTGCTAGACTTGTCTTTCTTTCTCCTTTAGCTACTGCTAACAAATGTCACTTTTTCTTGTGCCCAAAACTGTTTTGTGAAGTTTCAAATCAAGTACTGTGAAGTGATTCTTTATTGCATCAAATGCAGTATGGTTACTAGTCTAACCTGGTCATTCCAAGAGCTCACTCTACACAAAATAATCTTGAGTAATATCTCTCTATTGATGTTTGAGGAACAGCTACTTCAAAGTTGGATAATGCCTTCTGCAAACAATACCGCTCAATACCAAGGTGAATGTAATATTGGTCAATATGATACAAAAACACATGAAGTGACGGCTCCTTCCTCAGTGCTTTAGTATACTTTCCCTAAGGGAGAGTCACTAGTGGCCTAGTGGTGGTGGTAGTACAGTTTGTATGTGCAATAAAATACATAAATCATCTCAATGTCAGAGAAGAAAAAAGTTACTCAACTACGCCTGTAATTTTGTAGCACCGACTGAATAGCTTTTAGAAGGAGGTGAAATATTATTCTTTTCTTTCCTGAACTAGAAACATAACAGCAATAGAGGAATCCTGGAGGGCAAAATCATCTCGATCCACTCAGCAGCAGTCTATTGATTACATTCTATGTTGAACTTTCAGACAAGCCTCCATGAGCCTTTCCATATGCCAGCGAGGATCCAATGCGCTATCCCTCCCAGCCACTTTTTGGTAGTTGTTACTTTGTACAAAATATGGTCTTTAGCGTCAATGTCTACAGAATGTAACCTTATAGAATTATTTATCTCAAAAGATGTGAATCAAAATAGCTTTCTGATAAGTAGTGAAAATACTGGAAAAGTATCTTGAATTTCTCTTCCTGAGAGTGAAGACATTCTGAACATGTAAAACCACAGGCAGTCTCCACTGTGGATAAGGAGTTTTCAAAGTAAAACTGTTTTATAATGCTTAAAGGAGCTGTGAGTATTGCTTTACCTGTACTGGTAGTTTTCAGTGATCATGCTTTCTTGTTAAAAGTGTTTTTAATTTGCCTGCATGTGTTTCAACTGTTAGTGTCTAGACCCACCCAACAGATAACGACCAGCACCTGGTACGACCACTTTTATGGCCACAATGATACATATCTGGCTGTATTGGTGCCAAATCCATTCCAGCCACGTGGACGAGATGCTGCAGTCAGGACAACCTGGGCTGTACCAGTAGGAACAGAGGAATGCAGCCAGACCAGAGAGATCTGTAATGGGAAGCTGAAGGCAGATACTCAATACAGGTAAGCCAGGTAAACCATGCTGTTCTCATGCCATGAGGCTGAAGACAGAACAGTACAGGAAATGAAGGCGTAGCATCAGAAGGTCGATGAAAAGCCTACAGGACAGATAGTTTGCGTCCAGAGCCTGATGGTAGACATACTAGTAGGAAAGCTTGGTGCAGCACTGGAATACCATAGGGAGAACTTTAAAACATGAGGCTTGTTTAGAACTTGAGGACTATGATTAAATTCACAGGGAAGATAAGTGTGTAGAGCATGTGAAGGCAAAATGCAAACATTAACAAGATGCACAAAACAGATGCCTGACTAGGTAACCCATGTTTGCAAAAAACGGTATTAAAATTTTAGTTAGAAATTATTGATGGCTAGGAGAAAGAGTTATGTTTAATGACTAGTTAGAAAAGAATTGCATTGTGCTGCGAGATGCGAGAGGACTGAAAATATATACTGGAAAAAGATATGTAGGTTTCCAAATCCCTTCGTACCCAGGAAACCACCATTAGCCCTACAAAAGTAGGATGTAAGTGCAGTCATAAACAAGCATTGGCAAAGACAATAGGCCTTGCCTATGCGAGAGCTAATGGCTTTGCCAATGTGTTTTAGCCATGTTGTACACCAGAGTGGCTGCTATTCAGCATGGCTAAAAGTCATTGGTGTACAGGAGAGTGGAATTGAATGTCATAGAGTGGACAGTCGTAGAGTGAAGTAGAGAGTCATACAGTGTAGTGGCGTAGAGTGGAGTGATATAGAGTAGAGTATAGTGCAGTTCTAGACTGGAATGGAGTAGAATAGAGTGTTGTGGAATGGACTAGAGTGGCGTAGAGTGTCCTTGAGTGAAGTGTCGTAGAGTAGAGTGGCGTTGAGTGTCTTAACGTAGAGTGACTTGAAGTGTAGTGGTGTACAGTGAGGTGGTTTGGAGTGGGGTAAAGTGGAGTAGAGTGGAGTGGGATAGAGTGAAGTGGCATAGAGTGCTGTGGAGTGGCATCGAGTGGAGGGGCGTAGATTGTCAGCATGGAGTAGAGTTTCATAGATTGGAGTGGCATAGAGTGATGTAGTGTGGAGTGGAGTAGGGTGGCATGGAGTGGAGTAGAGTAGGGTGTTGTTGAGTGTCGCTGGGTGGAGTGGCATAGAGTGGTGTGGAGTAGTGTGGTAGAGTGGAGTGTCATAGAGTTGAGTGTCGTAAATTGTCGTGGAGTGTCATAGAGTGGAGTAGTGTGTCGTAGAGTGGCTCTCACAGCTATAGAGACTATCGTACCTGAATTCCACTACAGGGATATCATGGACTGCGAAGCATATTCACACCTTGCCCCACTGAATCTCAACCTCCAATAACTATGTTAGAGTTCAGAGACCCCCGGGGGAAAGGGTAAGGGATAGAGAAGACAGCAGCCAGTAATGGATCCAATAGTCAATGCCTAAACAACAGGATAACAGTCATTACTACTTCTGCATTACTTTAATGGACATGCACCACAAGAATTAAACCCACCTATTTGTTAACGCACTGTTTATTGGCTGCCTGCCTCTCTAAAGAGGTGTGTATAGTCAAGTTGACAGCTAGAACACAAATGTATTAAGAATCATAAACTTAGAATGTGGCAGTGACATTAATATATCCATTTAAAGTATGTGTGCAAGGATTCCTGTGTATGGTTACCTGGTGATTAGAATATAATTTTCTTTGTCCATTACATTTCTTTTATGTCCACAATACTTGCACAACTGTTACATACTCTGCTATAGGTTTCTTCCTTAAAGCAAACTAGGACCAAATGTTGATTTTTATATTCACTGAATTAATTTTTAGAACAGTTTCATCTTTGGCCACTAGATGGCAATGTTGATCCTTCCTGAACACAAATAGAATCAACTTGTATGGATAACACTTTGAGTTCCAGTCTCTTTAAATCTTGAAAAATAAACAAAAAGATTATGGGCTTCAGCAAGCTGCCTCAATATTTTAAGTAATTAGCAGCAACTCCTGAGGTCCAGTCTCTTTAACTCTCACAAGATAAACACAAAGGATGTGGGCATCTGGAAACTGGAGCAATCCTTACAGAATTAGCAGAAAAACAAAACCTGTTTTCCTCCAGATGAACAGTCGAGAATCCTTGAAGCAGAATATCAGGAAAGGCAGATATTATGGCTTCCTCCTTCAGCAACTGGCACAGCAACAACAGTTGGGAAGCACAGATCTCTTTTCCAACTCTGTTTAAACAGTCACCACAATGTAACACGTGACTTCTGACTGAACCACTAGACTGCACATCCAAAGGTACACACATGTCTGCCACGCATGTGTAGAAGTTCAATTATACTGAATCCTTTCTTGTTTCTTGAATGTGTGCAGCAGAAATTGAAGGAACTGAATGCTGAGCAGCATATGTTAAGGCAACAACCATCTGCGATTTCACTCTTTCTTGTCATGTCTTTGATTATAAATATGGGTGTATTTCACATATTACTTCCGAGTCCTGACAGTGGTGTAGAGTGTCATGGAGTGTCACAGAGGGGAGTGTCGTAGAGTGGAGTGTTGCAGAGTGGAGTGGACTGATGTAGAGTTGAATGTCGTGGAGTGTCAGAGTGGAGTAGTGTGTCGTAGAGTGAAGTGTCCTAAAGTGTCACGGATTAGTGTGGAGTGTCAGAGTGGTGTAGTGTGTTGTAAAGTGAAATAGAGTGGCATAGAGTGGAGTGGCGTAGAGTGGAGGGGCATAGCGTGTTGTGAAGTAAAATGTTGTAGAGTGGAGTAGTGTCATGGAGTTGTGTGAAGTAGAGTGTTGTAGATTAGGGCGGCATACAGTAGAGTGGAGTGGCATAGATTGGAAGAGAGTGTTGCAGAATGGAGTGGTGTAGTGCAGATTGGCGTAGAGTGGCACAGTGTGGAGTAGAGTGTCATAGAGTGGATTGGCATAGAGTGGAGTTATGTAGAACGGAGTATGCATGGTGTGGTAGCGCACTGCCATTACGGCGAGCACAAATTCAATTGAAATGACCATTACATTTGCACATTCATACAGTTTTACTGATAAAACAATACAGCGCACAAACAATAATGTGTGGAAATTCAACAACACGTAGTGTATTGATTTGTTTTGATCTTATTAAAATATTTGTTTACACCACAGTTCAGAATTACAAAAAATGTGCTTCATTTGGGCTTTCCTAGTTTCTGATATATTCTGAAATATTTCTACAGGCATTTACATTGAGTTGTGTGCTTGAAAGAAATGACACCCAACAGCTTTTTTTACATTCCCATACCCAGCAAGATTGTCAGCTAAATTCTCTCACTTTACAGCAACACCAAGCTCACTGGAAGACAAAGCCTAACATTTGACCTCTGTCTTTGATTGCACAGAAAATGTGACAAGATAAAAACCAAAATCAAAGGCCTGTTTATTGTTCGTTCACTCCTGAAGTGGTTATTTTGGGGGTGTTTCAGGAGCCTCCTCTCCCCTGCTTCAAGTCCCTATGACATGGGCGCAAAATTGAGGAAGAGGATTGTTTAAGTTATGTTGTTAGTAAAGAGCACTGACCAAAATAAACAAGCTTGTAGATAGAGCATTGTTCCTCACAGGCATGTGAGATTGATGAACTGATACTGGCTAGGATAAGTAGAATTAGTCACGTGGAAAGATGGGAGGCATGAAAACTTTTCAAAGAAATACAGCACGTTTACTGCTTCCTGAACCAGCATACAAGGGAGATAACTGAGAGCACATGTACTGTTGTGGGTTGCCTCACAAAAAAGAAAAAGAGTTCCCAGAAAGCTAGCGCTCAAGGAAGAATACAAGGAGCCAGTCAGAGAGACAGTAAACAGGTTATGCTCCATGGGAGGGACGAAGACATGCTGGACAGCCTAAAAAACATAAAGCCAGCAAATAGAAAGCAAGCACATGTGAGTTACAAAACACAAAGCCAATGGTAAGCAGAATGCATTCTTAGGTCAGCTTTCAGAATGTCCCCAAGAAGTCTTTAGCCACCAGACAGCTGTGCTATCTGGTAGGCTTCAACCTAAAAAGAGTCACAATACCATGTCAAAAACACTCTGGGTAAGGGTGAACAGATGCCCGTTGTGCTCAGAATGCGAGTCTGAGGCACACCTTTAAAGAGAATATCATCAGCATCAGCATATGATTAAGACCGTTAATGTGAACCGGCTAAATCTGGTAAACCAGTGACACACACATGTCCACAAAGTGGAATGAATTTCATTTTCAACAGGACATAAAATAAATCACTCCGGAGTACCATACCTAGCCAGACCTGATGAAGAGCATCGTCCTCCTAGAAACATACAATCTGCCTTGGTAGGTGTTTCTTCTGGGACATATTGACAAAACTGGTATTGGGATATCAATGATGAGAATTTTAAAGTAAGTTGGTGTTTGAAAAGGTTTACTTTTGGCCGATAGCAGTATGAGCTATAATAGCAGCCAATTTAGGCAATCTATGCCCATAAGGAGGAAAGGGACAGACAAAAGAACTAGCTAGTGTCTTTGGCACTAGAAATACTTCACACTGAAGCTGCTATCTCAGTAACCACAGTATCACCATCTCCAAATCCTGCGCCTATCACAGCTACACCTCCATACGATTTGAATTGTTTGCAGGTATACAGGATTCCTGCAGTTATCTTTCACAAAGACAGGGGGTTTATTAAGCTATGAACAGTCCATGATCTACAGTCTCATACTAGGAAATATAGCGACAGTGGGAGGGAGCTTTGTCATCAGAGATCCTGTCCAAGATTGAGGTGAGATCTATAAGTACAAGCTTCTAGAGGCTCACCCACATTATGTTAAAAGTAGCAGAGATTCTTGGAGACAGAGCTTATTTTTGGAAAGATACTGACACGAATGTTAGAACTTGTTGAAGGGTGAGAAATCATGCACACACTAGTGTCTTGGCCCAGAACGGATACATTTACTGTAGTTGGTGGTGGATTCCCTTTGCCCAATGGCTCATACCCAGTGCTTTAAATGGGCCGGTACTCACCGGTACTGAGTACCGGCACTTCTTATTTTTATCCCTTCAAGTACCGGCACTTCTCCCCCCGCCAAGGAGAGTACCGGTACTCATGTCTGATGTACTGTTTATTGCTAATTCTGCAGAGGCAGGGTCGAGCCTGCCTCCCGGATACTCTGACAGGTAAAGTACCCCTGGAGCCCTGTGCTGAGCCCCTGCTGAACCGTTCAACAGCAGCTCAGTTGCATTATGTCTTCTTGGACGTGTGGGTGTTGAAAATGTCACCTTCACGCTGAGCTTGACAGAGCAGTGTCCATACCATTCAGACACTGCTCTGTCAATCACATTTACACTATGGTGTGCATTTGTGCACACCCTGGAATCCAGGCGACCCACTGAGAGCGGCAATGAAGGAAACCACGGGAGGTAAGGAGTTGAAAGTGTCCTTTATCCTGCGTGAGCCTTTTGTGTGAGTGTTTGACTGATTGTGAGTGTTTAACGACTTGTGTGCACGTTTACGTGTAAAGGAAAGAGGAAGAGAGAGAATGTGGATACTCTACAAAGGTGTTTTAAAGAAAGTGTGCGGACTGCTTTGTATGTGCATGTGTGCTCGGGCCTGTGTGAGTGTGTGCTCACACGAGAATGAGTATTGTCTTGCGCCCAATGCAAATAAATGATAATAATCAGGGCCACTGTAATTATGCGGCAGGTGTGATAAAATTATGCAGCAACAAAAGGCAAAATATGCGGTGTAATGCAGAACATTTGCTGATTGTATTCATTATTTTGTCATTTTTATACTTGTTAATACTGTCGGGGCATAGGTTGCATTTCAGTTTAACACCCAAACATAGCAATAAGCAACAGAAAGGTGAGCAGTCAACCTTTGGAAAGGACCTTCACTACAAAGCAGCATGTGTTGCTACTATTTTACTAACTTTTGAACTGTTTGGGGTAGAAACAATTTTTTTTGTTAAAATCTTCAGATTATGCAGCAGATGATGTGGCAAATGCGGCAGATCCATTATTTATGTGAAATGGAATCTCATAATTCCACTTCCCTGACAATAATAGTGTGGCATCAAGAAGCTGCACTAGATAAACTAGTATTGGCAAAGCCATTAGGTGTGGCCTTGGTAACGCTATTGCAATCATTAATTCAAAAAGAATATTGCACTAATATGTCACAAAAAGAAAACATACCTCCTATACGTGGAGAGCCTAAGCATGCAAAAATTAATTTAAATAAAAAAGGATTTACCATTGCATATAATTTAACAGTAACGCTGGGGGTGGAGACCCAAAGGTATCAGAGTGCTTTACATGAGCACCAGTTGCATTACAGACAGACACATTATTTTTTTCGTGAGGCACAGGGAGATTACGTGATTTGCCCAGAATCACAGGATGTTGAGCATCCCTGTCAAGACTTGAACCCGGTTCCCCAGCTTCGAGGTCGACCGCTCTAGCCGTTCGGCCACATCCTCTCCCCAATTGGTTTTGAATCCCTTTTTAGTTTTAATACACATCACATGGAAGTATGATCTTTATTGGTGCAAGGAAAGGCTACTATTGGCCCTTCATTACTGTAACCTGGAGACCTATTTTAAACAAACACAATGACAAAACAATTGATAAAAAGTGGAAAGAAAAAAAGAATTTCCAAACTAAAGTACTGGCCCACCAGCCAGGCACTGAAGTGCACATTTTAAGGCAAATTTGCCCATGTGATATGTTATAGTGTGGTGGCAGTAATGCATGGATAGTAATACTGTTCAAATAATGTGATGTCATCTTTAGGGATAACTGAGCTAAGATAATGAGATGTGCATAGTGTTACAAAGAATGTACCCTAGAATATTTATCTACTCACCTTCTGATACCAACGAACGACGATGGTAGAAGATCAGGTGGGAGGGGGCATGATTACACATCAGCCTTCATGCTTGGCTGTGCCACGCCTTGGCTGGTGGATTCATGACTCAGAAACAGGGATAGTTGAGATGTTTGACATCCCCCTTTCAGAACCTAAAAATGTTTGTCATTGACTGGTTTCCATAGTGCTTAAAAACCCTGAACCAACAAAGGTCCCACCCATCACCGCCTCTCCTCTGCAGACCCAGTGTGACACAGAGCTTGTCCGGTGTACAGCAATGACCCAAATTAACATACTAAACTACCAACACCCTCTACCCCACAGTGCTGAGATCTCATAATGCTGGCCTACAACACCATGCAGGCCTAGCATAACCCACAGTGATGACCGATGCTCACGTTTTTTAATTTGTCAAACTTTTTCTGAGGATTCCTTCACATTGTCTGATCTAGCCAGTCCATATAAATAGAACAGGATGCATGAATATGCCCATTGTGTATAAGAGGAAATGAGGATGAGCCCTTTAAATGAGGATCTCTTGAAAACTATGGTGCTAAAGGAGGGACGATGCCCAGGACTGTACAAATAGTGTTTGGGTTTACCTGGTTTAAAGAAAAAAATGGTAAAGCAGTAGTCTGAGTGTGCATCTTGAAGCTGCTTTGCCAGAGTTTTCCCCTGCAATCTCCTTTCATGTAGTAAAGATAGGTGGAAGGACCATGACCACTTACATTACAGACCCCCAATGCATACATGTCAACATATTGGGAATACCTAGGAGTTAATATTAGAGAGATACATTTCAATTTTATTTTCTGTTAGCTTTCTTGATAATGAAGGAAAAAGGATGAGAAAGTTAAAATATAATTTAAAGCTAAAAGTCTCGCCTCTGTTTCACAAGTTTTCGCATGGATGCCATTATGAACTAAGTGCTACTCTTCGTCAGCTCGTCCTGATCTTTTCGTGGTCTGTGTTCTCTGTGAGGAACAAGGCACCGAGCAAAGATCTGAAATTCCAGAGGCAAGGTCTGATAGGGCTGAACCAGGACCCCACATCACTGGCACAAGATAGTACATTGGTGGCCCAACATCACTCAGTGCTGGCCTAAATCACAGCAATGGCTCTTTATCAGACAAGGAAGGTTTAAAAATCAGTGTTGAGCGGTATGCACACATTTCTGGCCAAAGACCATACAGAATAGGTCAAGATCATTTAAAGTGCATTGGGCTGCATACATATTTTAGTGGGTCATAACAGCAGAGCTATTAATTACTGTGTTATGTCACATGTGCAGAGGGAATCCGCACTTATGGGAAATTTGAGATTAGTAACAAGGACCTTGCAAGTACAAAATGAATACACAACAGATGGAAGTAGTGCCATTGTATCATGTCCCACCTCGAGCCCCGCCCATAGCCCCGCCCACTAGCCACACCTCTAACTCAATTTGATGAGTACCTGCACTTATTTTTTTCCATTTAAAGCACTGCTCATACCTCCTGTCTGCTCCACAGAGCACTCAAGGGAAACACTTTTGTCCATATTCACCTGAATAGTATTCCTAGGAGATATCAGTTCCAGCTGAGATTCTTAGGCTGAGTGTTAAAGAGCCTGTGGGGTTTAGTTCGGGTGGCCACCTCCCTCCAGGTCACTAAGTGCATTGATTTCAGTCCTGGACTATTGTGTGATAGACTAAAGCATTCTAGGTGTCGTAGTCTTGTCTTACTCCAGCCCCGCCAAGTATCTTGCATTAGAATAATGTATTTACTGTAATTTACCCGCATTACCGCAATGCCTCAGATTGTCACGCAAAAGAAAGGTGTCCTGAAGTGCGATAAAACCATGTCATTCCAGTTTCTCGCTTTGCTGGTACAGACACATTAAGGCTGAGCTCGTTTTTCAAAGGCCACAAGATGGCGCTTGTGTACAACGGGAGGAATAGGAATTTCAATATATTATTTATGACGTAGAAATATCCTGCTATCACAGAAACTAATATGCAAGCCAAACTTACTTCAGAGATTTGAAGACCGAAACGCAAAACCACACCCCTGCCCAATTACTGTAAAAATGCACTCCTTGCTAAAACCATAGTATCAAACGGATATGGATGTCTAGCCGCAAAACGAAGGGTCTAAATCCATGCCAAAACTGGGTCAGTCTAAACTGCAGTAAAAGAGGGGCCTAATTGGAGAACTGTGCAGGGAGAAGATTAACCCTGGGCAAAGCACTACGCTCGCGTAGTTTGCGAAGTTTGCGCTACTTCGCACAACGCGAATTGCACGTAGCACAGTGCAAACACGCGTAGCGGTCATTTTTTGCTTGCTCGCGGTCCTCAACGTCAAGTTGGCGACCGCGAGCAAGCAAAATGACATCCCGGCGAGACTTTTTCCTGGTTCGCGATCAGCAACATCAAGTTGCCGATCGCGAGCGTGGAAAATAAACCTCCCGGCGAGATTCTCAACGCGGGGAGGTCAGGTTTCTCATTGCGAGTGGTCGCGTATGCTCGCGACCGCTCGCGATGAGAAACTACCAGTCCGCGTTGAGAAAGCTGCCGCTCGAGTAAAAATCTACTCGAGCGGCAGTAAAAGACAGCTCGCACTGTGCAAGATGCCGTTTTCAATGATTGCACAGTGCGGACAAGCATCCGGCACTGTGCAATCATTGCGAACAGTGCACTACGCAGTTCGCGTAGTGCTACGCGTAGCTCGCGTAGTGCGAACTGCACTTTGCGTAGCTTCGCGTAGCGCTACTTCGCGAACTACGCCCAGGCTTAGAGAAGATCCCCGCTGTGGCCTCTCTCCTATCGTATAGTCGGCCTCGGGTCTCACGTGGCAGAAAGCCTGGACAGACTCGGTCAGTTGATCATGATCTAATCATGCCATTAATTTGATTGGTTGCCAGCCAGGGAGGTGCAGGCTGGCTAAGGCAGGGAATCTCTGTTGAATGTATTGTCTCTCTGCTGCCCCGCCCTGCATCAGGTGTTCGACTTAGGCTGTGGGCTGTGCCATGCTACTACTTAGTGTGGGTGACATTATACTGTTAGCAAGAAAGTGTCACTCATAGTCGTTGAATGTCACTCATAATTACACTGAAATAATTAAAATGTCACACATAAGCAATCTGAAACCTTGGCACTAACACATCAGAAATTCATGATTTGTGGCAAAACGTTTGGGACTGGAGACAGTTCCTGGACTGAGGTGGTCACTCCAGAGGAGTTTAATCACAGCCACTTGACGTTATATCATGTGAAGATGAAAGGACAGTTTCAACTTGAAACCATACTCTGAGGATATTTTTATGATATCTGAGGAGTAGCAGACATTTATGTGCCCATTGTTCCTGCTGGCATCTGACTTACAAAAGGTGCAATAGGAATGAATAGGGTTAAGCCCCTTGAAGCTCCTGCATGGAATGTTGATCAATGGCTTCAAGACCTTATGGGATGTCTCACCGCGACGGGCCCTGAGGTCATCATCGCAGCTTTTGATGACCATCCCTAAGTTCTCCCGGTCCCGCCTTGGCGGTCGCTCCTTTCAAGTGCTGGCCTCTCGCCTATGGAACGGCCTGCCATTGTCGCTTAGGCGGGTGCAGGATCTTTTTATCTTTAGGAAGCAGTTAAAAACCTGGCTTTTTAAGCAATAGCCTTCCGCTTTCGCCCCTTCCTGTTATAGTGCACACTGTCTGTTTTGCGGTCCTTTCAGCGCCGGGACACTCTGTGGAGTAGCCGTGTGCTTTATATAAGTACCTATTTACAATTACAACTAGAACACATGCCAGTGGCGTACACTTCAAGTCAATATGACAAAAGCCCATGTGAACTATGAGGCTTCTGAGGAGTTAGACCTGCAACTCAGTCTCATGGGAGGGAGTGTACAAACTTTAGGAATTAGAAGTTGTCCACTATCAAGAGAGCTTACAGATGCCCATCATTTTACCGCTCTTATCGAGGACTTGTAGCTGCCCATGCGATGCCATCCTATGGAACCGTCTAATCTTGCCTTAAAACCCTCCATGCTTAGAGAAGGAGCTTATACAACTGCCCCGCACTTTTAAGCACACTTCCATGAAGCCAGGGTTTGGAACATTAACATAATGAAAACGAAAAGATTTGTATATGAAATGTCTTTATACAAACTGTGTTTTCAGATATTCTCATAGGCCTGCACTGGTGGAGATTATAACGTAGTATTTGGGGTGTCTTTGATCTACTTCAGGTTCAGCGTTGCTGCTTTTACAAGATACGATACTCTGGATCCTGCTGTGTCATTCTCCGCATTCTCAGGTATTTGTTGGGAACTTATTCTACTTGGGTTTGATTTAAGAGCTGTAGTTATTCATCTAGCACTGATGTTCTTCCTTCTAAAAGAGTGCCTATGAGAACGACAAGTGATATACACTAAATTATCTGACTCAATTCTTCTACTCCACTCTATTTCAAAGCAACTTGTGTAACATACCCTTATTTAGTGTTATACTGCCTTTAGAATATTGTGAATATTAACCAATGATTAAGCCACAACATTTTTTTAAAGTCCAATGAAAAGGTAAGCCATTGAATTTACATCCATGTACATTGCCTATTGGGCAGTCCTTCTGAACTGTGAAATTTTGAAAATGTTAACTGTGTATTCACATGCACTTATCATATAATATATTCTAAATTTGCACACTAAATGATCTATAGAGAGTTAACCGTCCTAAATCATTCAATTAGAAATCAAGTGTTCAACAACATGGTTAATAAATCTGGGCCATCCAATGGAATGGAATGCATTAGACATTCATTTAATGCCTTCAGACTGAAAGGTCTTGTATTTTCTATTTATTTGTTTTAATTTTACAGCATTTAAACCCAGAGGTATTCAACTGGTTAATAGTAGGGTGGGCTTTGTTTAATGTAGATGGGCGGATGTTTTTGAGTGGTGTGGTCTATGTTTCTCCTTCTATTAGTTATTCATGTATGTATGTATGTATCTATGTGCTATTTTTATCGTGCGATCCTAGCCAAAACGCAGTGGAGCACTGCCCAGGGTCAACGACGAGCGCAAAGTCAGTGTGGTCGGTTAAGGCATTGTGATCTAATGTTCTTTAAAGAGGTGCATCTTCAACACTTTCCTAAACTGGAGCAGCATGGTGCCAGTCCTGATCGATAGAGGCATGTTGTTCCACATCCTGGGTGCATAAACGGAAATGGCATGCTACCTTGTTTTTTTCTACAGTCGGATGGTATCCTGGTTGCGGGTGTGCTGAAAACTACCAAAAATGATGATCTTGTGTGTCAGATAAGTGAGGTTGCTGGTCATAATGGCTTTGTAAACTATGCAGGTGGTTTTGAAGATGGTGTGGGCCGGCAAGGGGAGCCAATGGAGTTTCATCAGGATGGAAGTGATGTGATCATATTTCTTAATGCCCTACGTGAGACAAGCTGCAGCACGTAGGATGCCCTTAAGAGGTGCCAGTGTGGAGTCTGGGAGGCCATGGAGCAGGGCTTTGCTACCATCCAGATGGGAGAGTACGAGGAATTAAACAGAGGTTCTGAAGTAACTTTTTGGAAGAAATTGTTTTACTTAATTTAGAAGAGAGAGCTGGTACCAAGCTATCGTAGTCTTTTTGCAGTGTGTTCCTTATGAGGGAGGTTGGCATCCTGGAATAATCCAATTGACGTGGCATTCAGTTACAGTTGGGGTTCAAAGTAGTCAAAGTTCTTGTCTTTGAGCCAGGATTGTATTTGTTCTTGTTTGTTGTTCTTGGCAAATAACAGGAATTCTGTCTTGATTAGATTGAGCTTCAGGTAGGTGCTGTAGAGGTTGAAGATAACCGGGTATGAAACCCTGGGGATTTCGGGGATAACAAGGATCTTTTGGAACATGCAGGTACAAACTGGCATTTGTTTGAATGATAGGAAGAGAACCAGGTGAAGACATTGCCAGTTAATCCCATTCCCAACCCCAGTGTGCATATGTGTGTGAGGTGGTCGCTGTGTCGAAGGCAGCTGAGAGTTCAAGCAATATCAGGAGGCGGGGGTCATGTTCATCTGTCAGAAGGGCATCATCAAAATGTGTGGGGTAATGGTCTCTGTGTTGCAGCGTGAGCTAAGTCAGACTAGTAGTGGCAAGAGGTGGTTAGCATTAAAGTGGTCTTGGAGACGAACATAAACTACTTTTTCAATGATCTGTTTAATAAATTGCAGGCGAGTGATGGGCCGATAGTTGTTAAGGTTCTGAGGGGGGAGGTTTTTGTTTTTCGGGTGTAAGAGGGTCTGGCCTGTCCTGATAGCTTCTGGAAAGATGCCTTGAGGGAGAGAGGCACTGACAATGGTGAGTAAGGGTTAGAGAGTGTCAATGAAGGGATTCTGTGGGAAAGGATCGTCATAAAAGAAGACGCAACCTTGGTGTTGTCAATGTGCTGTCAGATCTTATGTCTTTTTTCACTGAAAATTGAAGTGAGGAATAATTGGGTCTAGTAAGGGAGTCATGCAATGCTTGATTGTCTTGAAAAGCGTTCTGCTTCTATGATGGCTTCATTGATGGTGTTGGCATAGTACTTTGCTTTAACTGATGTGATGAGATGCCTGCATGTTGCGCGGAGGGACTTTAATATCAGGAGGTCATCAGGAGTTTTGTTTTTCTTTAATTTTCTTTCCTCTCTGCAGAGGGATTGTTTATTGTCAGTAAGGTTTTTAGACTATGAGGGTGCTAAAGACTTTGCCATGCACTTCCATGTTTTAATTGGGTATGGATCTTCACATACTTTTCCAAAAGAGGGTTTAAATTGTTTAGGATTGGATGTTGAGTTGATAGGGTGGGAGATAAGTTCAAGCATTAGATTGTCTATGGAGAAGTCTTTGACAGATCTAAAGGTTTGGTGTTCTCTTTTGTGTTGACCCTGATTTGTTGGTAGGTACCTACGCAAAGAGATAGGAATGGCAAAGTGGTTGGTCCAGTCCAGGAGTATTAGTGGTTTGCATTTGATTCTTGGTGATGTTGAGAAGCCACTGGCGGGGTGTAGCCTTTGAAGAATTTCGGTTGTGTCATATGCTGTATCACGTTGGCTGTCAATGAGGTTGAAGAGGATGTCTATTGTTTTTTGGAGCTTTTGTTGTGTGGGAGTTTGAAGCTACCCAAGAGGGTGATGTGGGCATGTTGGGTGGATGAAGTAGTAAGGTGATCTGAGAATTCATCAATAAAGTCTTTGTTCTGCCCAAAATGTCTGCAGATGGGTTGGAAGGCGGCGGTCTGAGTTGCAGAGAGTGGGAAATGGCATGTCAGCAGTTCCTTGGAGCTGAATGTTACTTGCTTGCCTAGGGTGCAGGGCCAGGAGGGCCTATGGATGACAGCAAGGTATTCTCCCTTCCTATGTGCATGATCCGCATGATGTATGCTGCAGCCTGTGGGAAGAAGGGTGTCTAGGATGTGTGAGGATGTGGGGGTGAACCGTGTGTCTGTGGGGAAGAGGATTTCATGATGTCTTCGATGCGTGCGTGGAGTACTGCAGAGTGAGTGTTAATGAGCATGAGTTGGAATGTATGTACTGTAATATGAGGGGTTGTTCTATAGTTTCAGGAGGTGTGGTAGTTAGTGGGATGTGTTTGAAGTTGGGTCTATGTGTTGTGTGAATGTTATGTAAGTGCCTGACTCATCAAGGTCTTGGTGTGATTGTAGGGATTGGCAGTATGGGCTGATTGGTGAGGCACATGATTTTATCTTACTTTGTAAGTTTCAATGGAACAGAGGTTCTGGCCCAAGGCCATTCCTGGCCTTAACAGGTCCAAACTGGTGATGCCTCCATCTATGTCTGTCCTTATCAGGCTCAAATGGCAATACCCTTGTCTGCATCTGGCCTTTGCTGAGGACATCAGGGCAATGGAATGCCCTTAAAATTGGATTGAAGTATGGAGAAGGCAGGAAGTGATGTCACTTCTTGTGCAGATTGGTGACGGGCAATGCAATAATGTCACTTCCTGTGGAGATTGACAATGGGAAATTAAGTCTTCTTGCCTGGCTTTCTCTTTAAAGATATGTGATGTGATTTCTAAGGGATTTAGAATAAAATTAGAATTGCCTCATCACTGTGAACAAGCAGTAGAGTTCCTCGCTTTGATTAGTTTGTATTGAATTGTGAAGCTTCCTACTCTCCATATGCACAAATTTTCTTTATTGAAGCATGACATCTCCACCAAAAACTCTGCTATAGATATGGCATACCTTGTGGTTAATATAGTTCCATATTGTTTTTTTGGCTGAGTAGCATGAGGTTGTGTGTGATTTGTGGCTTGTTATTCCTAGTTTGAATTAGAATCTACATTTGATGGTGGTGTTAGTCACCTGAGTGTATGGGGATCTCATCACAGCTGTAAACGTTGAAAGATTTGATGAATTTTGGGTGGCATGCCCATATACAGAATTTAGCAATTGCCTAATGGAGCCACAATCATGGCTCTGGTTACTGTTTTTGCTTCATTAAGTATACTCTTTATTTTTGTCTTTTTGGCTAGAAGTAGGAGCTTTGACTGAGATGGTTTACATGTCATTTCACATTTAGCTGTGAGTCAAAGTTGATTAACAATATTTTCACTTTTGATTGATTAGTCATTTTTGTATTTCATCCTGTGTTATGAATAAGTATGTCTGATATGGGTATATTGTTTTCAGTGCTGACCTATTCATTCCATTTGCTCCATAATTATGTTTAGCCAATTTGCATCTATCCTTGTTAAATGTTCGACCAATGGATGACAATTCTAGTAGTAGTGTTGGCCATGAAATGATCATCTAAACAGCTCGATGCCATCAGCATGTATGTGTGGAAGTATGCATCTAAATTTGGTACAAAAACATGAAAAAACAAACATTTGGTAAATTATGAAAATCCACTAATTCACTCCAACATTTAGCAATGTACTACAGGGCCAAATCCAAGAGTTTTGTGACCAGGGGTTCTAGTACAGGTGTATTTTTCCAAAGCTATGAGGCTGTGGTCATACTCTAGCCTGATTTCCAGGTTAATTCAACCTACCTATCACATCCCTGTCTACTTTCTTTTCTCTATACTCCTGCAAGTCTAACTTTCTTCTTGTAAAGTGGTAAGATAATTCATTTTGTAAAGTGCCAGCTTTACAAACTGTTTGCCACCTGTGAGTTAAAATTCTGATTACAATCAGAGCCCAAGCCTCCATGCATCTGCCAAAGCAGGATACAATTAGAGAGTGGACATTAATAATCTTCTTGATTTACTCATCCAGATTCAATTCTCTTTTGTTGGTTACACTATATAAATGATTAATATTATGAAACAAATGGAATATTTGTTTAAAATCAAATGGATGTGCATTGCACATTATGAACAGAACTTGTGCTCAATAAATGGAGAAAAGCATTCTTTGCAAATGTATGACATTTATAGACTTGTATTGCTGGTCTTGTTTGACACAGTAGACGACTGGTAGTACTGCAAACTCACTTACATTCCAAGATCATTCACTTTGACCTCACTGACCCCAGAAAGTCAAAGCTCAAACAGCCCTGGCTTACTTTTGGAAGGTGTATGGAACACCTAGTTCAGCTAGCACATGCGTGCCTTCCATTGAATATAATCTAAAAAGTGATATTCATTCTGAGAAAGACAATGCTGTATTTACATTAAGGAAAAATCCTTAGTAACTTCAAGACGTCTTGTAGAACTCAGGAGCAAATTGTTGCAGATTTTGGAAAAGAACTGGCAGCTACAAGGTGGAGGCACACATGTCTTAATGCCAGAGTCAAGGAGGCACATGCACAACTGCCCGAGTGATTACCACTGGTTGAGATTAATTCAAGCATTCCATCCATTACTGTTTTGTATACTTATTGTGTCACCCCAAGTGGGACAGGTATTCGCAGACGTGGATCCCATGCACACTGTCACTGAAACCAAGCTGTGCCTGGCTGGTGAGCCCATAACTAGTGCGAAACTGGTCCTTGGTTGCGTGTGTTCTGGTTCAGGGAAGACCTGGTTTGGCAGTTCGGGCTGGACTGTTCCTATTGGAGCAGGTTTAAGACTGATTTGAATATAGCTGTGTCCAAACTGAGGTGGCATGGTGTGCAAAATAACGATGGACTGGGATGCTGCCCGAGTGATTACAAGTGGTTGAGATTAATTCAAGCATTCCATCCTTCGCTGTTTTGTATACTTACAACAAATGGTGGAGTCACACAGACGTTACTGGAGTTCATCATGGCAGGCAGTGAGGGCACTGGACCAGTATACATTTTAGCCTTGCTGTTTACCACTTAGACCATTAATTCGCAAATTTGATGGCATAGCTTTTCCATTTCTGCTGAAATATGAGTCTGCGTTTCTGCTTGCTGAACCATATATGGAAGACACCTCAAAGTGCTGAGCTCCTGTGAAAAGACTCAAGTGTGTGATTGTGCTTATAGTCATGCCAGTCCACCTCTGTGTGTCTTACTCTGGCCTTGACATTTTGAGCAGAGTGAAGAAGAAGCACTTGTCTTTGTTTGCTACACATAGAGCATTTGACTGTTGGACTGGGTGCACCCACTTTATCTCCATGCATAGCAGAGTGTGGCTGCTGCTCCCTCACTAGGCTATATAGGCTGATCGTTGGTGGCAGCTGATTTATAACTGGGGAACAGTATCTTTATTATCTTTACTCATAGGAGGGTTGTCTACTGACTTTCTCATTAAAATCTGTTCTGTGTTTTATAACTGGAGACCTTAACCTCCTCCTAAGTTTATGTTGTAGGGTTGACCATTGTGTGGTAAGTTTTGAGACCATGTCTTATGCCCCAATTCTGGATTAACACTGACCGTACAGAGGCAGTACTTTGTATACGCATAGACGTAACACTGAAGCACCATCTCACTGGAGGAGATTCGACAAGACCTTGGCTTAGATCTTCTGTACCTCACAAGGCTCAGAAAAAAAACTACATCCAAAGAAAAAGGCCCAACTAGTGTGTCCAGCAGGGTTGAGGCGGGTGTGCAGTGGCTTCCAAGGAGATTAGCATCCCATGCCATCAAGGACCAGCTGACTAAGGCCTGACTGGAGGACAAATGTAAGAGGAGAGTCTGCCCCAGAGCCCAGATGCCCTGGGTAGAACTAGAGACCTCTCTTTCACATCCGAAGTATGAAAGTGCCCAGGACATGCTGGATACATTGTAAGACTGCTGTTATTAGTGAGCATGTACAGCTGCTTGGCCTCCCTTCTTAAAGTCCCCATACCGGTCAGTAGTGAGCAGGTGAGTCCATGTCCCTGTGGCAGGCAGAGCTGTCTATCTAGAGGCCTCTGGAACCAGTTCTCAAAGTGAACCTTGTGAGGCACCGGTTTTGAGGTAACATTGGTCCCCTGAACTGTGTTTAGCGACCCTTGTTGCCACCAAGAGAGGTTGAAGACTCTGATACACCAGACAGCCCAGTGGCATGAGACTTCCATCTTCAAAACCAGCAGCACACAATTATAGAGGTTTATGGTCAGTCCATTTTGGCATCGGTGGTTACTGTGTTTAACACGGTATTGCAGTTCGAGGTCAGCCCAACTGAAGTTTCTTGCTTGATGTCTGAGATGTAGGTGAAACTGTAGCAAAGGGCAGACATGTCACTCCAGCTAAGATACTATGCTTGCATTCATTGAGTGACATTTATAAATGCTTTGTTTTCTGTGTCATACTTGTCTTTTCTCAAAATTTTAATGTTAATAGGATGTACTAAAATGTTTCTCAGTAAGCCTTAAGACTCGTTTGTCACAAATTCTATTCAATTTGAAGCGGTGAGATTCTGATCACCTGTACTTGCACCCGCAGACCCTCCAAGTGATGGAAATTCCAATCCTATCCCCATTCCAGTAGTGGCTGGAGTTGTCGGTGGTGTCCTGCTGACCAGCATGGTATTTCTTGTCCTGGTGTTATGGCGGCGATCCCGGTTAAGAAGGTACGGTTAGCTGCACCCTTTGCAGTCTTCCATTTGTTCAACTAAAGCGCTCTCCTAACTACTACAAATTGCCGGGATAAAATTCTAACCCAATAAAGAAGTTCATATTATCAATAAATCGGTACTGTTAAGGGAATGTAAAACACCTCCTCAATCACATAATTTCAAGTGGAATTTAAAAAAATTTTATCCACTTTATTGTGCTGATATGATTTGTACAGTATACATGTCAATTAGATTAGTTTAGTACTTACACAAATAAGTCATAATCATTTGTCGAAACATTAACTTGATTTACAAAGATAAAAATGAAACATTTGCTACATTTAGTTAACATATATATATGAAAATACATTGTACTTCATTTCAAATTGCACACAATTATGCATTGAAATTCACAGTATTAATTAAAAACGTAGCAAGAGTTCCACATATTCATATAAATGCAATTCCTAGAAGACATCCAAATTATATTTTTTTAAATGGAAGGAAAGGTATAACAAATGGTGACTAATCAAACGTGCCCAGAAAGCAATCTACCTTAAATATTCATCAGGCACATTTGAAAACTTTATGCCAGCATTGTCTGGAGCATAGAAGTGCTGAGGCTCTTCCATATTGCCAAAGGGGCTGCAGATGCTAGTGTTACTCTTCCACAATGCCCATTGGCTGGGTGCATTGGTCATTCAATTTGAAAATCCATGTCCTTATTTCCATGGTGGCATACCCACGTGTTAATGTGGCAAGCCTTTGTATGTGCGAGGTAGCAGGCATAATCCAACAACTCCTTCGTACTCTCTTGTGATGGCTCATTGTTACATCGTTTACACACTGTGCTCCCAAAGAAACACCTCCCTGATGTTTCAAGCCAAGTAGCAAGAATGTGTGCGAATCCGCGGCAATACGACCACATACAGCTAGCCTTAAAAGCGCTTCACTAACTATCAGTAGATGCAAGAATAAAATATACAGTCCTTTGTACCGTGCAGAGGTCCAGGACTAGTCACTTATCACATGCAGAATAGGAGTCTGCAAATAGAACTTTGGACGCAAAGCGGTAGATCCTTCAGAGGCCAGGGGCCCAGATGATTTGGAGAACTCTCAAAAAGTACTACGATTCGTTGTAAAAATAATTTGTTTAAACGAGTGAACTGGGATCATTTTGCAAAATGAGTAGCTAAATTATTTATTAGGACAATTCATACCTTTGTCACCATGATACATTTTTTGGCCTCATTTGGGTGACAGTGGGAAATCTTCCGGTTTCTGGCTAAAGAGCTAAATGAAAGGTGAAGTGGAACTTTCTTCAGAAGTCTGTTGCTATGGTGAATGAAAATAATTTCAGTGGTTGATTCTCCTCTGGGTTCAGCACTTGCTCCAGAAATTGAGTGATTGTCTGTTACCATCCAACTCTAATCAGGCCCTTTGCTTCAATATACAATTGGGCATTGACCCGATGCTTCTTGAACTGGTGCCCAAAAATAGATTACATGATTCTAGCAAACAGCCATGATAGCAAACCAATATGACCCACTGCTTATGTACACATCACTGCTGTTTCATAGTACATCTTTTATTGGATTCTTCAGAAGAATTGCGTTACTAAATTTCTGCTCATAACGTCTACATTTTTTATTATTATTCCAGACTGAAGAAAAATAATCCAACACAAGAGATGACAACCTACAGTTTGAGGTGAGTGGAGGTATTTGTTCGACCACGCTGGCTCCTCTTGAGTAACGCATGATTTTGAGGACATTGCAAAATCTTGAGCAGTGCCATCACCAATAAGCCTGACTTTGCTTTGACGCTTGGGAATGCCCAGCCATGTCCTTTAGTGATTAGGTCTTGCAGGAGCAGGTATGTGTTGCTTTAGCAGTTGGGAACTCAGGCAGTGAGTTGGTAAAACCTTGCAAGTAAGGCCGGATATGGTTTCACTGAAAATGCCTAGGTGCTTGGTTCAGGTTTCTTTAATACAGCATTTTTAGGCCAAGCCAAAGGCAAGGGTCTGTAATATTAGAGCAGTGTTATAACTAGCTGGAATAGCTGCTGTGGTGTGCAGCAATGCTATTCGGTTATTAGGCCAAGTTAGGGTGAAAATAATCTCCTAATGCAAGAAGCCCGCTGTGAGTCGCTTGGAATTTAAAATCTCTGCGGCTTCTCGCTCCCTTCTTTGACCGCTCCTTCTGAGTTACTCTGTGGTCACATACATCAGTATGCGCGGCACACAATAACTGCCATCAAGTGACAGCAAGAGCAGTCCAAGAAGAGAGCACCGCAGCCCTGCCTCTCCTTAAGCTCTTTGCTTTACTTGACAAGGCAGAGGGAGGGACTGGGCTGTGGCGGCTTCTCTCTCCCACAGCTTCGGCTGTCACGGCATCTGCATATCAGTGTCATTGTGAGCCTCGAATGGAGGGAGATCGAAGCCTGCGCTCTTTTCTATCGCTCTCTGTCTTTCTCACACTTCTACACTATACCGCATATCATGTGCAGAGGAAGAAGTGAGGAAAAGACATAGGCTATTGTTTATGGCATTGTAAAGCTGATGACAGGGAACCTATGCCTGTATTGTTTCCGGTGGGCTGCATGAAAGGGGGCTGGTTTCAGAGAAGGGTTGTATGATTTAACCAAACCAAGCCCCCAGCAACCCACTTCTTGTCAACTCCCGCAGTACAGGGCTAGTGTGACCCTTTGTGCCTTGGTTGATTCTGGTTTCCACTCTGGGCCTGATAGCTCACTTCCACTCCAATGTCTTTAATGGAGCTCTCTACATTCCAAATTTCTAATATGGTTCTGTGCTGCCGTGATCATCTAACCTGCATTTCCCAGAATGCCCTAGATAATAAAATTGAATACCTGATATTGATTACAACTTTCCACTAAGGTTCAGTACATTTCATCAACCAATGCATATATAGAATTTAGAGATCCGCAGTCATGTTTTTCAACATTACTCAAACAGATAGATATATGTAGTATTAGTATGCCGAAACCTAAATTCAAATTTTCACAACTGTGGGGGTATTTATCGGCATCCCCCTCCTAGAGCAACCCACAATTTATGCTCTGTACAAAGACTTGTCTTGTCAGACTGGGTTATGCTGTGTGACGTACACACTTGTATCTCCCTCTAATCCTTGAGAGGGGACTGAAGAGGAAGCAGGAGTAGCCGCAGGTGTACATTGGCACCCCCTTTCTGGTTGCATCCTTCCCCATCACGTGTCCTGAGGTAGTCACGTCATTGTCCTCCCAAGTCGCATGTCCATGTCATAGGTTGGTAATAGTGGGGTGATCATGGGAAGAGCTATTCATCCCCAGCTTTGTATCAATATGGGCTGCCTCTGCTTTCTACTTGCTGGGCTAGCTGTCCGTGGGGGGGGCAGGGGAGGGGAGGAGGTGTACACCATTACCTGACAAATCATGTTGCTAGGACATGAATTCTTCCCTAAAGCGAGGTAATAATCTGTGAGAACATTCATAATCAGTCTTTAAAATAAACACATATAAACTAGTAGCAATAAGGAAAATAACCTAAACGAGAATTATGTTTTTTTCTTGAGTTTGGATCTGTTAAGCTAATGCATTGGCTAGGCTGTCCATGTACTACCATGATAGCTTCTCTTTTGCATTTACAGAAATATTCACCGAACTATCCCAGTTCAGAACTTCAAGCAAGTCTATGAGATGAAGGCTGCCAATGCCAGTCAAGGATTCTTCCAGGAATTTGAGGTAAGAGCATACCAGAACCTCTCCATCTGACGCATTTTCTTGCAGTTACAAAAAGCAAAAAAACAAATAAAACAATCCCACGATTGTTAAAATTGGTGGTGTTTGAAAGAAGTGATGCGGACAGTAAGTGCGTATTTTGCATTACAGCGCTACAAAAATACATTAAAACCTGAGTAACTGTTTCCATTGCCACTTTTTGTGGAAGTCATCCTGTACATTTTACTGTGCATTAGTACTGGTCACTTTAATGATCTTGGTTATACCACATTCAGTGTACTTACTGCAATTCTACCTTGTTTTCATTCCTCTTCGTCTACATAATACCAATCAAACCCCAGATCCCAAAGGTTTTCAGAGTGCAATGAAGGGCGCACCAGGCAAATGCGTTTGAAGGAGAGGCAGAGACATCCCCTAATATGGTATAGGATTAACAAGCAATATGTGTAACAATAACTTCACCCTCGGAGCTACCACATGTATTATTTTTAATTTATTGTCTAGATTATTCATAATATCATCTACTATTTAAAATTGTCTTAGTTTTTCTTTTTGCTAATGTTAATAATATTTACCAATTGTTCTGCAGGAACTGAAGGAAGTGGGAAAGGATCAGTCCAAGTTGGAAGCAGAACTTCCCGACAACATTGCTAAGAATCGCTATCCCCACGTGCTGCCTTGTAAGTAATCTTGTTATTTTGCCGTATGAGTCCTGCTGCCTCCCTGCGGCTAAGGACACAGTGGCATGGGCACATCTGGGTAAAGATCAGAGTGTATGGTTCACTGGAATTGAAAAGGTTCCTGAGAGCTTGTTATCGGATTTAAGTGCACTGAGTATTTTATCCACAAAAAGGCAGTGAACACTGCAAATATCGAGAGGGCCTGGGACCCCTGAATTAGCCACCACCAACGGCCTAACTGCTCAATCATAAAGGTGTCAATCCCCCAAAAAAGTTTGTTTAGTTAACAGTTGAATTCTGCCTGTAAGTAAGCTCTTTGGACCAAGGTATTATGGCACTGGGGGTTTGACTTAGTGCAAGTATCTGGGAGTCTGGTGATGAGCTTGCTGAGCAGGGCCATCTGAGGAGGTTAGCCAAAATGAGGAACTTTGAAGACCTGGATTTGCGAGGGCCTAAAGGATCCTCTTGTAATGAAAATGAGTTAGTCCAAAATGAATGCTACCCTCGGATGCTTCGTTTAAGAGCAGCAAACTCCAGGATTTCCCCTTTTCTTTGCCTTCTTTTGCAAAACACAGGCGCTTTGTAGACTAGGGGTGAATGGCAAAGGGTTATTCCTGTCCGTGGAATACAAAGTTGATTCCTATTTAATCTGCCATTTTAGGTATCCTCTTCTGTTGACAACAAAAATCAAGATAGTCCCACCACAGCGCATAAACCCTCACTGGATGCCAAATACCCCCGGCCATTCCACTATGCATATGATGCTAAGTGGCATTGCTGGAACAGACAGCCACTCCAGGAAGGCAGTGTGGTGTATGAACCGTTGAGACTGCCCTGGGTGTAGAGGTCAATCTGATTAGTCACAAATTGGAGGCTCACTTTGGCAGAAAAGTACTACAGTGTTTCCTGCTCTGATTGGCCCAATTGACTTCCTTGACTGATGTTATGATCCTGGAAGAACACAATACCACAGGATGACCCTTTGTAGGTGTGGAGGAGGTACCTTCTGGTGGGAAGGCAGTCAGATTTGTTAATAATTGGATTACCATCCCCCTGGCAGAACAATGAAAGGGGTGGGTTCCTTCTTTTTCAAATTATGTAAATTACTTCGTCCAAACATATTGATGACATCTTTGGCCAACATACAGGCAAGAGGCTCTCTTTTATAACTCATCCAATACCATGTTCTCACTGATCACTGTGTGTCTCCGCTGATACTGTGTTTTCCCGCTCTCATTTTAGTGTGTGGCTGTTCCTGTACATTAACAACACACTTCCTGCATTACAAATTATTTGGCAGACTCCAGCCCTGGCTTTACATTGCACTTCTTTCTTATTCAAGGTGCTGACACACAAGCCATTTTGTACAGTGTCATATCCTTTTCCCCTTTCTGCAGTCCATCCAAAATACTTCTGAGTGCTGTCAATAGAGCTTTTTCCCGACAGGTTACAGGGGAATGGAGGCTCTTGTCAGTTCTATAGGTCTGCTCTAGGATAAGAATTTAAGGATATGTCTTTCCTCCTTCCTTGAAAACCAGTGAGTCTAAATTCTCAAGGTGAAATGTGCTTAGTTTGGACCTTTGCCCCAGTCATTAGAAGTTATTTATAAATGTATGGCTTTGTTTTGTCAAGCACCAACATCTTACCAAAAAGGCCACTTCAGACAACTGGAGTGATGTTCTTTTCTGACTTCTTACAAATCTTTCCCACTTTTCAGAACCCCACTATGAGACATCTGGTCTGTAGATAAATCATGAGATTTTATAGGAGAGCGGTATTTCAGAAACATGGGTTTAGTTGGTGGTACATTTATGAACTTTAGTATTTAGTATCTGTCTCTGGAGTCTTTTCCGAGGGAGGGGGAAGATTGCCAGTGGGCAGAGAAATGTAAGGAACATATATTTGTTTCAAGTAGTTTTTCATCAACGGAGAACTGCAAGCTAACTGAGTAGTGGAAAGAGGGGAGGGGATTACCATTGATTGGGCATGAGACATATGGAGGACCTCAGGTGGCTGTAGACATGGAGAGGATGTGGTAGTGTGCTCCATGAAATAACATGGAAGAGCCAAAGAGATGGAAAATGTTGAGTCCTGGAGAAAATGGAATGGGTATCCAAGTCCTGCGCCAGGGAGCTAACACCCAATCACTGTAGGCGAACAGAAGAGCTACAGTGATTGGATGTGAAGGAAATATTTCTTCTACTTGAAGGCAGGCAGTGGATCACCAATGACTGACCAAAGCTGGGGAGTTGTAGGAAGGCCTGAAGTCTGGAGAAAGGAAGACTCTGACCACTGGGTGGGAAAATAGCATATGAAGGAGACCAGGTTTAAGCAATGTTAGAGAAAGTTAGAAAACATCTAGTGACTGGCAACATGACCAGTAACAGAGATTGGGTGGAACCACAATGACTGGGGAAAAGTCCTGTGATGGACACAGGTAAGGGACTTCCTTGACCATAGAAATGTTGTATGACGGAGAGAGAGTTGATGATAAGCATGGGAAGGACCTAGGCGTAAGCATGGGAAGGACATATGATTTAGCAAGGAAGAAAATATCAAGTGACTGTGGAGATTATCAAGGAAGAATACAGGTAAAGGAACCCAAATTCCTGGGGAAAATATCTGACTGGCAAGATGAATTTGAATGGTAGACTGGGGGGGGGACCTCACTTGAATGGTGAAAGGAGCAGTGATAGCTCAAGACAGATCAATGTCCTCCAAGGCTGGACAAGGAAGATCTCTCATGGCTGGAGACTAGCAGAAGGCATCAGATGGATGGAACATGAGGAAGATTTCTGATAGCGGGAGGTCTACAGTGACTGGAGGCAGGACATAGAACATTGATGGCTGCTAAAAATGAGCAGACCTCTAGTTGCTTGAGGCAGGTAGTAGACTAGTCAGGGTCATCGACAGGACATATTGAAAACACGAAATTTGGTAGAAGGAATGCTAGCAAATAGTTTAACCACCGGCAAACGCTCGAGGTAGCATTCCAACCCATCATTGTTTTCGCTCATCATGCCATCTCAGATTAGTCCCTGCCATATGCAAATCAGCCTTGGTCCTGCTCCCTTGGAAACAGTCCAGAACAAACTGCCAAGTCATGTTCTCTCTGAACTGGAACACATGGCTTATTTGTCCCTCTTCAGTCAGGTGTAGTTTGGTTCCAGTGCCACAGTGAGCACAAGACCCACATCTGGGCGTTACTTAGCCCCTCAGGGCATTACATCAAACACACATGTGGCAGGGTCTAATCTGAGGTGGCATGATCAGCAAAGAGAGGATTGGTTGGAATGCTATACCGAGCAATTGCCAGTGGTTAGACTATTTACAAATATTCCTTCTACCACCTTTTGTGTGTGTGACAAAGCATATTGTTCATATGACTTTAGGGAGATGCCCTTAGACATGTAGAACAATCTGTTAATTATGCTGGGCTAAAGAATGCAGTGCCTGGTGACAGAGGCAGCCTCCGATGGTTATAGAAATAGATGGCTGAAGACAGACTCTGAATCTCCAATAATTGCAAACAAGATAAGGAGGTCCTATTGGATTCTCTAATACTGGAGAAATAGAGACAGTCTTACCCGACCGAGGACTGCCAGGATCTTCACAAAATTGCAAGCTGGTTAAGTACTTTATATTATTAGAGTGAGTTAGGGAGATAGTGGTTGGATAAAATTGTTTTGTGATTTCTTAGTGTTTTAGAGAAAATATCAAATGGATAAATGCAAGGTTATGATCGATTGATAGAAGGCGCAGAAATGACTCCTGATGCCTGGATAATTCCTGCACGTGTCCTACATGCCCTGGATATTGCTTTCCAGACGGTTCTTTCCTTTTGCACCATGGTGTAGCGTGATGAGCCCTTATCCCGACAATAAGTGCCTTTTTCCAAATTACATCATTGGTTAAAAACTGTGACATACAGCGAAAGAGTCAGATTGATTTTATACAGTGCTTCTCTGGCCAGCCACTATGATAGCATTATGTTGTCTAGTAAAGATATTTCGAAAATGTTTGCTTTAACCATATTTAATTTTTCATATTTGCAGATGATAATTCAAGAGTCAAATTAAGTCTTATTGGTGAAGAACCCTCTTCCGATTACATCAATGCCAACTTTATTCCTGTAAGGCTCAACTATTTAATCCAAAAGTTTGAGTAAATTGTGTAGCTTTATGTAGTACCCTTTGGTGTCATAGGCTGCAACGATGTGCCTGAAAAAATGCTTGTCCAGAAGCGAAGGGTAAGTGAATCAGCCAACATCATAATGCATTAAGTAACTGTAAGCCAGGACCCATGACCTCAAACCTGATTCATGTGTCACCTCCCACTTTCTCTCACCTCTTCTCTCTCACCCTGCCCAACCACGGGCTTTACCCCTGCTTGTCCCTGAAGCATCTGCAAGTGCTTGCTCCTCTTGCTGCTGTTCTCCACCTTCATTTGAGCATTGAAGAGTCTGTGCTATATAAACCATGTACATCCAGAATATCTTTATATCTCTCACCACACCTATGCTTTGCCTCCCTCTCTTCATGTATCTCTTTCTCTCACTCCTTGTCTCTTAATTTCTGTTGTTTGAGTGAGTGCCTTACACCATTTATGTGACTTCTTTGAGTTGAAGCTGAAACCAGAATAACCACTATAGAGGCCTAAACCCAAGGAACAAAGAGCGAAAACCTGACATAACATCTTAAGTTGAACTGTAGCATGAGTTTCTCTGTATTCCACAGACGTTCCAGAGTCCTGCAGCATGTTAGCAGAGCGACTGTCTGCCTATCCAATAGACAAGTGGAAGAAACCCTGCTTGGACATAGCTGGGAGAAACAAACTGATCATAATTCGCAGAAATGAAGAGCCAGTATTATGGAAGGCACAATGACAATGCCCGGAACATAGGGCCTTTCTTAGCTAGCAGCATGTGGAATGCCAATAACAATTATTAGAACATTGGAATGTTGGGAGCTCCATTGAAGACAATGGAGTTGCTCTGGGCTTATAATGGCTGGTATAAGCCCAGCGCTCCAACATTCCAATGATTTTTTTTTTCTTTCTCCATTTTTAATTTAGAACATTCTACCCTTAGTGGGTGGAATGTTCTAATAGCCTTATAGCCCTTCTGCCTCAGGCTATACCGGTTGTTAAAGGCCCTCTCCCTCGTTATAGGCCCTCGCCTGCGGCTCGGGCCTATAACTCGGGATCAGGGCCTTTAACAGCCGGTATAGCCTTCTGCAGCGGGCTATAAGGCTATAAAATGCTACTCTGGGGTTCTCTCTTGCTGTTATGTTCTGGGAGTGTTGTACTTTTTTTCCATCGAAAGAATGGAGGCGTAAACAAAAAGCCTATGTAAATGCAATTAGCACTGTTGAGATTGGATAAGAACGGAGAGATAATTTTTTGAATGCCTGTTGGATACACCAAGAAAACAGAAAACAAGATCAGGGTAGATAAATGAGAAACATGATTTATAACTAAGAGGGCTAGTTGCAAAAACTGGCCCACTAAATGTCAAAATTTGAATATAATTTGTGTTTATTCTCAAGATTATTTCCAAGTTGAGGCCACAGAGAGTTGATGCTGGCTGGTAGAATTACAACAACCGAAATCAAAAGCTCTGTGCATGGGGGAACAAGAATAAGGAAAATTTAGTCGAAGGCCAGCCTCAAGGCTCTAGTTTCACCAAACCTGTTAGAAGAATGCAGTGGCTGATAATGTTGTATCCAGTTAATGGGTCAGTGGGCAGTGCGACCTATATGATCTTTACGGACCAGCATGCAGCAATCATCTGATACCAGACTGAGAACTGACTGTCTCTACAATCCAGGCCATGAATTGGCCAGTAAATGGTCCAGAAAGTGGAATGCTTGTACATACACTCGCAGTTTTCCTACCGTTTCCGACAGTCTTGCTAAATAAGGTGGACTATAGATGAGAAGATAGTTTGCAATGTATAGGGAGGATAACAATCAGTATATACCTTTTAACTCTGTCGGATAAAGAGGCATTAAGAGAGCTGTGTATTTTGATAGCCAGTCACAGGATAGGCAACAAATTCATAGAAGCTTTAACCAGGAGGGAATCTCAGTTAATGCCAGTCTGTTTGTCATCTGCTCAGCACCTTTTCCACCAACATAAAATATCTGTCCTAATTAATGCCCAAACTCTCAACTCAGTGTAGACATTTAACAATTTTGGGCCAACCACTTCGTCTTATTTCCTTTTTGTCATCATGAAGGTCCTCAATTTTTCCTAGCTGGTGCCTTGCTCCGCTCACTCAAAATAAATGTGATCTTTACTAAGAACAACTTCTTTCCTGAATAATTAATACTGCCATCACCAAAATCATAGTTTGATTAACAAGCCATATGTTTTGTTATCTTCAAGCTGCATGGTCTTAATTGGTTGCTGCACAGCCCATGTCGAGCACCTTGTCCACCTTTACACCCTCTCCCTCAATCTCCCTGGAGAGCACTTCAACCTTAGAGCCTCTTGTTGGTTGAAGGAGAGCCACACTTGATAAGGTATTACCATCTAAACAGGCGACATGAAATCCTTTCAAGTAGACATCGCTAGGCTCTCCTCCAGGCTGGCAGAGGCCAAACTGGGAAAGTTAGAGGATGAATGAAAATGTATCCAGTATCTGCATTTGCCTTTTGGAATAACCCTCTCTGATCCATCGGGGAACAATTGCCCTTGCACAAAGAGAATCATTAGGTCATGTAAGTCCTCAAAAGTACTTTTTTCAAAATCTACAAAAAAAAAGTCAAGAATGCTGTTAAATCGCCACTTTTAACAGTTAAGACTATTAACATTTATATGAAGACAGCTTCCACCTCCTAGCTCTAGTTCCCCATGGCAGGTCAACTAGTACTCACAGCTGCACTTGCAAGTATTTTCGTTATCCTTAAACTTGTCCATTAAAATTGATGCTCTGGTTCCTACTTTGTTTATCCCCCAAAGGGTTATGGCATTATGAAATCGCGAAATTGTATTTTTCTCAGATTTTATATTTTTAAATAATTGCTGTGTATGTTCTAAGCAGTGCTAAAGTGTTTAGAGTAATATAGGTCATTTCTCTCCACCTGTGCGTTGGCTGCTTTTCTTCCCCTTTCATATCTAACCTTATTTCTACAGCATGTAGTACCCTGTAGGTTCTGTGCTCCCACTTTAATTTCTCATTTACCTCAGTCCTCTTATGCACTTGGTCAGTTTGTTTGGCCTCGGAGAGCACATTTACAACTGCTCACAGTATCAGCACTTTTAGTTGTATGACTAGTTGTATGACGCCCCTTTCCTGAAAACATTTGTGATTCCAGCACTAAGGGTTTAGATCATTCTCCTGTTGTTATCTGGCATTATCTTCTTAAAATACTAAGTAAATCCTTATTTTACTACATACTGTTAATCTGCAAATCACTCTAAGTAATGCTGAAGTAACAATTTCTGTGTGTATTCATGGCATTGTGAACAATATACTTTACCTCTGCCTTCTTCAGGGCTATGTCGGATACCAAGAGTACATCTGCACTCAGGGGCCACTGAGGAAAACCATTGATGACTTCTGGCGACTAATATGGGAGTACAACGTGCGCAACATCGTAATGCTGACTGTATGTATGGAGAACGGCCGGGTAAGTCTGAGGTTTGATAAAATGACAATGCACGATGTTTGCTGCACTCTTAGAGTAAAAAGACACAGTACAGCTATCATAGGCACTTACTTACATACCAGATTTACGGTCAAGGTCCTTGCAGTCACAGTGCTATTGCTATATTAGATCATCACAGAGTGCAATAACTGGCAAGGATTTCGAACCCGTGGCAGTAGGAAAGCAGATGCTGTTAGTAGTGCAAATATAGAATCCTGGAATACAAAGGTGATAGAATAGTCAGGCTGCTGGGACTCGAAGACACTCAGTAGTCCCAGATGAGGCAGAGTGACTAAGTTGGGATAAAGTTACTAAAATGCGACCAGACATGGTGTTCTGCGATATGCCTCTGGCCAAAGAGGAACAAAAGAACCCCAAATTATTATGAAGTGTTGGAGGAAAAGTGCCGGGATAGTGAATGGGGAGGCAATGCATTTAGGCCATCTACTACAACAAACAACAGGGGCATGGAAGGAATACTTGAATTAATCTCATCCACTGGCGATCACTCATGCACATTCCAGTCCATCGTTGTCTGCGACTGTCACTCTAAACAGAGACCTGCCATGTGCAAATCAGCCTGAACTGATATCTGCTTTGTGTGTACTCGAGGGTTCAAAATTATTAAATAAACCTAAGGTAGCCCAGACATGCAATTGCCCAGCAATTGTGGAGCCCAACAGCACTTGTTACGACCTGCTGCCTACCACACACGTACACATCTGCTGGGCAACTGGCATGCATACTAACAAAGGGATACCTAAGCAATGTGGTACAGCATCTAGCCTCGCCCATTCAGAATCTCTTAACCTATTACATTGGAATATTCCCCGAACAGCTGTATAACACCATTTCTTAAATAGCAATGACATGGGAAATCCAGCGCTGCTTGCAAAGTTACAGTCTCCTAGATCCAAATCTCTCAGGTTTATGGCCACATTGTGATAGCGTAACGCGTCTTGTTGGTATTTGAGTGCTTTTGAAGGCCCTGGACATAGAAGTCTTTCCAGGCTGGTGTTACTAAACCCTTCCTCCTTTGACAAGGTTTACCCATCCCACACTGTTGAAAATATTGCACTACCCTGGAAATGTGTAAATAACTTTTCACAGATTATTGGTCAGTCCACCAGGCCCTCGATTCTTCACTTCATCCCTTTTTAATCTAATCTGCAGATCTGCCGCTGGCCCTTCTCAGGCTAACACCGAAGTCCAGCCCCTGCAGGCTCATCTGTAGACATGCATTTGTCAGCTCCTTTCCCAGATTCTTCAGGCAAAGTATACCATGTCATGTAAGGTAGAACGTTATTAGGATCTATCTTGGTGGGAATCTGTCCTCGGGACCTCTAGTAATGTGGGATTTGTAAATAACTGTTTGAAGAGGTTTCCTTGGGCTGCCTATCTTACCCTTCCCTTCAACAGACTGCAGCTGGGACAGTCCCTAATACTAAATCCTTCGATCAAGGGTAGGGAACCATGTTTTACCAGCAAAATGTAGAAAGCCCAGCGTTCATGGACATCCATAGCCTAGATCTCGTGTTCACTGGCTTTTGGTGGACGTGTTTGAGTCCTTAGGAGATGTGGCCTAACGGCCAGAGCTGCTGACTTTGGAACTAGGAAGCCAGATTTGAGTCCCAGAGTTGATTCAACATCCTGTGATTCTGGGCAAGTCACTTAAACTTCCTGTGCCTAAAAACACAAAAATATCTTATTATGAGCTTGTATAATGTAATCTGGTGCTCATGGTAGGCGCTTTAATGCCCTTGGGCCAGGTTTCTGCTTTATAGAAAACTGCAACAACAAAATAATATGCGTCTCAGCTTCTTATTATTTGCAACATAGAATTAAGCAATTTCCCGCCGCTAAAACTCCAATGTACAAATGAAACAAATCTCATCATTCAGCCGCTCATCTTACTTTTATTGAGGGTTCGAGTTTCTCGGTTCTAGACTGACTTTTGGATGAAACTCAGTTTAATTCTCACATTAGGCCTTCACTCCTAAAATGTAAACGCCTTCCTAAAGTGCACCTTTTTGTGTGTTTGAGATCCAGTCTGTGATCTTGTAGTAAGCAGTACAGGTCATTGGAACACTTACTTCCATGCAGTGATCTCTGTAAGAGTTAGCCACTCAGATGATGTCACCACGTTGAAAAAACCATGTGCTGTCATTAAATAATAATAATGTCAGATTTTTTCATAAAGAGGGACGGGAGCACAAAAACAAAAATCACTTATGCCACCACATATTTTGTCTTAAAGATTTTACTCTTACAAGCAGTGATTGATTTGTGCAGGGTTCACACCTAAAACTGAGCTCCAACTTAAATCTTTATTTTGACATTTTCGCAACTGATTATAAACATGTGGGTAAGGTCTTTAAAGGCTGAGCCTAAGCCACCGTGACTGCTCAGCCAGGGACATCTTAAGAATCCTGGGGGCCCGGGGCCGAACGGATTTTGGGGGCCTCTGTTTGGAACAGTTTTGAATTTATGATCCAATTTCAGCTCTTTCCTGCTGTCTTTGGTCAGGTCACTGACAGTGCACAGGTGCACTCGGCGAAATTCTAAAGTTGTTACATCTAATATTCAGGGATAGTGATGTGTGTTTTCAATATTGTAATACAGTAGCGGCTCACTAATATTACTGCAAATAATATCTGTGACCGCCTCCCATTTCTTATATGTGAGGTCCTGTTATGATCTAAAAGAAACTTTTTTATGGATGTTGCATGACACAAAAATACAACATTTCTCTGCAAAATGTCTGTAAGAGACTCTCACACATCACACATTAAAAATAAATTAAAGGGAAACAGTATTTAAAACAATCTGTTTATGAATTACTCAAGGTCATCAGGGCAAGCCTGTAGATCGGATCTTGCTACCAGGGGGCCCCCTGAAAGGCTGGAGCCCTGGCCAGAGCTCACTTTGCCCATGCCTTAAAGCGTCTCTGTGCTCAGCATATCTACTGGCACAGACCCGCTGCGCGTAAACAACGTTAGATTCCTACTGTAGTGTCTTTTATCATCCAGACTTCAGGCTGGAATACACGAAGACCTGGCTGCAGATTTGCTAGTTAAAAGGAGGAGGTAACCATCAAGCGTGGTGAATACGTGGCTAAATGTATTCAATCATTTTACGCTCTCAAACCAGTGCTTAGCAAAGTGTCTCACTTTGTAAGGCTATGAAACACATAAGCACTGTCACAGTGACATTGTGAGTCGCAGATGATGTGCAGTTTGCAGCCTTAACATAGCGATTCCACACGCCATGTCCATTTTCAACGTGGCTTTTTTCTTTGGTAAAGTGATGGGGTCGCAACACAAGCAAGATGAATGCGGAAATGTAGGTCTGCTGTTCCTTGCAAGCCCACATCGCTGCATTTCCAGCTGTTAACGAGCATTCGTGGAATGTGTCCTTGTTCATGCATGTTAATGATGGAGGGTTTCTGCAATTATTGGCAAATGGTTTGTTGAGCTGTGCCAGACTGAGCCCAGCTGCTGTGCTAGCTGTAGCCAAAGCGTCTCACTGAGACCTGGATTTTAAACACGTCCAATCATATACTAGACGCTGGTCGCAGAAGGCTTCCTTCTACTGTGAATAGATGGGGAATAGCAGCAGAGGGGAGGGGAGAACAGTTCTAGTCAGACGCCAATGCAAAATAAAAAGAAGCATTGGCATAGCCAATAGGTCTCGCCTTTGGGACCTTGTAAGTGGGTGCCTCTGAGGAACCAAGAGCTTGAAGAAACAAAAGCGGTAAATAAAAGTAAACAAATCAGCCATGCACTTTAAACATAATAATTTTCTTGCCAAGCAACAACAAAAAAGACACGCTATTACTGCACACCCCTTGCCTTACATTGTGGCTGCTAAAATAAGGATGGTTGTGTATTTGGGCATAAGCGAAAGCTGAAATATCGAACGAAAGTACCTGCTGCGCAAGTTTCTTTGTTGCGTTGACATATTTGAGAAGACACATCAGTAGCACAGACGGGAGTTGTGGACCGCCGTATTATTGTTGTCAGGATGGATTAATCTTTGCTCTTAGACAAAGTGCTTAATTTGTGCCGGTTGTTGCAGGTGGTGGGCTCCGGCAGTTATTTCTGGGGACCAGGACTTAGTTTTCATAATCAGAGTTTGAACTACAGCAAGAGAGAGAAAGGTGGGAACAAAGGAGGAAAAGAAAGGATGTAAAACGGTGAAAAGGTGAGGAAATCAGGGATGAAAGAGTGCCCGCAAGAAGGAGGAAGTGCAGGGAAGTGAAAGAAAGAGGGAGAGGGAGGGAGGAATTCACTCAAGGCGGCCAATATATTCGCTGTGATGGGGGCCTGTCCCTTCCTTCACCTCGCGCCGAGGCTACCGGCCGCGTGCAGCCAGGAAGCACGTGCTGTGAAGATCGCAGCGCGCAGCAGCCACAAGCCATCCGCCTGTACGGCTGTAAAGAAACACAGGCGGGCTCTGTTTACACAACAATGCTTAAACACCACAGTGAAACTGGGAACAGTTATCAGGGGGCCCTGTTCGTTGCCCTCCTTTTCAATATTATATATAACAAGCCATGGTTGCTGCTTATTTATCTTATGCAGTTAACAACCATTGACAATTAAGCCATGCCCTTAATTACATTCTCCGCGCCCCTTTGAGAGACCCCCCAGTTTTTTCATCCCACGTAAAGCCCTGATTTATGATGATTATACTTGGACATTTATCAATACAACATAGGGTTGTGTAATGTTTGACATACACTTCTTCCGCTTTTCCTGCATAAGGATTAAGAATGGTAAATTAAAATCCCGTTTTTAAATTATATAAAATGAACGCACTGGTCCAATGCCCACACAAAACGTCATGGCGCGACATAGTGGTGGCATGCTTTGACGTTGTGCAAACCTCCACACGAGATAAACAACAGACGACTGGTGACTTGTTTGTTGATTGAATATATTTAGAAAATACGAAAAAACAAAGCATACATGCCCAGCAGATTGACTGCACTTGAGACTCAGTCACTGATACAGGTAGGGTAAGAGTCCGCAGGGCACACTGGAACATCAGCAGCAGGCAAAGTGACTTTCATAGGGCAAAGACACTGGCTCCATGGACCAATGAAAAAAGGCAGCCATATTGGATCCCTGACAGTCACGCGCTTGTCTGCGTGTCCAAACTGTGTAACACAACATACTTGGGGTGAGGTGGGTCTCTCAAGCTCCGGTGCCTTCTGTCCATGTTGGGTAAAACAAATATGCCTACATTTTACCCTACTCCATGGAACATGCAGTTTATTGTCAAGCGTAAGTTGGTCGTTTAGTTATTATGCGGCACATTCAAAATAATATAGAAAGCAGCAAAGTTTGTAATACAGAAACAATATGATTTTAGCTATTGTGAGGAAATGTGGGTGGCACTGAGAAAATATTTCCCGAACTGAATGCAGGGTGGAGCTGTCGATAGAGCGGCTGGTGCAGTTGCACCGGGCACAGGAGCTTGAGAGACCCACCTCACCCAAGTATGGCTTCCTTTTGCTACCAACCCGCGACTGTAAGAGGCCATTGTTTCTTGCTTGTCTGAAGGCACCCTTGTTAGTTCACGGTCTTAAAACCCTAAGGTTTGGCTCGAACTTTATGTGACGTTGGAACGAAAGCCTGAGATTTCCCAGGTATGTTTAAGGGTGCCCCCCCACCCCTCCTCACCCCCTCTCCAGCAGTGACCTCTACTCCACGCCCTGACTTGGCAACAGGCAGTAATACCGCCCCCTCGCGTTGTGGCCCCCGCACATTCACCAGCGCTAACTCTGCATCAGATAAACTGGCGCCTAACAAGGGGCCTTGAGAAGCGGGCCAGGGAATGAGCGCACTGCAGGAGGCGAAGGGGCGCGTGCATAGGTGCACTTGTGTTATATCCACTGGTGCACGGACGCGCGCACTTGTGCTATAACCTACTATAGTCTGCAATAGGGTGCTGCAGTGGGCGATCGGGCGCGCGCACTTGTGTTATATCTACTGGTGCATGGCTCTGCAGTGGGTCAAGGGGTGGGTGCACTTGTGCTTTATTCTACTGGTGCACGAGAACATTGCAGTGGGCGAAGGGGCACGTGTACATGTGCAATATCTACTGATACACAGGGCACTGAGTGGGCGAAAGGGCGCGCGCCGCGTGTACTTGTGTTATATCCACTGGTGCACGGAGCATTGCAGTGCGCGAAGGGGCGCGTACACTTGTACTATATCTACTGGTGCACGAGGCATTACAGTGGGCGAAGGGGAGCGTGCACGTGTGCTAAATCAACTGGTGCAGTGGGCACTGTAATGGGCGAGGAGGGGCCGATTGAACTTGTGATATTGCTACTACTGGTGCAGTGGGCATCGTAATTGGCGAAGGGGCACGTGCACTTGTACTATATCTACTGGTGCACGGGGCATTACAGTAAGCAAAGGGGCGCGTGCACTTGTGATATATTCTACTGTTGTACTGAGCATTGCAGTGGCGAAGGGGCGCGTGCACGTGTACTATATCTACTGGTGCACGAGTCATTGCAATGGGCGAAGGGCGCGTGCACTTGTGTTATATCTACTGGTCCATGGATCATTGCAGTGGGCGAAAAAGGGGCGCATGCACTTGTGTTTTATTCTACTGGTGCACTGAGCATTGCAGCGTACGAAGGGGCGCGTGCACTTGTGTTATATTCCACTGGTGCACTGAGCATTGCAGCGGACGAAGGGGCGCGTGCACTTGTGGTATATTCCACTGGTGCACTGAGCATTGCAGCGTACGAAGAGGCGCGTGCACTTGTTATATTCCACTGGTGCACTGAGCATTGCAGCCGACGAAGGGGCACGTGCACTTGTGTTATATTCCACTGGTGCACTGAGCATTGCAGCGGACGAAGGGGCGCGTGCACTTGTGTTTTATCCCACTGGTGCGCGGGGCATTGAAGTGGGCGAAGAGGCACGTGCACTTCTGCTATATTCTACTGGTGCAGGGGCATTACAGTGATCGAAGAGGCGCGTGCACTTGTGATATATCTAATGGTACACGGGGCATTGCAGTGGGCGAAGAGGCGCGTTCATTTGTATAGTTGTACTCCATTTTACTGGTGCACAGGGCATTGCAGTAGGAGAAGAGGCGCGTGCACTTCTGCTATGTTCTACTGGATCACGGGGTAGGGCATCCCTCCTTCATTCCGCACTTGTTAAGTGGAACTGACGGTTTGTACAGCGCCTTCGATGCACAGATTTATGCACCAATCGGAGTAAAAACGCCTTTTCCACTGCCCATCACAGTGCGAACTGGCAGGCTCATGTTAGGTATGCTCCTATCTAAACTGGTAATGAAAGTCAGGGGTTAGAATTTGCTGCTGAGGCTTTTGTGTTAATCTGCAGACTGGCACACTAGCAGGGTTAACTCGGCCTTTCATCCTTCTGTGGTCGAGAAACCAATAACATTCAGTACTTAATCACCAAGAGGAAATTTGGTTTCTGGTGCCATAGACTACTTATCAGACGCGCTGCTCTGAGGGAGGGGCCGATACAACGCGTACCTTAGACTGGTAGAGTGGGTTGCAGCCGATGAGAGCAGATTGAACTGGAGGGGACTGAGTAGCGCTGCGAAGTGGCTACTTTGTATATACTTTAAGATGTTGCCACAAAGCATAACAAGAACCCAGGAGAGTGCACAGCGCCTCCCCCTGGGCAGAAATGCAAGTTCGTCTAGCTATCCTGCTAACTTCTCCAGGCGCGAAACGCAATACACCCACTCCCAAATCTGGAAGGGGGGGGGGCAAAGCGGTCGTGCTGTGCGCTCAGCTGTATCAACTGGTCTTACTCATTCACTCACTCAGCCTCGGAACAAGAAGTCCCGGCTTCTAATGGAGCTTCCTAACTGGACCCTGCCGTGTTATCTTGGACAGATATTCAATAGAGATTGCTCAATAACCAAACGCTAGTCTTTTTAGCAACAGATTACATAAAAAACGCAGGAAGAGTAAAATACAACAAGCACGGCCGCGCGGTGGCGAAAGTGAAAGCGACTGCGCTAATTTGTAACATGATACACAACAGATGGTACCCTGCGCGCTGCTGCTCGCTCCTGACAGCTGTAGGCCGTGGGAGTGAACATTTACAGAAAAGGTGGGACATGCACCCGCCTTTGGCCAATTGCGTGCTTTTATTTTTGAAAGCCACACGCAAAGGCCAATGGAATGTGTGGGAGGAGTCCGACCCACACGGAGAAGTCTCTGGGAAGTCTGAAGTGATTTCAAGAGGCCCTCTCCTAGAGCAGCGCATGCGCGCTGCACTAGGCTCGACCTAATGATTAATATTAAGTAGACCATTGGAATGTGGAGCACTCCATTGAGTACAATAGAGTCCTCTGTGCCTCTACGGGCCGGTAAAAGCCAGCAGAGCAACATTCCAATGTTGCTTTTGTTCACAGCTGTTGCTGTGAACAAAAGCCTGTCTGAGCCCGAGGGGATTTAAACCCCCTCAGGCTCCGAGAGGCCTCTTGTTATATTTGTTAGAACATTCTGCCCTCTAGTGGCAGAATGCTCTAATAGCCTTATGGCCCTTCGTAGCTGGGCTATACCGGCCATTAAAGTCCTGCTCTCTTGTTAAAGGCCCGAGCCGAAGGCCTTTAAGGCTGGAGCGGGCCTTTAATGGCCAGTATAGTCCGCTACGGCTGGCTATAAGTCTATAATAAACCAGTGCATGATATGTGTCTCACCCAAACTAAATATGAAATGTCCGGCGCTCTGCCAGCCAACAAAATATGACCCCCGCTCCATGATTTGTTCTAGACCCATGGTCAGGAGCGGCCCATGCAGGTAAGAACGGTGAGGCCGGGTTAGGGAGGGATTTGACAGATGACTACGAGGGAAATTAAATAAATAAATAATTTTCCCTCATCAACTGTCGAAATCCCCCTCCCCACCGCTCTTACCTGCATGGGCCGCTCCTACCAGTGGTCTTCAAGCTTTTCAAGACCTAACGTAAACTAATTTCATTGAGCCCCCCCCCCCGCCACCCAGAAGACAAACATAGTTTATCTCGTATATTATAGTAAATATGAATCTGGGCAAACATGCTAACGGATTTAAGAGGGGGCTTGTGGGCACACCCTTTGACACACATAAACTATGCTATGTTATTGTAAAATTACCACACTGAATACATGCCTGGAAAAGCAAGCAAGCAAGCAAGTCAAAAATGTCATGCTCATTCACCTTCTGAACTCCAACACGGTTATTTTGAGGGTGCTGCAGCACCCCATGCACAACTACTTCCAGATCCCATCGGAGTCATGTCCACTGACATGTTCAGATCACCAAGCCATCATTTTCCACCTGCAAACTCCTACTTCAATTGCATCCCTAAAATCAAAGGTACAGTGCCATGAGGAACGAGATGGAAAAAATAATTCACCGAATAGCCTCTCCTAAACTCAAACTCTTGCTTTCATTTGGGCACTCAATAGCTCTCTACTAAACAGGGCTGGCAACACCCCCTTGCAACTTCCAGGCTAGCACTAACACTGGCCCTAAAAACATTTGGAAAGCAAACTCATCTAAGTAACTGATATTCTGAGGATAATATGGTAATGAAACTGAAAATAAGTGATCAAGAATACATAGGGATGGAGAAGTCTTATGTGAGAACAGAACTCTTAAAAGTGCAACTACATATACAACATAGTGCCAGAAAATAAAGGTAAAAGAGCTTTCTACTGTGAGATACAAGAAGGGACAAAGAACTTGGGGGAACAAAGTCTGGCATTGTAAAATGTCTTCAACAGCTTTCTATAGTGGCAAATGAGCTTCACCAGTGAGATAAGTGGGAGCCTATATGGATGAGGTGGGATCCACACAAGGAAATACTAGATGCAGGAGTGATGTTGACTCCAAGGCATCGCTCTATTTTGTAATCATTCGCCTCATAATAAAATAAAGGTATCTCCTGTTACTGGGATTTATAACCTTTAAGTTTTTTGGTAGGATGGCCGATGATGAAGCATGACATCCAGGGGGGGTGTGAGGCCATATCTTTCAATTTTTTTAATTGATTTTCAAATGGTTTGGGCTAAGGTCCTACTTTGAGTAATGAAAGTTATTGCCATGGTCCATAGTGTCTCCCAGAATTAGGGAATCTTCCTACAGTGACCTTTGTATGTCTCATTCGCCTTTTTTGTGAATTGCAATTTTGTGAATAACCTGCTGGAGGTTATGAATGATGGAGAAATCAGGATTTTGGATCAACAGGTTATGGTTCAGCTCCTGGCACAAAGCATTAGTTTTAGCAAATCTGCCATAAAAATGTTTTTCATCTTTTCCTATTGGGAGAAGCTGACACATGCGGATGGACACATTAGTCTCCCTCCCTTTACATTCCACTGTTGTTGCCTTGCTTCTTCCACATCGTTCTTTAACCTCAAATGAGCAGCATTAAAAATACAAGTTACCATTTTAATCATACCCTGATGACACTTCAATTCTCATAACAGCAGATAGTTCCAAAACACAAACCCCTATACTCTTGCAACGCCTGGAAAAGGTAAATGTCTAGGTGAGTTATAGCAATTACATTTAAATAAGACTAAAACGGAGATCTTTGTAGCATTTGGCTTGCCTGTTAAATAATAACTGTCAGGAGCTGGTCCCTAACTTGTTCGCCAAACAATTGCTGCCGCAGAATATGTTAAAAGAAAAAAAATAGTCGGAGATCTAGCTGAATGTGCAGCTTTTGTTGATGAAGAACCAGCTTGAGCACATGTGCTTTGATTAGGAGTACTGTTGAAATTCCAGTGGTACCAGAAACAGGAGCTTTACACCGTCCCCAGGGGCATGACAGACAAGGTTTGTTTCACCTGAGACTGCGGCTGCTTAGAGCAGCCAACATCTCTGGGTGAAATACCAGGAATAAAACGAGGGAACGCAGGGACTCTAGATCAGCATTACTGATTCCCACAGCGATTCCTCATTTCTGGTTGGCCCATGAGTATCTTTTAACTGCACCTCAAGCCACCCAGGGTTATTGTAACGCAGGGGGTGAGTTACCAGAGGGGCATTCAGAAGAAGCTCCATTCCTTTCCTCATCACATCTGAAAAAATACACAGTAAAGCCTGGTATCTATGAAAAGTATGTCTCTGCGGTCAGTGTAATGGCGATGACGAAACACGTTACACTATTGGGAAATGTGAAGTGGACAAAAGAAAGAGGCCATGTCTCAAGTGCCAAAAAGCCATACATTGGCTTCTCATAGAGGCACGTTAAAGTTTATTTTCTCTGATGTTTGCATAAATGCATGACCGGGAACGTTTTTCATTTTTTATGAATTTTACATATACAGTCAGAAAAATCTATTTATCTGTATTTATTTTTAAAAGCTGAAAAATTAATAAATTGACATCCTTAGAAATGGCTGTGCATATTAGGAATATAGAAAGTTAAAAAAAAGATTGAAAGGAGCCTAAATAACTGCAGATGTGTACATGTATTAGTGCCAAGAAACCAGACTCTGAGAATTAAGAGCGGAGGGACTAGAAGGGATCAGGACCCGCATCTTCCAACAAAGCCTCACAAATACAAAAAATGAAACTCCACTAGTCAATGGTGTGCCCAACTGTACACTATGTCCTGTATGTCAGTCAGTGTTGAGCATTTAAAAAGAAATGTTAGGTAAGTCCGCACACTCCTTCCCAGGTGTCAAGCTTCATCCTCAGGCTTCCTCATTCACCAAAAGTAATTCGGTGATCGGGATTTCTTTAAATAAGAAAAGCACTTGCAAAATCTCCAATGCATGGGTGGAGACAGAGGGATCCCACAAGGTGTGATTAAAAATTTACAAGATAGCTCTATAACGGATTTATTCCTCAGTTAACATGGGGATGTTTAAAGACAAGTGTATGGTGCTAAAGGAGTACACCTGCACCACAGCGGTCAACATGTTTCTGCCAAGTGGCTCTATAACAGTGTCTGCGTCATTTAGTAGGACCAGGATCCCTTACTTAACATGGACACTCTTCATACAAGCACTCCTGCATCATGCAGGAAGCCCATGTTACTCCAATCAACAATCCCATATAGTTTTTGGCCCAACCCCTTCCAACCCTTTCTTCGAAGGTTCCCATACCAATGGGGGAGGCTTCCTTTTTTAGGACGAGGATGAGGAGGGGGGAAAACAGAAGGACAGATGGTCCACAGCTGGTCCTACCATTGATTAGTCAGGTTTTACTTTTTGTATTTGTATCATAATAAAAATAACAATGTTTCTGCTAGTTAATATTGAACCCACAAAAATTGGCCCGTATCATATTAAAGGTTCAGCGGAAACACCCAATCTCTGATGTGACACATCTATTAATGTATCTGTCCAAAAGCCTATACTTAACATGGAACAACCTCCCACACGCCTTGAGAATTCCTATTGGTCAGAGGATCATAGAAAGTGCCTTTATTTAATAATGTGCTTAAAGCTGTGTATTTTTGAAGTGAAAGAAAGCACTAAGAGGTGTTTGAGAGTGCTGCTTTATAAATAGTCGTGGTTCGCTTTAAATGTCCCGCTATACAAAGATCCCACACTGTGTGCTGTTTTCCAGGCTGTGTCCTCTTTTTTTCTGACTGCCTTCTTTCACCTGCCCTCCAGGTTCTCTGTGACCATTACTGGCCAACGGACGGCTCTCCCATCTCATATGGGCAGATAAACGTGCGCTTGGTGGCCCAGGACGTTTCTAGCGAATGGACGACGCGTGAGTTTCGTCTGTGGCACGTGAGTGGAAGGAATGCTGCATCCTTTCATTTAAGACCGTCCCTCTCACAATAAAAGGCTTTATAATTCACTGACAAGGGAGTCTGGATTGTGCAGCTGTAAAAGAATTGCTAAAAGCTACCCCACAGTTCCAATCATTTCAGGTTGTTGACACAAGGCATTTTTGTAATTGTCTGGAACTTTTAAAATGTTTAATCTCACTTTTTGGTTTATCGATATAGATGGATGCAATGGGTAGGTTGTGAGAGTGTAGAACCTGATTGGGCCACTCGCTTGGGTTCATTCACTGGGGATGCCTGTTATTTTAGCAGCAACTGGCCTTCTCCTTTCCTTTTGTTTTGTCTGATGTCCCTCCTTTCATTCCCTAGGGCAAAGAACAGCTCCTTTTTTAAATACTCGGTTTATGGCGTTGGAAGCCACAATTGACAATGAAATAGTCTTCTGTATAAAAGTTCAGTTCAGTGTTTCATGAAAGAGCTGTAGTTGTGGCGGGGCATACACAAGCACATAACCCAGGCAGCTCATTCACCCGCACATAACCCAGGCAGCTCATTCACCCGCACTGAGGTACTAGAGCAGTTAGTAGTGAAGTGAAAACTGGTGGGACATCCACCTGAAATCCTAGCATTGCCCAGAGTTGATAGCAAATACATGAGTTCTGCCAAGACTGATAGCCAATAAATGTCTAGTGTGCTGGGGCCCCAGATGCCTAGAGTGAAGAAATTGCCAATAGTTGGTGAAAGGAAGTGTAATCTATGGCATAGGTAACACTACTAAACAAGCATTTGCAATCCAATAGGTCTCACATTTGGGAGAATTAGAGCTATTGGCATTGTAAATGATAATGTCTTTTATCTACGAGTTTGCCTTTGAGACCTTATAAGTGTTTAGCCATGCAGCATGTATGTTATCCATAACTTTTTCACACACCCACAGACCAGGAGGTGCACTGCAGACAGAGTATTGCTTAACATACTGGAGCAGAAGCATGCTCAATGTACAAAGATGTCCCTTTAAAGAGTCTGCAATGGCACCAATCCACCGCTGGATGTCCCTTCTGAAAGCTGCAAGATAGGCCCTTTACCGCCAGGTGTCCCTTCTGGATGAAGTAAAGCATATTGCAATCCCACTGCTGGTCCCTAGATGGAGTGTTAATAGCAAACATTTCCCAACTGAACTTCGTTTGCTTTGTATTGCATTAAGGTCATTGACATGTGAAAAATGTTTAAACTGAAGCGTTTCAAAAAACATTACAGTCGGAAGTTAATGCAACCACAAATTAAAATGCATTATGGTCAGTAAAGTTTTAAAACTTACAGAGTGAAGCGCTTGAAAATGAATTACAGTCAGGGAAGCATAAAAGCATGTCACAGTGCACCCAGTGTCCGATCAAAGTTTACCTGAAAGGCTTAAAAAAAAAAAAAAAAGCTTTATAGTCGGAAAAGGGGGAAAGCGTGTCACGGATTCAGAAAAGTGAACTGGGGAGGAAGGACCTTTACCAACAGCACAGCCAGGCTTTGGAACTCTCTTCCACCACATTTTAGGTCCATATCCACTCTCCTCACTTTCAGAAAGGAACTAAAGACATGGTTATTTAACAACTAGTAACTCCCGGCTCAGCATGTATATGTTCAGAAAGTACCAAGACACCTACGGGTAGAAGCACGATATACAAGTCTGTTTAACATAACACAACATAACGGCGCACTTAAACCTCGTGGCTAATCCAAACTTAACGCAATAACCAAATAAAAGGCATTACAGTCGAAATTTGAAATGGCAGCATTGACGGTGCGGCAGGGGGTGTGAGCGAGGAGGCAACAGATGGCCAGAGCTGTCCAACAAAAAAGCAGCATCAGTGATGTCCGCTGGTAGGGAACCAAGCACTCAAAGGCGGGACAGATGTACACTATTAACCAATCACAGTAAAGGAATTGTGAAAGGCAGGCCAAACAACCAAACGAAAGCCCTGGGCATGTTGAAAGCCCAAGACTGAATACATCATGCCTCGCAGAGCAGCGCATGTGCTGCCCAGGCTCGACCTAAAAATGAGTGAGGTTCTTACATATCAAAATAGAGGGGAGTGTTAGATACTTCAATAATCAGTGACCTAATCATGCATATTTAGATTACATTACTAAATTGCAACACGGAGAGATTTAAAATGATGTTTATTCTGCTTTTTATCTCTTTTATGTCATTATCTTGATTCCACTGATTCTTAGCATAACAGACCAGGCAGTCCTTCGTGCTCTTACAAAGGTACCCCGAAGGGACATCTTCAGTTCCTCCTGATGCCCATGATGGGTGGCTGCTGTCCAGGCAGTGTGACTTCAAGCTCCTCACTCTGAAAGCACCAATTGTCCTCTGGGATCTTCCAGACACCACTCTCACAAAAGTGACTCTCCTGTGGATTCTCACCTTCATACCACCGCAGGCAATGCCACAGTCACTCCAGACCATGCTCAATGCATTCATGATTACCTGTTTTCCTTTGCTGACAGCAGATAAAAAGTGATGCTTCCTTTTCGCCCTTATAACAGTGGTTCACTCAAATGTTTGATAAACCAGTGCATCTGCTGCAGTGACTCTGCATTACACGTACACAGAAAATACACATTATGGAAGTCAACCCTACTCCCCAGATTGAGGTGCAACAGAACATGCTTTTTTAGGCACTTATATAACTGTGTGTTGAATAAGTACTGTTTGCTGCATGTCACAGGTGATGGTCATGGATGCTGCCTTGGTGAGCCCCACTCATGCAAAAGCAGCGATGCTTCAGGACTTACATGCATTTGTCTTCATGGTGGCTTCCTTACTGGAATAAAAGGGCATGACGAAGGTTATGGAAACCACTCGAAATAGCCTGTGCCACTTTACATCAAGACTGTCGTTGCCATTTCTGTGTCCCAACTTACTAGTGGAGGGCCACAGTGTCCTTTGGAGTCTCAGGGCAGACAGAGATTCCTGGGCTCAGATAGTAACAATGTGAGCTTTTTAGGACTGATCACTTGTGGCTTTACCTTACCATTCAGCTCAAAACAGAGCTCCAAGTACAACCCTAGCATTTAACCACCAGGATAGTCCCATAGTCCAAGATTTACTCAGGGAGTCGGTTTTCGGATAGAAACTCAGTAATCGATAAGAAATATATTATAGCAGTCAATAAATCACTGTGCAGGACTTGCAGTACATACAGAACCAGACAGTAGAAGTGTGTTATATAGTTATCAAGGTCGAAATCACTGTGTGAGGGAGCAGATATTAGCTTAGGATATTCCCAATGACAAGTGGAAAAGTATAGCCAGTATATGTTGGGGCCCATTGCCCTCCAGCACCCCTCCTCAATAGTCAGTCAGCATCTTCCTTGAAGCTGGTATCAAGGCATTCCTTCCTGGCAAATTGCAAGACTCTCCAGGTTCCTGGTCCCAAACCTTACTAAGCAGGAGTTGACAACCTGAGCATTCGGCAGTGTGTTCACATAAAAAGTATCACACAATTCAAGGAAAAGAGTAATATTGGGGACCACAGCTTAGGGAAATGCGAGTTGCTTATCAAGTTAACAAATATATTCTAAGTCTCCTTTGAAAATAAATGTGACTTTTACAAATAAGTGTATTCTTTTACTTTTCTGTCACTTTGTAAGAGGCTTTGGAATGTACTGGCTGCACTGTTTCCTCCCCATCCTGTTGCCAGTATTACAAGCATATTACTTTTACTGCCAGACCTGAACCTGTAAAGTTTTTTCTATAGGTGTGCGAGGTGCCACATGATATGGTTAATTCGTAATCAATAGTGGCAGGAGGTGCTGAAATAAGGCAGCCATGCGTGTTAGATTCCGCACTGAGAAGCATTTGGGGACTTGTTTATTGCTTCAGGTAATTTAATGGCAGATGATGGGTGCCTATCGCAGTTTGGCCTGACTCGACCAAAGCTATCCGTATTAGTTCCAGGTCCATTGCCGTCCCTAGTCTTCTGCGCAACCTCTCCAGCTCCTACTCCTGAAAGAACCCACCTGGTTTGCATGTGTATCATAGCTAAACATTAATGCGATGCATATAGCTACTTCACCACTTTCTTGTACTATTTGCTTCAGGACGTCTTGAAGCTCGAGAGAGATGTCCACCAGCTGCATTACACAGCCTGGCCAGACCACGGCCTTCCTGAGTCCACAACCTCCATGATGTACTTTGCGGAGCTTGTGCAAGAACATATCCAGGCAGCCAAAGGGTCAGGGCCCACCGTGGTGCACAGCAGGTAAGGACAAGCACCAGGGTTTATGGAGAAACCAACATAAATCCTGGAAAGTCAGATGTAAATATGCAGATGTCAACTTTGTATAACTGTCTTAATATCAATGTTTATCTTATTGCTTACCCCTCATAAATTTGGATGTTGTTCTGGACATTTTGTCTTCTTATAAACTCAGTTGAACATAACATTACTTTTGCTTATGAGAAGACCAGCGTGTAGTCAAAGTAAGGGCCTTTTATCCATAGCTCTACTTGGATAGCATGTGGGCCAAGCTACTCTCATATTTACATTTGTGTTACTGGAGTGATTTGTGCCTCTCTCTTCGCTGCAGGATGTCACAGAATACCTATTTTGCATACATCTTTATCAAGCACTTATTAGAGCAGCATGTCATTTTGTATTCATAACTCTGGAATATTTTAAACCTACAGTAAACCCTCTCTCCTTCAACTAAAAATTGTGGAACGATCTTTCGGGCACCTGTGTGGGATTGATCCCTGATCATGGAAACGGTGATTGCTCTTTCACAGTACTTTCGTTCCTCATCTTACTTGATGGTGTTCTGTATCAGTTCCACCAATTTCCAGGCCTCTCTGTTCAGCCTTCAGCTTAATTATACTTGTGAACCAATGATGCCATCATGTTTTTAAGTCACCTTGGTTTTTGGCATGGTATTCCCCCAAACCTTTTGCCTTCACCGCCTTAATTTACTGAACTCGTTTTTGCTGACATTAGGACTCTGCACTTTGCCACTTCTAACCAGTTCCAAAGTGCTTGTGCGCTCTCCCTAAAACATGGTAAAATTGGACTGCATCTAATTGGCACATTTAATTTACTTGTAAGTCCCTAGTAGATGGTACTGCGTATACCCTGGACCTGTAAAGTAAATGCTTCTTGTCGGCTGCAGTGCGCATTGTGCCAACCACTAAAGATGATTTTTAAAACATATCTCAGGCCTGCCACTGCAGCCTGTTGTGCAGGTTTAAACTGCCATTTAGATCTGACAATATAAACCTTTTGCCAGGCCTAACCATTCCTTTTTAGGTCTCGCGCCTAGCGTTGCAGTGCGTAGCACTGCTCGCGCAGCGCGAGACCTCTTGTATGGGCTTTAGAAAGCTAACCACACGCTCGTGCGTGTGGTTAGCTTTCTGAAGCCTGGCATTGGCTCTTGCGTTCGTTTTTTTTTAAAAAACGGCACGCAATTGGGCAAAGGCGGGCGCATGTCCCGCCTTTGATCCGCCCATTCCCATCGGTGGCTAGCACGCGCAGCAGCGCGCGTTCGCCTCGCTGCCGCGCTCCCTTCCCCCCCGCTCCTCTGTGGTGCGCGCGCACCACTGGTTCCGATTCCCGCGTTGGTTTCGATTCCGTGCTTGTATACATGGGCGCTACTCCGTGTTTCAGTACGGCGCCCGCCTGCTTTGATAATTTGTTTTTTTTAATTGCTAATGGCTCCGGGTTCACGTGTTTACGCAATGCTTGTTTTGTTTCGTGGGATCTGGCACGCAAGCTCGAAGAACCTAAAAGAAAAGCAATATTTTTCTCCATTAAAGCGTCCATTTCTCAACATTGCTCTCTCCGCGCTGTTTATTTCACTCCTAAGAAAAGAAATAGAAGTCCTGCAGTAAAAAAGGACTCGAAAGCCACCAGGTATTCGATTACCCGTATATGTACGAGGCCTGCACAGCTGCCTGTCTGCCAGGATTCCCGAACCAGACCCATCTTTTATAGGAAGTCACATGCTGCTGCTGCTTCACAAGAGATATATTCTAACATCTCTGATCCAGGCTCACAGATCTGGCCCCCTAAAGCAGGCGCAGTGCTTCCCTAGAGGCCAGCTGCACGCGTGAAGTCCGATGCCTGCCCCTTCTGGCCTGCAGCATCATGAGGGAACTCGGCGAGTCGGTGTCACAATCAGTCTAATAACTTCCTCGGGTAGTAATAAGGATCAGGCGATATGGCTTTCTTTTGTTAATTAACAATGCACTGTCATTAAGTACCCCCGCTGGAATTCTGCCATATGTTTCCCAATTAGCTAATCGTGAAAAATGCTGTCAATGTGTTTTCGGTGTTCTAGGGAACCGAACCCAGGGTGAGGAAGAGGAACCCACCACATGTTGTAAAAAATTGAAACAAATACAAAAGCGTCATTTCTTAGAATACTTTATTACCAAATGACACACGGTATGTTAAACGTGCATAATGACAGAATTTCTATTCACTCCAACTATTACGCAAACGAGGTTTGGCTTAGGCAAGCTCGGAGACATGACTCAATTTATAGCGTGACGATTTGGCACGGTAAAAAGACTCTATTTTATTTTTGAATCCAGATCCGAAGAGAGTAGCTGAAGTACTTATCGCAGCAGCTCCGAGGTGAGAGCTGTGCCAGGACCTTCTCCGACGATCGCACGTTCTCGCACGTCAGGAAGGAAAACCGGTGGCTCTTAAGTCATAATGTGCTTTGGCCACTGGAGGACGCCAGTTGCTTGGCCTAGCGTGATTTCCGTGGTCAAGAACGAAAGATGCTGAGTATGATGAAAACAGGCGGGAGATAAGAAATCAGATTGTTACATTCGTCGATTAGAAAGAAACAACACATAAAACCTATTTGTGCCAAAAGGATGCGTAAACACCGCACTTAAACTACAAGTTAACACAATGGTAGTGCCCTGAGAGGTCATGTTTGTGAAAGATGCTATATCACAAACTTATGACGAGTGTAGGATGAAGGAAAAGAGCATAAGATTCAGCCTCAGAACTATTTCAAAAAGGATTTAAAGGGGCAAAACCCAATGCCCATCTAATATTTGGTCACCCATGACCAAGCACTCACATAGAACAGTGAAGTGGTGCTTCGTATGAGGTGGTGGCTAGCGGCAAATAAAACTGGTGGTGCAAATATTTTTTTGTATAGGTACGGGAAGATTAAGTGAGTATCACAGGATGTTGAGACGATGCAGAGACTCGAACCTGGTTCTCCCAATTCCAAAGTCTGCAACTCTGGCCATAACACCACATTCTCGATAGACTAGTTGGAGGGCAGCAGGCAAAAGCCACTTGAAAGCTTAGCTCGTTATGGGCTCGAGGGTCTTCCATGACCTCGAGCTGATACACAGCCAGGCTTCAGGCTGAGCCTGGATTGAGCTTTCAGAGGCTCACCCACCTCTGCTTATTACCGAGCATAATCAGGTTGCTGTGCAGGACTGGTTCTAGAGAGTGGACCAGGCCCTCCCAAGATAGCCCCGTGGCCCACCCAAGGCCCTTTTCACAAGCAAGAAATTTTCTTTTTCTTAAAGAAAAAAATCACCCGGGCCTGCAGCCTCGGTATCAAAAGCTTAATTACTGTGCATGTGTAAACAGAGGGGGCACCTCACTATGTCTAGACTGCAAGCTCAATGACAGTAATTAGGAGATGAAAGTTATGGCAGAAACGGTGTGAACAATTTTACCATTGCAACAAAAGTAAGTGAAAATGTGCATACCATCGGGATATATATTTTAGCAGGGTTTATTTTATATTCTTTCTCCTGTAACGCTATTCCTAATTTATGGCGATTGTCACTGGAACTATGTGTCCGTGGAAAACAAATGATGTGGCAGGATATAGTAAAATATGTGGCAAGTAAAGGCAAATTACCACAGTGTAATGTGGCATATTTTGTGATGGTATTACTTCGTTATTTCTACATTTTTACGTTAACATTAGTTGCCAAAGGATACACCTTGTTAATACCAATTTAACACCGAAATACAGAAATAAACAACTGAAAGGTGACCAGTCAACCTTCGCGTAGGGTCTTTCACTGTGCAGCAACATGGGTCGCTGTGTTTTTAGTAACATTTGATCCATTTCACCTGGAAACAAATCCTTTTTTGTTAAAATCTTCAAATTATGCAGCAGATGATGGATTATGTGACAAATGTAGCAAATCCATATAAATACTGAATATGCAGCAGCAGAATATCATAATTCCAGTGTCCCTACTTACAACACTATATTAAGCAACAACAAAAAACACTGATAATGATAACTTTTTGACTCTTCGTAAGTGAAAAGGCTTGTCAATTTTCACTAATACAGCACAGATAAAGAACAGGAAGGAAGGAGCAGTGCAATTACCCATAATACAAACAAAAGCACTAGAAACAATTCCATAGCAGCGCAGGCAACATGTGCTGCCGCTGTCCTGCCTGCTCTCAATCTCCCAAGGTGCTCGCAGAAGGTGAGTTTGCTTATATAATTAGAAGGAACTTAAAGAACAGACACCCTACTTTGGGGAACCCATGACCGTGCATTTATTCTCTCCCAACAACTTCCCTCATTTTGTCACATGAATAGACAAAAATGATTGTGGGCACGGCCACTAGGATTGTGGGCACGGCCACTAGGATTGTGGGCACGGCCACTAGGATTCTTTCGCTGCAGCATTTTACGCATTTGTCATATTTGCCACTTAATCCATCATCCTCTGCATATTTTGCAGACTTTAACTAAAATCCATCTTAAACAGATCAGAAGTTACTACAAGCATTTGCAGTACAATAGGCCTCGCATTACTGAAAGTTTGAGCTAATGGTGTTGCAAATAATAATGCAACGCCAATAGCTCAAACTTTTAGTAATGCGAGACCTATTGCATTGCAAATGCTTGTGATTACTTATTTGGGCACTCCTAATGTACTCCCTAAAGGCTTATAGAGCAGGGTACATGGTATTTAAATGGTAGGACATGTGTGTTTAAGTTTTACATGTCCTGACAGTGAAAAACTCCTAAAGTTGTTTTTCACTGTTGTAAGGCCTATCCCTACAAAGACTAACACTGGAGTACCTTATTACTTTTAAGAACTGCTAAATGTGCTCTTGCTGTAGGATTTTTTCCTTCAAATTACTCTTAATCGACGCAAGCAGGTGTAATCACCTTATTATTGGTAATTCTGCGTCAAAGAGTAATGCAGAATTACCAAAATTACTCTGATTACTTCAGCGTAATTGAAATTCAACCCAGGCCTAATTGTAATTTAAAATCCCTTTTTCAGGAATGGGGTTTCTGGTTGGCTAGGGTATGCACCTAAGCCAGGCAGAACCACCACTCTAGTCAGGGCAAGGGAGTTACACAGCCATGATAACCCCTGCTCACCCCCTGGTAGCTTGGCAGAGCAGTCAGGCTTATCTCAGAGGCAATGTGTAAAGCATTTGCGCAACACACACACACACACACCAGTGACACACTAGGCACACCACAGAAAAGACTCCAATGCAAGGTTATATAAAATATCCTTTGTATTAAACATAAAACACATTAGACCACAATCACATCAATCAATAATCACTTTGCCAACTAGGCAATAGTCATAACATCATATGTAGTGCACTGAAGTAAATACTCATAAGTTGCACATGTCATGAACACCACCACGAAAACATTATGCCTAACATCACCATTAGTGCCATAAAGTGAATACTCCTATGTGGCACACGTCATAAGAACATATTGTGAAAGACACAGTTAGTTACTGTGCATTTTATACTATCACATAATTTTGCATTACATCAGGGCCTGAAAAGGCAGTAGTTAGATGCAGCTTAAATCACCAAATTTCATTGTACGAGGAGCACCAAACATTACCATAAACACATGTTGTTGCGGGGATTCTGTTCATACACAGAACTATGCACAAGAAAACAGGACCTCAGTAAATAGGGGTGTATCTCCTATCACCTTAGTACCCAAAATCCCAACCGACTAGCAATAGTGTCTCATTCGGTCTCCTACAAATATCAAGAAGCTACGAATGTTTAGACAACCCAGAACACGAGCACTCCCGACTCACCTCAGAGTCACGGGAACAAGACAATCTTTCGCTCTCACGTACTTGCCCACAATAAGAATAATCAGAGTCACTAAATAAGTTCAAAATGTTTATTTTGACTATAGTGATTCATAAAACAGTATGCAAACCACGACCAGCAGCAAAATGCATAAAGCTAGCATCATTAGCATTGTTACAATACCATAGAATACAAAAGGAGTCGTCATTTTATAAAGACTGTGAAAAAGGCAAAATAACTGGGCCTAGTCACCCTCCCCTTGGTAGTAAGAAGTTATTTTATATAACAGAAGATCTCTAGGCGTTATTAGCAGACTCCCTACCTGAAAGCCTAAACTCAAAGGTTTACATCATAGGAACAGCAGAGCTCAGCTCCATGGAACGGCTTTCTTCGAGAGTGTTTCAAAAACATGCAACAACGCCATATCAAAGCTCGATTCTTCCATATTGCAGCTGTTGGTAACATGTTTTGTCTAGGTAATAGGGACTGACCAGAACAGAATAACAAGAGACATTGTTGATCGACCTTGCACATTATGTTCAGACAGAATTGAAGGGAAAGCTGAGAATGTGAAAAACAATCTGTTATCATGTACAGGGCAGAGGCAAAGTGTCGCGAAAACAAACTCTTAGCAGAGGCGTGCGCAAAAGCAGCAGCATAGGGCAAGCAAACTCATGCTAACTTAGCAATGTCGACAATGTATCTAAGGGCCACATAACCCCATATAACACACATAGGGGGCAGCGTCCCTGCACTCCTACTCCTACAACAATTACAAAAATGCATATCATACCCCAGCAGTACATTGACAAATAATGAGTAAAAATAATAATAGTGTGAAAGAAAAGGTCAGTTGATGTTGTGAATGAACATGAGTCTCATATAAAAGTCCCCAAGACGTCGAACAACCATAATACAGATCGTAGAGTCCGCATAATCACTACAAAGCTAGAAGACATAATATCAAGAGATTGAAAAAAAACGAGCAGAAGTCTGTATGGGAGATCAAAACAGAAGGGTGAACCTTCGATGTAATGTAGTCCAATAAAGTTGACCATTGTTTCTCTGAATTCCTGTTTCATCCGTGGGTGCAAATCTACCGGTAGACGGAAGAAATATGAAGTAATATGATGCCAACATGGTAGTAATCCAGCGCCAAACCGGGGGTCTCTGAACGGACACAGCAGACAACGGGCCCCAAACATACAATACACAATTTCTCACCATTTAACAGACCCTACGAGAATGACACTGAATATGCGTTTAGCGTGACGTTGATTTTGTCTTTACTCATCTAAAGGGAAAAACAGATTATCTAATCGTTTCTTCTCTATTTAGATCTTTAACCTATATCGTCAACCACTTTCCTCTTGGGCGATGAATCATATTGATTGAGTAGTGTAAATTATTGACATAACTAATTAACTAAAATCTTAACAATTGTCATGAGGAAATAATCACAAACTCAAAAATATCGTTAATCTGTTTATCTCCAGTAATTATAAGAAAATCTCATGTACAAAGTTACAGGGAAAGAAAATACACATTATAGGAGAAATATCATAAAATATGCAGACAAGATCACAAACATCTGAATCACAGTGAATATTATGGAGTGGATAGATGAAGAGACAATAAGAGTCATGGAGAGAAAACATTTGCAGACATTTGCAAATTTCCCTATTGATACATACCCAACGATAAAAGTTCAGGAAAACGACCACCCCCTGGCCACGAGGATAGTGAAAAGGAGCCCGATAAAGGAAACCGGGATAAAGATAGGATCAGGAAACAGGTAGGCCTCTAACCGACGGACAGCGACGATCACCCTCTGCCTCTTCTGACCTACGAAAGCTGACTTAACCACACCCCCTAAGAGCATCCCAATTATACCCTAACTCAACCTGACCATCCCACTAATCTGCAACATTCGGGAAAATCTCAATTTTTCATTGGTCAATTTGTGGGGTGTTACACCACACCTCCATTACTTCATTTGGCTTTACATACTTTCTTTGTTCTTAACTCATTCTCACGATTTACTTTACTGCTTATGAATCGATTCTCTATCCCCCATCACGTCACATTTTCTGATGAATGGCTTGTCCCTGTGTTAGCAACTTTGTCAAACAATGTATCGGCTAGACATAAAATGTTCATCAATCTGAGCTTTCCCAGGCATCTCGACGTCCTGAAATATTGTACGTCTTTCTTTCACTCTTCAAGGTTTCCTTCATCCGCCGCTGACACCCACCAAAGTTCACGTACAGGTTACATTTTCATGGCCTTTCTTCGGCCTTATGTCAACTTTAAACACCCAACTAACTGCTCACCATAGGCCCATTTTTAAAACTACGATGAAAGAGAAATATAAAGAATATTAATAACACAAAAATGGAAATTACACTATTTCCCTCCCACCATTGCACTAATCCCATGTTAATTTATATGAGCATTAATGTGCAAAGCATTATTATTTGCAATAGCATTATTCCACTTTGTCGGTTTTAATATGCAAAAAGCGATATGCGACCTAAGCATTTCATGCATTAATCTTAATTGCAATGCACCCGTGCGCAAAGCATTTCCCTGTGTTTGTGTGTATTAATGCATATTAGTACAAAACACACGATTAATAAATGTTATCTTGGGGCGTTGATCCGAGCAGGTTTACATGATGCAAACCCTGCTCCATCAGTAGCATGCACTCCGAGTTCATCAAGTCTATACGTAACGCTTACAAGCTCAAAGTATATTGCGTGCAACGCTGAAAGACGCGCTCCATCCATGCGCGTTGTTCGTAATTCGAAAGCTTTATGAGACATCTGAGTCCCAAAATCAGGATGCACTGCAGAAAGTGACAGTCATGCACAAGAACAATTTTATCAATTTTAACCATCCGTAATCCATGTTTATTCCTTACATAGTAAACCAAGTTCCATGATAGACCAACAGTTTAGACTCCAAGTTCCATCCAAAATTTAACATGTGCCTATCCAGGCTTTCTCTTCAAACATTAGGAGATTCACCATTCATTATAGCGCAAAGTATGGGGGTATACTCGTTGGGACGGCATTTGCACACATGACACTTTATGTTAAAGACACTATGGGGCCGATTCCGATTCAGGCCGGAAAACATACCGACCGACTTGGTACGGGAATGTAGTCCGACCGACACGTACCGGCGCTGCCCGATCCGCGTAGTACGATGCAATGCATGTGAATTACGACCGACTCGTACGGAACACAAGCCGAATGACCGAACCGCACGGAAACCAGCTATCTGGCCGGAAAATCTACGCGAATCGAACCGACCGGCACGCACCAGGAATGAACCCGACAGAAACGTACTCGCGAACTCCGACCCGCGCAGTACGATGCAATGCGTGTAAAACCAGACCGAGTCGCACGGAGCTCAAGCCGTACGACCGACACGCATACAAAACAGGGAGCCGAAGCAACCCAATACTCCACGACCGACACGTACGCCGCACATGAAACCCAGCAGAAAGACAGCGTGAAAGACTCGGAGAAGCTCGCACGAGCCAACTGCAGTGTCCTACTCGGTCAGAAGAATGTCTCCTACATGCCTAAAGACTACAAAGGAAAAAAAAGGGCCAAACAAGCAATGACAAAGTCAATAAATACAGGGGGAAAAAAACATGTAACAAAGACACACCCACAACTCCACCCATATAAAGGCCACAAATCCCTACCATGATCCTTTGCAAATTCAACAGACCTGCCAGCACAGAACACCATCAGACAGCAACCACAGACACACTCACAACTCATCCATCACACAAGCCACACATCATTAGCACCTCCCACATAGCACCTTCACATACACCCAGCAAAACCGACACCCACCCACCCTCACCTGCACACTCACACACACATCAATCCCCACCACCACCCATCACCATGCCCCCAAAGAAGAATCTAAAGTTCCTAGACAGTGAATTGGAAGTCCTGGTAGATGAAATCCTCAGGGTAGAGCCACAGTTGTTTTGTACATTGGTCCAACAGACCCCCATGTTGCAGAAAACCAAGATGTGGGAGAGGATCGTCGACAGGGTGAACGCACAATCACCATGTTTGCGCACACAGGAAGACATCCAGAACAGGTGGTATGATGTGCGCAGAAGGGTCAAGGACCTACTCAAGAAGGATTACGCCTTGAGTCATCGCACCGGCAGTGGCCCTCCTGCCAAGCCAGTATACCTCCGGTCCTGGGAGGAGAAGGTGCGGGCCATCCTACCACCAGAGAGCGTACATGGACTATCAAACATCCCAGAGCCTGGTGAGTACACAACCAATATACCCAATATTGTGTGACAATACACACACATCACTGTCAAGGGGATAGTGAAACCATGCACCGTTAGCAAAGCCACAGTAACCAAAAGATAATCATCCCAAGATGTGTATGTTAGTCAGACAAACACAATACCTGCCATCTCATAGTGATATGTAACTGTGTCATGACATGTACAAACCTAACAACAAATAGAGCAAGGCAGTGGCACAAATCTAACCAACAAACACTGTCTGATATTAAGCCACCACTAGAACACCACCTCACAGGGAAGCTCACAGAAAGGAAGGAATTGTGTGTATGCTGGTGAAGTGAGTGTAGCCAATAGCATGATGGGAGTTGTAGTCACAGATATTGGTCACCCTCACAATTGGCCCATCAACACCACTCTGAACCATGCTCACATCACAGGGAGTGGAAAAGAACTGACAAGATGGCTGACACTGGGTACTGCTGTGGGGCGCACAAGGCCCTGCTGGGAACTGTGCACCAACCAACAGCAGGACACCACTGCCTGACATCCTGAAAGCCAACTTGCACTCCCTGCAATGGAAGCACGTTCCATGGTGGGATATCTGGCTGGGTGGGAAGGAGGACTGACAGCTCTGACCATAGTTACCAGCAGCTCTTCTCACACACCCCTTAACACAAACTCCACACAACTCACCTGGGAGAATGCATTGCCTCACACTCTAATTAAATATCCCACAAAGAACTACCACACTGGGTTATGCTGTGTGAAGCACAGGGACACTTTTGGGACTTGTAGCCAAACAAACGCCAGGACAACACTGTCAGCCATCCTGTCAGCACAGGCACACTACCCCACAGGGAAGCAGAGTCAAAAGGAAGGAAGTATGGGCATGCTGGGAAGGGGGTGTAGGCAATAGCATGATGGGAGTGGTAGTCACAGCTCAACATCCCCCACCCACATGGCCCAGCAAGCTCACACTGAAGCATGCACACCTCACAGGGAGTGAAAAGCCACTTCAAAGATGTCTGACACTGGCCTCAGCTGTGGGGAGCACACGGCCCTGCTGTGAACTGTGCATCAACAAACAACAGGACCACACTGTCAGCCATCTTGCCATTGCTGTCACACTCACACACAGTGAAGTCAACTCAAAAGGAAGGAAGTATGGGCATGCTGGGAAGGGGGGTGTAGGCAATAGCATGATGGGAGTGGTAGTCACATCTCAACATCCCCCACCCGCATGGCCCGGCAAGCTCACACTGAAGCATGCACACCTCACAGGGAGTGAAAAGCCACTTCCAAGATGTCTGACAATGGTGCTCTGTTGTGGGAAGCACAAGGCCCTGCTGGGAACTGTGCACCAACCAACAGCAGGACACCACTGACTGACATCCTGACAACCAACTTGCACTACCTGCAATGGAAGCACGTTTCATGGTGGGATGTCTGGCCTGGGGGGAGGAGGAGTGCCAGCTCCGACTACAGCTACCAGCAGGCCCTTACACACACACCACTTCCACTAACTCCAAACAACACACCTGGGACCGTGCTCTACAAGAGAGTGAGTGAAAAGCCACTTCCAAGATGTCTGACACTGGCCTCAGCTGTGGGGAGCACAAGGCCCTGCTGGGAACTGTGCACCAACAAACAACAGGACCAGACTGTCCGCCATCTTGCCATTGCTGTCACACTCACACACAGTGAACTCGACTCAAACGGAAGGAAGTATGGGCATGCTGGGAAGGGGGGTGTAGGCAATAGCATGATGGGAGTGGTAGTCACAGCTCAACATCCCCCACCCACATGGCCCGGCAAGCTCACACTGAAGCATGCACACCTCACAGGGAGTGAAAAGCCACTTCTAAGATGTCTGACAATGGTGCTCTGTTGTGGGGAGCACCAGGCCCTGCTGGGAAGTGGGCACCAACCAACAGCAGGACACCACTGCCTGACATCCTGAAAGCCAACTTGCACTCCCTGCAATGGAAGCACGTTCCATGGTGGGATATCTGGCTGGGTGGGAAGGAGGACTGACAGCTCTGACCATAGTTACCAGCAGCTTTTCTCACACACCCCCTTAACACAAACTCCACACAACTCACCTGGGAGAATGCATTGCCTCACACTCTAATTAAATATCCCACAAAGAACTACCACACTGGGTTATGCTGTGTGAAGCACAGGGACACTTTTGGGACTTGTAGCCAAACAAACGCCAGGACAACACTGTCAGCCATCCTGTCAGCACAGGCACACTACCCCACAGGGAAGCAGATTCAAAAGGAAGGAAGTATAGGCATGCTGGGAAGGGGGGCGTAGGCAATAGCATGATGGGAGTGGTAGTCACAGCTCAACATCCCCCACCCACATGGCCCAGCAAGCTCACACTGAAGCATGCACACCTCACAGGGAGTGAAAAGCCACTTCAAAGATGTCAGACAATGGTGCTCTGTTCTGGGGAGCACAAGGCCCTGCTGGGAACTGTGCACCAACCAACAGCAGGACACCACTGACTGACATCTTGAGAGTTAACCTGCACCCACTGCAAGGGTGGCATGCTTCATGGTAGGATAACTGGGCTGGGGGGAGAAGGAGGTCCGGATGTCAACCAAATACCACCAATGCTGGCCATACACACACCTACTCTGCAAAAACACATTGCACACGTGGGACCAGTCACTCCCAAAGTAAAAGCCCTGGCAAGATGGCTGACACATGGGCATGAGAAATGATGTGCCTGCAATTCACACCCATGCACTGGCCAACCCAAACACGTACACACTCACAGCCATTGCAACTCTATGTTAACACACACTGTCAGGGGATGCAGTGTCCATGGGTGCCCCCTGGCCTGGCTGTGAAGGTGTGTCTTGCAGATGACAACTGTGGAGAATCAGACATACTACATAGCACAAAACACACAGGAATTCACAGAGACATCATTGACAGGGGACACCTCACAGTGAATGCAATGGACACACCAATATACCGGACACTGTACCATGGTGTCAGTCACACAAGTTGCGGTTGTGAGCTGCATTCCACTACCACATCGTTCGGCAACATATACATCCTTCACACAACACACCACTCACTGTCATAGACACTGTAGACACAAGCACCAACCTGGACTGCATTTGAGGAGACATGCTACTCACAGCAGCAGAACTGCAACACACACCACTGGCCATCACTGTCATGAGAATGGAAAAGCCAGAGAGCTGCCGTGCCCAATCCTCATCACCATGGAGGACATTGACAAGATTAATCACGGTTGCACGTACAAAACTCAGCAACAACATCATTAGCTACGTTAACAACATCACTTGTATGAAATGAGACGTGAACTAGGAACCCAGACAACAACACAGATACTCCCAAGAGATCCCAGGCATACCGGACTGTGACCATGTTGTCCAGACACACCAATGTGACGCACAAAGACTGGAAAAAAACACAACCACACATGGCTCAATCTTGAAAGATATCCTAAGTGGAATTGCACGTATGTCCCTGTTAAAGGACAAATGTGGACAAGGATGACACACCTGTGTCAGGCACGTGATGGCCCTTGAGTAGCAATGGCCATGTACAGCCAATCAATACATGAGCTGGTCATGCACACACCTCAACATTCACACTGAAATGCTTCAGGTTGGCAGGACAATGTGCTACACCAATATCAACCTCTGACTGTGACAACTTAGGACAATGCAATGTACAGGCCCGCATCCAGATGTACAGTCAGAACTGTCAGGTGTTTGAACCATTGATGCCTGTAGAAACATAACATACATTGTGTGTCTCTTCCAAACACAGGTGATGATGGGGACACAGCAGCAGATGATGAGTCCCTGTCCCAGGCTCCGATGGCCCCTGAGCTCTCTGGTGTGGAACAGCCCCTGCCCTCCTCGGATGGCGAAGACCTACCTGGCACCTCTGGTGTGAGTCATCATGCAGCACCAGCAGGACCACCATCTGCACCCCCTGCACCCACTCCTCCAACATCTGCCAACACACAGACCACCCCCGCCGACACGGACAGACCAAGGACACTGAATGACAACAGCACAGGGACCCCGGCCCACCGTGAAGCAACGGACAACAACCCCAGTACCAACCCCCAAGGGGGCCTAGGGTCACCTGTGCGTGCCACAGCAGCTCCCGCACGTGTGGCCAGGGGTGGTGGGAGGGGTGGTAGGCAGAGGTCGCTGTTTGCAGAGGGGTCTGGACTGCATGATGACCCACAACTGGTACGCATTGCTGATGCGTACCAGAATAGCACCGGAGAGTTCAGCCAGGTAGTAGGGATCCTCAAGGACATTCAACAGCAGCAGGCTGCCCATCATGCCCGCTTGGACTCCCACATGTCCCGTGTGGAGACACACATATCTCGCATGGAGTCCAAGTGGGACACATTGGAAGAACTGACAGCGGTGCAGAGGGACCATATTGACATGCCTCCGCCAGATTAGCACCAACATGTCCACACCTCCCTGTGTGCCCACAACATCTGGTGCCGCAACAACTGCAACTGCCACAGGGAGGGAGGATGACTCTGGTGGAGAGTCCTCTGCACCGTAGCGGCCTGCACGTGAGGGTCCCCCCAGAAAGAAGAGGGGTCGTCCGAGGAAGGACAACTGAGAGGCAGATGGCCATGTACATCCCCCAGGAACCCAACACCTGTTCTGGAAATTCTCCTTTGTGTGCAAACTGTTCACCCTGTCGAATGCAACCCAACTCTCCCACATGACATGGGGAGTTTAAGTTGGACTAATGTATCAGATGACTGTGGACTTTACTCAGGACATTTCTGCTACCAGCACTTCAAACTCATCTGGGAACTTTGGATTCCAATCCCAATGTACAGCACCCACCATCCTGTGCACTATCCTCACACATGTATGTAAATAAACTCACTAATACACCAAACTTGCCTCTGTTGTGATTCCAACGTTGGTTTTGTCATGGAGATGATGATCTGCTAAATGACACTGTGCATGCTAACTGCTACAGCAAGTTCAACACCGTCATGTGAGTCATGGCGACGTGACACATATGAGGGAGACACACCACTAGGGCAACACAACACATACACACCAGGGCCATCTGACTCATCGCCTACACTGATGTTGCCAGGAAATACAGTGGAATGCACAGACACCACACCTATTCAGAGTCTGTGTTAAGTAGCCCACAGGTGCAGTAAGCAAATGTCAGTCAGATGTGTGACCACAGACAACGCACATCCCAAAGTGAAGCACAGGTTTATTACACATTTGCAACATGTTGTTTCCACTACAGATGCAAGGTAATCCCACGTGGCAGTGGCCACACAGTCACCAAGTGTTGAAGAAATAAAGTCCAGGGGTGTGTGGCACATCACCTGTAGGGAAACGACTGCTTCCACCCTGGAAGTTGAATCATGGTGTCGGGGGATCACAGTTGACCAAACAACTCTGAAAGTACCCTGTGAAGGACAGACATGACACACAGTCAAAAGCACTGAAGAACAGGACAGAACTGCAATACTCATGCCCAATACATGTCACAAGATACCTACACAAAACCAAGTTAGCATGTCAACACTGTTGGGGAGTACAGACTACCTGTAAGGACACATCGCTGCACGCATCCAGTCAAGTAGCACATGGCCACACTCAAACAGCAACAGAGCACCACCAACACATATCATGCAAACTCAAATCATTGACATAACATCTCTGTATACTCACATTCAGCTGAAGAAGTTGGTGATGAGCTGTGTGCGGACATCACCCTCATCATCATCATCATCATCATCACTGGCATCGTGGCCCAGGCCAGGATCCTCCACAGGTGGCGGATGTTGGTCATCGTCATCCAGGATGAGAGACAACTCCTTCCGCACTCCCAGGTTGTGTAGCATGCAGCAGACGATGACAATCTTGCACACCTTTGCAGGGGCATATGGGAGGGCCCCTCCTGTCTTGTCCAGGCAGCGAAAGCGGCTCTTCAGGAGACCAAATGTCCGCTCGATCACTCTCCTGGTCCGACCATGTGCCTCATTGTAGCGCATCTGGGCTGGTGTCACAGGGTTCCTGAGGGGTGTCAGCAACCACGGCATGTTGGGGTATCCGGAGTCACCTACATACAGACAATTGCACATTAGCTGAGTTGGAAAAGAGGGTGGAATACAACATTGCAGAACACACACAATGGTACAAAGTAAGTACCCACCGACAAGCCAGGCACGCTGGTTCTGCATCTGTGACATCATCCTCGGGATGCGACTACTCCTCATTACGTAGGCATCGTGTGCAGACCCGGGAAACGTGCACACACATGTGAGATGCTCATATCTGCAAGACATACCACCAGAGCATTGATAGAATGGTAATGTTTCCTGTTCCTGTATGCCTGCTCATGTGCCTGTGGTGGTACCAAAGCCACATGTGTCCCATCAATGGAGCCGATGACATGTGGCATCCTCCCCAGGGCATAGAAGTCACTCTTGACATCAGTGAGTTGTTGACGTTTAGGGAAATCGATGTACTGGTTCAAGTATCTCAACATCGCCTCCAAAACATCGCGTAGCACACGGCTGAACATGGTCTGTGACATCCCACCAGCAGACGCCACAGTGTGTTGAAAGGTACCGGTGGCAAAGAAGTGTAGGGCTGCCATCACCTTCACCTTGGGGGTCAGCGCTGTAGGGTATGGCCGGCCAGGTAGCAAATGTGGGGCCAACCGCCCCGCCAATTCCTCAATCAGCAGCCTGTTGAAGCGGTACCGTCGGATGCAGTCACGTTCCACCATGGTTGCAAGGTCAGGGAATGGTCTATGGACAGCTGGTGCCCTGCAGTACATAGGAGAACAAAGAAAGATGGTCAGTCACCCCACATATGTGGCATTGACCATACTCAATATCACATGATACATCATTATGAGACACAAGTACTTGATGTGTGTGCCGTTCTGTATGGACATATATGGCACCTACATGGCCATCATCTAACATCTCAGTTCAACATGTGTTGACAACAAGTTCCAGGTTGTGCTATGGGAAATCAATAGGCTGTGTCACAGTACCCATGTACTGCTGTCACGTTCCAAACACACACCACATTGACAAGTGAGGACAGATGTGCCCCAGGCATCACAGCTCTTTGACAGGTAGATTCCCAGGGACCCTGTATCGCCACATGGACACTGGCATGACATGGCGTATCATGTACACGTCAGCAAAACAATCATGACTCCCACAGGTAGTGGCCCTGTTGCCTCTGCAGGACAGACATGGACGTCTGTGACACACACACGCACAACATCAAAGTCGATGCACAAACAACGTGGACGTGGAGACTGTCTCCCATTGTGCACATGGAATCAGAGACATCTGAAACACAACATGCACACAGACTGTGGAGGGCCATCACAATTGTGGCAATGGGTCACCCTGTGACCTACATACCATCCCACATGGGACTCGGGGTGTATGTGACATAACATACACATACACAACCTGGAAATGTGACCATGCCACATGCTCTGAACAGTTGCACATCACAGTGGTCATGTGCACAACACACAAAGGATTCTGTCCCCATGAACACGTGCACAGCCTGGGAGTGGCTGCCCCCAAGTGCCACCCAACAAACCACATGTTGACTCCCATACACACACAGGTAATGCAGCCTTACATGCCTTAGGATACAGTGTGGACAGGCTGTGGTGTTGTAGGTGTGCCCCTGAGTCCCTGGCAAGTAATTGTGGCTGGCATACGTTCACCTGTGACAACCATGGTGACATATGCGAGTGACTTGTACAGGGATGCGTCGTACAGCAATGGACCGATCCATGCGCACGAATTGGCCATTGCATATGATGTGGACGGATGCGTGTTGTTTTTCAAAATACGCGTCGTACAGCAATGGACCGATCCGTGCGCACGCATTGGCCATTGCATATGATGTGGACGGATGCGTGTTGTGTTTCGAAATACGCGTCGTACAGCAATGGCCGATCCGTGCGCACGCATTGGCCATTGCATATGATGTGGACGGATGCGTGTTGTGTTTCGAAATACGCGTCATACAGCAATGGACCGATCCGTGCGCACGCATTGGCCATTGCATATGATGTGGACGGATGCATGTTGTGTTTCGAAATACGCGTCGTACAGCAATGGACCGATCCGCACGCATTGGCTATTGCATCTGACGTTGACGGATGCGTGTTGTGTTACGAAATACGCGTCGTACAGCAAAGGACCGATCCGTGCACACGCATTGGCTATGGACTGACATGTTAACGGACGCGTATTAGAAGCTTGTATGAGTCGGATGCAGTGAATTCAGTTGGCCACCCACAACAATGTTGCAAATTCATGGGTGTCATCAAGTTGAAATTTTGAAGGATGCTGTAGGCGTGTATAAGTGGTGCAATTCCATGGATTGGCCAGATTCAGAAGATGCAAACGACTTGGGCCTATCACTTTGGACACATGGGACAGTATCTGCCTCTGCAGCACACATATAATGCTGGCTGTTCCCCTGAGAGCTCACTTGCCTGCACTACATGCTCCAGGACGACATCTGCCACTACCACTGCTGCTGTCTCTGCATCCTCTGGCTACTGCAATGGCACGTACTGTGGAGAGAGCCCCAGCCTTCAGCACTGAGGAGAACCAGGCCCTGCTGGACAGCCTCCTTCCACAGTACAGCAAGCTGTATGGGAAACCAGGGGAGCAGGTGAGTGTGCTGTCCACTGCCTTTCTAATTGTGCATGTTGTCTGACTAGCAAGACTTAGTGTGTACACCAGTGGCTAGCATGCTCACTGAGTAGTTGTCACCCCCCAAAGTGTGTAGTTACATGCACTGAACAGGTATAGTGCAGTCACAGTGCATTCCAATAAGGTTTGACTTCCCAGGCAATGATACCATTTAGTAACTGCTGGACAACTGTTCATAGCCATAGTTGCACTACCTGTGTACATCATATGCCCCTGTGATTGAGACATGTATATCCAACTGTGTGATGCACGGATATGTTGCATGTGTAGTAATGGCCTTTTCACTTTGTCATCCTCACAGGTTGATGCCCACCAGAAGCAGGAGATCTGGCTGACCATCGCCCGGGCAGTACGATCTGTGGGGGTCTACAGGTGCAGGATCCGCAACTGCCAGAAGAGGTGGCAGGACCTTCGTGGCTGGACCCGGAGGATCGCAAGGGTCCAGCTGAAGCTGTCTCCTCGCAGGAGGGGCGGACACCGGACCCTGACCCCCCACATGCTCCAGATTCTGGCGGTGGTCTTCCCTGACCTGGATGGGCAGCTGAAGGCCAGACAGCAGCAAGGAGGGGGTAAGTGCGAGCCTTTTCTGGGTACTATGACTAACATGCTCTATGCACTCCTTTAGCCTGGTTCCACTTCCACAGTACGACTGTCTTGTCGTCCTGGACTCATGTCCCTCACTTGTGTCATGCCCCCTCCTCATCTGATACACAGGTGTGGCCCTTACAGTCTGTGATTTAGGTCACTTGGGTACTGTGTACTTGCAGTTACCTGTGGTTCAAGTTGGGGACAGCATCAGTTACAGGAACTTTGTTGTGGGCTGCATGGGTGGTACAATTGCTCACACAATGCCTGTGATCTGACATGTACTCTGGGTATGGCTTTAATATGTGTTCCAATTGCTGCTCTGACTCACCACATGTCTGGGATATGTGCCACACACCCATGCTGCAGCAGAGACCAAGGTAGGAGCATCAGGAGTATGTACATCATGTGTGTGACACATGCATAGCCACCTGCCTAGTGTTCAGGGTAATACCATGTTGCACATGGACCAGGACTGTAATGCCTACTCCGGACATCGAAGGCACTCTGTTCTCCCACTCCCGTGTGTCAGCATACATATTGGGCATTGTGAAGAGTGCACTCAGGTGTCTGCCTCTGTGTCACCGTGGTGTGGCCTTGCTTTTTGGACTCCTGGAGTGTTTAACAATTTGGGGTGGCCAGCCATCTGAGTTGTGACTATAGGATCTGCACATTGGTTAATGCATAGGTCTCTGATCCCTTGACTGTGCACAATGGTGTATGAAACATTGAGGTGCAGGCAGCTTTGGTTCATTCTCATCAGACGGTGAAGTGCTCATGTGTATGGATTTGTGTTTGCAGTCACTCAAATGTCTCATTTGAATGACGTGGGATCATCTTAGTCCTCATGATGTGGGTGGCCAGGGGTGCACATGTGCACCTGTCAGCTACAGGGCTTGCATTCCCAAAACTTCCATGATTGTGACACAGTGCAGACTGGTGTTGTGTGATTGCACTGCCCCTGTGACAGGAGACAGTTATGACTGACTTGCCAGACAGGCCTGTGCCATGACATTCAACTTGCAAAGGGTGATCCAGCAGTAGTGCGATATGTCCTGCATGCACACCATTGTTGCATTGTCTATCAGGACATGAGGACCTCATTGTGTCTGGTGATGGAACCAAAACCCGCATAGCGACAGACTCTGCCCATCACTTTTCCTGACACATGTACTGAGTCAGTGGCAGGAGATGGCATGTGTTTGGAATGACACATTTCCATATGTTCGCTTGGATGTCCAACAACTGTGTATGTGGTGCATGTGTGCACATATGATTAGTCGCATACAACAGGCACCAGACAGATGGGTGCATGGACAGGTAGGATATGAGTGGCATGAATGACTGTCAGGCAGACAATGGGCTTCTTCAAATCAGTGTCAGCACTTATTGCAATGTCTAGCAAATGATGGCAGGGCTTGCTCTGTGATGTTCTGTACTTACTGTGGTGTGTGTGGTCTGTACAGGTGACTAATGTTGCTCTGTTTATCCTGATTGTTTGCAGATACATCCACGGCCACAGGAGGAGACAGCTCCACAGACCAAGAGGAGCGGCAGAGCCAGACTGGGTCCACTGCAGACGAGACCGAGGGACCCAGTGGCACGGAGGGTGAGGGGAGCCACACTGAGGAGACCTCAGCTACGACCACCTCGGCTGAGGAACACAGCACTTCCAGTGAGGACTCCCTTGTGGAGGCTGGTGTCAGCAGACCACAGTCAAAATCGAGCAAGTCTGTCCCCGCCACCACCACCATCTCCACCCTCCCATCTGCTCCCATCCCACATGTCCGTGGAGGCTCCCGTGTAGGGGAGCGTGTCTCCTTCATGCCAGGCATCGCACCCCCTGCCTCTGTCTCCCCTGCTGCCCTGCGTGTGGAGTCTGTGGACTTGCTGAAACAGATCCATGTAGGGCAGACATCAATGCTGAGTGTCCTCCATGCACACACGGGTCTGTTGACACAACTGGTGTCATTCATGGAGGGCATGTCATCTGGCATGTCTGCCCTATATCGGACCAATCAGTCCATGGCCTCCTCACTGACGGCAGCAGTGTCCCTCCTGCAACAGTCCCTCACCCCTCCTACCTCTGCCCCATCCACAATCCCCAGCACCCTACCTGTCCCAAGCACACACACACCGGCACAGGCACGCACCAGCACAGGCACAAGCAGCACACAGACACACACGCCAAAATCCAGACGCACACGCACGCACAGTCAGGGGACTGATACCTCACTCACAGGGGATGGGGCCCAGACACACATACACGCATCCACGAGCACTACGAAGTCCTCAGATACCTCTCCCTCCAAAACCCCTTCCCTTGCCTCACCTGTAACCCCCCCCCCCTCCCAGAAGCTCTTCCTCTGTGAGCTTGGCCTCTTCCCCACAGATCCATCTGAGCCAACGTACAGGCGGAAGAGGCGACCACCACACACAGAGGGGAGTGCCCCTCACACCCGGACACCCTCCCCCAGGCACAGGCAGTCTGAGGACCCCATTAGGAAGTCCCCCCGGACCAGGAAGGGCAAGACCCCACCACCACCACCACGCAGTCTCTCTCCTCCATCCCCCAGGCCACCACTCCACAGGTTCCCCCGCCACACCCTGCCCCAGGTTCCCCCACACACCGATACCGCATCCCCAAACTGCTTAGGCCCTCCCCCCCTACCACTTGCTCTTCCACCCCCAACCCAGACGCTCGGCCTGTTTGTGCCACTGGTGTGGAGACCGGGTCCCCCCCTCTGTCCTGCCCACCTCATCTGCCCCCCCTTCCACTCCCTTGGAGTTATGCACTGCAGTGGAGTCCACAACCACCGTCTGACTTGGGCACTGCAGTGGGGACCCAGTTCACTCCATCTGACTGGCCCACTGCAGTGGTTGCAGCACCCACACCATCTGACTTGTGCCCTACAGTGGTGCCGGCCCCCACTGAGTCAGACACCTCCACTGCAGTTGCCGGTGACACTCCTGCACCCACCACCCCGTCACTGCCTCCTTCTGGCATCCCCTGATCCTGTCCCTGCGGTGCCTGGCCTGCCCCTTGTATGCCCCTCCGAGGGGAATGTACCCTGTCCGTACCAGTGCAGGCAAGCAATGGGTGACAAGTTGTCACATGTCACCCTGTTCGGACTGTGAATGTGGACTGGCCATTGGCCTTAGTTTCTTTTGGACTTCCAATTTTTCTTTCACATTGGCTGAATAAAGCGTCTTTTTGTTTAGTAGTGGTTTTGCTTTTGTTGTACATGATGTAGATGAGTATCAGCATGCATTTGCTGTTGTAATACTGTTCAGATAAGGAAAATGAAGTGTTGCTGTGATGGACTCCATGTGGTCCATGGGATATGTGTCCTAATCTAGTCTGGATCCATAGCATCCTTTGCTGCAGTCTGAGGGTGTAATGTTCAGCATTTGACACAGGGATGTACGTTTTGCATTTGTAATTTAACATCTGTGGCTTACACTCATGCACATCTGGTGGGCTTACCACTGTTCAATGTTTCTATTTCCCTGACTGTGTACCCATCTCAAAACCAAAGGGGATGATGGACGGAGTGTTGAACATTGCAAGCACTCACCCCCAGTCAACTGATCTGGGTTTAATCCATCATCATTCTTTAGCTCACTCCGCCACCCCAGTTCAGACATGGCCATATGCAAATCAGTCTGACCCTGTGCCTCATGGGAACAGTCCAGCCCGAACTGCCAAGCCATGTCTTCCCTGGACCGGAAACAAGCATCCTGGGACCGGTTTCTGGCTTACAGCCGTCATCAGCCAGGCTATCTTGAATCCAGTGGCAAAGTGAGCAAGGGACCCACGTCTGGGCATACCCTGCCAACTTAGGGCGAACATAGCAAAACCAAAGGGGATGATGGACGGAGTGTTGAACATTGCAAGCACTCACCCCCAGTCAACTGATCTGGGTTTAATCCATCATCATTCTTTAGCTCACTCCGCCACCCCAGTTCAGACATGGCCATATGCAAATCAGTCTGACCCTGTGCCTCATGGGAACAGTCCAGCCCGAACTGCCAAGCCACGTCTTCCCTGGACCGGAAACAAGCATCCTCAGGACACATGGCTGTGGTTCACAGTGTGAACGACATCTACCTTTGTCATCACAGTGGGATTATCATGCAGGCTAGTGTCACCACAATGTGGGGTCCCTGGGGGTAGTGCTGTGGTGGGTCTGTCTCTTGCTGTGTTAGTTGCTGTTCCTACAAGCTTGTGTGACATGTGTAATTTGGGCTCCCTCTCCTCTAACAATGCCTGATTGCCCACATAGGGGAATCCGATCCATGTTACTTTTGTATGGCACTGTATACACATCTGTGTAATTGGAATTCAGGCCTCCTCATGTGTTGTGTGGTTGCCTGGGGACACTGGCACACCCCCCCATCACCTGTTGTGTTTGATATGCAGTGTGAGGCTGCCTGTTTGTGTTTGTGCATCTGCACCACTGCATTGGCATATCTTTAGTGTGCCATTGCCTGTATGTTGTTTGGAGGATTTCCCCTGCTGTCCCTGGGACTCCTAGGTCATCAGTCAGCACAATAATCATGGTTTGTATGTCCCATTGCTGCCATGGTATGGTATTTGTTCACCTCACATCTACAGTCTCCACAGGATATCTACATTTGTGTGTCCATTAGTGCAGATATGTGGGTCTGCATTATTATGGTCACTTCTGTCATTGTGTAATTGATAAATGGAGACAATGTCAGCCCCCATGGGTGATGTTTATCTGCACATGGCCAAAGGTATGTTTTATTTGCACTGCACTGTTTGCCTCACCCAATCTATGTTGCTATGGGACACAACCACTACTTTGCCACTGATGTGTTTGTTGTTCTGTGACCAGGAATCATCCATGCTGTTTGGCAGTTGCAGCTTTTTCCATGACAACACTTACCTTTTGGTCACTGTGATGATGGGGGTTTAGGCCCCATTGTTCAAAATGTGCTTCAGCTACGGACCCCACACTTACCTTTTGGTCACTGTGATGATGGGGGTTTAGACCCCATTACCACAATGGTCATGGTCTGCTTGCATTGTGAGGGGCACACACATTTTTGTGTGACACATGTGATAGGGGGTCACATTGTATGTTCAATGTCATGTTCAGTGTTGTAGGCATTTGACACAGACTACACACCCTTGTCATGATGTTAGGGGGATGTCTTTTGCTGACATTCCTTATGTTGGAGTATGCTGGTTGTGTCATGCATTACCCGTCCTATGAGTGGGGATGGTGGTAGTGGTAGGCATCCAGCCCCCCATGAGTAGTGGTGGTGGTAGTGGTAGGCATCCATCCCCCTATGAGTGGGGATGGTAGTAGTGACAGGCATCCAGGCCCCCATGAGTAGGGGTGGTGGTAGTGCTAGGCATCCAGGCCCCCATGAGTAGGGGTGGTGGTAGTGCTTGACATCCATCCCCCTATTAGTGGGGATGGTAGTAGTGACAGGCATCCAGGTCCCCATGAGTAGGGGTAGTGGTAGTGGTAGGCATCCATCCCCTATGAGTGGGGATGGTAGTAGTGACAGGCATCCAGCCCCCATGAGTAGGGGTGGTGGTAGTGCTAGGCATCCAGGCCCCCATGAGTAGGGGTGGTGGTAGTGCTTGGCATCCATCCCCCTATTAGTGGGGATGGTAGTAGTGACAGGCATCCAGGCCCCCATGAGTAGGGGTAGTGGTAGTGGTAGGCATCCACCCCCCTATGAGTGGGGATGGTAATAGTGACAGGCATCCAGGCCCCCATGAGTAGGGGTGGTGGTAGTGGTAGGCATCCATCCCCCTATGAGTGGGGATGGTAGTAGTGACAGGCATCCAGCCCCCCATGAGTAGGGGTGATGGTAGTGCTAGGCATCCAGGCCCCCATGAGTAGGGGTGGTGGTAGGCATCCATCCCCCTATGAGTGGGGATGGTAGTAGTGACAGGCATCCAGCCCCCCATGAGTAGGGGTGGTGGTAGTGGTAGGCATCCAGGCCCCCATGAGTAGGGGTGGTGGTAGTGGTAGGCATCCAGGCCCCCATGAGTAGGGGTGGTGGTAGTGGTAGGCATCCATCCCCCTATGATTGGGGATGGTAGTAGTGACAGGCATCCAGCCCCCCATGAGTAGGGGTGGTGGTAGTGCTAGGCATCCAGGCCCCCATGAGTAGGGGTGGTGGTAGTGGTAGGCATCCATCCCCCTATGAGGTGGGATGGTAGTAGTGACAGGCATCCAGCCCCCCATGAGTAGGGGTGGTGGTAGTGCTAGGCATCCAGGCCCCCATGAGTAGGGGTGGTGGTAGTGCTTGGCATCCATCCCCCTATTAGTGGGGATGGTAGTAGTGACAGGCATCCAGGCCCCCATGAGTAGTGGTAGTGGTAGGCATCCATCCCCCTATGAGTGGGAATGGTAGTAGTGACAGGCATCCAGGCCCCCATGAGTAGGGGTGGTGGTAGTGGTAGGCATCCATCCCCCTATGAGTGGGGATGGTAGTAGTGACAGGCATCCAGCCCCCATGAGTAGGGGTGGTGGTAGTGCTAGGCATCCAGGCCCCCATGAGTAGGGGTGGTGGTGGTGGTAGGCATCCATCCCCCTATGAGTGGGGATGGTAGTAGTGACAGGCATCCAGCCCCCATGAGTAGGGGTGGTGGTAGTGCTAGGCATCCAGGCCCCCATGAGTAGGGGTGGTGGTAGTGCTTGGCATCCATCCCCCTATTAGTGGGGATGGTAGTAGTGACAGGCATCCAGGCCCCCATGAGTAGGGGTAGTGGTAGTGGTAGGCATCCATCCCCTTATGAGTGGGGATGGTAGTAGTGACAGGCATCCAGGCCCCCATGAGTAGGGGTGGTGGTAGTGGTAGGCATCCATCCCCCTATGAGTGGGGATGGTAGTAGTGACAGGCATCCAGCCCCCCATGAGTAGGGGTGGTGGTAGTGGTAGGCATCCAGGCCCCCATGAGTAGGGGTGGTGGTAGTGGTAGTCATCAGGCCCCTATGGGTGTGTATGGCATTGGTGATAGCCATCCCGCCCCTATGGTTCGGCTGTTGCTAGTGTACGTCATTTCTGCATCCCTATGTGTGTGACATATGTCGGGTACGTGTCGTTTGTTTGTGTAGTGGGTGTCTGACTTACCGTCTGCGCTGTACGCGTCCGTACCGGTTCCGGTAATAGATGTACAGTATTGGTAGGATAGAAAAAACACTGAGAGGCAACATAGATATTTCAAAGCACAAATGCACAAAACACGAATCAATCCGGACTCTTCAGTGATATCAAATGTGATCTTTTAATGGATTCTTGGACCACTCGTGGCGTGAGATGATGGAACAATACAGCCAACGCGTTTCACCCTAAATGGGGCTTCCTCAGGGCAATTATCAGAACGCTCCAATCCTATAATGGTCACTGAAGTCCCAGGATCATTATATCATAGTTCTCCAAATTCTTATGACATCATTCCATTAATACAAATATCCTCAAGGAAACACTTTCAGTTAGTCTCCCACTTTAATAGAAATTCCACAGTCACTTAAATCACGGCAAAAAATGTTCAATATGCACAGTGCATTCCAAATTCCAAAATTCTTCTGTTCACTATGATAGGTGACAATCCTAAGAATGAAAAAGGTAATCCGCAAACGTTACTGCATTTCAGCCTCCTGTTAATAGATGTACAGTATTGGTAGGACCACCGCGATGGGATTCATGGTTGGGTCGTCTCGTTCGGGTTTCTCGTGGCTTCGACTCGTACTCGTAGCTGGCTTGTTCGTCTCGTAGCCGTGGATCGTCTTGTGGCGCGAATCGGAGCTTATGTGCAGCTCTCCCGGATGCTCTGACGTGCCGGACGTAGCGACCAGTTCGGCGCATACGGAGTGCGCATCGTACTAGTCCGGCCGGAAGGTGCTGTGTATTTACTTCTGTGCGACTCGAATCGGCCTTTACGGATCCGGCTCGGGCGGGGAACTGGAGCTGGAATGGGTACGTACGGCTCGGTCGGAATCTGGGCAGTAATGCGCATCGTACTTGCTCGTTCGGACGACTGTTCGAATCGGTCGGGAAACCCGCGTTCGGCTTGTATTTTTTCCGGACGAATCGTATTCGGTGCGCTTCCGGCCGAGATCGGAATCGACCCAATTGAGTCATATTTTTCCATACACGATTTTTGAGTTGATTTGGATTATTTATTTGAGCAGAATGTTGCTTACCTTGGGTTGTAAGGTTTTGGCTCATTGATTTATTATTGTTTTGATTATGCTTATTATTTTCACTGTTTCTGAATGAATATGTAGGCAATCACAGTTCTGTCGATGTCGGTGCTCTTTACGGGACACACGCTATTCAGATGAGTAAGCATTAAAGTAGGTTGTTAGGTAATTTTTGAACTTCAAGGGGTCAATTAGGAGTATGGGTTATTAATATGCTTTTTGTTTTATCGCAGATACCCCTGAGTAAGGGCAGCAAATTGCCCGAAATGCATTGGGTTTGGAAATAATGGATGACTTTGCGCTATAATGAAGGGTGAATCTCCTAATGTTTGAAGAGAAAGCCTGGATAGGCACATGTTAAATATTGGATGGAATTTGGAGTCTAAACAGTTGGTCTATCATGGAACTTGGTTTACTATGTAAGGAATAAACATGGATTACGGATGGTTAAAATTGATAAAATTGTTCTTGTGCATGACTGTCACTTTCTGCAGTGCATCCTGATTTTGGGACTCAGAGATGTTTCACTTTCTAAAAGTGGCATTTTCAAACACAATTTTAAAACCACCTTTAGCAAAAGGTGTGTTAATAAAGTTCAGAGAGCCGAAACTGCATTTTTCTACCTTGTCCCAATTGAAAGTTACACATGTAAAATGTTACAGTGCAGCCCCATTGTCCCAATTGAAAGTTACACATGTAAAATGTTACAGTGCAGCCCCAATGTTAGGCTATGAGACCGCCTTTCAACTCTGAAAAACGAAATACACAGTATTTCACAATCGGGACATGTCACACACACCAGTACATGTCCTACCTTTCACATACACTGCACCCTGCCCATGCGGGTGCTATGGGCCTACGTTAGGGGTGCCTTACATGTAAGGAAAGGGAAGGTTTGGGTCTGACAAGTGGGTCAACAGTTTAACTGCGCGTGCAGACACTACAGTGGTAGGTCTGAGACACATTTACAGGGCTACTCATGTGGGTGGCATAACCATTGCTGTAGACCGACTAGTAGCATTTGATTTACAGGCCCTGGCACGCTCAGTGCACTTTACTTGGGACTTACCAGCAAATCAAACATGCCAATCCTGGATAACCAATCATAGTCACAATTTACACAGTGAGCATATGCACTTTAGCACTGATCAGCAATGGTAAAGTGCCCAGAATCCTATAGCCAACAAAAACAGGGTCAGAAAAATAAGAGGCAAAATGTTTGGGGATAAACCTGCAAAAAAGGCTAGGTCTAACACCCTCTTTAATAGTACAGGTGGATTTTAAGCTAACATTTTGAAAATGTAATTTTTAGCAAGTTGGCATTTTTGAGCCTCAACCAACTGTACTTTTCTGGCAGTGCCCTGTGTCACATGACCATGAATGGGTCTGCCATTGTGGGTTGTGTATTTCTTCCAGACAGTGAGACATAGGTAGCTTAGTTGTAAGGGGAGAGGGTCTTCCTGACACGATGGCAGGTAAGGAGCTGTATCCTGCCCTGATTACACTTCAAAGGGCTCTGTCTTCAGCACACAAAGAAACCCGTCACCAGGCATGCCATTCCCTTTGTCACCCTAGGCAATTTGGAGCCAAACCCATTAGAAGGGGAAGAGCTGACCAGAATCAGTTTTGGGGGTCGGTCCGGGGGAATTCCCCCACACAAAGACTAGCACCAGGAATAAATGTGGCGTCTTCAGAACCACTCATCAGAACACTCCTGAACCTCTGGAAGATTCAAAAGAAAGCCTGCCCTGCTGTCTCTGGAAGGGGGACTGCCTAGATGACTGAAGAAGGAATATTGGACCTGTTTGGCTTGAACCCAGGCTATCTACAGTGACTCCAAGGGTCAGTTTGAAGACCACATGTGTGAGCTACCAGGACACAACAAGCTTCCAGAGTCTCCCTGCAATTGCCCAGCTGACCAGCACCAGCTGGACTCTGATCCTTGCTGCTGGCGTGAGTCCTGATGCCAAAGAGGTGCCCCCAAGGTCCTGGGCCATTGCCTTGCATCAGTGAAAACTGGTCCTGAAGAAAAGGTGAAGTTACAGAAGTGTGGGCTCATCCATGAAGTGACCCCTTCACACAGAGAATTGACTGCCTGCAACAATCGCCAACTCAAAGCTCCAGTGAGACCTGCTCTTCATGCCGACGGTGACCACTCACCAGACTCATAGGACCTCTCTTCGAACAACTGCATTTTTGCCCTTTGCAGATTCTTTCCTGGAAGGTCAATTTTTTGATAGCCATGATGTCACTTAGACATATTAGTGAACCACATGCCCTCGCACTACAAGAACCTGTTTTCCAAGTATATAATGGCAGGGTTGTCCTTAGAATTAACCATAGGTTCTTGCCTAAGGTGGTCTCCCCTTTCCACCTCAACCAAACTATTGAGCGCCCGGTCTTCTTTCACCATCCTGACTTGGTAATAGAGACGGCACTTCAAACACTTGACATCAAGTGTGCTCTCATGCATTACATAGGACCAAGTCCTTCCGTAAAACGCAACAGCTTTTTGTTGCCTTTTCACAGCATCATAAAGGTCAGGCCATTTCTAAGACAGAGATAGCCATATGGATTGTTAAATGTATCCAAACAGTTTATATTCAAGCCAAAAGTACCCTACCTGCCTACCCCAGGCCTCACTTCATCCTCAAACAGGATGCAACTATGCCTTTTTTGGGAAACATACCATTAGCTGACATCTGTAAGGCTGCTACCTGGTCCACACCATACACCTTCACAAAGCATTACTATGTGGACATTTTAGCAAGGCATCAGGCTAGAGTAGGCTAGACTGTCTTAAGGACTTTGTTTCAGACCACTGCATCATTGTAGGAAAGTAGCCCTTTTTGACATGGTCACCCACACTTTTTGCCTGGTAACTGATGTGATTTCGACTGAAAGTGCACTCAGTTCCTGCTAACCAGGTCGCCAGTGCCAGAGCTCTTTCCCAAAACGGTACAATTGTTTCCCCAGGCAAAACCTTTAGCACCCTCTGTAAGTCCCTAGTAAATAGTACCCCTGGTACCTAGGGCCTGCAGTACTAAAGAGGGTCCCTAAGGGCAGCAGCACAAATTGTGCTGTCCTAAGGGACCTCTCACCAAGCACATGCAAGGCTGCCATTGCAGGCTGCGTGTCTTGGTGCAGATAAAAGTGAAAACACGACATCTCCCACTTCCCTGTGTGCCATGTCCCCTAACACTGCATGTGATATTTGTAAGTCACCAATACAGCAGGTCTGACAGCCCTAAGGCAGGGTGTTGATTATTACATGTGAGGGCATACCTCCATGAGCAGATATGTCCCTGTGTTGGTCAGTCCTATTACTGCCAGTGCAAGTGGACAGGGAAGCCATTTTAAAACATGTGATGGACACTGGTGAAAACAAGTTACCCAGCTACATGATGGCTTCACTGCAAATAGGGATGTTTGGTATCAAACATCTCGTATTTGTAAACCCACACTGATTCCAGTGTTGGATTTACCAAAACATGCACTCAGAGGGCACCTTAGAGGTGCCCCCTGAAAACCTATCAGCCTTTGGTGTGCTTCCTGACTGGTTTCTGCCAGCCTGCCACCCGAGACACTGTTCTGACCTCCTAGGGTGAGAGCCTCTGCTCTCAAGAGGCCCAGAACAAAAGCCTGTCTGGGAAGAGGGTGTAATACCCCTTCCCACAGGATGACCTGCTGACTAGCCTCCCCAGGCTGGCAGGCTTCAAAGAGCTGCCACCTTTGAAATGTGAGTCTGCCCCCTCTCACTGGAAAGGGAGCCACTCCTCTTTGTCCAGGACCCCCTTGGCACGTGGACAGGTGGGAAAATTAGCTAGTCAGGTAGGGGTGCCGCCCCCAGGCTAGTACCACCCCTAAGGTGGGGTAAATTGAGGTGGACACAATTCTTCAGAAGTTGCCATCTTTGTGATGGCATACTTAGGAATTCTGGGACAGGGTTATGCCCACTTCCAACAGGAAGTGGTCATTTAGGGGGCGTAGTGACCCCAATGTCACTACCTGTAGGGGGCCAGAACCTGCAGCCTTTCTTTGCAGTGACCAATCTCCATAGAATAAATTTGGGCTCCAGATGCTGTTTTGCACCCTGCACCCGGCTGCCCTCATGCCGCTGGTGGTGTACTGTTGGTGCTTCCTTGGACCTTGCCCGCCACTCACCTTAACTCCTGAAGATTGGTCCTGTAAGTCGTTGTAATATACCTGTTTGAAATACTTTCTCTTCCTTCCACACGTTATATCAGATTTTTGATATATCACATAAAGAGCCAGCTTCCTACAATCATCCACTGGGTAGCCACTCTTTAGAAGAGTACTGTTTTACTGCTGATGCAGAGTATATGTGTATCTACAGCCATGCATGCTTATGTTACTTACCTCGTAAGCAGCTGTTCATCTCATGTAGTATGTAGGATCACATGCACCAACCCGTCTCTTCGGAAACCAGTGTGTGCTTCAGAGATCTTCACCCTACATATTAACATAATTTACACTAAACACATAGCCACTATTTTATCCTAATCGCTACTCCATACGTACTCTCACCCGCTGTGCAGAAAACAAACTAACAATGGAGTCGGTGCCCATGCGTGTTCATTACCAGGGGAGAGGTCACTTAGACCTTGAAGTGAGAAACTTATTTGAAGAAAAACAAGTTGCAAAAGTCCGAGCCCAACACTAGATGGCAGTAGTATGCAGAGCATATGAATTTACAGCACTACATGCGATAAACAGATGCTTACAGGGTAACTAACATAATCCTTTATTTATTACGGTGATCTGGTTTGGTGCTCAGATCGATTAATCACTCTGGTTTATCATGCCAGGCAAGAGCATTCTTTATGGGATAACTACTCAACCTGTGATGTCTATGCTGCTTGTCAGACACCAGCTAAGCGGAGGTCACATTAAGCATTTTAAAAACAGCGCTTGATGAACATTCTGCTGAACTGAACCATACAGAATTAACTGTCTTGACACCCAGCATTGCTATGTCATAAGCCAGGCAAAGGCTGGTGCCCAGTCTAGATATCTGAGTGTCTACATATCCTCTCTGCCCTAGCCCCTTTGGGTCTTCATTATGCCACTCTGGCCACTGACCTTCCCATCAGCCCCCAAGAGGGGTTCTATCCCTATATCACAGGTACCCTTGTGGGATACCATAGAGCTCACCAAATGCCCTACTCGGAGTATCTCTACAAAACTTCTCATCTCCGCTCTAGATTCATATCTGGGCCAAGAGCAGAAATATTCCGCCATTTATGTCCCCTTCAGAGTGAATTCCTAACCGTACTCCTTGGTCTCATTCTCAAAGTAAAGTAATGTGACCAAAACCATAGAGCAGGGGTCCTCAAACTGGGGGGGAGGGGGGTTTGGGGGGGGGGCTAGTGGGGCCACATGTGAACCCAGGGGGGCGCCAGGCTCTGACCAAAAGAAGCATTATTCTGATGACAGTGCTTTGTTTTAAGCAGGAAGTAAATGAGCAGCGGTAATCATTCTGTAATGGGCCATCACGAACATCATTTGTCATTGAAATGTTAACTGGGAGTATGTTTCAAATAGGAAAGGGCTCCAAATATTCTACAAAAACCCCACCCCCATTTCTAATAATCACACAGTGGATACTTTTACAAGTTAGTTAGGCCTAGGCCTGCCTGACCAGAAAAGTTTGTTTGGCAATCATGTATTTGGTTGCCTTTTTAAAACAGTATCAGAATTTACCAGCAAAGTTTAAATATGTTTTGTGTTTAAATATATCGAAACATATTTAAACATTGCCAATTTAATAGATTAATTGTGAAAAATTCTGAAGGGGGGCCCGATGAATTTTATTTTTTCACTGGGGGGGGGGGGCACAGCATTAAAAAGTTTGAAGACCACTGCGATAGAGGTACTAGTAATGACACAATTTATTTACTGACCATTGCTCAGTCTCGTACTTCCTAATAAGGAGCGAAGTACATTTTGTTATATATCTTTTTCTAAACTTGAGGTTGCAACACATTAATGAGCGGCGAATGATAATAGGCTTCCCAACATCTAGGAAATTATACTAACAAAAACTACATTTTTAAATGCTTTGCAGCCAGTTAGGTTCAATAACACAGGATGAATGGCAGTTATGAGTGGATTGCAAACAGCAACACAGGTGTGGTATATATGTGTGTTCGTGATTTATAGCGCAGGAAAAAAGCTGCAAAGCTACGGGGCGCTGTACAAGAGGTACATTACAATGGAGACCAGGGCATGGATGGGGGAGTGACGGGGGCAGAAGCGGCAAGGCATGCATGCAGCAGGGGAAGTTTTCTGAGTAACATACCACTTATCATTGGCAAAATGCTTATTAAAAAAATGTAATAGATTTGCCTGCCATAAGATTGCATGAATGGAGGCACTGGAAGATACACCTCAGAACCGAAAAGGGCCAACAGGCTGTGGTGAGTGAGCTAATCTTCTGTTTGCTTGCAGTGCAGGGGTTGGCCGCACTGGCACATTTATATGCCTGGACCGACTGTTGCAACAGATGAAACACGAAAGAGTGGTCGACGTCTTCCACACGGTGTACACAATGAGGCTCAGTCGCTACCTCATGGTTCAAACTCTGGTGAGTCCACATATAATATTTTTTTCATTCATATATCTGCTCTTACCTTTTCAGACTTGGTTCAGGTTGAATATATTGTTGCTTTCTATTTACTTTTTAGTCTTTCTCTCCGTCCTTTCATACCCTTTATCATCTTCCACGAGCCGTCACCATCACGGTGCACGACCATTCATCAATTTTCATAGCCAATTTCTCACCTCATTTCACTTCACTCTAACTTCAGTTCTAGGCTTTATGCCACATTATTGCTATGTTAAACTCCAATTCAAGGATGGGTTCTTGTCTGGGCTAAGATGCCCCTGAGATGGGCAGCAAGCTTTTTCACTGAAGTACATCCAGAGTTGCCCACCTAGGCCTCTCTTTCCCAGTCCTAGGTTGGAATTCAAACTTGAAGTGATGCAAGAGGTACAGAAATTTAGTATCCATGATAGGCATTCAGTTATGCTATTATTACAGAAGAGGCGTAAGAATGGTCATAGGACAAGTTGACAACATGCAGGACAAAGCACAGATCACTCATTTCAATTGACAAAAACATTGTGTCAATGGTACCTGAGGTGTTATGTAAAGTGTGAAGCTGTTGTAGGGACTCCCAAGAGAGCTACTCAGTCTTTGTGCGGGGCTCCCATGAGCTTAGTTGCATGTTTCTTACCCGAGTCTGAAACCTAACTGACTGAAATCTTGTAAGATGTCACCACATTTTGTAAGCAAGAATGGACAGGTACTAACAGGATAATTAGACTGAGGTGTTAGTGGGCTTTGTGGGGGCAGGCTGTGGAGGGCTGGGGAGGTTGGGCTGCTGCTGAATGTGCAAAAGTATGGTGTCTGAACAAGAATGTGCATGACTGCAGTGGCGGAATGATGCACGTGGAGGTGTGGGTGAATATGTTGGGTGAATGATTTTGCAGGGAGGTATGTACATGTTTTATGCAGGGTGCAGTAGGTCAGTGAAATATGGTAGCATATAGTAAATGAGAATATTTAGCACTTTTATCTAGCACCACAGTCCCCTTCTATAAGACTGATATTCCAAATAATGTAAGTGACAGCTGATAAAGGGGTACAGCTTTGCATTAATCTTTGTTGCTGAGATGCATAAAGTTGGATAACAGTATCCGTATATTTGGAATAGCTCACAAGAGTCTGCCACTCAGAATATTTTCTTACATTGCAGAGACAGTATATTTTCCTACACACTTGCATTCTGGATAAAATCACAGAAGAGCAGTTGGCAGGTCTTGGTGACAGAGAAACGTAAGTACTGAGTTTTCTGATGAGTTTCAGACATTTATTTACAAATATTTGATGTTCAGTTTATATTACAGGTCTAACTGAAATGGCTTTTTGGTGCTATAGTAAGCATGGCAAGTGCTGACCTCAGGCTTGTTGTGGAAACAGTCCTGTTTTCATAGCATCCCCGAGAAGAATGATTTCCCTCCTGTCGCATACGGAGAAAAAGTAATAAAAGCCAGAAAGACTACAAAGGCATTGGCCTATCACTAAAATAAAAGTTCCTCAATAAAGAAAAAATTAGAGAAAGAGAAAGCAGAGTGAATGGGGTGAGGTGCATGGAGCAAATAAGCAAAAGGAAGGGATGGACCACTTGTATAGTTACCATGTGACGTTATACATATCCATACTATCTTATCCACATTGCGAAGGACTCTCCCTCTCAATAATTGGAGTGGATACTACTCCCTGGTGGAATGTGAGATGTAATCGTGCATCCACAACATGGATGCTCCTTGTGTCGAAGGAGTCTTTGGCACACAACACTGCAGGGCCACCAAGCACTCAAAAAGTGAGAATGGGATTGAGGAGGGTCTTGTATCCAGCTCCCCTGGAACTTGATCCGAAGGGGAAAGTTAACCTCAGCAAAACTCCTTGGCTCCTGGGGCAAACATGGATAAGCAATTAAAGCAGCCGGTGTTGGGAGAGTCTAGCCACAGCCCAACACCATTATCAGAGTCGCAGTAAAGATGTAAATGTCCAGTCAGAGTTGTTTGATACCACAATACTTTATTAGAACATTGGAATGTTGGGAGCTCCATTGTAGATCACGGAGTGCTCCATGCTTCTACGGGCCGGTAAAGGCCCGCAGAGCAACATTCCAATGTCTTACAAAGGCCTCTCGGAGCTCGAGGGGATATAAATCCCCTCGAGCTTCGAGACGCCTTTGTTTTATTTGTGAGAACATTCTGCCCTCTAGTGGCAGAATGTTCTAATAGCCTTATAGCCCTTCGTAGCAGGGCTATACCGGCTATTAAAGTCCCGCTACCTTGTTAAAGTCCCTCGCCTTCGGCTCAGGCCTTTAACGCAGTAGCGGGCCTTTAATAGCCGGTATAGCCCGCTACGGCGGGCTATAAGGCTATAATATTACATATATAAATATAGTAGCAATCAAAACCACGTGTTCCAATGGTAGAAGTTACCCAAAACATAATACACATCACAGTACTCAAAGAATACATTGCTACAGCAGTGAAAAGAGGGCCCCTTGCTACGCAATCTATACAATGTTTACAAATGTCTAACACTTCTGAAGGTCCGAGCAAACCAGGGATACAAAAACAGAACCAATGCAATATTGATTGGTCGCAATCAATGGCTTAAATGTACAGGATACCATAATAAGCGGAGATACACAATCTTCCAAGAAAAATTGTTAATTTGTAGCTTGATGGCAACTCTATGTTTGCCACTCTCTGGGTTTTGCCAATATCTAAACAACCCAGAAAGAAGGAATAAGAAAGACAAATGAGTTGCGGTGTACCTGGTAAATGCAAACAAATGAGGCAGTATCTGAGAATATGTATATGTGTGTGTGTTTTTGGAACGATAAAGGTGAGAAGCACAGTTTGGATCAGGGGCAATGGGTGTGGGTACACAATGCTCACCACAGACTATAGTTGGCAATTTAGGTCCAGCTAGCCGGGTAGCCAACCAGGTGCTGGAACGCTGCAGCCACTGGGTCAAACAACAGAAAATAAATTATAACGAAGGTGGTGCAGGGAAGAGTGTGTTTGACAGGCAGGGGCCGCCCTGAATATAAAGCAGGCAATCTATTAGCAGAACACCTCTGTCTATGACGAGCTATTCAATGGGATTCATCAGATATTCTCGACTCTTTGGACAGCCTGGCTCCAGTCTCTTATAAGAGGTAAAGTGAGCTGCAAGGTACTAGTTTGGTGTGCCTAGTGTCCTTGGGCCAGGTGATGGATTCCAGACAGGCAAGATAGTAGCAGCAGTCCAGCATAGTTTCAGCATGGCCTTCTTGCTTCTTCCCAGACAAGTGATCAGCCTGCTCTTTCACTCTCTGTTTAGGGGTTTCTTCCCATTCCTAGGGCATACAAATAAATGCCAGCTCTATGGTCTCTGCCAAAAAAGTAAATGTTTAGGGGAACATCTAAGAACAAAACATAAATTGGGTGACTAGCACAGTGGCTGCACCTATAATGGACCTTTATTTGAACAGCAAGTCACAGAGGTAGCACTGGTAATTTCACACTAAGTAGAATGTAAAAGAACTGCACATATTTTAAACCAAGCAATTGGCCTGCGTAAAAATACTTATTGCTACTAAGGAATATTCAGGGCCAATCATTTGAAGAATTACAGAGCCATGGAATGTCAAATTAATGAAACTTCACTCTGACATTATACTTCAAGGGACTCCTCCTCTTACAAAAATGTCCTGATAAAAATAAATGATAAACATACACTTCTGATCTGAAAATTTGTAACACAACTTCCACTGTTACAAAGACAACTGTGCAATTGAAGATAACCACTGTATGCTATTGTTTGTCAGATAAATTAGAGTACAGATAGAACACTTGAATATCCTGTCAACATCCGTGTCAGTGACGGGCAACCAATAGAAAACGTTCATAATCTTTGTATCTGAGAGACAGACCTGGATGTCCACCTATGGGCAGTGTTCCTACTTAACAAGGGGACCCAAGAGTCGTCAAGGACCTTGGGGGAAGCACTGAAGTGCAAAACAATGGACCATAGACATACAAATTCATCAGTGCCTCCAACCAAATGGTTATTTAGTCCAAACAATAATCAGAAAAAAACTTCTTTATGAAAACCGTGGGGCATATTAGCAAGAACGGCGTTAAAATTATCGCCGCTTTAGCTGCAGGAAACTGCAGCTAAAGCGGCGATAATGGGCTTGACAATATGCCCTTGAGAATTCCAATAGAAGCCCAGGATCACAGCAGAACATGGGCTTCTATTGGTATTCTCAAGGGCATATTATCAAGCCCATTATCGCCGCTTTAGCTGCAGTTTCCTGCCGCTAAAGCGGCGATAATTTTAACGCCGTTCTTGCTAATATGCCCCATTGTGTTTTGCACTACAACTCTTATGGGCAGTGACATCAAGCACTGTGAATCATGGGGTGGGCAGATTACTCCTTTAGCAACAACAGATACTTGTTAAGATAGTTAATCAGACACTTTATATTGGGAAAATACAAGAGGAAACAACTTCTCTCACCTCAGCATAACTTCGTTAACTTGTGTGAGTGCTATATGTTGAAGATGCCAACAATGTTTTCACCTGCAGAGTCCCCAAAACACTGTCCATATCCATCCATGCCACAGCACGACGAACCTAGCTAGGTATGAAGTAGACTTTCCAGTCCCCCCTTCTGGGAATAAAGGAAGCAAGGACTCATGACCCTTCCTTAATTAATAATTTCCCCCTAAGCTATTATTGAGATACTTCACTGCCCAGGTCACAAAATTAAAGTTCATTTCTGAATATTTTTGCCTATTTAAGGTGCATGCATCAGTCTGCTGCTGGTAATCCATGAACTGCTTCTCCCCTGTATCCACTCCTCATGTGATCACTCACTTTTCATCAAAAGGGTATATTGACACTACATTTCTTAATGCATTCAAACCTCTTCTGGCCATGATCCTTTCCAGGCATATACTCTTCAATTCTCTGCACCTTTTTAAGTCTTTCTCCAGTGGAAGATCATCAGAAGACAAAAGAATGCATAATACTTACATCCTTAAGACTAATGTAAGTTGTATGTATTTGTGAGGTTGTGAGCAGCTACAAATGTAGAAATTGATACCGGATTCGGGTGAATTCTTTCTTATGCAACCCTGTGCCCCACATTTATTATTCTCCTTTATCCGTGGATGACAACCAACAGTGGTTTGGCTCTACAATGAGCTCCCAGAATAGAGGACCTCGGTTTTGACAATCACTCTACACTTATCTGTGGATCATCTGTAGAGGACCTTTGTTTGCGGGTACTCTTGTTTATCTATCGCTGTCAAACAAATAATAGATTTTCAAGAACAGACTAACTTGAGGATGCTTGAAGCATGATGGTAACCATATGAAGAAGGCATAACTTAAAGTAATATTGGTTCTTTCAGTTCCCTCAGTCCTGGCCAGTCTGTCCCTTTCAGAAATGCCCTTGCTGTAATTTGCTAATGCAGCTTAGCAGAGTGGAGCTGTGCAGTGTGTAGCAAATAATCTGCTCCAGCCACTGTAATATCTGTTGGACTCATCAGCACCATATATTGCTGAGGACTTTGTGATATTACTAAGATGTCTTGTGATGCACAGGGCTCATTTTCATTTAATGACGAGAAACGAGTTGTACTGAAGTGTAAAAAAAGAAATGAATGGAATGCTTGAATTATTAGGGCTCATCAGTCTGGTATAGTTTGGTTCTAGTAGCACAGTGTGTACTGAGCCCATGTCTGGGCATAACCATCCCACTTAGAGCGCCATACTAAAGTATACAAAAGAGTGATAGATGGAATGCTTTAATTAATCTCTGCTACTGGTAATTACTTGGGGCAGCATCCCAGTCCATCTATATTTTGCACACTAGGCCACCTAAGTGTGAACACAGCCATTTACAAATCAGTAATGATGCTGCTCCAATGGGAACAGTCCAGACCAAACTGCTGGGCCATTCCCTTCCTGAACCGGAGCACAAGTAACCCAAGACAGGAGCGAGTTGTAAACCTCTGTAATCCAAAGACTTTAAGCATTGTTTCAATCTTTCATTTCTTCACAGGTCAAGACCCATCCTTCAGAAAACATTTACCCAGCACTACTTGAAAAAATCTGCCAATGGTAATGCTGGATTTCTTCACGAATATCAAGTAAGTGCTTCCTCAGTAGAGTGAAAGCTATGTATGGACCCAGGCTTTTATTTCTCGAAGTATATCTCACAAAATCTCCTTCAAACCATTTCAACCAGCCTCATTTCACATGCTGATATGATTCTTGTGCCCGAGGTAGCCTTAAACGTGTGTATGTGTGTCTGTCTGTGTGTGTGTGTCTGTCTCTGTGTGTGTGTGTGTGTGTGTGTGTGTGTGTGTGTGTGTGTGTGTGTGTGTGTGTGTGTGTGTGTGTCTGTGTGTCTGTGTGTCTCTGTGTGTCTGTCTCCTAGAGAGATGAGTACGCTTTGGTCTAGAGGAGAGGAACCCATGTAACGTCTAGTAGATTTCTGAGCTCCACTGCTAAGGTTACATGCAGACCAGAGCTTGAAAGACATCTGGCTTTCAACCTGTAGATATGGGCCTTGACTTTGAGTTAAGTGTTGTGAGTTCTAAATTAGGGCCAGCCCTTTCCTCTCACAGCACGATTTTCTGGCCATGAACTCCTGCACCAATCTGTAAATTCTAAGTATTTGGAATAAATGTTTTTCCTTACCTCAATGTCATAACAATCTAGCAAGTCCTGTGATTTTGATGTGGGGGAGATTTGCTCTATCTGAAGGGTTGTTAGAAAGCTCTGGCCATCGCCATGAAATCAGATTTTTCTCTAGCATGCAATTTCTACATATTCATATAGTTTTCATAGTATCTGTCCTTTAAGATTTAGCATTTAGAAAACCTGAGAGGCTCCCCTAATCCTTTTCTCTAGGAAATTTCAGTTTCCATTTACTCTGGATATAGGTCTTATCTCACCTCCAACCTAGAGCAACATGGGGAAACTGCAAGTTCTAGATCACCTCTTTTCTGCTAGGTTTTAGTAAGTCACAGCATCAATTTGCTTGCCTGTTGTTTTATGTGATAAGTCCTCCAATCAAGAAAGCTTGACATGGAAGGCTGCAGAGCCTAGAACATAACGGGCGCATCTGTGTCAAGAGCCTTTTCCTTGAGGTGAGACAAGTACACGTCTTAGTTACGCATTTTATATTACGGAACATCATTTGTCACTTGTGAAAGCTGTTTGACACTCATTACTTCATGTGGGACTACAGAAATGAGGATGTGAAGGTTGACATTTAGTCAGCGAGTGTCTTAATCCATGCAGATTGGGGATTGTAAGATCATTGGTTGGATTTTAGAGTGCTTCATGTTACAAGGAACAAATCATGTATCTGTGTTTGTCTGTGTCCATTGCAATGCAAGGTGTAAAAAATTTAGTTTGAATTCTGATACAAGAAAAAAAACACTATTCTCATTGTTTATTAAGATTACAGGGTTTTATTGTTCTTCTTTGGACTTAATATTTGGTGCTTAGTGAGACTAAGGGATTCTGCAGTTTAATAAATGGAGTAACTTCTTCTGATATCCTAACAGAAGGGGATTCTTTAAAGCGGATACCTGTAGAAATAGGGTTAAAGGCAACTACATGGCCCATGTCTTTGGTTTACATGTGATTTGTCATTGTGTGATGTCTCATTGCTCTTGAAGGTGCTTCTGGAGGCGGCCAAGGATGAGGTTGGTGCGGATCTAGCAGCTGCAGCCCTGGTCAACCAACAGACCCACTCCTACCCCAGCGTCTTACCATGTAAATATGCTCTATAACATAACATAACATAACATGTGTATTTGTAAAGCGCACGATTACCCGTAGGTGTCTTGGCGCTGAATAACAGATGTTTATTGTTACCCAACTCAATGGTACTCATTTTATCGACCTCAGATGGATGAAAGGCTGAGTGGACCCGCCGGGATTTGAACCTGTGACCATGAGGTTGAACACAGGCCCCTGCAGAGGCTGCATTAGCCCTCTGAGCCACCAGACCCGGCATGCCGGTATGCTCTATGCTGCCATGCTCTTAAGATCTATGCTCATTATAAGACACAATGATAGTGTCCATAATCAAAGTGTGCATTCATGCTCCATGGGGCTAGAGAGAGTATAATAACGGATGGCTTATAACGGAATACATATACTCATTCTTTTTTCATCTTTGCTAAACTATAACGTTTTTTGTGGTGTTAGGTAATAATTGGAACTAAGGGGCTGATTACAATGGCCACTGTAGCGGTGATTGGGACCGCCCGCCAGACATGTGGCGGTCCCACCACTGCAATTAGGATGCGACCGCCATACTGGCGGGCGCATCCTGGGCCTTTAACATTGCGGGGGGTGCTGCACCATCCGCAAGGTCAAAGGTGCTTGCACTGCATTTCCCTGCACCACGTGGCAGGCACCACGCGGTACCTGCCACTTGGTGCATGGAAATGCAGGGGGGTACCATGGGGGGCCCGCAACGGGCCCCCAAACCCAATCCCCCCCAGCTTCATGGAAAGGCCTCCTAAAACCCACATCCTAATATGGCGGCCAGTGCCTGCTAGGCCCCGCCACCATATTAGTGGCCCTGCTCCGCCCGCCAGGCAATCGTGCGATTGCCACCGGTGGAAAAGCAGCGGACGGACTTTGCGTCCGCTGCGATACCCACCGCCATCCTAATATGGCGGTGGGTAATTCTCAATTTGATGGCGGAACGATCGCCGGCCCGGCGGTGGCGATCGTTCCGCCATTGTAATGAGCCCCTAAATTAACAATTTACAGGCCTCTACCCCATAATAACAATATGTGACCAAACAGACTTTACAAGAGGAGCTATTAGATGGCAACGTCAGCCTTGCTTTGCCTATGTCTAATCTTTCTACTTTGGTCAGTCACATGTATGTGCGACTCGTAAGTATTAACACCACAGAGGTGACAGGTTTTCACTCTGACCCACTGTGTTTGAAGTTCTAAAATGTTCACGTCTCAGATCAGTGGTTTGACTCACTGAGCTATGCTGTAAAATCAGATTCTTTTTCCTGAGCCTTGTTTATGTAGCAATACATTTGGAGCAGATACGCTTTTTATCATTCCAGGGGCTGATGTCCTGCCAGGATACGTTGCAGCACGGAGAATCCATAGGCGAGGGTCTTTTTGGCAAAGACCTTACAATGAAATTATTGTTAGCATTATAAGTAAAAATATGCCCCATCTTAAGAAGGCATTGAAAGTAATGCTGTTTACTCCCCAAGATTCAGACTACAGTTTCCATTCTAGACGCTTTGGAGAAACATAGCGGAAGGCCCTTAACATGAAGGAAGGCAGCGAATGCCAGGTTGTTTTATGTTTGCCAGTAGTTCATCTTGTCTGGTTAGTGATAGTGGACTTGCCCTTCTTGTGTATGCTGATTCCATCCCTTGTTTTCAGATGACCGGTGCAGAGTGAAATTCTCAGCTGTGGGCCCTGATCCCTTGTCTGATGCTGCCAAGGCCTGGTTTATCCCTGTGAGTAGATCGTTCAAAACATCGTATTTATCAAAACAAGCAATGGATGTATTATGTTTTTTTGACTGAGACCAATAAGAAATGGACTACAAGATATTCTTACATGTGATATAATTGTTGGCTTCATTTCACTATCATAAGTATATATTTCTTTATCCAACACATGGACACGCTGTTTATTCTTAGAACCCCAACCCCCCCCCCCCCGCACTGTCCGTTTCCATCCCCACTTTAACACAATATGGTGGACTATACATTAAGCCCAGGAGTTAATACCGGTGGAGAAAGCAACTCGGTGCAAAATAGCATTGGGTGTCAAGTAGGCGTGGGCCAAGCTTGTTTATTTTCCGGGTCCAATTTTTGCCCATTGTAGATTTAGTAAAGTATTCTGGGATACTTTTTCCAAGCTTGGTATTACCAAAGCATTACAGGTTTCTGAAAATTGGTAATAACTGCTGCAATCGGCATTTATTTGTCCTCGATTTTGTTTTCTCCCCACAAATTCCATCTGCTTTTATCAGGAGAAATGATGTGTGTGGGGAAAGAAACTCATCAGTGCCAGGGGGGCTCTGGTGGGGCAGGAGTTTTGGGTTGGGGTGAATCGCGATTTTCTCCAAACCTTTAAAAAAAACAATAAAAAATCGCGATTTTCTCCAAACCTTTAAAAAAAAAAAATACTGTCTATCTATGAAGATCTTAGACTCTTACTCTCGAGATTACGGGGCAGATCTACAAGGAAGTGCCGCAGCGTGGCACCGCAAGCCCTTTGGCTGCGCCACGCTGCGGCACTTCCGAAGCACAGGGATGCAACATATTTACAAGAACATGTCGCATCTCTGTGCTTCCCCCTGCGCTGGCGCACAAACTGCAGCCATGCGCTGGCAACCTTGCACCATGGTGCAAGGATGCCTGCGTCGTGGGGAGATTGTTTTTGTGCAGGAAGGGGCACCTTCCTGCACAAAAACAATCACTACAGGCATTTTCCTCTTTCAATGCGTGCTGTAGAATGCAGCACGCATTGAAAGAGGAAAAAACGAGGAGAAATGAAAACATTTCTCCTCGTTGCGCCTCACTACGCCGCCTCTAGGGTGGCGTAGCATTCAGACGCATCTCCAGATTTACGATTTTTCGTAAATCTGGAGATGTGTCTTGTTCCATGGGTGTTGCGTGGGAACACCCACAGCAACATCCATGGAACGCCCCTTCAACGCAAAGTGCTGCGTGTGAAGGGGCCGTATTTACAAGGAGAGGAAAAGTCACGCAGGGTGGCTTTTCCTGTCCTTGTAAATATGGAGGAGCCCCCTGCGCCACTTGTACGTCACGAAAAGTGACACACTGGTGGCGCAGGGGGCTTGTAAATCTGCCCCTACGGGTTTAAGTCGGGGCGCCTTAATGTTCATGTCAATCAACAAGAGGATAACCTTCAAGCTCCTCACCCACGCACACAAAGCACTCCACAACTCCGGACCAGCCTACCTCAACAGACGACTCAGCTTCTACACCCCCACCCGCCAGCTCCGCTCGACCAGCCTCGCCCTCGCCACAGTCCCCCGCATCCGGAAAACGACCGCCGGCGGCAGATCCTTCTCCCACCTCGCCGCCAAGACCTGGAACACCCTCCCCACCAACCTCCGACAGACCCAAGACCTACTGGCCTTCAGAAGACTCCTCAAGACCTGGCTCTTCGATCAGTAGCAGCACCACCCCCCTCTTCCTCCAGCGCCTTGAGACCCTCGCGGGTATGTAGTGCGCTTTATAAGTGACATGATTGATTGATTGATTGATTGATATAAAGATATATTTCGAATTTATTTTTATCCTATTTATGCTTAAAAAACTTAAAGAAGTAGTTTACAAAAGGTGGGAATACTCTCAGGCTTCGATTCTGACAGGCTGGGTCCTTGATGGGGCTGTATAAAAGCCCCCCTTTTAGATGAGTGGCTTTGTGTTCATCATGGATCACAGAAAGTGCACCTCCAAGAGGCATCCAGAGATGACGAGGTTGACAAAAAGAAATGCAAAGAGGTTTATTTTTGCCCTCTTCCCCTTCTGCAGGCCTTGGTTTGCCTGAGAATCAGATGCAGTAATTGATTGCTTCATTGACAGAGGCACTTCAGTAGTCAAAAGACAGTGCCAGTAGACTATACTCTAAATCTTCTGTTGCATTACATTGGTACCTGCATTCAGCCCTCATAGACCTACATTGATCATCTCTGGTTTACATGATTAATTAGAGTCTCATGCAGACACACATAATCTGCACCTTTTGGGATTTATATGTGGAACCATATTATTCATATACTTTGGGGCATTCACCTGCTTCTCCTAAACCTAGGTGTGCAGTATTTCTGCACTGTGGTTTGTAGAGTTTATAAATTGATCACAATTAATCAAAAGCTATTTTGGGAGCCTACAAAGCACTCCACAACACAGGCCCTGCCTACCTGAACAGCCGCATTAGTTTCCACTAACCTTCCGGACACCTCTGCTCTGCCAGACTCTCACTAGCACACACCTCTCGCATACACAAAAGCAGAGCAGAGGGTCACACATTCTTATACCTGGCTACTAAGACCTGGAACGACCTCCCATAACACGTAAGAGCCTAATCCTCTCTTAACTTCAGCAAGAAGCTGGAGACCTAACTCTTCAAGTATGCCCTCCAGGTCTGGCCTCACACTTCAGGCTCTTGGGTGGTTAGCATGCTATAAAAATACTGATAACATAACATCTTCTTCAAAAGGAAAATATTTCCCTTCTCATACAGTCTTGTGAAAATAGTTTTTTTCCTGCGAGTTAACATAGATTTATTGCACTTAAAGCTGTATTTATGTAAATTGTGATGTGCAGGCAAGTATGGAAAAGGCATTAAAAATAGTTATAACTCTGGTGTTCACCTGAATAACATGGACCGGTCCCCTGAAGGTACTGAATCGATGCCTCATTATGCTTTGGTGTTTCTCCTAGTGTTTCCCAGCCACCTTGAGTTACTGATTTTAGAGCAATTGGTTTCTCTAAAGGGGAATACTGGGGGACTAAATGAAATACTGAGGGTACCTTTAGAAATGAGGAATTACCAGGGCACTCTATAATGGAATCAATAACTTCTCGGCAAATTTCCCCAGTAATTCCATAGTTTCCCATGGAGGTTTACCCAGAGATTTTGCCTGCTTGAAGCAAGCGAAGTACCGTGTGAAGCACACCAGATCAGCAGTAAATTCCCAAATCTCTTAATTCAGATGGGACCACAAATTGTGTTAACAGCATCATCGGCATTTCAGGGGCACTCATAATAGGGTGAGGAGTGATCTGCCTACCTAACAGAGATTTGGCCTTCATAAAGGACATAATGTGCAAAAGTACCCTGATTCTGCTTGTGTGAATATGGATGAGATTTTGCATGCTCACTGATTCACATTTGGAAAAGGTTCTGCAAAATGGGTCTCCTAGTTTTTAAATGTGTGTTGGTAAAAGAGGATTACTGTGTTTGGTAATTATGCATATATATTAAGAGTTGTAGACTGCTTACTGTGCTTGAACCCCTGCATCACCAGTGGTTTACCTAGAGCTTTTGCCGCCTGGGGCGGTCCCTGAGCTTTCCTCCAAGTGACGGCAAATGCACGTAAGAGCGGGGGGAGGGAGCCGACAGACGATGATAAGGGGGAAAAAAAGTTAAAAAAAGAAAACCACTTACCTTGTGCTCGCCGAAATTGCTCACCTCACGAGAAGTGACGTCGCCCCCAAAAAAGTGCCTTCCGGGGCAGACCACCCCCCCCCCCCTCCTCCTCCTTCTCCCACCCTAGCTATGCCACTGTGCATCACAATCCATATTCAAAGAGGGAAATCCCCTGTACTTGCACTAAGTGAAACTCTACTTCACGTTAACGTGGTGTTGACAATGGGGGTCCATGTTCTTACTATGGTTCTGTTGATCCTTTACAGGGCTTCAACTCAGCGAAAGATTATCTTGCTGTTCATGGGCCTGAAGAGGACACTGTTGAGCAGTTCTGGAGGATGGCTTGGGAACACAATGTCCACACTATTGTCACTTTGGTGCCCTTCGGCGAGAATGACGAGGTGAGTTTTATGGGCCTAACAGATAAACTGCAATGGACATCGGGTGGTGTGTTTTTTGGAGATCGATTGGAACCAGGTGTTGCATAAAGACTTCATTGTAAAGGAAGAACTCTTGTGCTTTTGTAACCGCAGGCACAGACTTAAGAACAGGATTACATTGAAACGCAATCACATTTCTCAGCCTCACTGTAGTAGAACTGCTTTGTAGAGCCTCTAAGTGAGCGTAGTAGCTTTACATGACTTCAAGACCATTGAAAAGCTGCATAAAAATTGTTTAGTGCATTGATAGCCAGAAACTGAAGATCATGATTCTCTTGTAGTGCAGACATGGAAATGCCTAGCTCTTTGCATTATTGTCCAGTGAATGACACGCGGTCAGAGTACTGGATTTAGTTTTAGTTTCTCTGCCACAGCAGTATATTTTAAACCTCTATGTTGTCAGAAAGCCTCTGAAATGCCCCATCTCTTCAGAAACCATACAAAAATCCGCCCTCTCACAGCTGTGCTGGTTCTTTTTTGGAAGTTGTATCGGAGTAGCACAGAGCTGCGTTCCTGGATGGGACACAGAACTTCCCTCGATCTCAGAAGATGCTTCCGACAGGCCTTTGTGAGGCTCGATCACAGTTTTCCAGAAGGCTGGAGAACTGGCAGCTGAACATCACACTAGACCTCTGGGAAACCCCTTTACATGTCTACTTCTTTCAATGTTTCTTCCATTGTGAATGCTGGAGTGCTTTAAAGATCAATAAAGGTGCAGAATGTTAATTTTGAAGATATTTGTTGATTTCCATACAAATAGTATAGTCTTTAGAATTATTCAGAGTCTGCTGAAGGTTTAATTGCTCAGATAAAAAAAACTGTAATGGGAGACATAGCAACTCCTTGTGATATAACCCCTTATATGTAACCATGCCTTTAGACAAGTAAAATCAACGTGGTTTGCTTTCTCGAATGAACGTTTTTCTATGCAAACGCCAGTTATCGATTACCAACTGGCAATATATTCTTTATTACCCCTCTCCAGCAATGCCACTCTGACATCAGTAAGGAAGTCCTAAGGGAGCCATTTCATACTTTCACTCCGCACTACCGTTTGTGTTATGACAGGAGATGCTAATCCCTAAATAGTCTGTCCTCGGACCTAATCACGTCATGTATGATTACTCCGTGATCTGCTTGGTTTTCACGCTTATCACTTGTAAACTCATGCTGAGTATGAAAGAAACCGAAGATCCTGTAATTGAGATAAAAGTATGTTATCTGTAAGAGCAGCATTGTATCCAAGGTATCTTACATGAACTAGCGTGGCAATCTCGCTATGGTCCATCATGCTACATGCATGAGTGAGAACCAGGCATGCTACCATCTACAGAATATGCATGAAACGTGATTTGTGAATGACTGCCTATAATTACACAAATTCTTCTATGGGGCTAGTCAATTTTGTTTCAGGAACACAGGAATGTTCCTCATACATTGTATAGTGCAAATTTGTGTTTTTGTTTCGAGAGGCTACATTCATGTTTCTCCAAAAACGTTTGGTATCCGATTTTTGGGACTTTTAAGGCTTGTAAAAAAGTCATGAAAGCCTGTCACTTTGAATCAAGAAGACCTGTTGATTGACTTGAAATAGACTTGGGTGTCTCAAAGATGGGAATTTAGAATGTGTCCTTAACAACCAGAATTAGCCAGAACTAGAAGCGGAGGCATAATTTAATTAATTTTGATGAGGATCTTTAAATGTCACTGGCACAACTGTGACCTCGTTAGGCTGTGACTTTGCCCTGGCTCAGTCAACTGATTCACCATGTGATCTCTAGGCCACATTCTGTCTCCTTGTCTCTTTTTTGGCCTGTTGTCCTCTGGTTGCTTCTAGAAGTAGTTGCTATTGCAGTGTGCACAATACAAGGTATCTTCTGTGGGACACAACAGCACAGTAAGAACTCACCGGTGGTGGGGATCATAAATTAGATGTGCTGCTGTCCCTCACCTTCATTAACAAGGTTGTCCCTGTCAATCCCAGCTTCCTGAGTGTTGGCCCTTGGACGCCAGTCCGATCTGCAGTGGGAGTGTGACTGTTCATCTTGCAGCAATGAAGAGCATGATGGGTTGGAAGTGCACGCATCTCAAGATAAAGCACGTGAGTATGTTTGTCTCTGGACCTTGGTCGGGGGTGTAATTGGTACAAGACAATACAGGACAAGATGGCAACAAGGGCGATTGGGTTCCAGTGTATCCTACTTGGGGTGGTGCCCAACACGGAAAACAATCTCTAGGAACCATTCAGATTGCAGACGAAGCGGTCAGCAGAAAGGGAGTGAAAGCAGTATGGGCGGCATCACGTTGGGTATTGCCCTCGATAGTAAGCCTGGGGTTTGCCAGTGCACATTTGTTATTTTTACAAAATTTGCAACCAAGGAAATTCAAATCGAAAACTGTGACAGTAAAGGTGCTTTGGCTTACTCTATTAGACACAGACAGAGCACATTTAAATTAGCTTAAGGCCTGGGGTTGGAACCGTCTGCAGGCATCTCTTTGTATCCAGCAAGTTTCAGTAAATTACACTGGTTATGTGGCTTAGGTGATTAGTGCCCATCTGTAATGTCTATCATTTATTTCACAGATTTGAGTCGTCTTAAAATAGCCATAAAATAGCTGCTGCTGTAAAACATTGCTTGTAACCTATAGGTAGCAGGATTGTATTTTCTGTAACATAGCTCAGAGAGTCAATTTATCTGTTGCAGAGATCATTGTGTACTGTGCCCATCATAAGGTCCAGTCCTTGTAGAATAGTTCACGGTTTTGTGTGCCTGTTGCAAATGATTGAATTGAACCTGCAGGTAATGTAGCTGAATACTGACATGTTTTAACTCAGTCAATCATTCTTCTTATGTTGATAACATTGATTGCATTTGTTTGGGAGGAATACATATGTATTATAAAAGTCTAAAAATTAATGTTAGCATTATTTACAATGTAAATTGTCGCTATGGTGTAATTTTAGCAACTGGACCTGCAAACCTTGGATAGATACAGCGGTTGAGAAAGTAAAACACTCTCTCGATTTGTCCCTTTGCCATCTACTGAAGTTAAAAGCAGAATACATCTTGGTTTCCTTACTGGGTTTCTGAGCCTGAAAGCAAAGCGCAAGTGGCCAGTTGTGCTGCTATTCACTCACAAAGCCTGTTCACATCTACAACACTATATTTTATTACATAAAGAATTTGGTGCTGACAGGAACGGTGGTGGAGGGGCTGGTGGGGGGTGGTAAGAGCCTCTATTCCTCTCATTCCTTCTGAATATTTTTAAACCATCCTTTAAACTGACAAAACAATAGTGCACCAGTCATGATACCAGTACAACAATTCACCAATAATTATAAAACACCCATCCCTCATAATACAAATATAGAAGCAAACATAATGTGAATGCTGTGTCTAGACGTCAACAATTAGCATACAACTTTCACAAATAACTAACTTGCCCTCCTTTAGAATCAAACCTCAAATAAGTATATTAGAGGTACCAAATAGTTACCGCTATTTTTCATGCAATTCCCAGCAGTCGATCAAGGTGGGGATTTTCCTCCTGCATTCTGCTCCGCCACACTGCCGAAGCAGCTTACACTGAGAATCCTGAATCCTAACAATAAGCCAGGAATAAACCAGTAGTACTCCTGGCTTACTCCTGAAATGTATGAGTTAGCAAATAGTACTATAAAAGTAAGGCACTCCTACTCGTACACCAATATTGTTGAATAGGGCATGAATGTGCACAGGAGCTACCGCCTATGCCCCATGTAAGGACATTACATGTGACTCAGATGGGCAATATGCAGAGGCCAAACCGGAAGCTGGTCCCATCATTGCATAAAATCCAGATGACAGTTCCCACCTTAAGCCTGAAGTAGCTTGGGCACTTAGATGTATACCTGGGGAGAGCATGAGGAACAGAAACCCCTTTAGAGGCATTGACCCTCGAATGCTGAACCGATGGCTCTGTGAGCTAGCGGCTGAAATCTGTGGTATGATGGTTTTCCCAAGTTCACACCGTGTCTAGCGTTTTATTTTCTTTCACGTCCGAGTAAACACTCTGCGTCTACTAAGCCAAAATATGGAAAATAAACTGCAAAGTTATTCTCCTGGTCAAAAGCAAACTGAAAACTGTGAAAAACGTACATAAGCCACATGTTAGGGTGCCACAAAGACATATTTATATGTTAACTACATGTTCAGTGCAAATCTCTATAACAGTGACGTGTCAGTGGTGGCAAATACTAACCAGCACTAACTAAAGTGATCTGCTCACACCAGGATTAGGTTTTCCATGAATAAATATTACAAAATAGAAACCAAATAAATCTATTTCCACTGACAGGAATGGTGAATTATTTATACAAAGATAATACAGCATTTCCACATTTCCGTGCATCTTCACCATAACCCCAGCAAGCTCTGAACGAGTATGAGCCTGTCATGGGCCAGCCTTGTGGGAGAGTGAAGTTTCTTATGCACCCGATAATATGGACTTATGTAGCCTCTTGTGTTTCCATTGGGTGCTGGAGGCAAGCAAGGCAATGAAACCATTACGTATTGGTAAACTTCATTACCCCAAATCCGGTCCTCCTTGTCCCAGTCCATAACAAGATGAAGCAGCGCCGCAACTCGTACTAATCAAATCCTCCTATTTTTATGTCTGATATGGACATAAGGCTCCTCCCCCTGCCAAACATCCCGTCAATAATAAGACCAAATAGGAGGTGCTGAAGAAATGCTCACCGGGAGGAAGGGCTGGGGCCCTGACTGAGACGAGACCTGATTTGGAGCAATGTTTACCAGTTAGTAATGGTGTCATTACCCACTCATCGGTCTCCTTCATCCCAGTCCATAACGAAATGAGGATTTTACAAGTCCCAAAAAATAAATTCGTTCTGCACCTATTTTTGATGCTCATCAAGGTATATTATCAACAGCAGTTACTTCATTGCTGCCTTAACAAATTAGAACCAAAATTATTAGATGTTTCATCCAATATATCCAAACTGTCATTTTTCACAATTGTATGGTTGGATGCTGATGTAGCTGCTATATATAGTTCAAGTATGGAAACTCCTCTGCCCATGAAGCGGAGATAGATCTGGTATATAATCCTTGGATCTAGGATGGGGCAGTTTCCCTAATTGACTTGTAAGACTGCAGATTTGCCTGACGAATCCACCTACTCCGAGTGAACAAGGACATTTATTTTTACCCTATTAATGTTTCTGAACAAAATAAAGAAGATTTTGAGACTCTAAATTCATTCATATGTTGCAAACAAAGTCAAAGGGTTCTCCTGACATCAAGGGAGGACAGATCTTGCTGCTTCTCATCCCCCTGAAGTATTGGAAGGATTAGCTCATGCTGAAGATAAAATTTGGAATTAATCTTGGGAGTGAATCTGGGATGTGGTCTCAGGACCACCCTATCTGGTAGAATCTTAAAATAGGTTTACGTCACCACTAAATACCCCAATTCTTCTGGCTGATGTAATTGCCAACAAGAAAGCTTTTAACCATATCATCTGTATAGTTTCTAAATGCTCAAAAGTTTCACCCTTTAGCCCCCCCCAAGACGGTGGACAAATCCCAAAATGGGATCCTTGACAAAGAAATTGGTTTTCCGTAACCAAAAACTCTTTAGAGGGGTCAGATCTCCCCAACCCCAAAATGCTTGTGGTTGCTCACTAAACTGCTAGATGTGGGGGGTTAGATTCTTAAGAAACCCCTCTCTTAGAAATTCCAAAATTTGGTAAGGATCCACCAAGACAGAATTTAAGGATTTAGTAGAACATCATTTTGAGAATGAGCTCCAATGCTTTTTGTAAGAGACCCGAGTAGAATCTTTTCTAGATAGTTGGATTTCTTCTGCAGCCTGACTAACTTAACTAATCAGAATTTTCAAGCTCCAACAGTTAGAATCAGATGTTATAACTAACTTAGTTGCAACTCCAGAAATTGTAAGGTAGATGGACTTAGCGGAAATCTGAAGAAGGGTGCCCTTGAACAGGCTCATCAGGACGGAGAACCATTGGCATCTCGGCTCAAAGTCTGTCATAAGAATCACCAATAATATCTCCTGCAGCACCCTTGAGAGGAGGGGAGTTGGGGATGAAAGAGTAGAGAGGACCTTGTGTCGACCGAGATCATCTGCGGCGTACCCCAGGGCTCTTCCCTCAGCCCAACTCTGTTTAACATCTACATGGCACCGCTCGCCCACGTCGCCCGTCGGCACGACCTCAACATCATCTCCTACGCCGATGACACCCAGCTGATCCTCTCCCTCACCAAGGACCCCCACACCGCCAAAACCAACCTTCACGAAGGAATGAAGGCCATCGCTGAATGGATGAGGAACAGCCGACTGAAGCTGAACTCTGACAAGACGGAGGTCCTCATCCTCGGATCCACCCCTTCGGCCTGGGACGACTCCTGGTGGCCGACCGCACTGGGAACCGCCCCAACACCCACCGACCACGCACGCAACCTAGGGGTCATCCTCGACTCCACCCTCTCCATGACTAAACAGGTCAACGCCGTCTCCTCCGCCTGCTTCAACACTCTCCGTATGCTCCGCAGGATCTACAAGTGGATCCCCACTGAAACGAGAAGAACGGTCAGCAGCAGGTTGGACTACGGAAACGCCCTTTACGCAGGAGCCTCGGCCAAACTCCTGAGACGGCTCCAACGCATCCAGAACGCCTCTGCACGCTTGATCCTCGACATCCCTCGCCGCAGCCACATCACACCCCACCTGAGAGACCTGCACTGGCTCCCGGTCAACAAGAGGATAACCTTCAAACTCCTCACCCACGCACACAAGGCACTCCACAACACCGGACCAACGTACCTCAACAGACGACTCAGCTTCTACACCCCCACCCGCCAGCTCCGCTCCGCCGACCTCGCCCTCCCCACTGTCCCCCGCTTCCGAAGAGCGACGTCCGGTGGCAGATCGTTCTCCCACCTCGCCGCCAAGACCTGGAACACCCTCCCCATCCACCTACGGCAGACCCAAGACCTGCTGACCTTCAGAAAACTCCTCAAGACCTGGCTTTTCGAGCAGTAGCAGCATTCCCCACCCCAGCGCCTTGAGACCCTCATGGGTGAGTAGTGCGCTTTACAGATGATATGATTGATTGATTGAAAGGAATCAAGGCGGCATCCTCTGCACAAGCCTATGGACAATTGATCTCTGAACAAAAAATTGGAAGCATTGCATTCTGTTGAGATGCAAACATATCTAGCCACGGAATCCTAAATAGGTGACATGTATGTTGGAACTGGGTAATCGCTAGGTGGAATACTACTGAAGAAGGCAGATTGCGATTCGGGCTGTCTGCATGAAAATTCAGTGCTCCCTGAATGTAAACAGCTCTGAGGGATGACTGGTGACTTTCTGCCCATAAACAAATTGGAGTCACTAACCAATTTAACTGAGAATTCTTCGTTCCCCCTTGCTGATTCAGATAACAACGTGCAACTTGGTTGTCTGTACAAACAATCAGACTCTTCCCCTTTCACTGAGGCTGAAAAAACTGAACTGCTTTCAGAACTACAGCCAATTCTCTCCTTGCCCCTTGCATTCCCAGTCCTCTAAGGTGGCACCCTAGCCCCACAAACTGGCATCTGTCAACTGGAGTGGAAGAGGGTTTCTGAAAGGGAACTCCCTTCTCCAAGTTGGGAGTCTGCAACAACCAACTCAGATTCTGAGCTCTCTCCAAAGCCACTGTAATTTCTGCCTTGTAATTTCTCAAAGCCGAATCCCAATGATTCAAGGGGTGATTCACCTAGAGCTTCAGGTAGAACCGAGATCACTGGACCACTGCTGTTGTTGAGGCCAACAGCCCCTGATTCCTCAACCAACATCTCACCACTGCTGATGAGTGAGCCCGCAACGCTCACAGATTCCTCTGTTGTGACTCAGTCCTGTCCTGAGAGAGAAATACAGAACCTTTCTGTGCATTGAATACTGCTCCTATGAACTGTCTGACTTGGACCGGCGTCAACCGAGTTTTGAAGGTGTTAAATTTGAAGCCTAGCCAGTGAAGATCTGTCATCGTGATCAGAGCCTCTTGAGCCTTAAAGAGAGAGAAAGCACTGATTAGCATTGAGATAGGGGAAGATAGAAAATCTCCTAAATTACAGATTCTCAACTACTGACACTAATACCTTTGTGACAGTCTTGGGGGTGGTGACTATCCAAATGATAGTGCTTGGAATTGCAAATGCCTCCCTTCCACTGCAAACCTTAGGTAGGGTTGACTGTCAGGATGTATAGGGAGATGACAATAGGTGTCCTCTAAATCCAGGGTCACCAGATAGTCGCCTTCTTTGATCAGAGTGATAACTGCCTGTAACGTGAGCATTCGAAATTGTTCGAGGTAGACCCACTTGTTTAATGCCTTTATGTTCAGTACTGGATGACAAGTTCCATCTGCTTTTTTTTTCACAACCAAAAAATGAACAGTCATGGTAGGTTTAAATGTCTTGGTCAATCTGGTCGACTGTCTCAGCAGAGAAGAGAGTTGTCGGGGCTTGGGGGTAGAGGGAATGACACATAATGCAGACCGCTCTCTCATCCTCCTGTTGCTCCTGATTGGATCAGGGGGCTTTCTCAATTTGAACCCTCATAAGTCAGAGAAGTGGCACCAGGGTGGCAAACAGTGTAACAAACCGCTCATGTTCCACAACTTTGAAGGAAAGCATATCCTTCCCAGAAAGTTTAAAATCTTCCCATAGATTGTGCTTTGATTAGTGGGTGTTTTTTCTTTCAACTGCTATGTTGGCTTCAAATTGCCCTTCTGTTTTAAACTGGGTTGGGTTTGGATGTGATAGGTGATAATTATTGGGTGATGTGATAAGTGCTCTTTCACCAATTTCATGGCAACTTGTCTCGCATGGCAACTAGTCTGAAGGCACTTAATGGTCAAACAGGGGCATATTGAACCATTTTGAATGTGCGGAGATGGTTGTGGTGCAATACATTGCCCTCTGTTTTAGACAAGTGACCTTAACCTTCACCGGCATCCATACCAGGAGAATGCCTTGGTGTGGGCAAGGGAATCCAACATTGGTCCATATGTGCCAGTTTTTCAGGATGACCACTGACCATGTATATGAGTCTATGAAATTCATTATATGTAACTCTGTTATATGTGAATATTCATAAACATGACCTGGATGGGCACTTTTGGACCTACTTTGGACATCCCTGGCATAGGCCTTGATGCAGTCCAACCATGATAGGACTCATGCAATCCACAGATCATGACCCATTGCAGAACGCTTAGATATGGAAACATTCTCTTTAGTGTCATGTGGTGAAAGCAAAACATGGTTGACCACTGCTGCAGATGTGGCAACATGCATTTCAGCACTGCTCATCAGTGCCAGATTTATCTTTACCATGTAGCAAGGTTAACTTGGGTTCCCTGCATCAGAGAGGTCTTGAGGTGGGAGCAGAGGACTCCTCTATCTCCAGTGACTCAGTGTTATTCTGTTTCTTGACTATGGATCTGCCGTTGAACACATTCTTCAATCATCTCAACAGTTACCACTATGAGAAAACTTCTGCAAATTTTTCAGACAATAGTAATCTTTGATGGCAGAAACAGTGGTTACATGGAATCAGTTTGCTATCATCCAAAGCCGGGTAATGCTCTATACAAAGTAGGAAAGTGAGAGGTGAATCCTGCTTTCTGAAGGAGGCCCTCCTTGGCCTCTGGACATATGCCACGGAGGAACTGGGAAACATTTATACTTTCTTCCTCTTTTGTGTCCGTCAGGAGAAGAAGACAAAGGAGAGACTGATCCACCGCTTCCATTTCCCACTGTGGAATGACGAGGATGAACCGAACGGTGAAACCATCATCAAGTTCCTAGTTGCGCTCCGGCAGAGTGCACCGGGCAGAAAGAGATCAGCTCCCTTGCTAATTCACTGCAGGTGAGGGTCCATCTCATTGTTATTTACATATGCTTCTAGAGACTATTGTTTTGGGATTATGGGGGACAAACTGCTGGTACAGTACATGCCAACTGCCTGTAACCTCATATGTAACTGGGCCCAAGACCCACAACGTACTGTAACAAAAAAGATTTAATGGACCTGTTATTTTGTGTTCTAGTGCTGGAGTGGGCCAGATGGCCATTGTCCTGGCTCTGGACTGTCTGCTGCACCAGGCAAAGACTGAAAAGAGTGTGGATGTATATGGTGTCACCCTAAGGATCGCCAAGAGCTGCTGCTTCATGACTCCCACACTGGTACGAGTTTGGGGGGGCTTTGCATGAATGGAGGGGGTATGTCTTGGGCACTTGCAGAGGACGAGGACTATGCTTAAGAGTGTGATCCCAACAGACTCTGTTGTGAATGCTTGTGAAAGTTGTGAGTGCTTGTGAAATTTGCGAATTAAATGAGGGATTGTGGTGTCGGACAGAAGGCACGACTGTACACTGCTTAAAAAATTAGGAAATGTGATCTTCACCACGCTTGATTCTGGTAGGATTGAATCTTTTCTATATGTGCTCAACAGTATTACATCATCAGAGTCTATCAGCTCTACTCACTTGTTTGTGCCAAATACATTGCCTTTTCCCAGATCTGTGTTCCACCTATATTTCTACTAGATAAATGTATTAATCTATCACAAAGATTACATTTTAATACCCATCTCCTATCTCCAGCAACAAAACAGAGCCACTATACAAAGAAATCTAAGAGTTTGTTTCAGATGTATTATAGATGCTATGAGTGCATTTGCTCAGAACTGTGCATTATTACATTTTAAATCATACACACTAATACTTTCTAATTTGGACAAAAAATCATGACTTGGAGGACAGTGACGCTTCACAGAGGTTGAAAGAAAGTGGATTATTATTTGGGGTAGGTTGTTGCCCAATTCAAGGAAAAATAACACTATCTTATCAGGGTGAACCCCGAAAGTCACTAAAGTTACATTAGCTCAACACTCTAGTAGCAGTGGCTCAGATCAGACAGGCTTAACTTAGGTTAATATGTAAAGTAGTTGTCTGGTACCAAAACAGTAGCCCAGTCAAAACAGCAAACCATAAAATTCCCAAACTGAATTAGAAAAATTGAGTACATTTTATTAAATAAAATGACGCCAAAATTCCAACAATGGAACCTCAGATGTACTTTTTAAAAAAGTTTTATGTGAAAATAGCACCAAAAAGCACTAACAGCCAATAATAAACTTTGGTTTAGGTAGACCAGGACCTAGGCGCGCATTGAGGCTGGACATAATAAATCCAGAGGTCACATACACTAAGCAGGGTGGCAGCAAAGGATTTTACCTTCAGACTTAGTCTGCGAAATAGAAGTCAAACTCTCTCAGCGTGGCAAGGCAGCAGGATGGATCTAGGATTATCCCACTGAATTTGGATAAGCCTTGAGCGAGGGCCCACTGAAGCCTTAGATTTTGGCAGGAATAGTTCAGAGCAGTAAAAGTCAAATTTCAAGCTCAAAGTCATACTCGCATCAGTCGGATACTTTCAGCACCTTTGCCTGGTCTAGAGCTCTACCTTAGGACTTAGTCTCAGAAATATAGCTCAGATTTCTCCTTTAGGACAAGGCAGCAGGCTGTATATGAAGCCCACTCTACAGGGCCGGATACCTTCTTGCCGAGGGCCTACTGAAACTGATTTGCTGCTGTGGTGACGCTCTAAGTAAGATGAACCTGTTTCTTCTGCCTGGCAAGGTCACGTCTCCACTGGATCAGCTTTGCAGGTTTATTAGACCTGGCATCCTTGGTGTGTGTTTCCACTGTCTTTTTTGCTTCTGACCTCCTGTTTTTGACTGTGTGCTGCATTTCGTTTTTGCTGGTTTTAGAACTCTGGGCACTTTACCACACCAGTGCTAAAGTGCAATTGCTCCCTGTGTAAAATGTATCTGTAATTTGTTTATCAATGATTGGCATATTTGATTCACGCGCAAGTACCTAGTAAAGTGCACCAGGTGTGCACAGGGCCTGTAAACCAAATGCTACTAGCGGGCCTGCAGCACTGATTGTGCCACCCACATAAGTAGCCCTGCAAACAGGTCTCAGACCTGCCACTGCACTGTCTGTGTGGGCAGTTTTAAACTACCATGTCGACCTGGCAAGTGTAACCACTTGCTAGGCGCGAAACTTCCCTTTCATTACTTGTAAGGCACCCCTAAGGTGAGCCCAAGGTAGCCCCATGGGCGGGGTGCAGTGTATGTGAAATGTAGGACATGTACTGGTGTGTTTTACATGTCCTGATAGTGAAATACTGCTAATTTAGTTTTTAGGTCTCGCCTACGCAGCGCGCAAGCGCTGCTTAGGAGATGACCTCTTGGAATCGCTCAGGGCTTTTTGGGAAACTCGTACATGTATACTGCACTGTTCCCAATGAGCCCTCGTGCATGTGTGGCGTTTACCTTGCGGGAGCGAGCAGCGGCGCCATCTGTTTGCAATTATCGCGCCTGCCGCTGCTCGCTCCCGCAAGGTAAATGCTGTACATGTCCTCAGCAGTATCCTGTTACTAATGACTTTACAGCTTGCATCTGTTATCCTGACTCCGTGACCAATGTAAACGTGCAAGGAGGGCTTTGGAACTGAGGAACCGGGTTGTGGTCTCGGCGTCGGCTCACCACCCTGTGATTCTGGGCAGATCATTTTATCTCCCCTTGCCCAAAAACAAACAGCAAACTGAATGTGTCCTTGTGTAATTTTACCAGTGCTCGTCCAACCCTCAGACTGCACATATAAGATTATGTGGGCTGAATTCTCCCATTTTCTGAAACTTTCACCGGCCTTCACATATGCGGGCAGTAGTTCTATCTGAGTAGTGCTCTCTCTGAGTGGGAGTACCAATACCTGCAGCGAGCCGGCTGACTCAAGCCTTTCATCCTTCCTGGATCAACAAGTCGAATGCCAAGAGATAGGGTAACTGAGACACCACATATTCACAGTGCACAAAATGGACTATTGCAGCCGCACCATATTAAAAGGAAGCTAATAATGTCACGGCCGATTACTGTACATTTTGGGAGTTTCACAGATGACTGCGCTGGAGAGCGTGACCATTTCTTGCTTCATCCAGGCTGAAAGCAGTTGCTTTAGGTGCTCAATGTTAAAACGCACCCCCACCCCCCGTCTGCCATCACGTGCTCCACACATTGAGCAACGAGGTCAGTATCCCGGCTCTCACGGGGCCCCGTTTCCTGTAACTGAAAGGAGACCATGCTTCACAAACATCCCGCGCACAGGAAAAAGCCCCACCCGGGCTGCTGCTCCCTGCCCTCGAGCCCACATTAAGCCGCTTCCCACGGGGTGATCCCAACGTGTCCAGAAGTAAGCACCCGGCTCAGACCTCCAGGGGCCTGGCGGCAGACTCCCACACACACCCAGATCACCAGCAGAAGAGAAGGCCTTTAGCGTCTCCCACAGCCACTTACAGCAAATATTGAAAATGTGAGTGTACGTGAGAAACAATTACTATCTCATCATTGAGCAGAGATAAACTACTGCCGGAGAATTACTGTGCAAAACACTGCATAACTACACCAGATACTTTCCACTTCACCCGGGGAGATAGCAAAACCTAACTCAGAAACTATTTCCTTGGAACTTCTAGATTAAGGTTTGCAGAAGATGATGGAATCCTTTACCCAGAAACAGGTAACGGTGCGCAGAAAGGTGTGCAGTTTATTGACCAATAGTCACATTACAGCATTATATTACAGTTGTATGTAGTGCTTCGCACCCCTTACGAAGCGCATTTGTAAACGGATTACACTCCACTGCAGGGGCTTGCGCTCAGATGAGGTACTAGTGTTTTGATGCTCTGCACGAGGACCAAAGCTTGACTCCTAGTTTGCTTTTATTGTCAAGCCTTGGCGTGTGGCCAAGCTAAAAGGTGTGCGAGATAAAACGCAGTCTTATAAGGTGCTAGGGCATCGGTGGAAAGTGTCCGACTGCATGGCTGGCCCATGTGGGAAGTGTTTTAATCTGTCAAAAGAAGACATGGGTTCCCTGATTACAAAAAAAACAAATTGCCTCCTACTAAACTATGTAAATACAGTTGGGTGTCTCAGATGAGGAGCGAGTTCATTCTTACTGGAAACAGTATAGAGCACAAGCTTGCATTTAAAAACCAAAACAACAGTCACACGGTCAGCCCAATAAGTTCTTGGTGGTACCAACAAATTCATCCAGCACTCTCCTAAGCATGTCACCAGGCTTCAGAAAATGCTTTATAATTAGTGCGGAATCATATTTCCGCAGTAATTATAAAGATTCTCCGAGAAAAGACTTGCCTTTAAAAACGTTGCCGCCGTTTATTGTTTTCTTATTTTTGGAACACATGTCCCTAGTCTGCAGACTTGTTATAACAACATATAAGCATGTGGGATGGCTCCAGGGAGGACTTTGTTTAGTTTCACCACAGACCCCCACCCCCCCCCCCACTCCGCCTTAGGCTATTTCTAGGCAGTCAAAAGAGGTGTTTTTATAACTTACGATTCAAAAACACCTGCGGCAGAATTCCTTGTACATCCAGTTTTCAGGCAGCAATAAAAATGTCAAGATAGCTCCTGTGATTAATGTTCCTGCTATAGAGAGAAACAGTAGTCTAGCTGATGGCAGCTAAGGGCAGTGAGCACTCTGATTTCATTCCGAGTACCCTTTTAATTCTGCACCTTAAGAGTTACAAGATCCGCTGCAGATCTCGGGTCTTTCACCCAGAGGCCGCACATGCTAAAAGAACTGGAGCCCCCCAGAGGAAATAGCAACAGCAACAAGCATTGGCATAGCCAATAGGTCTCGCCTTTGGGACCTTATAAGTGTTTAGTTATCCAGCACAATATCCTTGGTGCAACAACATCAACTGTTGCATGGCTAAACACTTATAAGGTCCCAAAGGCGAGACCTATTGGCTATGCCAATGCTTGTTTACTATTGCAAGGACTATCTCTCTCATAGGTTATCATTGGAGCTGCATTATAACATCTTACAAGTGTAACTTCCAATTGGGAACAGATTGAGATTTGGGGTCTCTGAACTCACAATTAAAAAATATATCTTTTAGTAAAGTTGGTTTTTAAATTGCATGTTTGAAAACGCCACTTTTAGAAAATAGGCATTTTCTTGCTTTACCATTCTGTGCCTCTGCCTGCCTGTGGAATCCACGTCTGAGTTTGGTTGACAGCTGGGCTGTCTGTGCATTAACTCTAGACAGTCACACAAAGGGAGCTGAGATTTGCCCTGCATACCATGATGGCCCATCACCAGACTGATGGGCCTTCCTGAGCTAGGGTGGTGGGAGGAGTTGTCACTGACACCTAAATAGAGCTGTGCCTGTCCTTACACAAAGCTGTCTCCACCTTCCTGTAGTGTGTCTGTAGCCAGGTCACAGCATTGAAACTGTTCTGCTCAATGTCATTAACAACATGCATAGTATCTTCGACTAGAGTGGTTCCATAGCCCTGATCTTGCTGGATCTCTCCATGGACTTTGATATGGTTTCTCCTCATAGCCTGCTTACCAGTCTTATGAAATTCAGCAGTGGAAGTTTGACTTTAAAGTGTTTTCCCTCCTTTCTTAGTAACAGAAGTTAAGTAGTTACCTTCCCTCCTTTTCAATTTTCCATACAATGCGTGGTGTTGCAGGACTCCTCTCTAAGCCCAACATTACTCAACACCTATATGGCCCCTCTGGCAGAGTTGATATGGTCTTATGGTTTCTTAATACTTCTTATGCCAAGAACACTCAGATCATTGTTTCCATCACCAAAGACACAGTCACCATACAGTTCAACTTCTACAGTTTTATGCCCTCATTTGCTACCTGGATGCAGCAGAACCATCTCAAACTATATGAGGAAAGACAGAGGTTCTTATTTTCAGTAATAGCTCCACCTTCTGGTCCCTAGCCTGCTGGCCTTCTGAACTAGGACTGATTCCCATTACTGTAAAATTAGCTAGGAACCTGTGGGTCAGCAAACTGAGCTTCTCCACACACATCACAAAAATGTCTGCAACCTGCTTCTACGTGCTGCATCTGCTTCACAAACTTCTTCTGCTCCCTATTGCATGTTGTAAAATGGATTCAGACTTTGGCCCCATCTCGATTTTGCCAGCACACTATACTTTAGTCTACCAGGCTACTTCAATAATCAACTTCAGCTACTGCAGCATGCCATTGCAAGACTCCTGCTCAACATACTGATTTGCGAACCCATCAAACAGCATCTGCAAGCACAGCACTGGCCCCCTATTCAGGAATGCTACATTTTTAAGACCCTCTCCATCTCCGACTGTGCACTTTATAGTCAAGGGTCTATCTACATCCATCAGAGTCTGTGTTGGTACTCCTCGTCATCTTCGCTCTGCCAAACAGTTTAGAGCAGCTGAACCTAAAATTCACCATCGCAGACAAGGCGGTAGATCTCTCACCTACCTTGCTACCAAATGGAATATTTTTCTTGTCTCTATCAGATCCACACCTAATCTTATCCTATTTAGGAAAAAAATCAAGAGGGTATTTAATTTATAGCTCCTTTGCCCCCTTCTCTGCTTTTTCCTTTATCATCTGCCCAAAATCTTTAGTGCCAGGCTGCCTTTGGGTAATTGTGCACTCTACAAAACCTCAAACAAACAAATAAATAAATATTACATTTATTGAGTAGGATTTTGCCACGCTTTTGGTCCATAAATCGGTCCCCATGGATCTGGTCTTCTACTTAGCCTTTGCCACCTTCCATCCCAACAAGTTTAGACCCGTAATGGCTCCATAGTCTTTTTAAAACCAAAACAGAGAGGAGCCCTTCAGATACAAAGGGAACTGGGTCAAATAACACTGATAACCGAAGATTGTTCCCTATGTGATTCTTCCTCAATTATCAACACAAATAATAGCTTATACTCATTCATACATTTAAAGCATACAACCAATAAGCCTTGTTTTTAGTAAAAATTATATCTCCTCCTTTATTTTACAAAACAGATTATGCAAATCGTTGATAAAAACACTTTATGAATACATTTTAATATCCCATTCATTTAAAATAACAATATTTCTTATTTATAATTAATTTCCTCTCTAAGAGACAATCCTTAGTTTTTATCCAAGTGTAGAAGTCAGTTCAACAACTTTGGAGTACACATCTCATACATTGATGGTTTGTATTGATCTATATGATGTGTAATTTTACATATATTTTCAAAAAAAATTTAATGAGACAGTATTTTCAAACATTTACACAGATTGCCTATCAAAGGAAAAAAACTGTCAGAAAACTAATGTCATTTAAAACAATTATCGTATTATTTAAAACCAAATGTCGACTCTGTGTTTCTGTGGACTGGAGTTGCTTGACTTCACCTTCTTCAGGACAGGTTTATGCGTAAAATACAATATAGTTGATTTTAGATATGCTCACTACTGAAATTATTCATGTTTCATAAAGATTCATTCATTATTTAGTGGGGATTTTCCTCCTATTCAGCTGACGGTCTGAAATCCTTTAGCTCCGGATATTATTGCTTAATCCTTAGATCTGTAAATTCCATTAAGGGCCGTGGCTTTTTCAGTGCAATACGGCGGATGGACACAGGAACTCTTATTTTCAATAACCAGTAGTCCGTTTATGTATATCTTCATTATCGATTCGCACGGATAAATACGTGTGATTCGGTCAGCCGTTCCTAGTACCTGAGGAACGGCTGACCGAATCACACAGATTTATCCGTGCGAATCGATAACGAAGATATACATAAACGGACTACTGGTTATTGAAAATAAGAGTTCCTGTGTCCATCCGCCGTATTGCACTGAAAAAGCCTTATACCTGAGGAACAGCTGACCGAACAACACACATTTATCCGTGCGAATCGATAACGAAGATATACATAAACGGACTACTGGTTATTGAAAATAAGAGTTCCTGTGTCCATCCGCCGTATTGCACTGAAAAAGCCTTATACCTGAGGAACAGCTGACCGAACAACACACATTTATCCGTGCGAATCGATAACGAAGATATACATAAACGGACTACTGGTTATTGAAAATAAGAGTTCATGTGTCCATCCGCCGTATTGCACTGAAAAAGCCACGGCCCTTAATGGAATTTACAGATCTAAGGATTAAGCAATAATATCCGGATCTAAAGGATTTCAGACCGTCAGCTGAATAGGAGGAAAATCTCCACCAAAAAATGAATGAATCTCTATGAAACATGAAGAATTTCAGTAGTCAGCATCTCTAAAATCAACTATATTGTATTTTACGCAAAAACCTGTCCTGAAGAAGGTGGAGTCAACCAACTCCAGTCCACCGAAACGCAGCGTTGACATTTGGTTTTAAATAATATGATAATTGTTTTAAATGACATTAGTTTTCTGACTGTTTTTTTCCTTTGATAGACAATCTGTGTATATGTTTGAAAATACTCTCTCATGAAATGTTTTTTTGGAAATATATGTAAAATTACACATCATATAGATCAATACAAACCATCAATGTGTGAGATGTGTACTCCAAAGTTGTTGAACTGATTTCTACACTTGGATAAAAACTAAGGATTGTCTCTTAGAGAGGAAATTAATTATAAATAAGAAATATTGTGTTTTTAAATGAATGGGATATTAAAATGTATTCATAAAGTGTTTTTATCAACGATTTGCATAATCGGTTTTGTAAAATAAAGGAGGAGATATAATTTTTACTAAAAACAAGGCTTATTGGTTGTATGCTTTAAATGAATGAACGAGTATGAGCTATTATTTGTGTTGATAATTGGGGAAGAATCATATAGGGAACACTCTTTGGTTATCCATAGTCTTTTTAGCCAGGTTCACTGGGATCATCGGAAAAAGACATAAATCTTTCCGTAACTCTAACTTGACTTTTTTCAACCCTCCACCACCTGAAAATGTCAATTTGTTCCAGGCACTACTTGCTTTCTTACACTGCCCCCTTCTTGGTTTTCATGCTACTAGCAGTCCTGCAACAACTGAGGTCCCTAATGGCCTTTTTGGATCATATGTACTCGCATTTCCTCTCAGTCATTATACTTAAGTTTACCTTGCATGATGGCTTTACTAAGGACAAATGAGCTCAGTGACACATCTCTTGGCTTGCCTTATATATGCCCTGGCAGGGAGGACTGCATAGTCCCCTGCACATGCCTCTCACACACTGCCCATCTTACCGTGAAGCTAAACTCCCTCCTACCTTAGAGCCGAGTCTGGACAAAGCAGATCCATGCAGAGTATCTCTCAACCAGTAACCCTGTGACTAAAATCATCATGTGAAGTGAAAATTAGGAAGACAGGGGCACAAGCAACCGTCATGCTAGAGTAGGCACCTCTCTGCAGGCCACGCAAAAAACCACACAATATTTCAGCACCTGCATTCACCACCACTCATATCCAGAGTGGAAGGAATAACGCACAAAAACACCCCTAAAGCTCACTTCACCTCACCATACTTCTTTCGACACGTTATTCCACATAACATCACAACAGCAATATGTTGCAACACTGCACTACATACCAAACCTACACTACAGCACACCATCTACCACCACATTGCACCTCGCACACAGATCATCACTTCATTCCACACAGTACCACAGCACACCACCGTACCCACCCCAATTCCACTTCACATTACATCAAAGCATCTCACTTCTTCCTACACAATACATCCTATCTATGATTGAAAGCCACTGCTCAGAATAAGAGCAACCCACACATCCCCCACAAACAAGTCTTTCTTGCATCACATCACCAACACCAAAGCACATCTCACTGCACTATACGAAACTATGCCAGTCAACTCAAAATTCAGCATTATCAAACTCCAATGGCAATGTATTAACAAACGAATAACATATGCCAACTGTCGGCTTCACTGACATAATGACTATACTGACAGTGATAAAAGTAAAACTCTAATTCACAAACAGCTCTAACCCACAGCAGGACAAATCTTAACTCTGGCATTCCAATGTTGCCAATATTATATTGAGCAGAAGCAATAAGAAAAGAGTTATCGGTGTTGTATCCCAAGTTATTTGATAGCAGCAACATCCATATTACAACCGAATAAAGTAACAAACATATTACTTCCAAATGCTCTGGTTATATAAACCAGAAATTTCAACACAACGTAACAAGAAAAATATTGCATTCGCACAAAAAGCTGAATGGAGCACTTCGATTCCTGTGGGGGGGAAATAAAATACCTGTCGACATAAAGGAATGTTTAATAATCTTTTTAACCAGTCACATGTATTACAAACCAAGAATACCCTTCGTGCCAGACCTAAACGTGTTGACTTACAAGCTTCAGTATTACCCTTCATTAGAGCATCTTTGACACCTAATATTGTGGCTGCTACAACCTTCCCATAGTATTTATGGAACGGTGTGGTAATTGCACACTCGGAAACCACTACGCCCCGTGGTGAGGTACTTACTAGTTGTACAATTATCTGCACGGATTGGGGCACGTGTGGTGAAGCTTCAAGTGTTATAACATAGATCCAACACGTCTTACCAACCACAAACAGCTGCTGTTTTAAAAAGCAAAAGTGAACAATAAAATCAAAACCTACCATGGCTATTTGAGTAGCCTTCACACTGAACTCTCCAAAGAGAGTGACTGGTAGTTGAGGTGCCAACTGGGAGGTTATATAGATGTTTGATGTATATCAATATAATAGAAGCTGGTATCACAGGCGTTACACTGATGTTTGATCTTTCCTAATGTAATAGGTGTTGCCGCAAGAAGGTGGCATACAGATGTTTGAGATATCTCAATGAAATAGAAGGTTTCACAAGATGATTTACAGATGTTTGATTTTATATCAATATAACAGAACGCATTGTCTCAAGCAGCAAAGACATTTGATCTGTCTCAATTTATGGTAAGGTAACAACGACCCTAAGAAGCTCAGTTTTAGCAGGCTTTCTACTCAGTTGTGAATCACCCACACTTAACATTCAGCAAAGACGTTTTTAGGGCTTCCAGCTCTTGCTCTTGGCAATCTTTCAATCAGAACTTGTCCTGCAGGAGAATATCTGTCAGTTTACACCAGGACCAGCACTTATAGGTCCTCAGGGTGAAGCGGCCTAAGTTCTGCATTTGATTCTAGATATGTTCAAGGGGTCCCCGGGTCCTGGGATCACCTTAATTCATCTTCAGTTCAGAAACCAAGGACAGACACAAATAGTGCTTAGTAGGAAGATTTGGATGAGTGTGTAAAAGATTGAGTCAAGCAAGAGAAGAGTGGAAGCTTGATTTTGGGGTGATTGTTACTACCCTTGCTTTGCTGCTTGCAAGTCACGTGGACTGCATTGGAATCCTGGGATTCAGCCATTTTGAGTACTCTTATTTTTAAATGTAAACATGTCTTTAAGCACTTTCTGACCATCAGTGGTCACTTTTTACTAATATATATATTATATACCCTGGTCAAACAGGATTACTTTAGATGCCATCCCAGAGTCATTAGATGATCATCCAACTACTGTAGAAGTCATTTTCACGTCATCAGACATCATCAAGCTCTTGAAGTCATCAGCAAGGTTGAGAAACCTGAGCATGATGACTTCAGGATGACTTGAAAATGACCATTTGATTACTTCACAAGATAAGAATCTTCCTGATGACGGGATGATTTGAAAGTTAGTTTACGATTACTTCTTAAGCTGAGATCATTCCTGATGACTTCAGGATGATTTAAAAATGACTAATTACTTCAGAAGCATTAAGAAGATGAAATTGTTTCTGTCCGTTATTTTGGTTGCATTTTCATCAGGAATGCTGCGCCTTTTCACTGATTACGGAACAGTAAAAACTATTTAGCTGCTGTACGCGTTGCCTGTAACTTCCAAATAAGCAAACAATGTGCTTCAGAAAAATGTGTCAAAGGTCATTTGCAGTGTGATTATTTTTAATGTTTTTATTACATTTAAGTAGACCAGGACAAAAAAATAAAATGTGTGAGTGCAGGCGTATTTAACAATAATAAAAGTTAGCCAATCTTGATAATAGGGGTGTGCTTATTTCTTGAATTTTTTATTTTTCTTACATTTTCTAGTCACTTTCACTTGTTGTGGACTAGTTTTAGCAGAAAATGCCTTGCAGCATCATCCACCAGCTGCTGCATAAATTGAGATTCCAATACAAATAATTTTTCTTGCTTAAAGGGACCCTAAAAACATACGTGGTGCATGTAATACCATCACAAGCGCACTGGAAAAGCTAGCTAGTCAACTTTCAAATGCTCATTGTTGTATGCAGATATTAAACAAGTAATAAAGAGGTGAAAATATGTGTACATAGTATAAATGACCTCAACTAATGATCTCGGGAAGGACTTTCACACTTGTCAATGTTTTACAGCTGAAAAGTGGGAGATTTGGAAATAAATCTGAAGAATGCATTTTCCCATTGACATACGTTGAAACGGACGCAATTTTAGGTGCGAGACAAGTAAAATAAAACCATTTTTTTTGCTTCAAGAATCGGAAGTCTCCCACCTGAATTCGGACTGTTGGCATGTATGGGATTTTGCCTGCAATATTACAAAATCTTTTCATATTTAAAATTAATCAGACAGAGTCGAAATAATGAGCCCTTCTTTGTCACAAAAGTGTACTCAATGAAAAGAGTTGCTTGAAGAGTCCAATACTAAACTTGAAGCGGAACACTAGGGGCCGTATTACACAAAGTGCCCCAGGGGCGCAATGGGCGTTTGCGCCCACTTTGCGCGCCCCTGGGGCTCTTTGGTATTACAGAAGGGGTTGCAGCGCTTGTGCGGCCCCGTCTGTAACTCCGATATCGCTAGCTCACATAAAGCACCAGTGCTATCTTCAGGGGGCATTCCCTCAATTGCATGGGGGCCTGCCCCATGCAAATGAGGGAATCCCTGTGCCTCTGCACCAGCGCCGTATTACAGACGCGGGTGCAGAGGCAAAGAAGCTGATGGCAGTCCTCTGGAGGGGGTAAAGAGGGGCGCTTGGACTCCCCAGAAACCCCCCTGCAGACGGGTGCAGTCACTGACTGTACTCGCCTGCAAGGAGATTTCTAATCCCCCTTCAAAATGCAGGCGGATTGCCGCCTGCACTGTGAAAACACGGAGTGGCTTTCAAGCAGCCGCTCCATTTTTCCCATGAATGCTCTGCCGCCAGGGCAACGCTAGTTCAGCGCATTCATCATAATACGGCACATCTTCCTTAACGTGCGCCCAGAGCAATGAAGGAAAATGTGTTGCATTTATAATGCGGCCCCAGTTGTAAAACACATTTGGAATGCACAGAATAAAAGAGGCAATCCTTTATTACAAGAAGTTTATACAGGTAGGCCTTACCAGTGCCCCTCGGGTGTTCACGAAAGTGATGGCGGTGGTCGCAGCTCATCTGCGCCGGGCAGGGGTTTCAGTCTTCCCCTACCTCGACGACTGGCTGCTGAAGGCGGGCTCGTCCCAGGCAGTCGTCTCCCACCTCCAGACTACGGCCGAACTCCTGCACTCGCTGGGGTTCTCCATCAATGTGCCGAAGTCGCATCTGATTCCTTCTCCACAGCTCCTTTTCATCGGAGCAGTTCTGGACACGACGCAGTTTCGGGCCTATCCTCCCGAACGGCGAGTCCGGGATATTCAGGCTATGATTCCGATCTTTCAGCCTTTATCCTGGGTTTCGGTACGGATGACCCTGAGGCTGCTGGGCCTCATGGCCTCCTGCATCCTGCTGGTCAATCATGCCAGATGGCATATGCGGGCTCTGCAGTGGGACCTGAAGTTCCAGTGGGCGCAGCACCAGGGCAACCTGTCCGATCACGTCCAGATCTCGGAGGGGCTGCAAAACAGTTGCAGTGGTGGCTCTCGAACCGGCAATGGGTCATGGGCAGATCCCTCTCCCTTCCCCAGCCAGAGCACACAGTTGTGACGGACGCGTCCCTTCTGGGATGGGGCGGTCACATGGGAGAGGCGGAGATCAGAGGCCTCTGGTCTCCGGCGGAGTCCCGGCTCCATATCAACCTTCTGGAGCTCCGGGCGATCCGACTTGCACTCAAGGCATTCCTTCCCTCTGTCAAAGGGAAGGTGGTGCAGGTGTTCACAGACAACACCACCGCCATGTGGTACTGCAACAAACAAGGCGGGGTGGGGTCGTGGACCCTTTGTCAGGAGGCTCTGCGCCTCTGGACATGGCTGGAACATCAGGGCATGTTCCTGATGGTTCAATACCTGGCAGGTTCGCTGAACGCCAGGGCGGACGAACTCAGCCGCAGGTGCATGATGGATCACGAATGGCGTCTTCACTCGGAAGTGGCGCAAGGACTCTTTCTACAGTGGGGAGAGCCTTGGTTAGATCTATTCGCCACCGAAGAGAACGCGCAATGTCATCAGTTCTGCGCGTTGGAATTTCCAAGGCGGCACTCGCTCGGCGACGCTTTTCGTCACGAGTGGAGTTGCGGTCTATTGTACGCCTTTCCGCCTATACCACTTCTACCCAGAGTGTTGAAGAAGATTCGGCGCGACCGGGCCCAAGTCATTCTTGTGGCTCCGGACTGGGCTCGAAGAGTTTGGTATCCCGAGCTACTCAATATGAGCGTAGATCCCCCGATCCGTCTGCCTCTTCGGGAGGATCTTCTGTCGCAGCAGCAGGGGACGGTCCTCCACCCGAACCTGTCCAGTCTACACCTGCTTGCGTGGAGATTGAGCGGCGGCAGTTGATTCCTTTCGACTTGCCTCCCGAAGTTTGTGATGTGATTCTGGCAGCCAGGCGTCCCTCCACTAAGGTGGTATACGCCTGCAGGTGGAACAAATTTGTGGCATGGTGCACAGCAAAGGCTGTGAATCCCTTTCTGCCCCTCTTTCTGAGGTCCTTCTGTTCCTTCTCTCTCTGGCCCAACAGGGTTCTGCCCTGGGTACCATCAAGGGTTATCTTTGTGCTATCTCGGCCTTCCTCAGGCTCCCTGATCAGCCCTCCCTTTTCAAGTCCCCTGTTGTTAACAGGTTCTTAAAAGGCATTACACACCTCTTCCCTCCTGTTCCGTTTGTAATGCCTCAGTGGGACTTGAACTTGGTTCTTACCTTTTTAATGTGCGCTCCCTTTGAGCCTCTACATAACTGTCCTCTTCGTCTTCTGACTCTGAAGACAGCCTTTCTGGTGGCCATCACCTCCGCTCGGCGGGTGAGTGAGCTCCAGGCTCTATCTTGCAAACCTCCCTTTCTGTCTGTTCATCCAGACAAGGTTGTTCTTCGGACGCGTCCGTCCTTCTTGCCAAAGGTGGTTACTGCCTTCCACATTGGGCAGACCATCACCTTGCCTACCTTCTTTCCGCCTCCGCATCCTTCCAGAGAGGAAGAGAGGCTCCACCGTCTGGACCCAAAACGTGCGCTCTCCTTCTATATCGACCGCACAAAACACTTCCGGGTGGACGACCAGCTCTTTGTTGGCTACGTGGGCGCCAAAAGAGTCGGGTGGTGCACAAGAGAACCATCTCCCGCTGGGTTACCTTGTGCATCAAGACCTGCTATTCTTTGGCTAAGAAGGAGCCTCCTGTTGGGCTGCGTGCCCATTCCACCAGGGCAACGGCTGCTACCACGGCCTTGGGCCGCGGTGTTCCGCTGCCGGTTATCTGTCAGGCAGCTACGTGGGCCTCGCTGCACACGTTTACAAAGCATTACTGCCTTGACAGTCAGGTCCGGAGGGACGGCTTCTTTGGCCGTTCTGTCCTCCAGGACTTCCTTGTCTGATCTTTGTTCGCAGACCCACCACCGGGGTTGGTATTGCTGGGGTATCTATTCTAAGGTAAGGAATCTGTCACTAACGTTTCTCTTTCAGATGCACAAGTTACTAACTTGTGTAACGATATATCTGTAGAGACAGTAGTTAGTGACAGATTCCTACCGCCCACCCATCCTCCCCGTTCTGCGAACTGATTTCTAGGAGTTAAGGACATCCCTTTCAGGGCCCTAGTATTTTTCAGACACCTATGTCAGCTTCTTGCATGGCTCTGCGTTCCTGGCGCGGAAAGTCGTGTACAGAACTGACATCAGCGCGCAGGGGCGGCGCCTAAGTACTGCCCGCGACGTCATCCCGGCGATCACGACGCCGACGACGGACGCGGAGCCGCACGGCGCCGCCTGCCGGCGCGCAGGGGTACTGCTACGCAAAAAACTTTCCGGATCCAGCCTGACGCCTGGGGATATTCTAAGGTAAGGAATCTGTCACTAACTGCTGTCTCTTACAGATATATCGTTACACAAGTTAGTAACTTGTGCTTTATGCTTGGTGCAATATTTTCTGTTTTATGCAAACAATTTTACTCTAGAAGTTGAAAAATACAGTTTGAATATGTTGCTCCTGTGCTTTCATGCATGGCAAGTATCATCTGTTTGTGAATAACATTTTATTTAGAGCTGCTAAATGTGTTTTTTCCTAAATAAACTTTGTATTTTTGAAAGCGTTAAGGTCCTGTCTATTTCTTTTGGCATTACAATAACAAATTAGTGATACAAAAATGCCACAGAACAGAATGCCTACACGCCAACATTTTAAAAGAAAAAAGAGGGTGATTTAAAAAAAAAAAAAAATTGGGAGAATGTATTTCACACTTACACGTCTATTGAAGGAGAGGCATTGGCTTAAAAATTAGAAGTCTCCCACGTGAACCAGGTTTAATATTGGCATGTACAAGAATGCCATAATCTTTCCTTCCTCAATGCTGCCAGCACGATCTACTCAATTTTAGTGTCTAACACTATTGAGTATTCGTGAGAACAACATTTTAATAAAGTTGAAGAGTTAAAAACAAGTTTACAAGCAAAAAGAAAGAGCAAATTTCATTTTGAACACAAATTAAAATGGTGTGTTCCTGGGATAGCCTTCTTGTGCATCTGCACAATTTGGAGGCACTGTGGTAAAATAAAGCCGAGCTAAACATTACCCTGGTGGCTACATTTGTCCTTTTTCTATTTCATGTTCTTCAAACCGGAAGTTGTCCTCAACTACCGGAAGCGAGTTTTTAGCAAGACCAGCGAGGAGAGAGGAGATTAAGTGCTGCCGTGCCAAGGGAACAACTATTGATTACCGATGCCTTCTGTGTGTGTGTTTGCAGGAGAGTGGAAGGGAGATGCATTGCTGAGCCTCGTCGGTATTGTTTTTTTTTAGTAAAGTGTGTTTATGGCTTTCCACCTTCACACTCATGGGCTTCTTCCTCAACTGCGCTTTCAAAGGCGGGAGTCTCCAATCATGTCGGCTGAAGAACAAGGCGCCAAAGGTGATGCGAGACGCTGACTCTCGTGAATATATGGGAGAGAAAGAGAGAGATTAAAAAATAACCTTTAGGTCGAAGCGCGTTCGATGTCGTGAATTTAAAGGGCCATGCGATTTTAACTTCCATCGTGTTTTCGAATGACGTCAGTGGAGGAATGGTGCAAGGACATGACTTGTGCTTTTCTTAAAGGAGCCATAGAGACGCTCGGGCTCAAAGAAAGGACGCTGTATGGACAATTCAGCCTGTCCGATGTAGAGCTTGTTATTTGTTTGGAAGAGTTGAGGAGAAGCCAAGATGGCGCAGGTTAACAAACCCTGCTGGGTCACCTGATCTGAGTTAGGGTAAACCTGACGGGTTAGCCGTATTCCACTCCAGGCAGAGTTCGCGAAACTGGTGGACTTCTTCTGTGGTCTATTTACAGTAGAGCGCAAAATAAAATCATGATTTTTGCACGTCGATTGACCATCAGTGAGAGAGGGTGCAAAACAGGGCTTAAATCTCTTGTGAAAACTCGGTGTTAACGTAGGTTCCGCCACAGGTATTTACCAGCCATATACCGCCAAAACGGTTAATGACTGTAAATAGTCTTGGAAGTAAATGATGAAAATGTCTGTGGGTGTTTATCACTGACGACTGAGCGTCTTCCAAAACGAAACTAAGGTAGTCCGCTTTATGTGATAAGCTTAGCAATGGAGATTCGTAAATCTCACGAAGAAAAAGATAAGATCAAATCTAGTTGTGGTCACTTATAGGCAGGGCCGGCGCTAAGCATGGGCAGTGTGGGCAGCTGCCCAGGGCCCCCCGCCCAGCCGACCAACAAGGGGCCCCGCACTTCTAAAGCTCCTGCCTTGGGTTTCACAACTGTGATGTAGAGCTGCGAGGCCCAAGGCCTCGCAATCATGTGTGTGCACCTCTGGAAATATTAAGTGCAGGGACGCACTTCCCTGGGCCTCGCCACACTGCCATGACTGCGTGCGAGGCACAGGGAAAGGGGCCTCATCCCCTGGGACTCGCAGCTCTACACCATAAGTGGGATGCTCAGTGAACAAAGGGCCTCTCCCAGGCTAATCACGTCCTGTGATTGGGGATCCAGTCTCGTGCTGCCCACATAAAGGCACTGCAGGACACCCCATGTCCCGCACTTTTAACCCTTCAAATGACAAGCGCCTCTCTTTCAGCCCTTGATGAGCTGTGAAAGAGATGCTTGTGGACAGCAGACAGGGGAGGCATTGCAGCACACAAGGGGTCCCGCACAAGGCAACTTCAGCTACCAGGATGCAAACATTCTTAAATGAGTGCATGACACCTATTCTCAGGGCCTGTACTGAGTATACCCTTTAAGGTTATCTCAAAATTCTGTCACAATGTTAAATCACTAAAGAAGGCACAGGGAGATTATTATTTGCCCAGGAACAAACAGTTGATTAAATTAGTAGAGCCAGGACTGTGACACACTTCTACTTGTTGTAAAGGCAATTCACAGGGCCACTGTAATTATGCAGCAGAGGACAGCCAAATTGTGCGGCAGGGTTCACTAAATTATGTGGTAAAAATGTATGCAGTGTAATGCAGTATATTTTATCATAGTATTACTTCTTCTCTCATTTTACGCTTGTTAACACTGTTGGTGCATAGTCTGCCCCTCATTAGTATCAATTCAACACCCAAACATAGTAATAAGAAAACAATAAGTGACCAGTGAACCTTTGAAATGGGCCTTTCATTGCATGGCAACATATGTTGCTGGGTTTTTAGTAACTTTTGAACCGTAAGAGTAAGAAACATTTTTAGGGTTAAAATCTGTAGATTATGGAGCAGATGATGGATTATGTGGCAAATGTGGCAAATCCATAATTATGGGAAAACCACCATGGCCGCACAATTGCTTAGTTTCAGTGGCCCTGGCTATACATTTACCACTATATTGCATTTAGGTGAATATACCCTGTGACTGGGCACTTCTCTCCCAGGTAATATTTAGGGCCTGATTGCGACTTTGGCGGTCCTCCTGTGGAGCGCCATACCAGTGCTCCACGGTAGGACCGCCAAAGCCGTCCCCACATTGCCCGCCGGATTACGACTGTAATCCTTGGCAGGCGGATGTGCTGCAGCGGTGCCTTAGAAAGGCAACGCCATGGGACTGTCGCAGTACGTTCCTGCACGGTAAGGAATGCACCATGTCATGCATTCCTTCCCGTGCAGCAACTGGGGGTGCAAAAATACAGGGCGGCATAACATGTGCCCCTCCCGCACGCCCCCCCATGCACAAGGGGGCCCTGTTTGTTGCCTCACCACCACTCTTTTCATGGCAGTCTCACCGCAATGAAACGGATGGCGGTGAGGCAACTCGTAATATGCTCACCGGTCCTCCTGTGGATCGCCACACCAGTGCTCCATGGGAGGACCGCCAAAGCCATCCCCACACCACCCCCCGGATTACAACTGTAATCCTTGGTGGGTGGCTGTGCTGCGGCGGTGCCTCTCTAAGGCTCATAGGAGAGCCTTAGAAAGGCACTGCCATGAGACTGCTGCAGTACGTTCCTGCGCAGGAAGGAATGCATCATCTCATGCATTCCTTCCCGTGCAGGAACTGGAGGTGCAAAAATACAGGGGGGCACAACATGTGCCCCCCCTGCACCCACCCCATGCACAGAGGCACAAGGGGGCCCTGTTACGGCCCCCTTAGTTGCCTCACCGGCACCCTTTTCATGGCAGTCTCACCGCCATGAAAAGGATGGCAGTGAGGCAAATCATAATATGCTCGGCGGTGCTGCGGCACCGCCAGCATATTGCAGCCTCTGACTGGTTGCAGCTGTACTGTGGGGGTCCAACTGCCAAAGTCATAATACGACGGGTAGACTGCCGTAGTCTTAATCAGGACCTTAGTCCATGTTGTAATCATACGCTTTCTAGCAGTTTTTAAATGGAATCAAAATACTCCCAATGTTGCCAAAGAAAGGAGCACAGCAATAAGTTCAGAAAAGTGATTGCCCACGAACACACAATTTGTCCAGGTGGGAGGCCAGGGTTAAAAAATGTGGCTCGTCGTTCCACATTTACAGCTAGTCCACTGGCCAAGGGGGTGCCCTTCTCAGGGAAATGTCATTCTAGTTATAGTATTTATTTCCATCATATTTAGGTGAAATGGTAAAGCTGAGATTAGATGTCAAATAACACAGTTCCCTGGCTAAAACATACCCACTGGACAAGGTCCTGTGGTGGTTGTTACTACTAGACACTGCTAGAAACGGATATTTGCTTGCTAGAAACTGATATTTGCTACTGGTGTTTAAAAGCTTAAGCACTTCATTCCATATGAATACCAGAGTTCATTTTCTAAACTTGTCACTCAAAGTTTGCAATAGTGAGTAGTTAAGGCTTACTCCAGGATGTGGTAACAGGATCAGAAATCACATAGTATGAATAGCAATCACAATCAATAAACTCAGTCTCCAGCTGAATTATTTTAAGATGGTATGTGTCAAAGGCAGAGATTTAAAATGAAGTTTCAAAAATCTTCTATGTGACTTGCAGTTCCTCTGCTATGCAAGAAACTTCGGATGTCTCAGCAAACACAATATTTCTCAAAAGGCACAAAGCACCCTGTGAAACTAAAATTGGAAATTGGCCACCCTCCTATGGCCTCACAGTGCCAGACCATGCCTGTGAGCTCCAGGGGACGGGCCCGCTTCTCCTGGGACTCAGTGATGGGTCATATCTACGTGTCCCAGGAATGGAGACTCTTCTCCTCTGAGCCTTGCAGCACTAGACCATTGATGTGAGGCCCAAGTCCGTGGGGCCTCCTCTCATGGGCCTTGCCACACCAGCCAGTAGATTTGAGGACTAGGGGATGGGACCCGCCCTGGAGATGGGACCACCCTCCCCTTGGCCTAGCAGTGCTAGACCATTGCTGGGGACATAGTGGAGTGAGACCATACCCCCTTGGCCTTACAGCACTAGATCATAGATGTGAGGCCCAGGGGAAAGCTCCTACCCACTTCCCTGCCCCTCACAGCTCTGGATCATGGGGGAATGTCCAGCAGAGAAAAACCCCATTAACTGGGCTTGCAGCGCCAGACCATTGTTGCGAGACGCAGGGAAGAGGGCTCCATTACACTGGACTCCGCTCTCCTGGGCCTCGCTGCTCTAAACCATGGTTGAGAGGCCCAGGGCAGGTGGGGTTGGGAGGGGGGGCACTCTAGGGTGCGAAGCCATGGTCCAGTGCTGCAAGGCCCAAGGGAGTTAGACTCCTTCACCTACACCTAGTACCGAGCCAGGGGTATTAGGTGGCCAAGGTACCCAAATGATGGCAGTATTGTACTGTGCAGGCAGTGGACAAAGTTGAGGGGACGCTTTTCCTTTGCACCAGGGCCATGGCACCATTGTTATGCAACTTGCCTCTCTTTCATAGGCATCTAGTATAATCGGGTGACCCAGTGCCCCTCAGAACCTGGGTGTATAGGAATGTGGAAAATGTTGGTTCTGTCGGGTACAGAATTGCTTCTAGGATTACTGAATAGTAATCAATAATAACAATACTCAAGCCTTCCAGTAATAATCAATGAAAAAGCGAAGAGAAGAAAAGGCAAACAGCATGAATCATAAGAACAAAAAAGCAAAAACACACCAAAATTAAATCAATCAGAGTCTGTATTTAAGCATACATCCATATGTATTTTACATTTTATAGTGTCGAAATGACATTAACAGGCTGTCAAAGTTCATGAACATACAATTTGTTCCAACGGCGCAAGTGATATGGTGAAAAAAGATGCGAAAGAAGTGCTAAATGTGAACAAGATATATACAGTGCTGTACAAAATGCCGAAACTGGTCATTCAAAGGACGTTCATCCTTTGGTACATAATGCTCCGCGCCGCTTGGGATTTTAAATTTCCGTTTCACGTGGGGCGGAGAAAGTCGGGTCAGGAGTATCACGAGCACGTCAACATTTTGACCCAATGGGGTGCGTGATTTACTAATAGGCACAGCGGGTCTTCCTTAGGACAAGGTGATACAAAGGACCTTGACCTGAGGAAGACCCGCCATGCTTATTAGAAAATCACGCACCCCATTGGGTCGATACGTCGACGTGCTCGTGATAATCCTGACCCGACTTTCTCCGCCCCACGTGAAACGGAAATTTTAAATCCCAAGCGGCGCGGATCTTTATGTACCAAGGGATGGACGTCCTTTGACCAGTTTCAGCATTTCGTACAGCACTGTATAGATCTTGTTCACATTTAGCACTTCTTTCGCAACTTTTTTCACCATATCACTTGCGCCGTTGGAACAAATTGTATGTTCATGAACTTTGACAGCCTGTTAATGTCATTCTGACACCATAAAATGTAAAATACATATGGATGCATGCTTAAATACAGACTCTTATTGATTTAAACTTGGTGTGTTTTTGCTTGTTTTTATGATTCATGGTGTTTGCCTTTTCTTCTCTTCACTTTTTCATTGATTATTACTGAAAGGCTTGAGTATTGTTGCTTGTTATTATTGATTACCATTCAGTAATCCTAGAAGCAATTCTGTACTCAACAGAACCAACATTTTCCACATTCTCTTTCATAGGCATCACAGCCATGTTTCTGCACTCTGAGGCTGAGGGCAGATTCTCCCCTGGGCCCCTCAGCCATGGTTGGATGCCCAGGGCAGGGAGTGCCCACCCATGAGCTTTGAGGCACTATTCCATGGCTATGAGACCATGGGGTGGGGGTCGCTCTCTCATGGGTGTAGCTATCAGTGCAGCAGGTGCTGTGGCACCAGGGTACATGGGTGGCAAGGAGCCAGTGCACCAAACTTATTGCTGAGTTTTACTGTCCAGCATCATTTACTTGCATCAGAGCCCATACTTTGCCACTGGTCCCTTCTCCCATGCACCTCAGAGCCATGACCTAGAGCTGTGAGGACCCAGAAAAGCCTATCCTCTCCTAGGCTTTAAAGCCTTGGCCTAGTGCTTTGAGACCCAAGAAAGGGATCCTTCTGTCCTAGGCCTCCCAGCACTGGACCATGGCTCTGAGGGTCGTAGCTGTAGATAGCATAGCAAGTGCAGTGTCACTGTTGCCTTGTGGGGTTTTGGGGCCAATGTACCTACATCATGGCTGTATTTTACTGTCCATTCAGTGGACGGAGGAGCAATTTACCTTGTTTGCCCCAGGGCTCAATGCACCTCCTCTCTCAACCATGTTCCTCCGCTGCCAGGCCTCGCATCACAGGACCATGACTGTGAGACCCCTTGTAGAGGCGTGGCTAATTAAAGTTCAGCAGGTGCCGTGAAAGTGGAACTCTAGGGTGTTCGGTCCCCTATGTACCTAAATTATGTCTGTCTTTTACAGGACTATGGCTGCGAGGCCCATGGAATGTGGCCCCTCCCAAGGTCTTAGGCATCATTAGTGCAGAAGGTACAATGGCACTGGAGCCCGGGGTGTTTTGGACCATAATTACCAGAATTATGGATGTATTGTATATCCATCTTGGTGATCGGGCGCGACGGTGGTCAATTTACATTGCCTTAACCATGACCCATGGCACCATTGCTACACCGCTAGCCCACTCACCTACACCTCACAGCCATGGTCCAGCGCTGCGAGTCAGGAGAGGCCTTCACTCCCCTGGACATCACAGCCATGGTCCAGTCTAGGAAGGCCCACCAAAGTAGGATGGCAATGTGCTGGATTGCTCTGCTTTTCTTTTAGATGTTTGCACAGCCTTCTGTAGTGAGCTTCAACAGGATGTCAAACGTCTAACATTTTTTGCAGGCCAAGGAACTGATTCAGACAAGTAGTCTAATCAATATGGTGTATAAAATAAACAGACAGTGTAGCTGGAAAGCCTGGAGCAGCATTGCCCAGTGGTATTGTCTTAACAATGGCTTTCCTGTACTGCCGTGCAAGGGGGCAGCATTTATTAACATGGTAACTGGGATGGTGGACTTGTACCAAAGGACGTGCCGTACACAGGCCACTTTATTAAACATTTTCACCTTTAGAGTTGCTAAAATTGAGGAATGTAAACAGTGGGAATGAATCACCCCAGAACGAGCAGCACTCGCCATAAAATCTTTAAGATAATGGCCAGTCAGCCCATGAGAGAAGGGCAGATAAGGAGTTAAAGGTACAGGAAGAACATGATTTGCCCAAGATCAAACAATTTGGTCAAGTAGGAGAACCAAGATAGCTTGCTTGAAGACACATAACTTTCCCAGTACCCTTTATATGTTAAAGAGAATAGGAGTCTGAATTAGGACAGGGTGTAATGGAATGAAAACCTCAAAATGAACTCAGTGATTTTTGGTAACCTCCATATATACATCTTCTTGGTGAAACCACAAGCACGCTCAGTTTCCTGCAAAGTAATGATGGAAAGCTGACTTCTGTCCCAGTTGGATGCCAAGGGATAGGGTGGGTGGAGCATGTGTTCTTCATTTTTAGAAGTTAGGGATTGATTGTTTTCATCAAGGGATCCAAGCCATTACCCGATGCTGCAAGTGCTAGGGGAGGAAGGGCCCTCACCTGTGGCTTGCTGTGCTGGACCATGGTGGAAACGGCTCAGAAATAGGCTGTCCCTTCTGTGGGCCTCACAGACATGGTCAAGCTCTGCATTACTTGAGGGGTCCATTCCCTGTCCTATATAAATACCGCATGCGCATATACGTATCTAATGCACTAATCTGGAAACAAATTGTTAACATCTGATTGAACTTATAAGTTTTGGAGAGACCTAGGTTACATTTTTCCATCCAGTGTGACTAACATAATGTATGTCCAGTTAATTGAAATGTAAAATATGTGCTTATTCTAATAGTGTTAATATTTATGTTATTGTTTTACTGATATCCTCACCAAGAAAGTTGCTTCTTGCAAAGTCACTTAAAAATAGACAATTGATGGCACTTCCTGTGATGTCATGTTCTGTGATTTCACGCTCTATGCAAATTAGGGGGGCCTCACACATTTCCTTTCTGCCCGGGGCCCCAAAAGTCCTAGGACCGGCCCTGCTTATAGGGATGGCTGTGTAGTTGATCGAACATGCATGCAATCGATTATTATCGGTTTTCTAATCTTGTTCTACTTTCATTGGGACAATGTTTCTTTTCGAGACGAAGTGATATATATTGTGGTCAGCAGATGGCGGTGTGCACCTTTTTGCTGAAAATATTTCGTTGCGGAAAAGCTATTCTTGCACACTCTCTGTGTGGTATACAGAAGTAGCTTTCATTCACTGTTGAGAGTCACAAGTTTTATTTAATTTTGCAGTTTTAAATAATGCGCGAACCCGATCCAAAGTTATTGGAGCGCTTTAATTGAGCACCAGTAGCATCCCCACTCATGTTTTTTAGGCACCGGGTGATTAAGTGATTTGCCTAAAATCACAGAATAGTGTAGTGTTCCACGGTATTCCTGAACTTTGAGGGCCTCCTTTCGACAATGGTAGCATAGCCTGGCCGTTTTAATCAAGACAGTCTGTTGTATCATGCGGTATAACACCAGACCTCCTTGCATTTGTCGCAGAAGCGTAAAAGGCCTGCCACACACTGTTTCTTTGAATACTGTTCATGCACAGGGTCCACAGGAGTTTTGTGTATATGTTACTAGATTTGAGGAGAGTTTTCAACCCTCCACGTGTCAATAATACACCAAATTGCCGGCACATTCCTAAAAATACAAACGAATGTCCACCACTAAACAGAACACTGTTTCCTCCCTTTTGCAAATTAGCTGATAGTCTGGGAATGCAGCCTCCATGGCTTCCCAACCTTACAGTGATCTTAAGAATTTGTGGGATCTCTGGCAATATGTATTTCCGGGCCTCCTGTTTGAAATAACTATGAATTTATTATTTTCGGCCTGTTCAAGCCCTCGTGATGCTAAACAAAGAATTATATGTTAAACCTTCAGACATGATTTGCGTGAAAAACTGCTGAAAGTTCAAGCTGTGTGGTGTCCGCCAGCAAATAGTACCAAATGCCAGAGCTGGACTGGGGAATTAAAGCAGCCCTGGCAAAAATATTCAAACCAGCCCTGCTCCCTCTGTCTCTTCGCGCAATGTCTCTCTTTCTATCCATCTATTCTCTCTCTTTCCCTCATTCCTCCCCCCTTCAGATCACCTTTTCTCTACATTACCCCTCCCTGCCTCTGTTTCTCTCTCTGTCTTGAAGCCACCACGTACTTGCTGCAATTAACCCCAGGGAGCTGGGAAGGTGACAGAGGAGCCAGGAGCAGGCCTCGGATTTTAAAACCAGCCTTTCAAGGGCTCCAGCCCACTGGGGAAATGCCTGGTGGACAAAAAAAACCTGCCTGGCATTGACAAAACAAAGCTTGAACAAGCATCGATAAAGCCATTTCTTTTTTAACATGGATCTAGCTTTTTTTTACTTGAAACGATTTATGTGGAGTGCAGTGTCACCCTCTGTAGGAAAAACATGGTACGGGTTACTTGTTAGATGAAATATTGAATAACATTCAAATAAGCCATATGCACTTAGCACTTGACACTATAGCTTTAGTTACTGGAAATTTGTATTCACAAATATATCCCCATTCATCTTTGGCATTCTTGCTGCAAACACTGAAAATCAAAGTGCTCCTCTGAGGATTTTCACCATTCCATTAGTTAAAATCCAAAGATTTTTCCCTACTTTCTGTTCCACTGCCTTATCCCCTTTTTCCTTTTTATATTTGTGCACTTCTCTGGCTACTTACCTGTGACTTTACGGAATAAGAGAAATTGATTAGAACCTGGAGAAGGACCAAGAGAAAAAAAAAGTGAGAGAAATGAAGTAGAAGGAGAAGGTGGTAGAAATAGAGATGATCTAGAAAGATATGTGAGGTAGGAAGAGTAGTAGAGCATATAGAGAAAGATGACGTAGTCATGAGGAAAGCTAAAGAGAAATAAAAAAAGGAAAATGTATGCAGAGAAGCAGAGGCAGAGAAATGGGTAAGGTTTTAGAGAGAGGTAGAGATAGGGAGAAGGAAATGTAAAGAGAAAGAGGAATGCAGTTCTCAAAGGGATGAGGTACTGACAGGTATTGTAGAAAAGGAGGGTGAATTAGAGTGAAGTAGAGACAGCGATAGGTAGAGACAGACAGATTACTTGAGGAAAAACAATTCGATGCAAGGTTGGGAGAAGGAAAGCGCAACTGTGAAAAAGTATAGAAAACAGGTCAGGTAAAGAGTAGTGGGGAAGAAAGAAAGGTAGGGAGGCAAGTGAAGGATAGAAAAAGCAATGTGATGTAGAGTAAAAACAGGAAATTGAGAGGCATACATGTAATGGAGAAAGGTGATATTGATAGATAGGTAAAGTTGTGAGAAAGAGGAAGAGATGGTGAAGGGGGATCTAGAAAGAAGGAGGCAAAGATCGATGAGTTCAGGCACGAGTTGAAATAGAGAAGGAGGTCAAGAGATAAGTGTTGTGTTTGTTTGTGTTTGAGAGAGGTGGGTGTTGATAGATGTAAAGGAACAGAGGTAGCCAGAAAGGAATACGATATTTAAAGAGGTGAAGGAGAGGGAACCAAGGCAGAATGAGAGAAAGGGAAGGTGTGGCAAATTGAAAGGTTTGGTTGTTGGTGAGAGAGCAGTGGTATAGAGTAAGGAAGTGAGGGAGATTTAAGGTAGAGGGAGAAATACGATTGAGAGGTGAGAGCAAGCGGTGAGAAAGGGCTTGGAGAGAGGTAGAGAGAGATAAGGTAGTAGACACATGGAAGTTAGACAAATAGAGGTGAGGTAAGGATCATAGATGGGTTTGTGAGAAGGTGAAATAGATGGAAAAAGAGCAGTATGGACAGAGTGATGGAAAACGTTGAGGTAGGTTGACGAGACTGAGTGGTAGATATAAAGGTAGGCACAGAGACATACATAGAGGCAAAGTCATGAGAGAGTGGAAGAGTGAGATGAAGTCAAGTTAGGTATTTAGAGAGAGAGAAAAGTCATGGAGATAAAGTTGCCTAAATGTAATAAAAAGTAGCGCTGAGTACTGCTTTGTGTTACTTTGTACCAAGGGGGAGTCCCTTGGGTCGTACAGGGGCATTCTCATGCTACCTGCCCTTTTTTCTGACACAAAGCACTATCCATTAACACTGGTAAGCAGGGTTCTGCCTAATAAAATATGCCTCCTTAAGACCGGGTGCATAGTCGGAGAAAAGGTTGTTTTCCTCCCATTTTGCATGTTTGCTGCATGGTATAGCACAAAGTGGTCGTTTTCCTCCCATTTTGCACGTGTGCTGCACCGTATAGCACAAAGTGGGAAACGTTTTAAAGTCTAAGCATATTGTTTTGTATGGAAAGGCTACCCTTTCAGAACAAAACCTATGTTAGACTCACAAACACACAGTTTTGCACTATGGTGCAAAGGTGTGTGCATGGCAAAAGGCAGCTAAATTGTGTGTGCGAACTTGAGAAGAGAGCAGCAGCACCATATTTTAGTAGATGTCCTGCTCTATCCCTTTCATACAATGCAGTGCAGCATAATTGGTTGCTGCACTGCGTTGTGTGAAATAATAACTGTCCCGATCTTTCTGGTAAGCATGTTCATCTTCAAATCAGAAAAAGAAGCAGATTATATGAGCATGGTTATTATGGAAGGAATTTTAACTGTCCCCATGCACTTTAACTGGGGAAGCCCTTGGAAGGTCGGGGGCCTGGGCTATTGTCCACTTTGCCTTAAAACATCTGCAACCTTACATGGTGTCTTTTTCAGAAGAAGGCTT